>OX421973.1:53938442-55138442 GCA_949128135.1 Parasteatoda lunata | reverse complement strand
GGATATTATCCTGATATATTATACATATATCAGGATTATTTATATATTTTTTATCATAAATGAAAACGAAAATGCATATTCATTGAGGGTCAAAAAATATTATTTAACTGGGGAAAAAACAAAAAAGGTAATCCAAATCGAAGTGCAGGAAAGTGAATGCAATTAACAACTAGACTGGTTTGATTGCATTAGGAAACAGAGAGGATTTGAAAAACGATTATTCGAAACACGTTCAAATTTCAACTTCTAATTAAACCTGTTTTGATGTTTATTACATGCGCTTTTCTCCATTGTACCAGATTTCAATAGTATTTTTATTCATTCCTTGCTTTATGTGTCATCCTCTTCATGTGTTAACTTTTCATTTTTAAAAAAAATATTAAGAGCAGTCTTTTCGGAACATATATATAATACATGGTCCATACTAGGCAAAGTTAGCAAAGCATCATCTTGTTAGAACTTTAGATAAAAAAATCACTCCTATCATGCTCTTTGACCTCAATTGCACCCTACAATTTTTTATATGTATAATAATAACCAACTTTGAATTTAATTATTACTCATGAACTTTGAACTCTTTTAAACATTTTATTTATAAGGACTTCATTGTGAGCCCTCTACATTTTCTGATCTTTTTTTCTGCAATTATTTTTAAAGCCATTTTCACTTGGTTTTTCAAATTAGAAATTTCCTAAATTATTTTTTTTTAGGATTCTTAATGCACTGATTCCATTGTTCACATCATTTTCTTGTCAGTTACCTATCACTTTATCAGTAGTTTCCATAGGGTATTTCAAACTTTAACATTTCAATTCTATGTCATTACAACAAGAGAATTTCAAACTTGAGTAATTACGTTTTGACACACTTGATTTGCGACGATACCATCACAATTCTACAATGCTTTCCGAATATCTTTTGCATTTGTTTATTATCTTTTCGAGCATTTACACGTTTATCGAAAATCCAATATTTTAAATATATTAGAACACGTGAATTTAGGTAGAGTAATTACTTTCTGATGTGCTTTAATCCCGATTATTACATTATTATTGCATTACATGCTAATGTTTTTCAGCAGTTAGTTATCGTTTTTTAAACCATTCCCACATGGATTTTCAAATTACAATATCCTCACAATTACTTTCCAAGCGATTACCTTGTTTGCCAACAATTTTTTATAAATAGCCAATTTTTAACATAACTAATTTTTCTGTAAATATTTTTTTAAGCTGTTTTTTGCATGAAATAGTAGTCACAGTTGCCTCCCCTTGTTTTTAGTAGAAAATAGTTGCATTTTAGTCACCAGTGGAGGCTCTGCAGTTAATAAAATATCAATTGATCTAATAAATAGTCTTAATGTATCAATATTATATCCTTCCTTAATTAAAAAATAGATCAAACTACAATTAAGCATGATTTTAAATAAAAATAAAAATTTCTTCAGTACAATTTTAATAAACATTTGCAATGTTGAATTAAATATTAAAGTGTTATAGACAATAGATACTAGCTGCATCTGATCTAAGCTGCATCTGATCTGCATCCAAGATATGAAGAATTTTAATTCTCATGGCATTATGTGTTTAACTGTATTTAATCTTTTTTTGATCTTTCATATATTGGGTTTAAAAAATTTTATTACATATTTTATGCATAAACAGGTAAAGTAAAATAAATTTTTTATTACTCATAATTATGCTTACTTATTTTAAATTTAACACTAAGAAAAGATAAATTTACTAACAAAAACACTTAAATTACTTTTTTACTGAGGACCATAGCATTTATTTCTGGCTTCACCAAGCTATCACTGAAACAAAATGGGATAAAGAAATAATTAATTTTCATTTTAAAAATAGATAAATGTTTAAAGCACAATATAAAATTTGTGTTAAATTATTAAATTTTAAATACCCCTGTGGTATTGTGAAGCTCCAAGAGGTCTTAGCATTTTTCTTCTTAACGTCAGACCATTTCCAGACTTTTAATTCAGCAACTCCACCGCTAAAATGTGAACATTTCAATATTGGGAAGTTAATTGTATACATATAAATCAGTAAAAAAAATAATAAATAAAATAAAAAATAAAATAAAAAATAATAAAAAGGAAACTATTTAAAAAGAAAACTTAAAAATATTGAAAAACCAAAACAAAATATTAAAACTTCTAATTAATTAATAAATCTTAATTGCTTATTAAAATAAACAAACTGAATTGAAATAATTTTTAAAACAAAGATTACAATTTTTAATTTTAACAAAAAGTAAGTACTTTCATTTTATTACCTTATGATTAACTGTTTACTGGAGACAATAGAATATATTGGGGCGTCATGAGCTGTAAAAAATAAAAATGTTTTATTACATACTAAATCAAAACTAACACTATGATAAAATGAATGTCTGTAAATTTTATATATTTCTTCCTGTGAATTAATTATTGCATTTACCTTTAAACTTATAGTAAGGATATTTATGCAATTCGTCAAATTGTTCTGAATCATCTTTTTCCAGGTATGGAGATAAACTGAAAAAAAAAAATTCAATACTTTTTAAAAGAATAACAACATTATGAATCAAATGTCAAAATTATCATGGATTCAAAGACGAACTGGCAGAAGTGGGCAATAAATAATAAACCTTTATGTTTATTTTTGCAATCAGTTTTCCTAGCACAGAGTATAGAACTTACCAACTAAGAAACTTTTCATATCGATATCTTAACTTTGTTAATAAGAATTAGGCAACGTAAATAGCAGAGTATGTTTACTACTGCTACCAGTTTTTAATGAACAAAGTATAGAAGTTAATTAGTATGAAAAAAATTCAAACACAGGAGAGTTATCAGGGTTCCCACGGTCTAGAATTTCTTTTATAATGGTAGCAAAAGTGAGGTATATCTGGATGTTTTAAGCTATCAATAAATATTTAATTTAAAGGAAATATATATGAGAGCAAAAAATAGCCTGAGAATAATTTTATAATCCACAAAGGGAAAATAAATTTAAGCATTTTTCAGTAGCCTTGAAAAATTTTCATGAGTGCCACTCAAAAGAAAATTTAGAGTTTGAGAGAAAAAATTAAGATTTAGTTTTAATATTACAAATTTTGTATACGCAATCAGATTTTGAAGTTTGTCTATTCCTTTCTTTCATAGTGGTGTGACATCATTATTTGATCATTTGTAATAAATATGAAAAATAGCAATGTTTTCATAAAAAATTAAATTTTTTTTTTTTGCATTTTTTTTTTCAAATTTTTTGAAAACATTAATTTGAAGAAAAAAAATTGAAATAAATATTAATTGGAGGATGAAATTCAGTTCACTGATTTTTTCTCAAGATGATTTTAGTTCTCAGGACTGAAGAGTGGTACCCATGCATCTTAGCTACACTTCTTTATTTTTTCCAGGTCATGGAAACCCAGGTTAACTATGAAATGCTACTAGAAATTAAAGTTACTATTTCAAACTTTTAACTTTGTTTGAATAAAGCACTATGTAACTTAAATTGTGAAGAATTAATGGAAATGTTTTACAATAATCCTGAAACTGTTTGTTTGTTAGAGGAAAGTAGAGGAAGTCATAGTTTCTTGTTATTTTCTGCATGCAAGTTCTACACATATTTTTCTCATATATTTTAATGTGGTATTTAATTCGTTTTCACGAAATGACTGATTACTGTACAACCTATTGTGTAAAAACAGTTTTTTATAATGGGATATCTATAGTTTGTCTAAAGTAAGAACTCCCCAAGCCATTCGTCTGGACCTGTGGCGGTGACTATGGCGACAAGGTATAACTACTTCAAGTAGAGGTGTGGGATCACTCAGTGACCCCACACTCCTACTTGAAATAGTTTTATCGTATGCGGGGTCCTAGGCCATTAAAAGTTTTGGGGTCCTCAGATTAAATTTTTTTTTGTATATTTTTTATTTATTCAAATATAAAAATATTTATATATCTTTTCATTTAAGAAAACATATTTAAACCAAAAATAAATTAAATCAGCTCGTTATAGTACTGCCCTCATTTTTTTTGTGCGCAAATATCAAAATGACAAATTTGAACTTGAAAAACATTGATAAATCTTATAATACATAAACTATAATAAAACTTATAAATAATATCTAAAATAAGTAATAAATAAATATGATTAACATTATGTAAATTTTTTTTCGTATTTTATTAAAATATATTTGAAATTGAATTTTCTTTAAATATCATCGTTTTTCTTAATTTTTTAAAATTTATTTTCAAAAAATCCATTTTAGGCCATGGCCTAGTCTGGCTTAATGGGTAATCCAGCACTGGGTCACGGTTTAGGACAGTTTTTGGCTTGGGTCGGCGAAAGAAAGGGAATATTTTTCTTCGGTCTATTGTGTTAGCCTTAGAGAACTGTAGATGAACTAAACAAGTGATGCATTGAGGGTATCTCGATCCTGATTAGTTGCTGAAAAGTGGCATTTGTTTCCATTAGCAAATACTCTTTCCATTCTATTCAACAAATTTGATGAGCAATACAGCACTGTATTTAATTAACTTCACGTTTATTTAAATTCTAACTTATGTGGAGAAACTTAGCTCAACTTTAACATGCTATTTTGCTTATACACAATCAGCTGGCTTTGAGGTCATAGGTCACGGGTGTGGGTATCTGTGGTCTTCTTTTCGAAGTGCAAGTACCCAATTGAGATTTCACTGCTTGAGTCATTTTTAATTTTAAACTGTTATATTTTCTACATAAACTTACATTAAATTACATAACAGTTGCAACCAAACTTACAATTTATTCAAAATGCTTACTTCCCATTGGGCAAGTTTTAAGTTATGACATAAAAATACAAATTCATATAATTCTTAAAAAATATAAACGTTAATTATAAATGGAAAATAATTCCTAGCTATTATACCAATAAATAAAATACTTAAATGAAAGATATGATAGTAAATATGATTACTTAAAGATAGCAATGTCTCCATATGTATTACCAGCAACAAGATAATGCCCACATGAAGAATAAGCAACAGAATAAATATTTGTATAATACTGTTTAAGCTGCTCCATGAAGAAATAGCTATATCAAAGTATCTAAATATAAGATGAATAGTAAGCAATAAAATATCAATAAGATCATACATAAATATCATTAAAAAAATTTGCTTTAGATTGATAAGGAAAAAATATTTTTCCCTTTAGGTTCCAATACCTTTTGTTTATTTCAGTTAGCAAAACAAAGCTTTAACTATTATAAAATTTTTATATAAATATGATACAAAAATGATATCAGGATATGATATAAAACAGTATTAACAAAAAAAATTATAAGGGGGATATTATTATAAGAATTATGCCCCTTTCAAAAAAATTAGTATGGCTTTAAAGAATAAAATTTATATTGAAAGCTATGTCATTTATACGATTTGAAATGAATAGATTGTAGACAGAATTCATTTGCCTTAGATTCTTTTAAACAGTTATAAACCGAAGAAATTATGTAGAGTTATTAAAAAAATAAGGAAAATTTATAATATACTTGACTAATTATTTTAAACAGTGGAGATGCTCAAATTCTCTTTCTTTGCAAAACTGAATAAACTTTGAACTTGGAATAAAAATTACAATATTAATAAAACTTTTGGTTAAAAATATTTCGAAAAAATTATGCAAAAAATGAGAATCACAAAATAGGAAACTTTTAGGAAATATTCCTAGGATATAAGTGAATTTTGTAATTGTTTACGAAAATTTCAAAACAAATCTTCATGGAACATGTACAGCCGTACTGATCCGAATCTATGTAGAATACTTAATAAACTGGAAAAGTTCAGAAATGCAGGATTTGTATGTTAAATTATTTTAAAACTGAAAAATTCAGTTTAAACTGATTTTTCAGTTTGTATTTAGAATGGTAATTCTTTAGTCTCTTTTAAACTTTTAAATTAGCTTTTAGCTCTTTCTTCTCGTTAGAACTAAATCTGCATTCTCACTAAACCCAAAAAAATTGCATGCGTACAGCAAGAATGGTATTTAAAATAAATACCTGGCAACAGTAGTTGGTCGTATATTTTTACCTGAACATGGCAACTTCCATATATTTGTTTTTTTATTGACGAAGTTCTTTTTTGTTGTTGTTTGTCGTGTCTGTCTGTCTCAGCTCGTAGCAATTGATTAAATCTCTACTGTAAGGGTAGCATATTTGTACGTTTTTATTTGATCTATACTATTTAATAATTATATAAACCGAGCTATTACTTTTCGAAAATAATGTAATGAATTCTTAAAGTGGCAACCTATGAGTAATATATATTTAACTATCACTCTTTTCAATTGTTAGTTTTGTCCATATTATCTTTTTCCTCCTTATTCACTCATTTTATTTGCAAAAGTAGTTAAATTTTCTTAAATGTGCCATTGTAAATAATTTTAGTTTACAACGTTTTTTATTACCCCATTACTATTGCAATGAATTGCTAAAATTGCACCTTTTAGACCATACTATGATTTATCCATTCAAATATATCAAGGATAAATAAAAGTTTTGAATTTTTCATTGATATGTTGATACTATAACGTATTTAATAAGCGGTCTTCTTACTTAAATCAAGTAAAGTTTTTAATCATTTTAATGTACTGTAATGTTTTTAAATAACAAATAATTTATCTTATAACGTAATTTTTATAAATCATTGATCAAAACTCCACTTTCTGTCACTTGTCTATAAAGTAATCACCAGTGATAAGTTTCTATTTATCTTTAGCAATTATTTTAATATTTTATTTCAGTAGTGTGCTGAAATGTATAATGGAATTGGACTAGTGACCCCTCGAGGGAGTGGCACAAATGGTTATGTTCAAAGAAATATGTCATTTGTCCCCAAAAGTCGAGAGAAAGTTAATTATAAAACTGAAGAAGACATTAAAAAACTTGATGCTTTATCGAATAAAAAACCAAATCAAGGGATATTGGCTCATGAAAGAAAGCGCAGCATTGAACTAAAATGTTTAGAAATGCAAGAATTAATGGAAGAGCAAGGGTATGTATTAGATTTATTATAATGTCTCAAATAAATTCAATACTTTTTATCTAACTTTTTATTTTCCATTTTTTTTTATAAGAATGCTATTATTTACAAAAATATTTTTATCACAAAACTTGGCACCTAAAAAAGTAAAACCTGGATTAACCTGTATATTTCAATACCGGCTGTATTAATTAAAATTTTTAAATTTTATTTGTAGTTTTACTTCAATAATGCACTTAAAGAAATGTAGATTTGAATAATTTATGGTGAATTAGTAATACTGTTTTTTCTTTTTTTTATTCATAAAATTTTTTGCTCTCGCTATGAAATAAAAGTTGGGTCTTAAAGCAATTTAAAACTTTATAAGATATTGTGTTACTCTAAAAGATCAGTTGCGTATAATGGTTTTATTTATTTGTGGATGCCTAATATTATCATTGTTTTTAAGTAGCTATCAACAAGTACCTTTGATAAACTTGAGTATTTTACAGTTCCATATTTAAAAAAAAAAAAAAAAAATGGCAAGGTGTATTTGGTGGCTGCAATTAATTCTTGCTCACCAACAAAAAACATCCAGTATTTTCTTGGAATTTTTATTGGACGGATAATTTTTTGGAAGAAAGGAATTTTTATTCTCAACTTAAATTTATCCACTAAGAATAAATAAAGGTGTATTATTAAAAATATTTAATATTTTTCAAAAAATGAATGAATTATTTATAGGAGAGAGTTTTATGTTTTGCAACTAAAATATTTATTTAATTCCCAGGTATCCCGATGAAGAAATCGAAGCAAAGGTAGCATTTTTTCGCAAAATGCTCTTAGAAAAAGATGGTGGTGGTGAAAAGGAGATTCCAAAAGATGAATTTGGACGTCCTCTGTAAGTTTTTTTAAAATTGTACAACAATATATAATTTTTTTTAAATTATTACTTATTTCTTAAAAAAAATTAAGAAAATTTTAAAAAACTATTTATTAAGGAAATTTTTTTTTTAACTTTCGTATATGCGTCACTTTTTTGTGTGTGAAGAAATGAAATATCAACTATTCTGAAATATCTCGGTTTTTTTAAAAAAAAGCTATGCTTTTTTTATCAGTATGAACACATAATGTTTTTCAGCAGCTAAGTATCTTCACTACCTCTTCGCAGTTGTGCACCAAAACATCTTAAACTTCATTGATTTAGATTATATTAAGATTATAAAAAATTTTGAAAAAACTTGAAAATTGCCTCAGCATTAGTAACAAGCTTCAAAATTTGATAATTCTATATCTAATTTCAAATAAAAGGACAAAATCTTATAATTTTTGACTAAGGAGTAGATAGCTACAAAAATATTATAATTTTAATGCAATTAATTTTCTTTGAAATCTTTAATTGTAAAAGCAAAACAAAAATAATCTGTAAGATACACATTTTAAAACTATTTCAAAATTTAATATAAATGAGCGGCTATGGTCATCTTAAGACATAAGAGTATATGTAGTGTATTCACACACCTATAAATCAGTTTTTGAAAATCATGGAATATCTCAGATTTCGACCTAGGTACAAATTGGTCATTAAAAGTTATAATTTTCAATGAAAAAATATAAAAAATTATGGACTTTCCCAATACATCATGGATTTTGGGTGTTAGAGCCGTCGATCCTGTTTTAAACTCATTTCCTGGTTTGTTATGTACAGAACAACATTATTTCCCCATTGCTTAGTTATTCAGCCTACCTAACAAGATTGCAAGAAAGCACTTGTATTTTTGTAACAATTACATTTGTATTTTATTCTTATTCTTTTTATATAATTAAAATAATGTGTAAAATATTTTTATTAATCATTCTTTTCATATTTAATTACTATTTGATTAAAGCATCTTTTTTTTACCATACATATCTAAGAATTTCATTTTCTATATCATATGATTAGCAATTTTTTTTATGATATAAATACAATGTATAAAAACAAAGCACACAAAATAAATAGTAGATATAAAGTTTGAAGTATTTGTGTTTTTGTTGTAAAAGTGCTCTTGTACATAAAGTAATATAGCTCAATAGTCATATACGTATTACATTTTTATATGCAGTTTTATTTAAAAAAATAAAATTTTATATTGAAGCAAAAAAAAATTTTGGCTATAATGGTTTGAGCAAAATAATTATTGAAAATTTTAAGTAAAATTTTAGTATTCCATTTTTAAAATATTTTAAGTTTTAAAATTTTTGAAGTTAGTATTATTTTTGTTTAGTATTTGAAATGTTATTTTTTAAAATTAATTTATGTTCTTTTCATATGTTTAATTAATTTTTATTTAAATTAATTTGATAGTACATGGAATAATGTTAAAATTTTTGTTAAATAAAGTTAACATCATTTCTAAAATTGACCTTTAAAAAAAACTAATTTGAGTTTTGTGATATATAAAGATTTTATATTATAAATTTTCTTAAAAGGCATTGTTAAATATTTTTAAATCTTTGTTCTAATTTGTATATTTAACACCATTAGTTACTGGGTTATTTGTTTAGTTCTTTTTTAAAGCTTTTATTTAAATTGACTTATTAAAAAAATACTCAAAGTACTGTTCAAATAAAACAATATTGTTTTTTAGAAAGAAAGTTTCACTTGTTCTACCTTTTTTAGATTATATTGAAAAATAATATATTTACTCGTGTAAGTCATAGAAAGTTATTGGTACAAGTCATGGATTAAAAAACTCTAGATTTAGTAGATACCCTGTATATGGCTGCAAAGTATAATTCTCCTGCTGATAGTTTTCATTATTCTGAAGTAAGCACATCAGACAAAAAATTAGTCACCTTTAGAGAGATCATGAGGAACATATTTAATAACGTGTAGTACAGCACTTTACTTAATAACCGCCTGAATTCAGTTGAAAGTGAGTCCAGTTTAAGCCACACACTGATGATTTGATCACGCTAATCCACCAAATTGCAAGGATGCTGATTTCAGCATGTTACCCATTGTTCCAACATGTCCCACAAACTTTCAATGGGGTTCAAGCCAGGTGATCTTGCATGCCAGTTAAGATGTAATTGATTGTCTTAGCATTCAGAAAACCATTCACATATTCTTCCAGTCCAATGAACTTTAATGTAGTCATCTTGAAAAATGGGATATTGACAGCATACTCTTCATAAAGATAATGACTGAAAGGCAGCATCTGATCATCCAGAATGTTCAAATAAACATGTTGGTTCTTGTTAGTGGCCACCTCATTGAGGAGGCCCAATCCATAATAAGAAAAACACCCATTGACACCACTTGAACCTGACCTCGCACACATTCAGGATAAAATGCTTCATCTGTTCTTCAGTGCACGTGACGACCTGTGTCATTTGAATAAATGCAAAAATGTAATTCATCAGACCATATTACATTCCACCAGTAAGCAACTGTCTACGTTCAGTGAATTCTAGCCTACTGAAGACGCACAGCTTTATGTGCCAGTGTGAGCAATGGCCTCTTATCATGTGTTTGCCTCCAAATGTTCATTGCACACAGCTCACATCGCCCTGTTCTCTCATTAACAGGTTGGGGTGGACCTTCATTCACTAACTGAAGCAATTCTTGTCGGTTTTGGAAGCAATTTTGATTTACAAGTCATGAAATGCGTTAACTGTCTCTTTCATGCAGGATCTTTTTCCGATCACAATTCTGATGTTGTCTTTTGTGAGCATGTGAATTACACTACTGCTTGTAGACACTTTGAAAACACCAACAAATCCAGCAACTTCATTCACATTATGACCATGAGCACGGTCAAGTACAATTGTCACCCTGTCTCATCCTTACACTTACCACTACGTCATCTAACGAAACCTAACGATTCATTGGTGCTTGCACACTTGTGTGGTTAATTTTTTTGTCTGCTAAGCTTATATTATCTCCATCAACAATAATTTTTTTGGAATATCTTTAGATCGATTCGGTAATATCAGAAATTCAACATGTACCAGGAATCCCAAATGTGACTAATTTTACTGGGTATCTAGTTTCAGGTAACATTTATGTTCAACACAATCATGTTCAGAATGATAGTGACCTTATTCATTCAAATAATTGTAGTTTTGGAAATCCATGTGTTCCAACAATTTCTTCATAATCAAGTTTAAATAACTGGTTTATTTATGGCATATTTTATTTTGGTGGATAGCATTATTTATGGCATATTTTATTTTGGTGGAGAGTTATCAGAAATTTAATTCAAGCAAATCTTGGTCAAGTTGGTATCTTTGGTGAGAAATATGTTCACAAATAAGAGGAGTTCATTTAGGAGAAAGATATGTAAATTAAGATATCATTTCCTGAAAACTTTTTTAACTTATTTAATATGATAGTTAGATAAATTCAAAATTAGATAAAGGGAATTACATTGATATTTATTTACAGCTAATAATATTACAAATAAATTCAAAGTTAACTGTTGAAAGTTATGATTTATGTGTATTACTCTCACTTTAAATTTGCTTTCAGCAAGGGAATGAAAGTAATAATATCTTTTTATTGTTTATTTTTATGGGTGTAATATTTTAACAAAGTATGGACAACTGTTGCAAACAAAACATAAATATTTTATCAGAAATCACATATCAATAATTCTGATACTATAATTACATATTTATTTCTTAGTTATTGAACACACTTGTTAAAACTAAGATAATTGTTTCAACAAAAATTATACTAAATAAATTTTTTGTAGGTAGTTTTTATTTTTAAAACAAAACATCCTTTTTATTTGTACGAAATTCAGCTAACATTTTATTATATATTCAATACAAGTTGATTTACGTTTATGTTAGAAGGCAGCAGTACTGTATAAAATTGAACATTGGTAACTTTAAGCTAAATTTTTACTAGCCATTGTGTTTCTTACTTGTTAGCTCAATAAATTCATTTTTCAACCAGTCTGGTTAAAGTATTTTTACCTATTGACTAACCATGAAATGTTTTCTTGACTTTTTCTCGGTGTAACACAAATAGCATTTGTTTCACAGAAAATATTTTTCATGAAAGCTAATTTGCTCCTTGTTTGTTGCTTCATGTAGGAGCTACTTTATGTCTTTAGGATCCAAAATTACAGGGATAGAATGGTAACATTAAGGACAGTAAAACTGCTGTCTGCTCCTTCTATTAAATATTGGTAATAAGATGAAATTTATTAGTTATCGGATAATTAAAAGTTAAACCCATACCATGAAAACTTATTTCATGCAGTATATTGTCTTTTTTAGTAAAATATTTCTAAAAATTTGTGCCTGTAACTAAAGCTACATTAATTAATTCTAATTAAAATGTAAATAAATCAGACGATAATTAATTATAAAATCCAGATATTCATTTTTATGTTAATCATTCTATAGAGTTTTATGTATTAATTCTGCATCTGAACAGTCAATCCAGATTTCTTTTTTAAGCATTTTTTAAAATATAGTTTAAAAGAATTCTGCAAGAAATTTTCTTAGAGCTATATCTTGTAAATTATTTGCTTAATAGAGGTGATTTTAGTTATAGCAGGTGATAGACATAAGTTTTGAGCGTCAGAAAATTTAATATGTATGTCTTGTTTTTCCTGGCACATAGGGATGTCTAAGCTGATGTCACTTCAGTTACTTGTTAACTGGTAATCCATCATTGATTAATAAAATACAGATAGCAACCAATAGGAATATGTTTCAGTTAGGATGGGATTACGAATTGTCGAATAAAAATGGCGCAAATGACATCTGATTGATTTATGAACTCTATTATTGATTGAACTCTAGTGATGTAGTTCAGCCTCTTACTTGGACATCTTGAATTATAGGAATTGGTTGGAAAATTTTCCTATGGGCACTTTGTCTGTTTCAATTTTCAATTAAAAAAAAAAATTCTGATTTAAAATTCTGGCAGTCTTTGAAGTGATTTCAATAATATTTTTTCTGGGTATCTCTTCTGGAATAGTTTCGGCGGATGTTTTAGACTTGGTTAACAAAAAAAATTTTTATTTCACAAATTTAGATAAATAGATGCATCAAATTAAAGCCGTACTCAAGAAGAAGAGAGGGGAACAATAGTCCCAGAGCCCTGGGCTACTGAACAGCCGACCCGATTCTTAGGAAAAATGTCATGTTTATTAATTACTTTTTCTTAAAAGAAAATTGCAAAGAATTTTTTTTATTTATATAAAAACTACAACTTTGTGTAAAAGGTCATTAAAAATTTTACAAAATATGAAAATAAGGCTTTTTGTGCTTTGAGGAAGCGGCCCACAGTAAATTTTGTCCTGGGTCCTGTAAAACCTTTTCTTGCCCTTGAATCAAATAAATGGATTAAGACATTTATCAAGTAGAAAGCAATTAGATTTTGTTATATTACTTATCTTTTTTAAATTGTTTTGTAATATTACTTTTCTTCTTTTTTATCTCTAACTTAACTAATATGAACAAGGAATCTCAAGCTACGCCCATTTAGGGTTGTAGTAAAAGTCAAAATACTTTAAAGATACATTGATTTTGTAAAAAGAAAAACTATTTTTACAGAAAGTAATATTGTTCGTTTTACGCCTACGATTATACCGCCGATTCGAATGAAAACACCAATTCTCTCCCCACTAAGGTATACCGGCTACTATTTAGAAATACTTCCAGAAACTGCTCCTAACAGGTACTCAGTTCAAAGATCAAAGGTTTCGTCTGTTCCACAATTATTTATTATTGCCTGTTCGGAAATTATTTTAAAGTATCAGTTCGACCTTTCTTTATTGGGTATTTAGACTAAGTGTTTATATCAATTACAAATTATTAATAGGAAATTGTTAATAATTTATATATTTTTAGTAAGTAGGTAGCGGAATTATTTATTCCGTTTTTTTTAAAACCCTTTTGCGCCTAACGGGACACATGCGTCCCAAGCAAATTTCAAAAAAATCTTTTGGGACAGAAACGATTTTTTGAAAATAAATTTTAAAAAATTAGGAAAAACAATGATTTAAAAAAAAAAAAAAATCTATTTCAATTATATATGTTATGATTATGAAATGTTATGATTATGTTTTAGTTCTAATTTAACAAAATAAAGTAAAATTTAATTTATTATTATTTATTTTAATTTTAAATATGCTTTCTTAAATGAAAAGATATATAAATACTTTTATATTTAAATAAAGAAAAAATATACGAGGAAAAAAAATTTAATCTAAGGGCCCCAAAAATTTGAATGGCTTAGGGCCCCACGTACGCTTAATCCGGCACTGGATAATATAAGTTACGAAATCAGACACAGAAAAGTACTTTCTCTGAAGAAGCATACCTTTTTTTCAACGGATTTGGATTGATCTAAAATATAGGGGGTAGCCGCAATCTGGGAAATATGGCCCCCATAGTTTGATCAGGCGAGCGATTCAAAGTTCGAACCCCTGAATGTTAATTTTACTTTTCGCCATGTCTCGAGTCATTTTTTAGCGAATTGAAAATTTTTTGCACGCAGTTATAAAATTCGTTTATCCAAAGATAATTCCATGCAAAAAACGCATTTTAGTAAATATTTATAATTTTTTATTAGTTTATTAAATAATAGTCGAAAAATTTTGAATTGTAAAGTATTCAATTTTTTACATCATTTTAAAGTATGTAGTTTTACATGGCAAAATTCGGAAATCGGTTGAATAGTTCCTGAAAATCGAATTTTAAATATCTGACTTTTTTGAAGTTCAACTTCTCAGGAACTATTTAACCAATTTTCCTCAAATTTTGTGTTTTGCCATGTGAAATTATATTCTTTAAAATAATGCCAAGAATTTTATACCTTACAATTCGAAATTTTATCTACCATTCTTAAATAAAACAATAAAATAATAATATTTACTAAAAATCATTTTCCGCATCTTTGGATAAGCGAGTGCTATAATTGTGTGCAAAAATTTTTCGATTCGCTTAAAAAGTTTTCGAGGTATAGCGAAACACATCCATCGAAAAAAAGGCATGTTTATTCAGAGAATTTTTATATTTTTGCTATCCCCAATATTTTGAGGATTAAAAATAGAAGTTCGTCATTTTCTTATTAAAGTATGTTTATTCAGTTTAAGTAAGTTTTTGTGTCATATTTCGTAACTTTAAATATAGTCTACACAAATTAATTAGCATATTTGAGGTCGCCTCCGAGAGCCATTAAGTTTCAGTCTAAGTGCGTGAAACGCAGTTCAAAGAAATAGTTAACGAAAGCAGTTAACGAAATAGACAAAAAGTGAAATTAACATTAAGGGGCTCTAACTTTGGAGCGCTCTCCTGGCCAAACTATTGGGACCATATTTCACAGATTGTGACTGCCTATATTTTGTTGGTCAGAAATCCGAATCCGTCGAAAAAAAGGTATGTTTAATCAGTGAACGTACATTTTTGTGTCTAATTTCGTAACTTAAACTATCGTCTGCTTTTATTAATTAGCATATTTGAGATCACCCCCTCGAGCCATTAAGATTGAGTCCTAGAACGTGAAGATTCGATCATAAGATCAATAGTTATTCTGAGCAATCCGTCTTTTTTTTTTTTTTTTTTTTTAAGTTTCAATGCAATATTAGTTTTTCTCAACGGGAGTTTACAACTTGATGTAAATATGAGTCCAAAGTCTCGAGGAGTATTTTAATTTATTTATATATATTTTTTTCTTTCTATTTTCTCATTTTGTTTTTGCTCTTGGCATAGTTTCATTATTTGTAGTACTTATCATTTATCTATTTTGTATATTTTCAGCGTAATTTTCAATTAATTCTTTGTGTACTCTTAATATTTTCCCTGTTCCCAATTAGTGAAACTATTTGGTAACAAGCGTTTAAATTTCAGTGTTGTGGCACGCCACGGCTTTTAATTTAAAAATGTCACTCTCCTGCAGACACTGTTTCCTTAAACCGTTGGCGTGCCCTTTTGTGACGTCACAGCATATGGTGACTTCCCCCCCCCCGGTCGATATAACGAAAAGCATCATTTTATCCCATTCGGGGCTGTGTAACGGGAGCCTCCAGGAGGCGGGGCTTTGAGAAGGGCGCACACCTCACTTCGTTTTGATTATGTGTGGCTTCTGACAGGATGGGGGGGGGGGACTGCTGAGCCATGTAGTCGAATTCCGTTTTCAATAAACGGGCTTGTAGCCCCTCTCTCACAAGTATTCAACTTTTCCTGCGGTATTCAGCTTTTTTTGATTCCGCTCGTGAAAGAGTTTAATTACTTTCCAGCTGCAACATTTATTTTTGCCAGGATTCCTCGACAGGGATTCCGATTTATTCATCGTGATTTTAATGATTTATAATAATGCTCTCCCCTCTTGATTTCATGTTGCTAACTATTTAGTCATTTCAAAAAAATTTTACTCATTTTTGGCTGTATTTTTCAACGATGACGTTGAATTGTTGCTGTATAAAAATCCCCTATTTCGAATGATTTTTTTAATTCCACCGAATAACGAATTGGATAAGTTATATATTTTTGTAGTTGTAATACTCATCTACGTGTTCGATTCATATTCGTCAAATTGAATCCCTCGCTCAGGTAAATACGAGTCTCAATATACCCTAAAGATCTTTCCTTTTATTAATTTTTCCCCCAATTTTTCTTTTGGTAACCCTTTGTTTCGTTGGCATCCTTGGATGCTTTATGTTGTATAGCTGTTTTTCAGGCTATCACGCCGTTGTCCAACATTAAATTCAATCGGGATGGAAACTTAAACGCATTTTAATCTAAAATAGCAAAAATTGAAGTCTGCCATACAGGTTAATTTAATCGTGTTTCAAGGTTGCAAAAAACCAGATTTTTTCTGGGTTTTATTGGGTTTTTCATGTTTTATTGGGTTTTCAAAAGAGAGGGCAGGGATAAGTACCTTATTTTAAAAAAAGTTTATTTTATTATTAATAATTAAGTTTAATTTTATGAATTGACTTAACATATAGGTAATTAAAGTGTAATTAATAATTAATACAAATAAATTGGTGCAAAAGTCTGAATAAAGTTTCTTCTGACATCACGATACAAAATGTTATATGTACTTACATACATCAACCATTTGAACCTTATTTTAACACAGGATTACTTTGTATTCATATTTTGATCTTAAAAAATATTTGAGGAAATTTTTTTTTGCATAGAAAGCGAATCAAAGGCACTGTCTAATCAACGGCCATACAGTCAAATCTAGCCAGCAAGGTGACACTCCAGTCTCCAAACACAGTTAGTTTTTTCACCATAGGTTTTTTTTTTTTTTTAAGGTTAGACTACATATATATTTCAATAGAATAGCTGTTTAATGTAACAGAGGATAAAATAAATAAATAAAAAAAACAATTTTAGAAAAGCTTAGGGTGGGTTTTACTAGATTTTTCAGAGTGGGTTTTACCCAGTAAAAACCGGGCAGATTTTACTGGATAGGGTTTTTTACAGCCCTGTCCTGTTTGGACCATAGAGTTAGTTTGGACTTCTTTAAGATTAGCAATATACGGCCACTACGACGCACAACCAACACAGTAAAGTGACATGGTCAATACCAAATTTTCTGTCCCTCTCTACTGTTTCGTGAAAGGATTCATTTGATCGATTTATGGATATAATTGAGAATTGTTTTTTATTTTTCAACTTTTATCATATGGCATTATTTGAACACTTTTTCCTTTAGGTTTTTAAACTTGCTCTACAACTTTATTTTGCATTCTTAAAATTATAATCATGCCCTATTATTGACGATCATCTAAGATTAAGGCAACATTGTTTCGCTTTTTTTGTGTAAAAAATATTAATTATTTTTAATTAAAACTTTTTATATTTGATTGGTTATAATAATGATGAAATCCCATAAGGCTTTTGTTTTTATAGCTGTCAAGTTGTTCGATTTGATGCAAATGAGGTGTTTAAGTAACTTATTTGATTCTAATTTTTAAAGTTTTATTTATTTATAATTTTTATTTAATATATATATATATATATATATATATATATTTTAAGTCTCGCGACACTACCGAGATTAAATTACAGACACTGAACCCCATTATCAGACGCCCGTGTAGCGGTTCCCAATTTTGTTCGGACACGCACGCCTAAATCATTAACCTTCTTTTTGCGGAACCTGAACTTAATAAATAAGTTTATTAAGATCAGTAATTATAAACGTTATTACCTAAAAAGGACCACTTTGGAAAAAAATTTAATTGCAATGATGAAGAATTTTTTTTTTTTTTGTAATATCAAATTGCATTTTATGTCCGACAGTTAAATTTGCCGTGTCATTGTGCTATATCTAGTCTAGTTATGAATTTGTTTTTATTGCATGTACATAAGCTGAAAATGAATAAAATAAGCCGATTTATGGTTTACTTCGAAAGGAAAACTTAAAAGAACTTCTATAAACGTGGAAAATTGTTTTTAGGAAAACTTCTTTCTTTATTAAAGAATTGTGTTATTTTGTTTTGAATTGAAAAACGCGATACAACAAGCTAATGCTATAGTTTATAAATGCTTGTTCTTTTCTTATTTTGTTCAATATATTGTCATTAGAAATTTATTATTTTTTCTTTTCAAAAGTGCCATTTCTATTTCATTTTCATTTTACTCAAAGTAATTTTAGAAAGACAACGAATGGATTAAATACATTATAAACTTTTTGTTTGATCCAAATATAATCAAGAGGTTTCCAAACTCATCACTGGTTATAAAAAGTACTAATTCACGGAACTCTTTTAACTCTTCCAAGAAACCTCAGGGTTCCGTGGAATCCAGTTTGGGAACCGCTGGCGTTAGGAGTTTTCCCGGTTGACTTTCTAGACGCACAGGATTTAAACTTTGAATAAAATTATTTAAACAACTATGTGTCCTAAAATTTGTCTTGCCATTTTTCATATATTTCCTGTAAAAAGTCGCGTTCACTTGCAAAAAGGTCTTGTACTACTTCGTTGTTCTCGAGCAAGATGGGAAGACAGTGTGACCTCCCGAAACTTCTTCATTTTTCAGGAAGTCCTTAACTTAGTTAACTTGAAGAAGGAACTAGAAATCCTTTTATTTTAACAGCAAAAGAGACGTCTTAAGGCAAGTCCTGTATATATTAAACAAGTACAAAACTTCAGTTTCAGAGAATAAACCACGATTTAAATAAAACTGATTCTTTCGCCACAGACAGGCAGATTTAAAATTGTAAAAAATGTTGTTTGTTTAATGATGGGAGATGAAAAACTAAACGGTTTAATAAAATAAATAATCCTAAAACACTAAAGCGGAAATGTTACTTGATTAAAAACTTCATTGGCTTAAAACGACCGTCGGCTAATTTCATACGACGTACGCTAATTTAACACGAATTTCATACATCGAATAAACTATATTTCGATTAAAGTTTTTTTTTTTTTTTTTTTTTCAATGCCCACCTGGAGAATGACCTATGTCATACAGGCATCTGAAGGGCAGATTTGTTGACCACTCTTTTAGGCGGCACCATATTAGGTGGGCAAACGTTGCTCCTACAGTAAAGACAGATTAAACCGAGAATGAAAGAACATCCATGCCTTGCTCTCGATTCGAACGCAGAACCTTTCTGGTGCAAGGCCTGTTTCCTGATATCTACACAGGCCGGTCGGCATTTCGATTAAAGTAGATGGGGAATTAAGGAACTCCTAGCGTAATCCCTGAAGAAAAAGCTTACGCCACCCATTGGCCATCATATGCTTAATTCAATATGGATAGTACTAATATTCTGAAATATGAACATTACTTTTAGGTCCATTTTATATACTAAGTAGGCGATGCGATAATTCTTGTTAAGTGCTTGTCAAATAATTAAAATCTTTGTTCTTTTTTTTTTTTTTAATTTTTTTTTTTAAAAAGAAAGTCACTTTAACTTTATTTTGTAAAGCCCAATTACTCCATTGCTTCATTGGTAATCAAATGCTTTATTGGTGAGCTCCTCAAGAAAATAAATTTATGAAGGAATATAAATTATTATATAAATATTTAAATCTAAATTATGGAGGAAGTCCATTGTAACTGTTATGTATTGTTTTAAATTTTTAGAATCTTTGCCCAGTATATCTTTCTTCTGTGTAGGATATATAGAGGGATAAAATAATTTAAATTACTCTTATCTTCTGCAATAAAATATTTAAAAAATGGATTTCAAAAAGAAATTTGTAGTTAGAATTAGGGGTACCTGAAAATACCTGATTTAAAAATAAAAAACAAATCATTCCCCTCCTCCATATCCCTTAATTGAATACCGTGTTCGCTTTACTTCTACCCCTTAGCTAATAATATTCTCTCTTCAGCGGGGGGACAACCCACAAGTGACTCAATAAGCTTCATTCAAAGATTTGCTCACCTAATAGCGAGATGTTTCGTTTACTGATTTGTGCCCGAAACACGTATGCTTAATTTTGTTTATTAATTTTTTCCCCTTTCAACCTTTCCCGAAAGTATATGAGTTACTTAATGAAGCGAAAGATTAAAAAGAAAAATTGTAATTATTTTCACAGATCTCAAAAAATGCGGAGTTTTTGTACATAAAAGTTGTTTAAAAATTTTATGGTTGTAGCAATTTAGTAATTAAATTCTGTGTTTACGTAAGGCTGTTGTGTCAAGTGATTGAATTATTGTAAAGTGTAGAGCTTTTTAATTAAAGAAATAAATATTTGTGTAACATTTAATTGTACGCGAATAAAAGTGACATTATGTAAATCTGATTTTTTTTATTTTTTGTAATTTTTTTTTAAAGAAAGAATGAGAGAAAAGGAAACGTATTGCAAATTTTTCAAATTATAAATAGTTGTTTCGTTAATGAAACTAAGAGCAAATTGCAATTTTTATTTATTTAATTTAATGGTTAAAAAAATCTATTTTTTATGATAAAAAATATGGTTATTTTGTGTTGAATTTTTTCCATATAATGACTGTGATATGATCTCGTTAAATCATCATTACATAAGTTTTTTTTTTTTTTTTTTGTATTTTAAGGGTAAATTATAATATTTAAATTTTTTATAATCTATAATTCTATTCTTAATACCTTTTTTTTTTTTTAACTTTTATGAATCTAAACGGAGGTGCATTATCATTACTTAGTAATTTATTGTTTTTTTCTTCGACAAACTCATTATTTCTTATTAAGAGCATTTTAAGATCTTTCTTTAAGAAAATGAGAATATAGAGTTTTCCTATATTCGAATAGATAAAATCCGCCTTTATAACCTTCGTCGCCACTAGCTATCCTAAAACCAATTCTTTCTCAGCTGTATTTACACAACGGTTGAAAGATTAGGGTGGTATTAGAACTTCTTGTTTAATCTTCAGAATATGATTCTTTACATTGACGATTTTATGAGTTTTCGATTATTTCCGACCTATTATGTGTTTGGATTTTTGTATTTATCTCTAGTGACTTAAAAAGTTCGTGCCCATTTTAAAAACGGATGAAATACGACGCATTTTTATGTACATAAAAAAAGAAAAATTGATTATGTATCTAATCAATTATGTATCTTCTATAATTTTCTATATTTGTCTCTACGTTTTACGCATTATTGTTATTTTTTTTAAATAGGAATTGGAAGTTGGTAGTTCATCTCTTTCAAAATGAAGTGTTTATGAACAATCGAATTTTTTTTTTTCTGGTAGCTTTTATAAAATAATTTTTAAGAAGCTTCTGAAAAATTAATCGTTTTTAAAGTTATTCTCCTAATTGTAGGGTTTTATACAGATATTAACCCATTTTAAGACCTGAATATCTTTAAATCTAAAGTAAGGATGAAATGCAATCTTATCAACGTCTCTATTTATTCCTATTCATCCCTCTATTCCTATTTTTTTTATATGCCGTGACGCAAAAAAAAGCTCCTATTAAAGGTATGGTTAATTTTTTTTTTTTTTTTAATAAATAAAGTGAATATTTTCTTCTTTTAGTTACTACTTGATTTTTGAAAAGAATAAAAAGCATTTGCTTGATGTTAAAACAGTCCTTTTTCAAACAAGAATTCTCATATGATTTTCACAATTCCCGTGACCGTAAAAGGCCACTCTAGGTCAAAATTAGTTAACATTAAACCAACCAAGCATTCAAAATTTCATCGTTAAATCAGCTCTCTTAAAAAACGTGTTCGACATACTAAATAGTATTCTTTCAATAATAAATTTAAATACTTTTTAAAAAAAAGTTCGTCTCTTTAAAAAAAAAAAAAGTTCTTTAATGATTGTATGATATTTTGTTTGATATATTAACGAAAGTAAACAATGCTTACCATGCGTTTAATTTTTCATTTAACTCATAGAAAATTGTTTATTCTTACTTACCATTTGACGCAGAATTTTTATTTAACATATTTTTCTTACTTTTTTCATTATTTTGCATTAATTTAGGTCAAAATAAGTGAGGCATACTATATTTGTAGCATTTTAATAATATATGGTTATGAAATACAGTAAATAGAGCATGAGACATCAGTGTTAAAGGTAAAATCTTCCAAACACGGCTCACTTCCAAACAATAAATTTTTAAATTTGCAGTTATTTAGATCTAAGTTATTCATCCTTGAAATTTCTTGAATTCGGAATTTTCAAGGTACTTTCTTTTAATTCTATATTCTAGTACAAATCTAGTTCCGGTTATCGAACAGATTTTTTTTTAGAAACTGTTAGACTGTTTTTTATAATTAAAAAATACCAAAATATATTTTTGTTTGTAAAATTTTTGACTCTCAAAATGACCCTCAAATTTTTGACCCCTAGGATACTTTATGACATTCCACTTCATACTCAATCTCATCTGGTTCACGTCCAACTTTAGCTCCGAATGTTTACTCTTTGTTGAAAGCACACCTGTATTGAAGTTCAACATTATTTTAGATTAAACGCCTCTTTTATTGGTAATTTTATGGATGTCCGTTTATGTTTTCAATGGTGGATGATCTCATTGTAAATATGTTTATCAACCGTTATTGGAAAAAAAAAGCAAATCGATTTAATTGTACACGCTAGTAAAAAATTTCATGCGCACCAAGTTATTTTAAAAGATACTTGAGAGTAAAGCTTGAAAGTAATATAAATCTTAAAACTAAACAGGTGTGTAAATATACATCATATTCACGACTTCAATTTACCTTAAAATACTTTATTTTATGAATTGCGATTGCTGCAAGGAAAACGTTGTGCGCAACAATATCTACCAGAACGTGATACCTCGATTCTAGGACTTATTATCCTCATTTCTATTTCTTCTTTTTTTTAATACTAAAACGTTTTCGAAACTTTAATAAGTGTATTCGTGCTATAGTGCGTGCCAATTTACTGCCTCACTTCCTTTTTCTTAGCTTTCTTTTTAAGGTCAATTAGTAAATTAAATAAAACTGAATTACTATTTCAACCAGAAAGAGGAGAAACTTTTCTACTTATAATAATTTCGCATTTAAATCGATATATAAAGCGTTCAAATACGTGTACATAAAGTGATCATATTTATAAACCATGATTTTGAGGACAAATCAGGTGTTCGTCCTCGAAAAATTTTGTAATTTGAGAACACCTATATACAACAACGATGATAACTAATATTAGGCGTAGAACCATTTTCATCAAACTTGATGTCATTACTAAACAGTTTTGAAATATAATATAATATTCTGCATTTGAACACATGCAATATTTATGAGTTCAGGATTAATAAAACTTGTGTATTTTTTGCTGAAATTATTTTAAGACTAGTATGATAACGTTTTCGTCTGTTTGTTTCTGTACGATGCTTTTTTGCTTTTCGTTTGTATTTTTTGTAAGACAAAACTATCAACTATTGTTGGAATAAATAAATAAATAAAAAAAATTACCATTTTTTTAAAAATATTTTATTGCTTATGGAAAAAAAAAAAAAAAATTATATTGTCTCAGAGAATTTCGAGGGCATTTCAGTGCACATGCTTGGGGAGATTTCCTGTGCTCGAAGAGAAAAGTATTTTAGTACAATCAATGAACTTCGAGAACTGCCCTCATGATTTGAGGACGTTTGGTCACCTTTTGTATACATAATTCTCTGCTAGAAAATTAAAGCCTCAAAGGTTAATTAATTAACAATTGGTTATAATTAATTTTATAAAACTGTTATTTTTAGATTATTTTTCTGTGAAGTTCAGCTTTTGACATATTTTACGCTTTTATTATTTTTGCCGTGAAGTATACGAAATTGAGAAATAAGTATTGTTGAATTTGGTGCAGAATAGTGTAATTTAACGGAGCAGATATCAATAAAAATGATTTATTTCTTTAAGATTAAAAAAAGTTTCGGTGAGGCTATTATTTCGTGGAGCGTTATACTTGTTTTCATTGAAAATTTTTGTATCCTGTAATATCAATTCTAAGTTTGGTACCTTTATGTATGACTGAAGTTTTTAAAATTGTTTTATTAGTCAGCTGAAAATCAATTCTCCAAGCTAACCCTTTTTCATATCATGGTACCCGATCTTAGTTTTTTTTCCCCTTTTTTTCATTTATGTAATTTATTCTTAACTAGATACTAAACACATCTGAACCTTGTGAAAAATAATAGTTAAAATGCAGAAAAAAATAATCATAAAAACAATTGCTTTTTTGCTCTATTATCATATATTTATAAGCAATGTGATACGGGTTTGCATGCGTTTAAATTTTTAGGAACTGCAGTGACTTCAAGAAATTTAAACATGTTACCTCTGGCTGATGTATTTATCCTGTTATCATAAAATTTAGTTAATCAAAAATTCCACTCATCCTACCAGTCTTAACATTTCTTAAAACTAGTTAAACATTTCTTTCTTTTAAAAACAAAATAAGCTTTTATGAAACCTAATGTTTCTAAATTTTTTCCATGTACTTGTGTACTTAATTTCTTTCTTCAAATACTTAAAATTTTTTTATTATTATTAATAAGCAATAGGTTTTTAAGAAATATTTTTACATCCTTCTTTGAATCCATTACGGATAGTATTTTTGTAGTAAGTTCTCTCCTTTTTTCCCCTTCTTATTATAACCCCATTAATTAACATAAAATTTTTAAATATAATATGATTAAGAAAAAAAACTTCTAAGTAATAATTATTTTAAGGGGGGGAAATGGTGTTATTTTGCTTTCTTCGTATAATCCATTATAAAAACTATTATGCCGTTTTTTGTTATTAACCCTTTCGCGCCGACTGTCACAAATACGTGCCAGCATGAAACCGTCTCAATCTGGGTAAAAAGATAAAACTGGCAATCAAAGTAGTTCTTTAGCAGTTTATTTGTGGGCAGGGTTATAATTGTTTGATTTATTTAATTCACCATTACTTAGTTCAAAATAAAACTATTTAGTTATACTTTGAACTAACATTTATTAAATCTATGATTAAACTAACAATAATTAAAGTAAAAGCAAAGTGAGTCTGTCAAATTAGCAATGCTTACATTTAAGTTACCGTTTTTTTATTTATATACACCCTGATTCTGATTTTGTACGAATGCTTTTATGGATCACCCGTCCCCAAGGGGTTAATAAAAGGCAGTGTTTGATAAATACGTTGTTTAAAAATTCCTAAAAAATGCTTCATTATTACGCTTTTTACTTTCGCCAATGCAGTGCCTCCTAGAAATTTTAATAAATTACCTCTGGTTGATGTATTTGTCCTGTTATCATAAAATTTAGTTAATCGGAAATCCCACTCATCCTGCTAGTCTTATGAAACCAAATGTATGTAAATTGTTTTCAAGCACTCGGGTACTCAAGTCATAGCTTCAAATACTTACATATTTTTATTATTATAAATAAGCAATAGGTTTTCAAGCAATGTTTCTTTTACATCCTTCATTGATTCTATTACGGATACTATTTTTTACCATTTTTGTAACTTGTTCTCCCCTTTTTTTTTTATTACGACCATATTAATGAAATTTTAATAAATATGATCAAGAAAAAACTTTTAATTAAGAAATAAGAGGAAAAAAGTGTTTATTTATTAGAATCCATTATGAAAACTATCATTTAGCATTTTATCTTGTTTTTGTTGTTAATAAAAGGCAGTGTTTAATAAATACGTTGATTAAAAATTCTTAAAGAATGTTTCCTTTTACGCCTTTTACTTTCGCCACTGACAGTTTCGTTTTTTAATGGTTTCGGTTTGCATAGAGCTAACATCCCCTCTCCATATTCCCTCTGACTCCACCCCTGAAATCCCTAAAAGCCAATAGTCCTCCGCCGGCGGAGTTTCCATTGCAGGGATGCCCAAGACGTGTGCGCTATGGAGAAAGCACCCTTCTCACCTCCGGATGATTGCCGGATCCGGCACAAACATACGGCCATATTGGTGCTCCTTTATTCGTCCGTCGTGGAATCTGGAAAAGCGTTGCTATGTTTATCTTTCTTAAAATTATCGCCATTGACTACATTACCACTTTAACATGTCAACATCTTGAAAGTTCGGTCATCACTGACTGGTTTCTGAGGTGTCGAATATCTTAGTCGAATTTTCTCTGGAAATTGCTTTCTTACCTTGTCACTCTATGTATTTAGTTCTTACGAAAGCTTCGGAAAGATTTTTCAAATGCTTTTTATAAAATGGCAGTTCTTGTATCACTCTGGAGTTTGCTATGTTACTTTCGAAATTTCGTTTCGGGAATAGTTCTATGAGATGCCCAATGCGTCAAAGGCACTTATTTCCGTTGTTATTGAAGTTGCGAGTTTTCTGCTCTTAATAGGTGAAGTTATAACTCACATTAAATATAATTTATTGTTGACTTTGTCCAAATGTTAGTGTGAAATTTTATACTATTTAAATCTCGTCTTCCAATTAGCTTTTTGGCTCGATGTTTCTTTAATTATGAGTGCAATGAACTTCAAGTGTTATTAATGCGAAAATTCGTCGTAAAGGAAAATACTTTTAAGACTACTGAAAAATTTTTGTTGATATAGATTTTATTTTAAAAGAGATAGATAGATAGGAAATCGAATGCACTGTCTTCCGTATAAGAAGTTGTACCGGTAAAATACCGATTCTCATTAAGTGTTGCTGATTGCTATTTCTTTATATATATATATAACTCGCTGTCATTAAGTGTTATAGTCGCTGTAAAGTTAATAGTTTTATGTCAAAATGTTAAACGATGTTTATTCCTTTGAAGCATTTTGATTCTTGTGGAAGTGCATTTAAAAACTATTTTAAGTGATACTAGATACTGATAATTTGTTAAATAAAGCTTTTGAATAAGTACTCTTGGCGTACTCTTTTTTTAATTTTTTTTTATTGATCTCCAAGATTGTGACTTTAAATTAGAAATCGTTTTAGGAAAACTTCCGATTGCTATTTCTAGTGTGATGTATTTTGCGAAATACTTGATGCTTTAACGTTTGAAGTGATTTATACCTCATATTCATAACATGTGACTTGTGATGCCATGAAATGAATTTGTAAAAACTGAACACTTAATACCGACGAAGTCTTCCATTCTGTCGCCTTACGAAAAAAATATATATATTTCGTGCTAATACAGATGCCTTCAAGTTTAACATATTTTTAGCTCAAAACAAGTCTTCCATTTCTGCTAAAAAGAACAGTTTCGAAAGTGATAGATAGAAAAGGTTGTTATAAACTAGTTGCTAATCGTAATTCGAATTCTGAGGACCAAGTTCGTATTGCTTTCAAACTTTGCTAATTTTAGATTTTGAATAACATTTACAGTTAGTAGTAATATCTGTCTTCCATCGTCGGAAATAGAGTATTTTCAGCTTCTTTTATGAACAATTTTGACATGAAGACATCAAAAAAGCAGCTGCAGCCCTCTGGAACTCATGCCATTGAATCGAGTTCCATTGGCGAAAGCTCCTCCACCCCCAGCAGATCATCTAGGGCTCGTAATGTAGGTCCCGTTGACAATAAGCTTTTATTTGAGAGATTATGGAAAGGCACTTTTCGTGCTATCGTTGAGGCAAGTTTACAGTCCCGAGATAAAGAAAGCACAATTGCTTTAGCCCGCAGGAGTACGTTAAAGAGTGTGATCAGGTGAGTTCAATTTAATGAGTTCAAACAGTTTTTTTTTTCTTTCATATCTTTAATTTGAAACAAGTAAATAAGTATTCTTTTATTCGAGTTACAGTAATGAAACCTTTACTATAAAAAAAAAAATTTAAAAAAAGGAATAAATAAAAAACAGCATTTTTCTTTTAAATAGTCAAAAACTTGTTCTCATAAAAATACTTTCTAACAGACATTTTCCTTAAAGTTGTTAAGAAATCCCCCCGCCTTTTTTTAAAAGAAAAATATATATTTCTTTATACAAATTGCAGTAATTAAACCTTTACATAAAAAATAAAAACATAAGGCTTTTTACTTTTCTTTTAAATTTGCTTAAAATCTGCCCTCTATAAGTGCACCAAAACAAGCATTTTCCCTATAAAAGGAAAAAGCTTTCTTCAAGAAAATCCCTTTAAAAATGATTTAAAAATAAGTTTTCTTTATATAAATTGTAGTAATGAAACCATTTATTACAAAAAACATTTTTTTTTTCTTTTAATATAGCTAAAAACCTATCTCATAGAAGTGATCCTATATATATATATATATATATATATATATTATGTGACTTGCTATAAGAACTGACAATTTTATGCTTAAAATTGCTAAAAATCAGTTCTTATAAATGAGAAGCCCCAATCGATTTTTTCCTCTAAGTTGGAAATATTTTGCTTCGAAAAATTTTATTGCTGAAGTGGGAAATCGTAAGTATTTGTAATATAAGTATTTGTATAATATTGTATTGGTTATAATATTGCAATCGTTATAGTATTGTAATCATACTGAATTGATTCTAGGTAAATCAAATAGGGATGATTGTGATTCCTAAGCTACTAAAGATTCATTTAAAAATTAATTTTTGTAACAAAAGTAGGAAAACGTCAGTTTTAGTTACGTTTGCTGTTAGCTGTTATTGTTGAGTTTAGTTCAGTTAGGGGTAATCTCTGAAATAAATTAATGTAATTAATTTAGATAAATTAATCAAAGATTATTTTAAGCTAAATCAGATTATTCTTATATCAAATTCTAAGAAGAATAAATTTATTGTTCCATGTTATTTCTAAAGTGATAAATTATGCTTCAAATGTTTCTAAATATCTAAAAAAAATTATTGTGATAAAAGAACGGACGCTTATTAATAAAATAGTTATATTATCTATTTTATTTCTTTAAAACTTCTAATTTGTATTTTCTGATAATAAAAAGCTTTTAAATTGTTTCCTTTGAATTCCTATGCAATAATTTAATCATTCAGTATTGGTAGGATTTTGAGATAATTATACTGATCTCAGATATTCATATTTTTAAAAATTTAATTATGACTTTATTCTTATTCAACTGTTTCAATCATATGTGTTTTTACAATTTATTTTCGAGTTTTCTGTTTTGCAGATTGCAGGTATCTATTATTTTTGCAATTCAATTATAATTTCATTCATAATGCGATTTCATTTTTAATTTGTTGATCAAGAAATATCCATTTGTGATTTTTTTTTTTTTTTTTAAACCCAACGAGTTGCATTTCCTTATTTCTTTTTTACTTCTGAATTAGAATTTTTTTTTTTTATTTTTTTTATTTTTAGTAGTCAGATTTCCCAAATTTT
This sequence comes from Parasteatoda lunata, assembly GCA_949128135.1. Lineage (NCBI taxonomy): Eukaryota > Metazoa > Arthropoda > Arachnida > Araneae > Theridiidae > Parasteatoda > Parasteatoda lunata. The sequence continues at coordinate 55,108,791 of OX421973.1, read as the reverse complement.
TCTTTAACGTCAGATGGATGCAGTTCTGATAATCAAAAATCATCTAAAGGAAACATTGGCTGCCCCAATCATTTAAAATGGACCCTTTAGTTTTTTTTATTTATTTATTTTTTTTTTTTTAATTTAAAAAAGAAACTTTATATTTATAACTTGACTGTGTGCTAAAATGTTATTCTGAAGCATTATTTGTTGAGTCTTGTTTGAAATAAATTTTAATCTTGGTCATTCATAAACTTGTTTCTGTTTCTCCTCACTTTTTTTTTAAAAACCTAAGTTTATATTTTTCGTTGATCTTTCACTGTTTAATGTTCTTGCATGACTACATTTGTTTGGTGTGCCGACATTTTGGGTAAGGTAAAAAGAATAAATTAATTTTTTTGACAAGTTTAGGATGTGCACTCCCTATAAACTCTTTGTTTTCGTGTTGTGGACCTTATCATAAATTCTATTTATCTAAGGAGGAGTTAAACTCATTTATTTTCTGTGGCTAATGTTGCCGAAAATTAGAGAAACTCTTATAGTAGTCATCAAGAAACCTTTAAGAAAATATTCAATTCATTATACTTTATATGATATGTAACATTACGTACGGTATTATAAAGTTGCATACAGTATTATATTATGATTTTTATATCTTTCAAAAATATTGGAATCGATAATTTGACTTGAATATGACTTTAGCTTTAAGAATTGTGGTTTGTAATTAAATATGCATTCTTTTTAACATACCTCTTTAGGAATAAGATTTGGTTAATAAATTTACATATTGCTTTAGAAATAAGTCTTGGTGAATAAATTCTGTATCATTTCCGGAATAAGACTTGTTAATTATTTTTACATATCTCTTTAGGAATAATATCTGGTAATTAAACAAACTTATCTTTTCAAGAATAAGACTTGGTAAATATTAGGAAAGAACATAATATATGGATTAAAGAATTAGATTTGGTAAATAACCTAAACATCAAAATTGCATAAAATTTGATGATTTGACTTACTCTTTTATTAGGAAATTAGAACTTTTTAACGCCTAAAGCTTTCTTTCCAGAAATGTAAGGTAATAAAATTTACAAGTTTTTTAATATAAATATGTAGGAAGGTAAGCTGATAAAATATTTTGCTTTTTCTTTTACATTAATTTATTTTTCAAAAAATATATAATTCTTTTTTTTCCTCCTAATATATAAAAATAATAACCCAAACAGAAAAAAAAAATATTATTTCTGTTTATTTTTGTTTAGAGTCATTTCATAAATTTCAAGAAGCAAATATCTTTACATCATCTATAATGCTTATTATAATCAAAAATCTATACATTTTTACACATCAGCTATACAGATAAAGATTACTAGCTCAAAATATTCAGATCAAATCATTGCACCATAATTTCGGTATCGTGAACCGAAATTTCTTGAAACCTTAATAAAATGTTATATTGAACAATGTTTACGTTCAAATTGAACCATCGTACCAATTCATCAAGTTTAAAAAATGCGATAGTATGATCAACTTAGCACCATATTATGGTTGCAACAAAATTCAACGATACCACACCCTCAGTGCTTTATTCATTAATTAAAAAATACAAGTCATGTCATGTTTTATTAAATTAATTAATATCACGAATATTTTACTTACATACAATATTTAGTATTTTATTACATCACATTAATTCGAAATTATGCTCAAAATTTTTATTTTTTAAATAAAGCAGAAGTGACAAAGCTCTGGAGCGATTACAAATGGATTGAACGATTAAAAATTGCGCATTAGTTTTTCTTGAAATATGAGAAAAATTTTTTACTGTTTGGTTTTTATTAACTTTCTTCTAAATCATTAAACCTAATTTTACTGATTGGTGTCGCTGGGTTAACATGCCATATCCATTAAAATAGGGCAATTTTCTGTATACACGTATTTTCTCGTGTTATTTTCAAAGCATCTGAACGAGTCTGCCAAAAAAAATCTGCTCGTGTTTTTCGAAAATGCTTTTTATCCATTTTTGCAAGCGAATCTTTCCTTATTTTTAAACACAATTATGTGGCATAAATCTCTTAAATTCCTCCTCTATTTAAATCCCAATATTCTGAGCGAAATAATATTTGAATATCTGTAATACCCATATTCTGAAATTTTAAAATTCCCTTTTTTCCCCCTCCATACATCAGATTCGGAGGGCCGTAACTATTCGATTCGTATGTCACTTCAACGATGTTCTTTTTATTTATCCATCTTCTGCTACAGAAGACCTCTCTGTTTACTGCATCGCTCTCTTGGGTATTTTTTTTCCTTTCGTTCCTGTGGCATTCTTCCTGCAAACGGCCCTCTCCCTTTTTTTTTATTGAATCGTGTCGGTAATATCCATGGTCAGGAGCGAGGGGAGGTTTAACAAAGGGGCGCAGAAAATCAAAACGATCTATCCCAGTGAGTCAGAACTTTTCCCCTCCTTCCTATAATCCGGTAGCTAATTGTTTTTATCCTTCCCTTCAAACCACCCACGCGAGAGCCACTTAGCTTCTGTACCAGGAATCCGAGTGTGTGGATATGTTTCCTTGCTTCCTGAGATTGCGGAGTAGGCTTATTAAGCTTATTTGAAAGATTTCTTTGGAATGGAATATGGTAGAAGCTCTAGCCTTTATTTTAAATAGCCCATATTTCGGATTGTAGAATATATATATTGCGGCTGATTATATAGTTTCAGTAATAATTAAATACAGGGTGAAAAGAAATGACTTAAATGCTTGGACGATGTAATTTTAAAGTTTATTAAAATAGCATACCCAAACTTTTAAATAAATATGAGAACCTGTAAGATAATTCAAAATTTTAGACTCCTTTACCCTTTATTGCAGAAGGGTTCAGCGCAGAGTAGTGCAATGAATAAAAAAAGCCACATTTAATAACAATTAAATTTAATAAATTTAAACAATATTGGACTAGTCATCTTGCCGTCATGCTAATCGTGGAAAGGTTATCGTGGTTTTCCTCTCCATGTGACGCTATTTCGGGTTAGTTCCATTATAAAGTCCACTACGAAGGCAAATTTCTCCCAATACTTGATACAAAAGTTCCCTTGTCTTCTGGATGAGGTCATGAATAAACTACCGCCAAATTGCTCTGACTATCTGCTTCAGCAAGGTATTCGAATGTATGGTCAACTCTCGCTTGGTTTACTTTCTGCGGAAGAAAAAACTCATCCCAGACTTTCAAAGTGGTTTTCGAAAGGGCAGGTCGACTATGGATAACATTTTTGCTTTAGAATCACGTATTCGTATGTAACAATTTTATCTCTATCTTCTTTGATATTGAGAAGGCGTACAATCGAACGTGGAAATACGGCATTCTAAAGGCATTGTTTGATATGGGCCTCCGTGGTCACCTATCTATGTTTATCAAAAACTTTTTGAGTCAGAGATATTTTTATGTCAGACTGATACACATTCTGATCTCTCCAATCTTAAGGTGCTCCACAAGGTTGTGTTCTGAGTGTTATACTTTTCATAGTTCATGTTTCTTCCATTTTAAAAATTTTACCTCCTAAAATTTTTGGCTCACTTTTTGTTGACCTCAGCGTGTTATGCTCAGGATCTGACATGAGAGTGATCGAGCATCAACTGCAACTTGCTGTCAATAAAATTGCTGACTGGTGTCATGAGAATGGTCATTCCCTTTCACCTTCCAAAGGCTCGTGTGTACATTTTTGTCGGTAACGACGGCTTCTCAATGATCCTATTATTCATATTTATAACATCGCTATACCCATCGTAATTGAAACAAAATTTATTTTATAGTTATTTTCGATCATAAGCTTACTTTTCAAGCTTACTTTTCGATCATAAGCCTCACATAAAACAATTGCCGAAAAGATGCAAGGGAACCTTAAATATGTTACATGTGCTTTCTAACACGTTTTGGGTTGCTGGCCGCATTGCGCTATTGTGAATTTACGAAGCACTTATACTGTCACGCATTGACTATGCATGTACAGTTTATGGTACTGCTTCTGCTTCGCAACTAAAACGACTTGATACGGTACATCACACTGCATTACGCATTTGTAGCGATGCATTTCGCACTTCACCCGTGGAAAGCTTGTATGCTGTTAGTCATCAGCTACCACTGGATCTTCGCGAAATGCAATTGTCCTTGACGCACTACAACCGTATCATGCCCTCTGCCTCACACTATTTACAGCATGAGGTTACTCTAATAAATTTAATGCGCCTATATGATGCTCGATCTTCTCATGTTCGCCCTTTCATAGCTCTTATGCGTTCGCACTTTCAAACATTTACTATTTTAGATTTACCATCACAATCAGTAGACCAGCTACTTATTTCACCATGGATTGCTTCAACGTGTCACTTTTACCCTTTATTTGATGCATCCAACAAATCACTTGTTTCAACAACTTTTCCTTTCTCATTGTCATCAGTTTTATCATTATGTCCCGATATATACAGATGGTTCAAAATCTGCTGAGTATGTCGTCTGTGGTGTTATCAGTGCTGATACCATGTACACCTACCGAATTCCTGAAACTTGTCCAGTCTTCACTGCTGAAGCTGTTTCTATTTTATTAGCATTACAACTAATTTCTAAACTCTCTACTCGAAAATATTGCATATACTCCGATAGTATGAGCGTTTTGAGCCAATTAGAAAAGTTTCACTGTGATACTCATCTTATTTTATGTTTCATTATTCATTTGCTTCTCTCCAGAAGAAGGGATTTGAGATTTTATTTGGCTGGGTACCGAGTCATGTTGGTATTCCAGAGAATGACCTAGCCGACGCAGCTGCCCGATCTGCCACATCGGTTTTAACATTGTCCATACCTTTCTCTGACATGTTCGGAAAGTTGTGAAATCATTATGGCAACAACACGGGGACCTCAAAGTTTTTAATAAACTGCATAGCATTAAATCTGATTTGGACCATTTGCCAGTACTGCACGTGCGTAGAGCAGATCTAAAACTAACACGTCTTCGTCTTCATTTGTTGCTTGGAGAACCCCTCCTCAATGACATGCTTGTAGCGTTCCTCTCACAATTCATCATATTTTAATAACGTGTCCATGTTTTAACTATCATCGTTTAACGTATTTTGGGAGTTCTATTTTATGTATGCAGGATTTGTTAAATAACATTCATCATCCGAACAGTTTTGCGTATTTACGTGCTATTGGTATTTTTAACTGTATGTAAATGTTTTAATACATTTGCAATTTTATTCACTTTTGCAAACATTTTACTTCATGTGTTTTTTATCGTATTCACACCTTTTTATCTGATTTTATTCATCAACCTTTACCATTTTATCAGTTAAAATTGTACGACAATTAAAGTCTTGCATGCACTTTGTCTTTTGAACTGTTTTTACCGTATTGTTTGGTGCAGTATGTCCTCTTTTTGGACTTAGTGCCACTAAAACCTACATTCAATCTAATCCAATCCTCTGGTCCATACTATAGTATTGACTGACATAAATAGTAGTAGCCGTCGATAGCTCAGTTGGCAGAGTGGTGGACTGTAGATGACATAAATAGTATGTGACACAGCAATAACCCAACGAATAGAATACAGTTCTAATATCAAGTCATGTATCGAAATAATCCAGTTTCATTCACTTTTTTTAAAAGTTGGCAACAGTTACAAGTGATGTTTTGGTAAAATTTTCAAATTAATAGTGTGTAAAATTCTGATCCTTTTCTTTTATTTAAACAACCAATAAAATATTATGATTGAAATGTGCGTACTTTATGAAAAATATTAACTTGGATATGAGTAGTAAGGGACAATCATCTGTGTCAAATTCTTAATTTTAATTTCAGATATCTGCTCTGTGTTAGTGTAAGTGGCAAACATCAATATTATATAATTTATAATTGAAATAAACTTAATATTTTTTTGAAAAGAAAACTGACAGGATTATGTTGTTTTTATTTTTATTTATTTTATTTTTTTTTACTTGATCGTGTATTTTTGTGAAAGAGAAATCACAATGTTTATTTTAAGATGCAAATTTGACGTTAAAACGTATTACTTTCTCACTAATTGAGGGCATATAATTTTGCTATCCGAATATTGTCAAAATACCTGACAGTTTTTGTCTTTTTTGGAGTATATTAAATTTACTAGAAGACTATGGCTTTACATTTGGGTGTCGTAGCATTTCGGATCGCAAAGCGGTCCAAAATAGCTGTTCCAGGGATTGGTGAGCGGCAAGTAGTGCCTGAGTAGCAAGTAGTGCCTGAACGGCAAGCGGCTCAGTGGTATCCTGAGTATAATTCAACCTTTGAAATTATTTATTCTTACCTCCATGACACCTTCTCTCAGCCTCGAAAGCTTTTTTTTTTATTGTTTTAGTTGTATGTCTAATCTTAGCCTCCATAGCGCAAAACCATACTAATTTTAATATAGTATTCGCTATTCACTTAAGTTGATAGACTTTCAGGAGATATATGAAGTTCAAATTAATGTTTACGAATTATTATTTTTTTAAAAAAAAGTTTAATAGCGTTTTATTTTTTTTCAGTATTCTGCATATTATACTCGTATCCAACAAAAATTAATTCCATTTAGTATGACAACTATGTACAATTTTAATACGACACCTCATAGATTTTTAATAACACCGATAATCTTTTAATATATTTTAGTTAGATGCTATTTAATGTAAAAATTAAAGTAAATTCAAACTTTTTTTCTTCTTCTTTAACATTTTATTTATATCCCTAAAAAATGTCAAGGGGGCACAATTCTACAAAATCAAGTTTTAGTTCTGTAACCGGTTAGTTCTGTGCCTGTTTTTTTTTTCCATTATCTGAACAAACATATTGATTTTGTCTAAAATAAAATCCTCTCATGAACTATAGACTTGAATTTTTTCTTATACCGAATTCGAGATGAATTTTCTCACGCTGATAGTCATACGATACCACCATGCAGGGAAATTTAATGGTGATTTAATTTTATGTTTTTACTTTTTAGTGGTAAACTCATCGATCATTCGTTTTGTTTTCCTTTTAAAACGTTATTTTTTTACTTGACTTCGCTTTCTGTTTGGTGGGAGAGAGAATGGTTTTCGTTCTCTTGGGATAAAATGAAGGATTTAATTTATTTTTATATTATTTAGTTGTGGCTTGGAAGTTCACGAACACTTTCACCAATTTCAAACGATTTTTCAGTTTCTTAAATTTTTATCTTCTTTTGAAATTGAAGTTCTACTGAACTTTTTATACTCTTATATACATTCTCCCATCCCGAAGTAACAACGTTTGAGCAAGTTATTTAGAGTACATGATATTGTTTATAATTAATGAATCATTGAAATTAAAATATATGTATGTTCTTCCAAAAGTTATTTTGTGAATTTTTTTTTTTTTTTTTTTTTTTTTTTTTTTTGCAAAAATACAAATTAAGAGTTTTTAATTAATGAAAGCATCTTCGTTTGATTATTTATTTATTTTATACATGAATTATATAATTTCTTGGGTTGTTTATCGGAAAGATAGTAGTTCTTAAAATGTATTATGAGTTTTGTGTATTCAATGTGCTCTTCTGAAATTATAGATTTTGCATTTCGTCACGGTTTCCCACTATCGATATTGAAGCTTTACCTGCACAATTTTATCCTTTTCACCAATTTATTTTATTCATACTCCATAACATGTCTATAAAAATATATGTTCATTAATTTAATTTTTTTAGGAAGTTAAAAAAGTTGAATAATTGATTTTTTTTCACCAATGGAAATGGAGGCTTAGAGCAGGACATACTGTCAAAAAGAGTCAAATAAATTTCTTTAATTTTTTTTTTCAAACCTAGAAACTATTTTGTTTAATTAAACCTTAGATTAGTGATTTTCAACTTTTCTTTACCTGTCAACCAAAAGTTTATGTGGCAAATCAATGGCGTACCTTAAATGAATAAATACATTAAAATGAATAAATACGATTTTTTGCAATTTTTTTATAAGCCTCTTTCACGAGATGAGAAATTTGGTTAGGTTCAGAAATAGTTCTAAGTCACTTTTCGACACTTTAGGCTAACAATTTGAGTACAGTTTAAATGGCTTGATACTCGACCTGTTCAGTAGTTGAACGTTGCTTCCAAATCGTCACGATTTAGAAATGCACACGAGGTATGATTTCCGCAACTATGTAACATTTTAAACAAAGTGTTATTCTAAGCCTCAATTAATTATTAGCTAGCCAAGAAACAAATAGAATATAACTAAATAAGTTGCCTGCTTAACAATTATTTTATGTATTAAATAGGCTGAACATTACTGTTGATCTGCTTTATCCTCACATAGGATGCTCAAAAATTAAATTGAAAACTTGTAAAAACGATTAATTTAAATAAAAATTAAACGCAAGTACGCAGGGAAATTCTTTTGCATGGATATCTGCTAGAACGTTCTTTATACCAGCAGTTCCTAAAAGGTGTTCTTCGGAACCCTTGGGTTCCGTAAGTATCACGGGTTCCGAGAGTTAGGATGTTTTTTAACTATTAATAATTATGTTCGTGTCCAATCAGTAATCTATAATTTATGTAGATTTTCGGTTGTTTGTATGAAATTATTTATGTATTGCCAATAAATAAAAAGTAGTGAAATTTAAAGGAAATTTTTTTTAATAATAATAAATTTATTATGTTTTGTAAAATAAATGTGCATAGATAAAAAATTTCATAAATATTTCTCATCAAGTTTTTCTATTCTCAACGTTTATAAAAGTTCTTTTTTGCAAATCGTAATTCAGCTGATTTATGTCTTTTTCAACGCAAGCATACACCAATAGCAAATTCACAGTTTAAATTATTTCAGACTTTTAATATTTTCGAAATAATTAGTAATCATTTTTTTTTTTTCTTTTTCTTTTTTGATATGGTCGTGGTTTCTAATAAACCTTTTTTTATAATGTCGGGGTTTCGAAAAAAGAAGCATGATTATTTAGGGTTCCTTAAACTAAAATAAAAGAAAAATTGGGAACCGCTGCTGGCACGGTTTAGGCAACTCTCTTCGATATTCGTAAATAGAGGAATATAAAATATTGTTATCGTACTATCTCCAATATATAATTTTAGGGGGGGGGGGAATCTTATTATCACATAAAGTTAATTATTCTTTTTAAAAAAAATATTTAATAATGAATATTTAATTATTTGCAAAGCTTATTTTTAAACATTTTCAAGGTACAATGAATGTGCTTAACCTTATCATTGGGCTCTAGTTTTCCTGACTTCTTTGATCTTACATTTTGCTTTAAAGTTTTTCAATTTTCGGTTAAAAAGTCGAAGCCAATCCGTTTTTTTAATTTTATTATCATTATTATGCTGAAAAATCAATAGTTCGCCAACCATAGAATGGCAATTTCTCTGTTAACTGGCTTTTTAAAAACTTGTTTCTTTCGATTAACATTTTTATTTATTAAGTGCAAAGGTTTTTGTTTTTACGATTCTCATGTATTTGTTTGTGGACTGTTATATTTTGGGGACAAAGCCATAAATAATGTGTCATTATTTATTTTAGCCCACATGCTTGTCTGAAACACTGCGTATAATATTACTATTGCGAAATAGTTTTCGCGGAAGACATAAATCTTGAGACACTATCAAAATTCTGAGAAAATAAAAATTATGTTCTACCCCCCCCCCCCCCCACTTCTTTTAAGCTGTTTCTATCACGTTATCCTGAATTTTTGTTTCACACTTTTTTCTCATTTTACATCTTACCTTGCTGAATACTTATAGTAATTGAGTAAAATTATCTGTCTTTAAAGTGGTTTAAAAATTTAATTTTTTTAAACCTGAATGGTAATAACATGTACTAAAAATCAAAGTTACACGAAAAAAGCTCGCTTTTTCAAAGGGGAAAAAAAGCCCAAGCCAGTTTTTTTTATTTTTTTTATAAAAAGCGCGGCTTTTTTTTCTCCTGAAAACCAGCTTATTTAGTTTTATGTTAAGGGTGCCCAACCTTTTCGGAAGTGAGCCGCAGAAAAAAAAATCAGCTTTTGGGGGCCGCAATTATGTTTTTATACTAATTACTTAACATTACTTATACCAATACCTTAATTATCCCTTTGTATTTACCTTTGTATTTACCTTGGCCACAGTATCCTTTGGCCAAGGTATTTACAATACCAATTTCTCAAAATTAAAAGACTAAGTACAGTAAATCATGTATAACGTTTACAAAGAAGGTGAAGTACGTTTTCAAATTGAAAACCATTTGTAGTATTTTGCATTTTGACATTAAAAGTAATTAAATGATTATAGCAGGTCTTTGAATTTTACCTGTGAAAAAATTTTTTTCATAACTTTTTTACTGTAAATAAATTACAACATATTTAATTTTTAAATAAATCTTAAAACTATTTTTGTTTTCAACACGTTTTGGCTTTTTTTAAAATAATTCTTTATGGGGAAAAAAAATCGGAATTTCTAAAGATTTAACTATTTCTCACCTTGAACAAGAGCTTTTCACTCTGGAATTTTATTGCTATAACTTCAGTGTTTTCAACGTTAGTTGAAATCAGTGTGAGAAACAGTTATAAATGTTCGACTTCTATTTATGTTTTTTTTTTCCATTAATATTTTTGGTTGCAATGAGGACGATGTAGCATATTAATCATCAATCATCCGAGATCGCAAGTTGTACACTCCCTGTTTTATATCTTACTGCTTAGATTAAACACACACGTATTTTAATTTATTTAAATAATGACTATTTTGTAAATAAAATTTGACAGCTATAACATTTATATAAAATTATGCATTTTAAATCTGTTATTGCGTCAAACTGTTAACGATAAGTTTATTTATTACATTTTTAGTGGAACAAGTTTATTAGTTTTCTTAAAGGTTTATGAAACCTATACGTAAACCTAGGAAGATTGAATGTTGACTTTTTGATTTTACTTGGGAAATTCGTTTTTAATTAACTAGAACTATAAGCTAGTGAGCAAAACTTTGATGTTATTTTTTACATAATTAAATCTATAAAAGAATACCATAAGAAATTTTTTATCACAAATTCTATTTTATTTCCATAATTAATTTAAAATGTAAGGAAGGTGAGTTCAGGTAAATTAGAATAAGCCAAGCCATAAAATTTCGTGTGCTTAAAAAAAAAAAAAAAAAAAAAAAAAAAAAAGAAAAATCAAAAGGAAATTATTGAAAATATCAAATTGCAATCAATTTATTAGAAGAGAACTTCTCCATTGCGTAATCCTAAGGTATCTTCGCATAATTTAATTTTTATTCTGATATTTTGAAATTTTTTATTTAGTGTTTTAAATTTTATGGGTTTGTCTAGGTCTTTTCTATACTATAAATTTTAAATTACCTATAGATATGAAAGAATATTTGGGATAAAAAGTTTCTCTTGTGGTTTCGCGTCCTCAAAAAAAAAAAATAATAAAAATTTACTCATCTCTCCTGAGCGGTCACTTAATAATTTTAAGAATCTGAAGCTAAAAATACTCCTGTTTTGCCAATTTTAGAATACTAGCACAGAAAGTTCTGGCGTAATACGAGAAACACTTAGACACATAAAATTTTCCTTTTATTATTATAAATGCGAGAAATTTTTTGTGTACTATGATTAATAAATGAAAGTAAGAGATATATGCGAAATCGTATCAAAATTAATAAAATTAGTTATTTGACAACTAGTAATTCCTTATTAATTTATAAATCTATTTTTTTAATTTAAAATGCTGATGATTCGACTTGTAATTTGACCTTGAGTATAAAGTTTGCATAACCATATACATTCTCTTAAACAACACTAAGCTGTTTAGTACATTAAAATAAATTTTTTGTTTGTTTCCCTACAGTTTAACTGGGCGTTGAATATGACTCGGATATACTTTACTTCTCACCTCCCGTTGGGTTACTGAGGGAAAAAAAAATAAGACAATAAATTCCACTTTTTTTTACCGATTCTTCCATTCCGGCTCTAGTCTTACAATAAAATAAATTATTTCTCACTGTCGCTTTCTGCTGAAAAGAAAAAAAAATCTAATTTATGCGAAGAAAAATTTCACAAACTGGATTTTTTTCTCACTCTGAGAAATGAGTACCTTGAAAAAAAGCTTCCCTGCATAACATTTTCTCCTCAGCTTCTCAGTCTGTGTGGGGTCCGATCAGCAGAATGCGTCTCCTTGCCATCCCGTCTTTTGGTAGAGGCCAGAAGCGGCTTTTCAGGAATATCTCCCGTGCTACCGAGCCGATGTGGTGGTGGACTGAAAGCTTCCATGCGTGGGGGTGAGAATTAATCGTCCTTTAACTAAGAACTCGTTTTCTCTAGATTTTTTGTGAAAGTTTTACTGCAAATTTGAGGCATTTCCAATAGAAAAAAAAAATAATTCCACAGGCAAAATAGTACAGGTGAACTCTGTATTTAAGTTTTCTTAATGAAACATTCTAAACAAATATTTAGATTTGTTCCATAATTTAAAAACTATTTTATAAATAATTCTTGACCATAATTAATATTTCTTTTTTCAATGACAAGGATTTTGAAAACTTGAAGTTTAGAAAGCGATTCTAATGAGCCACGATTTATAGAATCGTTTTCTGATAAACTTTTTTTTATAACTTTTTTAGAAAACGATTACATAAATCGTAATTTTTTAGTATCTTTTTTTTTCTTCCAATTTTATACATATCCGGATCTATCCCTGTAATTTTTCTTTATTTCTTTTTTTTTTCCCACTTTATTTTTTGCGTTTTTGCATAAATTTTTCTTTCTCCTTTCTTTCGTGTTCTCATGTCAAGAATATAATCAAATGATTTGTAACACAATTTCATACCTTCAGTTCATTTTATTCGTTTTATTATTTATGAAAATTTGATCTTTTTTCTTACGAAGTTTTTAAATATAATTATAAAATTCCTTTGATAAAAACTGTACTAGACGATGAATCACGAAAATATTAGCCATTAAAATATATATGATATATTCGCATAGCAGGGTGATAGTTTTAATGATTTACTTTATATAAATTATGTTGACTTTAAAATATGTATACTTACATTTTTACTTATCCGTCTCCAATCCAGAGAAGGAAGGGAAAAAAAGTTACTATGAATTAATTGTTTAAAGAAATTAAATTTAAACTTAATAATATTTTTCTTAGTAGAATTCATTTCGATAATTTGTATTTTAAAAATGATGCAGTTAGTAAACGTTAGGGAAACTTTTTTAAAATATATTCCATGTGCTTGTTATTATATCAGAGTAATTCATAACATACCCAGATATAACATTATATACCAAAAGGAGATATGACTTATAAATACCTTGCTATTTAAAACATAAAAAGGTTACCTAATATTTAGTAATATCATATCTGTTCAAAACTATTTAAGCAGATAAAAAGCATTATTTTAGCTCTTTATTAAGATTTTGATTGTATAAAAATTGAGGATGTTTGGTTTCCTTTTTACTTTTGTGTCAAGCCTAGCTAATAACATAAGTTGAATTTTAATACTTCAAGTACTTAATATCGTTTGTGTTATGCTTTATATTAACCGCTTTTAATTTTTTGCCGATTCGCAATTCAACTACTTCCCAAAATAACTTTTATTTTCTTACTTATTTCTAACTAATGCAATACAAATTTTAGAAACCCAATGTTTCTGAAGAAAATTCAAGATATGTTGTCATTAATAACTTGTGTGTGAAATTAGCTTTTTATATTAATAGGAATTTTATAATTTTGTCTTATATTTATATTTCTCTTTTATAATTTTGTAAGCTGCATATATAAAAAATAAAGGGAAAGTCGAATTAGGTTGGACCTCGGGACATGTTTGATCAGGTTCAATTATTATTATCAGGTTCAATTATTATTATCAGGTTCAATTATTATTATCAGGTTCAATTATTACTATCAGGTTCAATTATTACTATTTTACCTCATCTACTACTAAGTACTACTTTACCTTCTAAAATTTGTTTCTATTGGAATCGAGCAATAAATTGCAATTATTTTAAAAGATTTAGCTCTTTCACTTAACAATTATTTGCAACTATTTAGATTAATATGATGAAGAAAGAAAAAATTTGGTCTTTTTCTGAAAGCCAGAACAAGACCATATTGTCTCTTGTTAATAAAAAACCGAGGGTTGGTTAGACCAGGGGTTTCCAACTGGCGGCCCTCGAAGCCTTTTTTTTGTGGTCCGCGAACTAAAATATATTAGTTATCATTTTTAAAGCCTAATCTTTTCGTTTCTGTGAAATTTAACATACCAACGGTGAAAAAAAAAATTTCTTTCTCAGGTTTTGCATCCAAGAAAATATTTATTCAAATACAAAAATAATCGTGTATGTTGCTCTTTTTTTTTTTTTTTTTTTTTTTTTTTTTGTATTTTGTGAATATAATTTACCATGTGCGTATCAGAAATTTTCTAAAAGAAATTCTCCGATTTAAACCACGAACTTTGGACGAAATTATTTACATTTGCATATTTTAAAACGCATAAAGGAGGTAATGAATATCATATATATTTAAATTCTTAGAATCGAATAGGGCGTGAGCGGAAAAGAAAAAAAAATTAATTTCAGATGCTCGAGAAGTTTTTTCTTTTCTGCTATAAATCCTAATAGGTCTGGAAAATTTTTTTAATTTATCACAGAATTAAATTTAAAAGAAGAAAAAAAATCTTGTCACTAAGTTTCTGATTAAGAGAAGATTCAAAATGATACGTAACAAAATTATTTGTAATGCTTGTTATTTTGCTTTTTAATATTAAAAAAACTTTATATTTAAAGGTAAAATATAATCCTTATTTTATTAAGTTTTCATTCGAATGCAAGTACAGCAGACAAACCTCAGTTCTCTCATTGAACATTTTGTGTGGTACTACGTAAGTTTTAATACCAACCTTTTTAAAGTTTTATATCTTAACAATTTGATATCTGTTGCACATTAATTGTTTAATACATAGGTGCACATTAAAGTTATTGTAGCCAGAATTTTTTAATATGCAATAAAATATTTGTAAAAATCTACTTTTTATTTTAATTTGCAATTCAATACTTTTGTTTTGTACAACTTGATAAAAATCTGACAGTAATATTTAATGTTCCATCTAACATAAAAAGAGCCCCATATAAAATTTTGATAAAGTTGCGGCCAGCCATTTGACTGGTGTTTTTAATTGTGGCCCCCGGCCTAACCTAAAGTTGAAAAACCCTGAGTTGAAAAAGCCTAAGTTGAAAAACCCTGAGTTAGACTATCGAAATAATTCAGAGAAACTTTTTTATAAGCATTATTTTAGTTATTCAGTTAGAATAATCATTTAAATTTATTCTTTTTTTAAAAGAGAAAAGTCTTTCATGAGTTTTTAATACATCCATGTTACTTACGTCTGAAATGAAGAATAACAAACTTATAGGAAATAAAAGCTAACAAATATTTAAAAATTACTTAGTATTCATCTAGTAAAGAAATATGCATTTTATTAATTTCAATTACATCAATTCAATTACATTAAACTAGTTTTATTCACATTAAATAAAAAAAAAATTTGTCTGAAATATTGCGTTTTATCTAGTGTTGAACTGAAACAAAATTTTAAAAAAATATATTTTTAAGGAATATAATATTTTTTTTTTTAAGGAATTATGGGTAACAAAATTTGTAGAGGCCTATGATTTTTAGATTGTGTCTTTTATAATGTCTTAATTTAAACTATGTTTGTGTACAAAGGTGATAAAAAAATTTTTTTTGATATCTAACAAATGTGGATAAATAATAAAGTATGAAGATGATATTCTTATTTTTCATGAACCCTATTTAGGAAAAATCACGGTTTTCATTGCAGAGCTAATGCTTGATTTGTCATTTGACACATTTAATTTGCAAAAATTTTTTTTTTTTTTTTTTTTTTTTTTTTTTTTTTTTACATTTATTTTGTTATAAATAATTTTAAATACTGTATCATGTTTATTTATGCAAAATCAATTAGCGTAAGTGCCAAAATTTTGTTTTTAATAAAATTGAATAAATAATTGTGTAAATTAAAAATTGCATTTTTCATTTAAAATACTAAAAATATAATGCAATTAACTGTATTTCCTTCAGCATTGTTTCTAAATATATTTCTGTTACGTGGTCCAACTTGCACCAAGAGGTGAAAAGGAGTACTTTCAGGTACTCCTTCTCAGAATACTAAAAAGCTTCGATCATGAAATTTTGCTATGCTACCGTTTTCGGCAGAACATAATTTTCCAAGGAGTTCCATAGGGTGAAAATCCTGTTTCCATAAAACTGTTTCCAAAGTTTTTTTTTTTCTTTTCTTCCAGAAACTCATTGTTGCATTTAAAAATAAGCTCTACCTAAGTCACATTTTACTGACCCTTAAGTAAAACAGCAAATATGTGTACTAAAATATTATTAATAATACGTAATTTGAATTCCAATGTTTACTTTAGAAAAGAGAGAGAGTAAGGGAGAAAAAAAACTAAAATCTTTTTTAATTTATTTGAAATGCAATATTTTTCTTCGATTTTTCGGCTTTCAACATTAAAAAACATCAAACTTATCAAATTAACAACATCAAATTAGGGATTTAAAACTATTTTATAATTAGCATAATATAAGTCTCTTAAACTTTTTTTAATCTTTTGATTAGCAATCTCAATTCTAAATTTTTAAAAAACTTTTCTTCCTTCTCCCTCCCTCTCTTCTCTTCTTTTTTTTATTTAAATTTTGCCAGAACATTTTGGCGTTCTACTTTTTGTTGTAGTTTTGATACGATATTTCAGTTATTATTTTACTAAAGCAAGCTATGCAAATAATTTGTACTTACAAACTTCTACCGTAAGATATGTACTGTATGTTATTTCCCTTAATTTTTGCTGTATTTTTATTTTATTAAAACTAAATGTCGTTAAATCATGCAATGGTATTTCATTTGGCAGTATTTTGTTTTGATTAATGTTAAATTTAAAAAGTAAATAAATAAAAAATTTACTTAAAAATTGTAAATTGAAATTGTGCTAAAATGAAATATATTATAAACCTTGTTCCATTGATCGACTTGGAATTCTGTTATGTAACAGCTACGAGAGAGATTCTAACAACTAATTGATCGCGTCGTTCCTGTCTTTTTAATCGTCGTTACTAACGATCAACATTCGAAGCTATTAGCACTTCCTTTCTGCTTATTTATAAAAGAAAAAACTTAAAATTATTCTCCTAATTTAATTCGATAAAAGAGTCCGTGTAAAATATCTCGCTTTACGAACCGCTTGCCTTTCACTTTTCATGGAGATGGGATTGTCGCTTTTCCTGCTTAGTCCCTAAAAACGGATCGATTTTTAGATGTGGGGAGTCCTGTTACCCAGAATTCCACCGGCTTTTCTCCGAGGACTTAATGTTACCGGAACTGGAGACAGGCCTTCACATCAGACTAGTGACAATCAACGAACTATGACCACATTTTACAGGTAAATAAATATGGTGATACTTATAACAACATGGATGTAAAAATGCAGTCGCTCGATCTTGCATATCTGTTTATCTTTCGATGTATAGCGGGTTTTTGAAACAAACGATTTGAGAACAGTCGTTGTTGTGAGGAGACATTTGGAAATGACATTTTTCTTGTATTTTTCGTTTCTATTTTTGGAACTCCAAAATAGCGCCATAATTTGTTCTTAAACTTTATTAGAATTTGTGTTGCGAATAATTTTTATTTGATTTCAAAGGATTGTTTCCCTATTTTATGATTATTTTGTTAATTAAAAAAAGATAAATAAAAAGAATAAGTTTAATTAGTATCCTAATTGAATTTGAAACTTCAAAGTTTATAATAGCGGAACGTAGAGTAATTGACTTGGATTGAATAATTTGAGATATTTTTGTTTTGTTTGAAATGATATAATATTTACAGAAATTATATTTATAGAATTTTACTTATAATTTATTATAGAATTTTAGAAGCAATTAATTATAGAAATTCAAATAATAGAAAAACGTGTGCTTTTTGTTATTTTTAAAAATTTTATTTTTAGACTTTTTTTTTGAAAAAAAAGTAAATGTTAACGGTTTAATATTTATCTATTTATCTTTTATTTTCTTTTATTTTCACTACTGATCATGTCAATAATTGGTCTCTCACAAAAAGATAATTGAATGGCTAAATTTATTTTTAAGTTTAGGTAAGAAATTATGTTACTTTAAAAATTTTGAATGTTTCTAATAAACAAATTTCAATTTTGGATTAGTGATATTATTAAAAATAGGATGCTTATTGTTGTTTTATTTTAATAAAAAATTTTTATATTTATCAGTAAACACTATGATTTATTTACTTTGTAAAATACTTATAAATGTTTTTTTATTATTTTTTTTATTTTGTTGTATTTAGAAATCACACTGATATAAATTCAATTGTCCTAGCTTATCAGAAAGGAATAGGATTTCTGAGAGAGTTAAACTACATACATTCTTAGTTAAACTACATAGTGCTCTAAGTAATCAGGATTGACAAGATTATTTAAAAAATGCGTTAATGTATTTTAAAATATCTTAGGAAGCTAAAAAACTGAGATAGTTCTGAAAATTACTAATGTCTCTTTTAATCACTGATCTCTCTCTTTAGAGAGAGAAAGTCAAAAAATTTAAACGCTCCTACAACAGCCAGTTTGTAGGTTAAGAGGGTCATGTAAGTCACGACTTCAACATTTTGAGACCAACAGTGTGATAATGGCAATGCACATCAGCCATCTTTGCTTTTAAACAAGTTGGTACAGCTCAATCGGAAACTGTTTGGGCTTCAAGCCAGATATGCATAACATACATGAATGCCCTTCGGGGAAAATTTTTCACTATTCTGGAAAGTTTTTTAATATTGCTCATAATGAAAATAAAATAATACGGAGTGGAATTTCCCTATTCCAGCAGATAATGAGTTTGGAGTTTTATACAAATTAAAACATTTAAAAAAAAAAAAAAACTGTTTTTCAAAAGAATTTCATCAAAATTAAGTGGTGACTAAAAGGTTGAAAGTAGCTAGAAAAAAATTAAATGTTTGAAGGAAGTTTTTTAATTAAAATCTTGTGTTCACTGAAAGTTTGTCCTTTTATCTAAATCTGCTTATTGTGAATGCTTTGAAGTCAGGGATAGAACCCCGATTTTACACAATGACAACTCAGTACCTTAGCCACTATGCTATTGTAGCTCTTAGAAAAAGAAAAGGGAATATAAAATATTTCATTTCTTTTCTTTATTTATTTTTCCAAATAAATGTAAAATGCATTAATCTTGACCATAAGATTACAAGACTTCATTGTTAAAAAAACATTGGTGTTGACAATCCAAATGTGCACAGTCAGATAACAAATTCTTTTTTAAAAAATCTGTGTTATTTTCATAATGTTGACATATCGAGAATTATAAAAAGGTCCAACATATTGCTAAATTATTCAGCATAATTACTACGTTTTGGGATAACTACCTAATAAGTCTGATTTTGTGCTAAAAGAAGTACTCCAGATGATAAAGATATTTGTTGTTAATATTTCATTTTCTGTTTCAGTGTTAAAGAAAGCCACCAAATTGCAGAAGCCAACCAAGAAAAAAATGCAAAGATGCGAGAAGCTCTTGGTATCAGTCCATTCTTTGTAGAAGGGAGCTCATTGGATCCAGAAAGGAAGTCCAAAGAAGCTGCAGCAGCTGCTGCGGAAGAAGCTAAAAAGAAATATACGTAATTATCTATCATATTGTCGATATATTTTGTCTAAATAAAAAAGTTTTTTGCTTTTAAGGCTCTTGTTGAAAATAACTTTAGTTAAATTTATATGTTGATTTCAGCACTATTTATCAGACTTCCTTCATTATACTTTCTCAAAAATATCAGCAAAATTGCTACTTTCAAAATAATAATATAAAGAAAATAAAAAAAGAATTTTAGATTTTTAAATTTAAAAAAAAAAAAAAAAAAAAAAAAAAAAAAAAAAATGATATGATTACCGGTATACCAAAAATTAATTTTTTAATTCAAAAATTAAGATTCTGTAACCTTGGAAACTGGTGACTTCTCTTTATTTTCTGTCTTATATTTTATTTGCATGCTTTTAACTTTTATAAGTAATATGTTAAATATGTTCCATTTATTTAAATTAATATCTACATAAAAAATATTAACTTTGTCTTGTAGAATATGATTTTGTGTTTGGAAATTATTGATAAAAAGCTGCCTTCTATTTTTACCAAATTGAATCCTTGTTAAGAAATATGAATTTTTATTTTGGAAGGTTGGCAATATGCAAGCAAAGCAGCAGTTTATTTTTTGTTACTTTGGTCGTTTCTGTTAATATTAAAGTTTTTAATTATAGACATGACTAACAATCTTAAAATATTTTTCGTCTGTAATTAATTACCATGATTTAATATAAATAAAGAACTACTTAAATGTTTTTTTTTTTTTTTCTATGGCAGGCTTATTCCAGATTCAAGCAGTGATTCTTCGCCTGAAAAATCTCAAGAAAAGGAAAAGAATAAGAAGAGAAAAAAGAAGAAATCTCATAGTAGTCGAGAAAGGTACTTATGATAGAATTTAAATCAATTTTTATGGAATGAAAATTTTTGTTGAAATTTTTTATAAATGAAATTCTGGATTAGTCCCTGTATATTGCATAGTTGAAGAGACACAATATAAGGGTATTCATCTGTAATTGACTGGGAGACAAAATTTAGGGTGACCCAGAATAATTCTTAATCAGTACATTTCTGGGATAAATAATGATCCCCTAATTTTTATTTTTAAAAAATAAATTTTCATGAAACTGAAATGTAAGTAAGAATTCTAGAACAGTTTACTGAAGTATGACTACATTTATTCAATTTTAATTTGCTGTCTAGTTAATAAAGTATTTTTTTAAACTACTTTCTGTGCTCTCCATTTTAAAGATGTATTTCTAAATGTGTACAATTTTACAAAGATCCTTTTCCCTCTCTTCTTAATTAATGTTTTATGTTTTTTCTTTTTTTTTTTTTAATTTTGTCTTTCTTTTTTTTTATTTCATCTATAAAAAAAAGTGCAACCTCTTTATTAGTTGCTCCCCACAATTTTGCATACATAAAAAGTATGAAAAACTTTTTAATAGCTGAAATCATAAAAAAAATTAGGGGCTTCAAATTCAAAACACATTTATTGTGATCATAATAATATTAAATTAAAATAAGGTTGACTTAAGATTTTAAAGTTTCTAAAAGCAATGGTTTCGTTAGTGAAAAGCAGGTTTTTGTTTTAAATAAAAGAAAATTCTGTTGCTTGATTTTAAAACATTTTAATGTGCTGCTTTATTTAAGCATTATAGCCTAAGGGCATAGAGATTTTAAAACTGAACACTTTGGAAGATAAAACTTACCTTAAATAATTGATCACCACTGGCATGTGAAAGTTTCTCACCCTGATATATATAAAGCTACATCCTTTTTTTTTTTATGAAACAAGATAATGCAGTTAAATTTAAATTTTTACATTCTTCAAAAACTGAAATTTGTCCAAATGGGTTAAATGTACGAATTAGATTGGATGCTTTTTCGGTCTTATCTGCAGTTATCATACAATTTATAATTCAATAAAAAACAGAAAACTAATTAGTATTTAAAAACTCATTAATGATATATATTTTTAGGCACTTCAAAAAATTTTTACAGATTATGTATGCATTCTTAATTAAAAAAATATAAGTTAACATTTTAAGTGTTTTAAAAATAAAATTATGGTAAAATTGTGCTGTGGTGATTGCCACTGGCATGTGAAAGTTTCGCACCCTGATATATATATAAAGCTACATCCTTTTTTTTATGAAACAAGATAATGCAGTTAAATTTAAATTTTTACATTCTTCAAAAACTGAAATTTGTCCAAATGGGTTAAATGTACGAATTAGATTGGATGCTTTTTCGGTCTTATCTGCAGTTATTATACAATTTATTATTCAATAAAAAACAGAAAACTAATTAGTATTTAAAAACTCATTAATGATATATATTTTTAGGTGCTTTAAAAATTATTTACAGATTATGTATGCATTCTTAATAAAAAAAATATAAGTTAACATTTTAAGTGTTTTAAAAAAAAAATTATGGTAAAATTGTGCTCCCTTCAAACAAATATAAAGTATATTTTATCTATTCTTACAATGACATAATGTAATTTTTGCAACTTTGTTTATTTGTTTTAAAGTCAATTCTACTAGTATCTTATCACCAAACCTATAAAATTAGTTGTAATTACAGATATAATTACGAATGTACGAATTAGATTGGATGCTTTTTCGGTCTTATCTGCAGTTATTATACAATTTATTATTCAATAAAAAACAGAAAACTAATTAGTATTTAAAAACTCATTAATGATATATATTTTTAGGCGCTTCAAAAATTATTTACAGATTATGTATGCATTCTTAATAAAAAAATATAAGTTAACATTTTAAGTGTTTTAAAAATAAAATTATGGTAAAATTGTGCTCCCTTCAAACAAATATAAAGTATATTTTATCTATTCTTACAATGACATAATGTAATTTTTGCAACTTTGTTTATTTGTTTTAAAGTCAATTCTACTAGTATCTTATCACCAAACCTATAAAATTAGTTGTAATTACAGATATAATTACGAATGTACGAATTAGATTGGATGCTTTTTCGGTCTTATCTGCAGTTATTATACAATTTATTATTCAATAAAAAACAGAAAACTAATTAGTATTTAAAAACTCATTAATGATATATATTTTTAGGCGCTTCAAAAATTATTTACAGATTATGTATGCATTCTTAATAAAAAAATATAAGTTAACATTTTAAGTGTTTTAAAAATAAAATTATGGTAAAATTGTGCTCCCTTCAAACAAATATAAAGTATATTTTATCTATTCTTACAATGACATAATGTAATTTTTGCAACTTTGTTTATTTGTTTTAAAGTCAATTCTACTAGTATCTTATCACCAAACCTATAAAATTAGTTGTAGTTACAGATATAATTGAACTTCTCACTTTTATTGGTCAATAGTTATTTATAAGAATTCATAATTATATAAATATTTTAATTTTTTTAGAAATCAGTTTGTTTTGTTTTTTTAATTTTATTTTCCAGCATATATTATTCATTCCCTGATAAAATATCTTAAGCTTTATTTCTATTTTAGAGGTGATACTGTTTCTAAGAAAAAGAAAAGTGCAAAAAGGCACAGAAAAGAACGGTAAGAATTTTATTTCTTTTGAAATATTCTTTTCCACTCAGAGTCTGTCTTTCAATGATTTTTTTAAATTTAAAATTAATAAAATACTGATAAATATTAACATTGATAAAATACTAACATTATAACCCTTATTTATTTGATCCAAGTTAATTTTAGATATTAATAAACGATATTTGTTCTGATGTTTTATAATAAATGCTATTCTGTGATATAAAAATTTAAAATTCTAATATTTTAATTACTTCAAAATATTTTTTTAAAGTTTCTTTTGTATCTGGTAAAAGATTTTATTTTAGAAAATTTTTAAAAACTTAAATATCTTAAATTAAAATTGTTTTTTTAATTGATGTTATTTTATAGTTATGTAATTTTTATTTAACCTACTAAATGTTAGTCTTGCTTGTAGTCTTTAAAGAAAAAATATAAAATTTGACATTTTTGAAGGAAACATATAAAAAGTTAACCCTGAGGTTTTATATTAGGAACGTTGAATTAATATTTTTTTTAAAAATAATGCAGGTATTTTATTCACTCTCATTGTTTAAATATTTTTTTTTTCAAAATAGTTTTATAGTGTTATATATTATAAAAAGGTCAAAATTTAATAAATATATCATCTTTATGTATTATTATTAGCCATTATATCACATACTTTTGTGATTTTTAAGTAGTATGCATAAATTCTTTATTGATTAGTAGTAATATATATTTTACCTATATTCAGCCTTTTTTCTTTTAATTGTGTAATAAATAAATATTTCCTATGTGTTTAAATACATAAACTTTTTTTTTTTTTTTTTTTGGTTAAAAGATAAAAATTGCTAAATTATTTCTAGTGAGACAATGTTCAAATTTTTTAATTAAAATGATCAGAAATTTTAATCTCTTCCCTTTCTTATGCTGTGTGCAAGGGCATATTGATTAAAGGTAAATGTTACTACTTTTCTAAAAAAAAAATATAGATTTTTAAATAATGATTATAAGAACAATTACGTTCTTTAAACTTAGTATTTTCTGAACATATTTTATATTCTCTGAGTATCTAATATTAAAAATATGTGTACAGCTGGGGAAAAAATGTCAATGCCCTAAATGCTTGGAATTGAAGTTTTCAACCTTACATATATTGTGAATATTTACACATTACTCAACTTAATTTTAAATTATATCAAAATTTATATAAAATGGTTGAAAACCAGTGTAGTAAAGTCTCTTAAGAGAAAATTTGTCCAAAATATTATGTTATAATAATGTGACTATTTTATTTAGTTTGTCTGAAGAATTTATAATAATTACTATTTCTAAATCTCTGCCAATTTGTAATTATAAGTAAACTAGAAAAGGAAAATTGGATTGAAATTTCTCTTGTTGTTGCCAGTCCTCTATTGTTAATGAAGCTAAATCAAGTCCATGATGCCAGCAACTTTGAGCATATCAAGCACATAGATCTCCTCTAGAAAGACCAAGGCAGTTGAGGATAGGGTCGACTGCCTTGATCATATATGAATTCTAATGGACAATTCTATATAGTATATGTTATCGTATGAGTTTCTCTCAGTTGTTGGAAATGATCTTTCTTTCATTGATATGACTACTATGCCAATTTGAACCTGTTAATTTCTTTTCTAACTCTGTTAAAAATGAATGGGTAAGTGCATATAAAATATGCTATAGTGAATATGAAACTGAGGTGTTTTGCTATTTTTTCCTCAAAATGTACTTGTGTTCAATTGAATTAATATATTTAATCCTTACTCGTTATAAATATTTACATTTTATCTCCTTTGTTTAAAATTTATCTGTTGGGTCCAATTAGCATTTTAGAAAATACTTTTTCTTACATTGCAATTAGGTAAACATAATTTAATGGTTTGCAAGTTATTGCTACACATGCTGTACCAACTGAAATTATTGTGTTTATTGATTTTTTTTTTTTTTTTTTTTTTTAAATAAATTATTTCAAAGATTAATGATTCTTTAGATGATAGTTTGAGAGTAGAACAGATGAAGCTATAGAAGGTTAACAGAGATAAACAGCAATAAGTTTTCTAAAACCAGAATGAATCAATGAGAATTTCCTTTGCAACCCTCCACGAATGTTGTGTTTATGAGGTGATAGGGAACTTGCCCGATAATCTAGAAAATTATGTGATTGATATTAAGATTTAAATTTTCAGTGAATATTACTATTTAGAAGATTTTATATAATTAATCAGATCATAAAAAAAATTCAAAACATTTAAGAAAATGCATTGCTGTCTATTGAGTGCATTCCAAGTAATGAAAGGGTCGGAAAAACTATTGTTTGCTAATGAATAACTACACAATAGATAAATGTAAATCTTGAACATCTTTTACAATGGTGTGAACATAAATCAGAAATAGTAACCTGGAAGCCTTCTATTTTTTATCATTAACTCCTGCTTTCTTTCATATGCAATTGAATATGGATAATGATTGAGTTTGGAAATTAGACATGCAAATGTAATATTAAAAATTTAGCATAATGTTACAAAAATATTACAAAAATGTTGCATATATAGTTACAAAAATATTATTAGAACATCAATGCAACTCAACAGAATTTCTCAGTAGGTCAGTTTTTTCACAAAGGTTAAGATGATAAAACATAAACGTAGCAATATTTGGGAGTGACATGCTCAAAGTTTTATGTAAAAAAATTACTCTTATTTGAAAACAATCAAGCATGACCTTGTAAGCACTAAAATAACACTTAATTTTCATGCTTACAAGGTTTTGCATGTAGTGTATTTAACTAAATCTGAAGATAAATTAAAAAAAAAAAAAACAGTGCTTTTTAAAAGTTGGAGGAAAAAAAGTTTATTAAAATTTCCAAAATTTAAATTTTTTAGTTTTTTTAGGACTGAATAAAGTTTAACGAATTTGACTTTCCATTAATATTTCTAAAGTAAAAATGCTAAGAAAGTTGTGAGCTATAAGTAAGAGGCTATCAAAAAATGTTGTAATTTCTCTTTTCTGTTTAATGCTCTAAGAACAGAAGTTAAAACAGTTTGAAATTTTTTTTTCTATTGTTTTGTTTCACTTGGAAACTCTAAATTTTCTATTTTACTAAAGCCAAAAAAGAAAGAAAGCTTTTCTTCGGCTGCCAATTATAAATATTAATTATTAAATATTATTAAATATCAATTACTTAACATAAATTTTTCACATTAAGAAAATTTAGATTTTTGAAAATATGCTCTATAAACACAATTATTTGCATCAATGTACACATTGCAGTTGCATTTATCTCAAATTGTTGTACAATATTTTATTTTACCAGATATGAGCATCATCAATCATGGGTCTTAACCTTAATTTTTTTAACAAAACGTTTAAAGTGCTTCAATCATTGAAATTCCACTATTTATGAATCTTATGCATGCAGACTTTAAATGCATATAACTCTGTATAAAAGTTGTTGCTATTTGTACTTTACTCTGTACTGTACTGTAAATACTCTGATTTTCACTATTTTTCATAGGTTTGAGAATTTTTTGAAAATTAAACATATTATGTAACAGATTAATATATTTGTGTTACATCCACAAATCTCAGTTTTTAGGTTTTAAGAAAATTTCACCTATGAAAATTCTAGAATCGGAGTAAATAATACTGATAGTTACTTAAAAGAAAGTTATTAGAATAGTTTGATATTTTTAAACTGAGTTGTATACTTTGAAAATTACAAACATAACTTTCATAAATCGTGAAATTGCCCATTAATTGCTTTTTGTTAAATTTATTTATTATAAACAAGTTTGTTTTACATATGCCATGCATTATTATTATTTTTAATTTTTTTTTGTAAGAAACGATGAAAGAACATTATTTATGAAAACTATCTTTTTTTGGTTTATCAATCAATGCTTATTCATTTTTCCCTTTCATTCTCTTCTTGATGTTCACTGACCAACCTAATCTAATTATCTTGCATGAAACGACAATTGCTTTTAAAATTTATTTGGACTAAAAATTATTTTTTAATAATGCACATAAACAGAATTGGACTCAGTTTTTTAACATGTTTTTGAAATGAAATAGATTATATATTTAAAGACCATTAACATGTTTATTTCTTTTTTTTTTCTACATTGGCCGTCCTTTTTTGGAACTTTGGTAATGTTTTTAGCATTTCTTATGTATATATGTACATATTTTAAAATGTAAAATGTCGTAGATTTACATAAACAATTTCATAACAATTGGTTTCCTAAATTTTTTACACTATGAGCTTGCAATATTATTAAATTATGTACATTTTTTAAACAGATCTGAATCAGTAGAAGTTCATAAAAAGAAAAAGTTAAAAAAACCAAGCAAGGAAAAAAACAAGCATAAAAGGTAATTGCTCTCTCAATTTTTCCACATAAAAGTGCACCTTGTGACATTAGAATTAAATTTTTATTATTTGTAGCACATGATATAAATATGATTTAAAAATATTGGGACACTTTATATTTCATCTTTAAGAGTTATACTGGGGGGGGGGGGGTAAGTGAGGTATTGTTTCCAATGTACATTTTGTGCTGGATCAAATGAGGCCGATTCTAAATGAATAGTATAGAAGTTATCAAGATTTTATATTTAAAAAGTACAAATTTAAACTTGTATCTATTTACACATTTGGCATTGAAAATTGAATGGATTAATGGTTTTACTTATGTACTTTCCATATCTGACATTAAGGACATTTCTTTTCTTAAACATTTAGTAACTTGAGAATTAACTTGTGTTTACAGTTAAGTTTAAAATTTTGAGGCAAAGAAAGTGAAAGTTTCTTTAAAACCCGTTACTTTGATAAATTGTTTTATCAACAAAAGCAGCTTTCCCTCGAATCTTTTTATTAAAAGAGCAAGTTATAACCTAAATAAATAGAGTTACACTTCAATGAAAATTTTTTTTAAAAATCTTTATAAGAAAATGAAATGTTTAAGAAGAGTTTTCGTTATTTCATTTGTTTCAGTAAGGTATTTATTTTACTCAAACGGGGGTGATTAATAAGTCTTGATGAAAATTAAACAATAATTATTGTTCATTTACTTTACTTGGCTTAAAATAGTTTGTTTCTTTTATCTTTTTGTTTTAAAAAACTTGTCTTACATTAATTTCTCTTTTTTTTTACAGCAACCATAAAAAACAGCATACACGTTCTAGCTCAAGTAGTTCAGCTTCTGAAAGTGACTCACAAGAGGAAGAAAGCAGTAGCAGATCGAGTAGTAGAAACAGCAATTCTGGAGTTGAGAGGTACATCTTTATTTTTGAAATGTTCTTTTTTTGTTATATTGTAGTTAAATGATCTTTGTGTCAGAATGATAAATTCCAAATCTTATAACTATTGTTTACTAAATATTTCTTTATCAATAATATTATTTTACTTTTATATTTCTAAAATAACTCATTATCTTTATTTATTATTTATTTTTTTACATTGTTCTAGTGATATGCTTCGTAAAAAATCAAAACCTTCTGCTAAAATTGACCAGAGCCACAAAGAGCATAGAAAAAGAAGTTCAAGTTCTGAAAGCATTAGATATTCTAAAGATTCTCGTTCAAGAAAAGATATTTATGAAGCTAAAGTAAGTTTAGGTTTTTTTATTTTTGAAACCCAGTATTAAAACAGAAGTGATTGATTTATGAAAAGGCTAACTTTGCTTACATCCTGACAATTAGAGTATATATCGAAGTCGTATGAAATTTATGCTTCTTTCGAATAATTTGTTTGTAAGTTGTTCAAAAAATTTTAATTCTGACAACTAGACATGAATTAAATTGCATGATGAAATGAAGGAAAGCTTCACTATTTAAAATTTTAAGATTGAAAATTGACCAAACTACTTAATGAGCAATAATTTAATTCAGATAAAAATTAAGTGTAACGAAAAATATGAAATAAAATTCATTGTAACCTTGTGATTCTTTATTGAAATTTACCTTAAAGAAAGTTAAGTGATTTAATATAAAAATAAATAGAGAATTGACTTTAGTTAACTTAGGTTCAAGAAAAAAGTTCAAATAATCACACTATGACTGTACAATGGAAACTGAGTCTTTATTATGAAGGTTTTCATGAAAAAGTTGCCTAACTATTAGGATTAAATTTATAAATATCTATTTTATGTACAAGAAACTTATTTCCCCCTTTTTCCCAAAATTTATTCATATTAAAATTGTCTTATTTTATCCTACCATGAGTTAAGTTACAAACTAACATGTTTCGCAATCACAATTGAAAATTTTTAATTTACTCCAAAAAATTTTCTGTTTTAGGGTTTCTAGTGTATTTTGTTCTTAGATACTATTGTCGTTATTATTATCGTTTTTTTTAGGATTATATTTTTTACGACATTTGTTTTAACATTACAGAGCAAATTTTCTTTTATTATGGAATTTATCACTTGTATTTCAGGACACACACTATGTTATAGTGCCAAATTATTTAAAAACCATTGCCTTAAAGTACAAAAAATTAATGTTCCATTAGGAGTATTTATTATAACTTGTTTTAAATTTTTATTTGTTTTGATAAAATTTCTTTTCTTTCAAAAGAAAAAAAAATTAAAATAATAGTTCCTCTTGAATTTAAAGCCAAATTTTCGTTATTGACCCTTTTTAAAATTCAGTTAATATGATTAAAAAAATTTATTTTGTTTTCAAACTCTAAATAATTTTATGTTTTAATGTTAACGATTGATTATAACAGTTTGTATTTTTCCAGAACTGACCTACATTTTAAGGTTTGTATATTTAATGAATAAGCAAAGTTGAATTTTATTCTTCCTTGTTTTGCCTCATTTAAATATTCTTATAAAGGAAAAGAATAATATTAATGAAAAATACAAATGACAAGAGCATAATTACTTTTTTTATATGATATTCTTCTTTTAAAATAACCTTGTTATTCATTGAATTTAATAAAGAAAAATCATTTAGAACATTTAATTAGTAAGACTTTCATCAAGTATGATAGTGTAGAAATATTTTATGTTATCAATAGTAATTGTAATATTATGTTTCTGTTCTTTTTCATAGAAGTACATTAAATTTTGCGTGTAAAATCGAGATTATATTTTGTTACTAATTTTTATTCTATACCATTACCCATATTTTTTCAATAATTTAAGTGTTCCATATATTTATAACTTAGGAAGTATTAATACTTTATTTCCAAAAATGCAAAAGAAACAATTCAACATATAAGTGACGTAAATTTTAATATTTATAACTCCATTGAAATTTCTTACTCTTGTATATTTTACTATGTTTGGTTTCGAAGTCATCTAAATAATTTTTTTTTCTTTTATAATGTTGTAAGAAAACAGTAAAAAATTTAACCAAAAAAAAAATTTTTTTTTTTTTTTTTTTTTTTTTTTTGCATTTTAAGCAAAATTGTATCCTTTTTTAGTTTTTAATATTAAATATTGTATTAGTTTTTATGTAAGATTAACAAATATAGTTTGAATTTAGCAATTTACTGATTTTGCTTTGTCCATTTTATTAGCAATAAATTTACTTACCTAACAATTTACTTACCTTACAATTTTCGTTAATTTTTTTTTTTTTTCTCTCACAAAGAAAATAAATAATTAAAATATAATTCACTACTTTTTTTAAATAAAAAATAATAAGTTTATTTTGAAAAAAATATTTGTATTATCAAAAGTAATAATGGACATAGGACTTGTATGAACCATTAAAAAGTTAGTTTTAGGAAAACAAAAAAGTAGATTAAATTAGTTAAGCCAAGTACTTCACAGGCACTCGAGTTTTTTATGCTGTTACT
The DNA here is from genome assembly GCA_949128135.1 of Parasteatoda lunata. NCBI lineage: Eukaryota > Metazoa > Arthropoda > Arachnida > Araneae > Theridiidae > Parasteatoda > Parasteatoda lunata. The sequence goes on along the minus strand of OX421973.1, from coordinate 55,077,744 downwards.
ACTTTTACTGTAAGCAATAAACTTTATTTGAATATTGAAAAATCTAAGTTTGAATCTTAGCATGAAACCTAATTACTTTGTCATTATATTTGAAACTGTACAAATATAAAATTGTGAAAGTTTTCAAATATAAGACACTTTCTTTTATATTTTTTCCCTATGTATAAGTTTATAAGACAATCAGAATTTATTACATGTAATTATGCAGTATCTACATATATGTGTTATGTTATATTGATATTTTTCTGAATGTTGTCCTTTTTTATTTCAATATTAAACAACAACTGTAGGATAATGTAATGTAAGTATTTAAGTTTTGTTTTGGCCAGCTGAATTCTAAATTTTTTTTTGTTACTAATAATAAGCAGACATCCATTAAATTATTTTGAATTAAGTATGTAGTAATTTGATAAAAATTTAAAAATTATTTCATTTATTTTGTTAATCCATTATTATATCTTATTTTTATAATTATTACTATTTGAAAGCTTCATATTTTACTAACAAGATAGGACTTTAAATTTTAATAATAATATGTGAGGTATAACTTAATTTTCTATCCAAAATGTTACTTTGATGCCTCAATCGGACAATATATGTACAAAAAGAGTTTTTCACTGCATATTAATTTAAAAATTTATGCAGTTAATTTTTTTCTATTTGTACGATATACGCTGCAACACTAAGAAATCTCTCTAATCACTGTCTATATAACTATATTTAAACAACCATGTTTACGGTTTTAGATGGGTTTTTTTAGGCATATAACAAGCAGTTAAGCTTGTTAATGTTGTACATTAATGTGACTAAAGTAGTATTTATAAGCATTGTGTATACAGTCAACCGAATAAGAAAAATATCGCATTAATAACTTGTGATCTAATAATTCAGTTTCTATGCTATCTGAATTATGTTTTAGTAACCTGGATGGTTCAAAGGTCATTTATATATGTACTATTTTAAAGTGTAAAATCAGACAAAACATTCGTATTTCCTTTTAACTCTTAGGATAGAAGAGGATATTCAAAACCTGTGAGGCTATAAATTATTTAATTTAAAAATTTCAATTATATCAATTGAACAGTACCCAAAAAAAGCAATTTTAAAATTAAACTTTTTATTAAAATTAAAAAGCTCTTTTGAAGTTTTATTTTGTGCAACTTATGTTAAGTAGTTTGACCAAAGAAGTAGCGTTATACAAGTTGTGAAATTACTGTAATAACTTCTTTCTAAAAAAAATAATGAATTGAGTAATGCGATAAAAGAAGACACTTGTTTGGAGCGATGCCTGGCAACTACTTTTAGCAGGGTGCATTGCATTTTTAAAAAGTGCTTATTTTCAATTTTCATTTTTTTAAAAGCCCTTAGAGGTATTTTTAAAAAGTGCTTCCCCTTTTCCGAAATGTAATTTTTTTTCCCCTTTACCATGTCGGTTCTTGTCATAAATTAAGTAAAAAGCTTGGTTTTTACATTGTTCCTTTCAGCATTTTCACAATTCATTCATCCACAATCCATTTTGGTATACCATCGGTCTGCAATGTATAAAAGCTCCACCATTTTTTTTTTTTTTTTAAACAAAACTTACATGTTTAAAACCCAAACTAAATATTCCCTTTTGTTATAATTGTTTTAACTAAGGGGCTCGGTGTTAATATTTATGTAAACTAATCTTGAGAGTTTTACTTAATTTTTTCAAAAGCTAAATATAAAAGTTATGCTTCATTTAATAAAAATATAGTAAGTAGTTTAAAAAAATACCAGAGTTTTATTATTTCTTTGATTTTGAATAAAAATAATTTCTTCTTTTTTGAATTTCACAACTTTTGAATTACAAACATTTAATTCATATAAACTAATTTAAAATAGTAACTTTTGTGATGAATTTTTGTTGAGTGGATTTGATACGGAATATCTATATTGCAAATTAAAAAATCTTCATTATTTGAAATTCTAAAATTATTTTTTTTCTTAACTTTTTAAAAAATGAAATATAACTTTTAATTTAATGGATTTCAAGGATTTATCTGTAAATGAATTAAAAAATTTTCCTTATTTCTTTCAACAAAAAAATTTTATATTTATCAAATTTGTTCAATCAATTAATTTCTTACTACAAATTTCCAAAAGTAAAAACAAAATTTCTAAAATTTGGTAGTTTGAAAATTAATAAAACTCTTTTTTATATGCAAACACATGAATTTTGATTTCTGGATATTTTTAACATTCACTCCTTCAACAAAATTTAATGCATTTTAAATTAAAATTATATTTTTCTTTCATTTTTTAATAAAATTTAAGGTTACTTAGAATTTTTGATTTTCTCAAAATGTATTTTAAAATCCTTACTTTTTTTTTGTTTCAAACTTGTACTTTTACTCGTTATTTTTTAAAAGTAACATTCAACAAAGTAACATTATTTTTTAAAAGTAACAACAAATATTTTTCAATTTGTGCAATTAAATTTAAATATTTGCTGAAAAGACAAGTACATGAAAACTTATAGTAAAGAACCCTAACTAAACAATGAGAAAGCCACATTTTTTCGCCTCAAAACATTTTGGCCCAAAGGTCTGTATCTGAGGGTGGGGGAGTATTTTTTTTGTGTCTGATTTTATAACTTAAAATTTTCTTCATAATAACTATTCTCAGATCAAAAGTAGTTCGTGTTTTTTTTTTTCTTTTCTTTTTTGGCTGACTGTTTTTTTATTTTTTTATTGAGCATTATGTTAGATAATAAAGTTATCTAGCACCAACTATAAATGTTATTATGTAAGGTTAGCAAGTTTGTATATGCACCAAGTAGTTATCTATAACTATGAAGAAGATGAGGTACAAAATCCAAGTTCTAACTGCAATAGGTTATCTTTTTTAAAAATGTTTCTATTATGTGTTGTTTTAAGTGTTACTATTTTTTAATTTTCACTATAACCTTAAAATTGATAAAACAATATTTTTTTTACTGTAAATTATTTAAACAGTGTTATAAAATAAAATCCTGAAATGGTAATACTTGTTAAGCTGTATTACATTATAGAAGATAACATCATTTATATTGATTGTTATATTGATTAGTATATGCTATTATTTATAAACAATGAATATGCTCTTCAACTTGTTTTGTAGATTATTATTTTAAGTGTAAAAAAAAAACTTTCCTGGTAATAAATTTTCTTTTTCGTTGAAATAGTTTTTACTTTTATTTGTGTTTGAAAAAAATGCTGCTTAGAACAGAATATATGTTTTTGTTATTTTGCATTGCGGGATTTTATCTAAGATAGTGTTACTCTTTTTCAAATTAAATATTAAGTTTTTTTGTTGCCTCATTAAATGCGATCTCTCAAGTTCCAGGGGATTTTAAACCAGAGTAAGTTGATTGGTGCATGTTTTTACATTTCTTTAATTAAGCCAAGCTAAATTTACTACTTTTCATAATTATAATTAATTGAATTCTAAAGCAACATTTATAGATTATTTCTATGTCATTCTCTTCCATTTCAGTTAGAGTTATAAACATATTCATTCTTACTATAAATTTTCAGACAAAATCATACTGTAAAGTAAGGGTGCACAACTTTCAGCCTGGGGACCAAATGGGACACTTGATTGGTCAATGATTGTCCCTCTGCCTTACATCCAAAAATTAATTTGAAAAGCTATTGATAAATTAAATTTTAGAAATGATTTTTAAAGTAATTTTAATAAAAAATGCCGAACCTAAAACAGTAAAATCCCAAATTGTAGAGATAGTACTCTAGGTGTCTTTTAACGAAAATGTTCATTTACAAAAGCATGTTTTTGAGTTTATTTAAAAAATTTAAGTATAATTTTCCGATAGAGAAAACTGATTACCCGATAATTACATGTTATAATTTAATTAAAGTCGATGCATGCAAAACTTCCAGAAAAAAAATTTTTTCATTCAAAAATATTATACATATGCTTTATCTTTCATTTTTTGTAACAAATTTATACTGTTCTCGTTACATGAAACATAATATTAAAAGAAGAAATAAATTATAATTGATATAAACATTCAGCAAACTTTCAGAAGCAAAATTTTTCTTTCTATGGCCCTCTTCTGAAAAAACTTGTGCACCCCTACTGTAAAAACATTTTATTCTGTGCGAACAATTTCTCTTAACAGTTTTTCTTCTTGTTCCTACAACTTTCCATCTTGCAATTAGTTTCTAGTTATTTCTATCTTGCATGAATTGTTTAGATTTTATGTTTGCCTTATTTTAATTGCTTCTTAATTTTTTTACTACCAATTTTATAGAAGGCAAAAAGGAAAAGAAAACCATCTCATTCTTCCTCTTCATCCTCATCAAGAAGCTCATCACCAAAGCAATATTTCAGACTTGAACCAGTCCTGTTAAAGTCAAAGCATAAGAAAGGCCATCATCAAATAATTGAAATACCCACTAATAATGCTTTTGAACTGAAAAAATATGACAAAAAGAAGCGATCTCGCCATTCTTCTTCTTCTAGTGCTGGGGAGTTATCTAAGCATGAAAGCAAAAAACGTAAAAGGTCTGATTCTCCTACTTCAGCTAAGACTTCAAAACATTATTCGGGAAAGTAAGCAAAAATTCATATCCTTTACTTCTGTTAAAACAGTAGAAACCTGGGGTGCCCACAGGGATCTTGGGAGCAAGTCGTCATAATTATTTTTTGGGGGGGAGGCAGGTGCATGTGATTCTTATTGTATTTTAAATGCTTTTTTGAAATTTTATATAAGCTGAAAGTAGTTTCAGGGATGATTTTTATTATTTATAGTAGAAGATATTTTTAATATTTAGCTAAAATACTTTTTGTTGGGGGATAATTTTTTATTTTATTGCATCTTTAATGTAAAACCTCACCCAAAATAATAGATAACAAAATCAGATTATGGCTGTGATTAAGTTTTACAGGAATTGGAATTTTTTTTTTTTTTAGATGTGATTTTAAAATTTATTTAAATAATTTTGTAATTTGAGGTATTTTTATTGTATCAATATTTTAAAATCCTAACACAAAAAAAATTTAATGGTGAAAAAAAAGAAGAAAAATAGGTAAAGTGCATCAATAATCAGAGCTTAAGTTGGATGGAAGTGCATTTCTTATGATATTAGTCAATTGCTAAAATGAAAATGTGAACCTAAAAAAAAACCAAAAAAAAACCCATTTAAATCACAATTTTTAAGGAAATTGATTCGCGATTACTAATTCACTCATATTTCTTCTAAACTCATATGCTTTGCCACTTCAGGTGATGAGAAAAGTATTATACCAATCCAGTCAGTCGATTTTCCACAATGTTAGTTGTGCCTTTTAAAAATAATGATTTGCAAAATATTAGTAGCAATTAAATAATTGTTAGATTTACATTGTGTTCAGAATTAGCTAAATAAAATTGTAAGTTTAATAAGAAAATATTTATATTATATTCTTTTTTTTTTTTCTGCTTCCTGAAAATTGTACTTTTTTTTTCTTTCTGGAGGACGGGGCTTAGCAAAAAACCCAATTCCATAATTTTAATTTATATATTTGTTTACTTTATGCTTTGTTAACTTTTTTTATATATTTTTTTTTCAAAGCTTTCATTATAATTATAGTATGTGATATTATAATTGAACTCAATTGGTATATGAATGTGAGAAGCTAAATTAAAAAATTAAGTAACTCAAAAATATTTAAAAAATGAAAATAAGTGAAATTCATATAGGATGATTTAATGAACGCTTTTTTTATATTCAATATAAAAAATTTCATTGATTTTTTTTTTTTTTTATTAATAGGGAAACAGACAAAGGCTCTAAGCAGTCAACTTCTTATAAAAGTTCTAGATCAGATAAAGAAGGGCACCATCGTCATTCTCCAGAGAAACATAGACATCATAAATCTAGATCAAATGACAGTCCTCACCTATCACAGAATCGAAAAGCTAGATCTGTCTCTCCTGATTCTGAGTGAGTTACACAATACTTTATAGTTAATGAATGTCAAATGGAGTTATAAAGTTGCCTTAAATTGTTTTTGGATACTTTCTCAATTTTACTCTACCAAAAATTTGCTATTCTGAAACTTTTCATTCTTTACTTGAAGCATTCAATTTTTTGTATTTTCATTAACAAGGACACTCCAAAAATTAAAATTAAAATGAAGTTTTTTTTCTCTGAAGCTTCTTTTTTACTTATTTACATCACAGGGATGAGATTTTTCCGCTTTTTAGCGGATTTCCGCCTTTTTCACTTTTGTCTCTCGAATTTCAGCCTTTTTATCAAAAACTCAGATTCTCTAGAAGTCTCAGTTTTTTCTAATAAATATTCCACTTTTTCTGAAAATTCTGTCGTTGAAATAAAATAATTATATAAATTTCTGATATTCAAACTACGTAGCTGCCAACCCTTCTGTATTTTAAATTTTTTAGCTATTTTCTCCACTTTTCTGTGCAGAAAAAAAATTTTCCTCATTTTTAACCACCCACTCGTATTTTTGTAATTCAAAGTCGCTGCATTTTAGTATCAAAATCGATTTTCGTATTTACATACTGGATGACAATATGTTACTGATATTTTTGCTATAAATCACTTAATAGCATTTATTAAAAAAATTTAATATTAATGTAGATTCTCAGTAGTTTAATTAGCTAAACTGGACACATTTTCAAGTAGTAATTGAATACTTTGTGATTGTAGAAAAATATAATTTCTAGCTCCATTTTTTCAATTTGTATTTTACTTTTTACTAAATGTTAAGTGTTGATGTAATTATTCATATATTAATAAATTAGTTCATAATGAATTTTATATCAACACATAGTTATTTATTATCTTAAATTGTCTGGAATTTATCATTAAACGATTGTGGACATGTAAGTTTTACTCGCATGAAAATTCAGCTTTTTTGTCTTTTTTCCAATCTGACATCAAAATTACAGAGTTAAAAAGTTTAATTAAAGGATATATTAATTAAAATCTTTATGATATCTTAATATATATATATACACGTATCTTGCACAATAAATGAAAACAAAAAGGAAACAAAGAAAAATGAAGAAAATAAATAAGTTTTATTTACTGCGCATCAGCTGCAAGTATCTAGACCTCATAAAATAAGTTCAAAATGTAGAAAAAACATGGAAAAAATTACAGAACAATGAAAAAAGAGAAAAAGAAAATTATTTAAAAAAAATTTCAGTAAAAATCTGGGAAAGAAAAATCCAGAAAAAAAGCTATATATATATATGTGTGTGTGTGTGTAAGCTTCTCAGAGATTTATCTTCTATTGAATAAAGGTCTCAAGAACTCAAACTATTCTAACGATCTTCCTTTTTTTCCTTAGCTCTATTTAAATAAATTTTTGCTCAATATTTTGAGAATTCTTTTCTCATTTAAATTGATTTCAATGTAAGCTTATACAGCTCACAAATTTTGAACTTTCGACCCAAAAGCATGATGACAAAGATAGTGCTCATATTGAAAAATATTTGCTTCCAGTAAGCATGATTCCTTGCAAGACCGATAAAGTTTAAACTTAATTTATATTTAGTTTTATTTTCCTAGCAGATTTTATAAAACTAATTTTAAGAAAAAGGGAAAGAAATGAATTTCATGTGGTTATTAAACACTTTTATTTAACAAGTTCAACACTGAAAGGAGTTTAAAATTGAGTTAGATGCAGTTCAAAGCACACCTACTCATGTGTTTGTGACTGTCTACAATGGGGTAAAGAGTTTAAATCTGGAGGTACATTTCAAAAGTGATGAGCATTGATCAGGATAATTAATTTTCTCCAAAACTATTAATAAATATCACAATAGACATTTTTGTGATCTTTGTATCAAAGTGTGCCGAATAATCTAGGACACATGCCTTTTCACAAAGTACAGTGTTTTAAATTTTGAACAAAAAAATTGGGTGTGGAAAAAAAAATCTTGGTATGGTTGGTGCTATGTTTGTTCGCATCAAATAATTAATGCAATCTTATGGTAAATTTTGAGGTTGGTTTCTGCATTGTTACATAGCAATTGATGAGACGTGGCTATACTTCTTATTACACCCTATAAACAAAGAAATGGCCAAAACAGTAGGTGGTCATTACAACCTAACATTTTGTAAGTGTATACCTAAATACTCTGGTATTGCTACTTTTATTTTTTACAAATTAGTATTACACTTTCTCTCTTTCTAGAATCTTGTGTTATGGTTTTGATAAACCCTAAATTAAGAGTTTAATAAATATTTACTTTTATATCAATTTCAATTCCCTAAAGCATTCAGTTTGAGGGAGAAAAAAAAGCTCATTTAATAAAAATATGTTTATCGTATAGTTACGATTCAAATAGTTAGGAATAAAAATCATTACATTTTAATTTAAGTAATTAAATGAATAAAAACATAAAAATTATCGTATAGTAAAAGAACAGTTCAAATGTTACCCGAAGGATCTCCATGTTTTGCTGGTCGGTGCTGTAATAGTGAATCATTAAGGGCACGCAGTTCGAAATCACAAACAAACTTTATTTTCTTATATCTCATTGATCTTACTGGTTCATTGATGATGCTGGCTCCGGAACATGGTGTTGAATCATTATAATGGAAACCTTGGGGGAAATCTTGGTTTTTAGACGAAGAACCTTTTTCTCTTAATAAAGATGAATTTCAGTTTACCGCTCTTAGAGAATCAAAACATCAGAATCGTGCCGCTTCGACAACATAGCTGTTGAAATGTCGCCAAATTATTGGCGACACGTGCCAACGTCCAAGCCTCATTAGGTGATCTTTAAATTAATATGGTGTTAATATACCTTGAAGTTATTTGATGAGATATTAACGTAAGGGTTTTTCCATAATTTACTTCTTCTGAAAAGGGATGATTGCTATAATTTTGAGCAGGAAGGCAAGCGCCTTGAAATTATTAAAAACGAGACCTACCTACTCTCACACAGTGGCTTCCTCAACTAGCGCCAAGAAGGCACGCGGAAAGGAGCAAAGCGCTACTCGGTTAAAGTTAAGGTCAAAATAATCGATAAGAAAAAATCAATCTATCAAGTTAAATGAGTGGAAGGCTATTGCGGTTAAAACCGACCGAAAACTGAAAAAACTATTGTGAAGAAAGACATTGACGCACGTGTGATGTAGCAACATCACAATGTCTGCTTAGCCTTCCTTAAATTCCTCACTTATATATTATCTAGCTATGTAAATTAATCTTCGTTGTATAATTTTTTAGGGATGCTCTTCCGAAAAAAAGAAAAGATAATTATCAGGAGGAAAGTGCAGAATACACCAAAAAATCCAATTCAAGCAAAAAGAGACAAAGCAAATATGACTCTCCTTCTCCTAAACGCAATGGCGCCTCTAAGCCTGCTACTAAATCGTATTCTCCTGAATCTGATGTATCTAAGAAAAGTGCAAGGTTAGAGTTTAATTTCTCTAAAATAAAGTTTTAAAAATGAACAAACTATTGAGAAGACTTTATTTTTTCATGATTTAACTACTATCCTTAGTTAATCTTTTGTCTCAAATAAAATATTTTAGCTATTTTAACTTTTTTTTTTATAGACATGTCATTAATTTCAATGAGTATTTCAACTGTGAATATTTTAAAAAAATATTTCTAAGTCTTTTTTTTTTCCTAATTTACTGCAGCATTTCATTAAAACTAATGCAAAATTTAAATGTTTTTTTTTTTTTTTTAATGTTTCTTTAATAAATAATTTTGGAAAAGTTTATATAATATTTTTGGAGTCCAGCCTACCTTAATAAGTTATTATCCATAGGAAATAATTAATAAATCAAAGAAATAGCTCCTAAACAATAAGTTTTATTTATTTTTTTTTTTTTTTTGTATACAAAAATAACAATAACAAAAATAGTTCATTAAATGATTCCAAATGAATAATAATATTCCATAATATGGTTACAATTAACCATAAAACAATAGTTATCAAATCAAAGTTAAATAATGAAAGCAATGAGTGTGAGAGCTTAAAGAAAAGTTAAGTGAGCGGAGAACAGGGTTGCCGATACCAGTGAAACTTAAAATCGCCAATGGCACCAACAATTTTGTTACTTTTTTTTTTATACAAATGTCTGTTAAAATTTAATTTTTAAAGTTCTTTTACCATGTGCTTGACATCATGATCAATTACACTGCTGCATTATATATAAACATTGAGTGATTTGATTTTTCAGATCTGGCTCATCTAAATATAGAAAGCAAGTTCATGCCACTCCTTCACAATCTCCTCCTGTTTATAAACATAAAAAGCATATTTTACAATCACCAGATTATGTACCAAATAATGAGCCTGTTAAAAAGAGAAGTCAAAAATCGGCCTCACCGTCTCCATCACCTCCTCGAAAAGAAAAATATAAAAAATCTCAGAAGTCAGGAAGGAACTCTTCACCAGAACAAAGCATTAGGAAACATAATCGTAAGCAGAAAAGTCAGTCTCCTGAATCTGATAGCAAATATAGTAAAGACAAAGAATCCAAAAGATTTCAGCTGCAATCAAATGGAGAGTCAAGTTATTCAGGAAAGAAAAAGTTAGAAACAGATACAAGAACAAAGAGTCCAAGTTATCCACGTACCATTAAGAGTAAATCTAAGCGAGAGATTGTTGATAGCAATAGATCTCAAGGCCCGGATTCTGATGATGCTAAGAGACATGTAAAGAAAAAGAAACGATTGAGAGAAGAAGCAGATGAGTGCAGTAGAAGTTCTAGTAGAAGTCCGTCTCATGAAAGGAGAAAGTATTCAGACACAAAGTTAGACAAAACTCACTCATCAAATGAATCTCGACAGCCTCAAAGCAAAAATTATGCTTCAAACTCCAATGACACTACTCAAGTCAGTTCGTCTAAAAATAACTTGCAACATAGTCGCAGAGACTCAAACTACGAAATTCCAACTCGTATTGTAAAAGACGCAGATTCTAAGATTCAGAAACGTAGTCGCAGTCCTCAAGTTGAGACTCAGACAATAGAAATAACTACCCACAAAGTTATTGTTAGTGATCAAGAAAGTCCTAAAGCAGACAGGCCAAATTCTTCTAGAAAGATGAGTAGTTCCCCATCAAATAAACCAAAAGAACAAAGCACTGTTGCTACAGAATTGTCTGAAGAAAACATCAGTCGAAACAAAGGTAAATGGGTGACGGTTTCGAATGGAGTTCAGCCAAGTAAAACTTCACCAAATAAAGACTTCGATGAAGGTCCAATTGCCAAAAAGTATTCAAATTCACCAACAAAAGAAGTAAATAATTCAAGAGATTCTGAAAGGCCAACAGTATTTGAAAACGAAAATGCATCTAAAAAAAGTGAAAATACTTCAAAAAGTAGTCCTCACATAAAGAGTAGTTCGAGTCATAGCAAGAAAGATAGTTCTCGAAGAATTAGGAATTCAAGAAGTCGAAGCATTTCACACAGTCGCAGTAGAAGTCATAGTATCAGATCAAGTAGAAGTCGAAGCAGAAGCTACAGCAAAAGTCGCAGTAAAAGTTACAGCAAAAGCAGGAGTAAAAGCTACAGCAAAAGTCGCAGTCATAGTAGAAGCCGGAGTCATCGAGATAGTCGCAGTAGGAGTCACAGCAGAAGTTGTTCTGCTAGTTATAGTAGAAGTGGAAGTGTATCAATTTGTTCAAGGTTTGTGTTAATGTTTTCAAAGTTTAATTTATATTTTTAAAAGTTAAAGCATGCAAATTATTTCACCTTCTTATGTTTACTTACTATTTTTTATGCAATATTGCATGAGTTTTCATATTGCATCATGTTTTTCGTTCAATTAATTTCATTTATCCTTTTATAGTCTTGTATCTTTGTTATTTTTTCAGGTAAAAGTAAGTAAATTGTTTTAAAAACTGTTTTTAAATTTTGCCTAAATTTATGAATTTCCATTTGTTAACTTCTAAGTATGAACTTAAGTATGATATTTTGTAACACTTTATTATTTTATTCAGTAGAAATCGCTATTATAGCCCAATTAAAAATCTATGCCCAAAGCATTTCTAACTTATTAATTCTTCAATATGATCTATTTTATCTGCTCTAATTATTAAGTTAAAACTCATAAACAATGAGATGGAGTATAAATTTTCAATCAGTTATGTACAATTTGAATTTTTTTCTTTTTGCATTTATTAATTTTTTTAAAAATATTATACCTCAAGAAGAAATTAATGACATTCAACAGAAATACAAGGAATTATATAAAATTGTGCGTACTTTCCACTGCAATAGTTTCGTTAAAAAACTCCTTTAAATTTATATAAGTTTTTCAGCATACTGAAATAAAGTAAGCAATATTAAATGGAAGTTTATTGACTAATATAGTTACTAAAAAATATTTTAGTCTTGAAAGCTTTCGAAAATTCTTACTTCTTTATGATCCTCATTTTGTATTATAATTTTCTATTTATTATTTTATCAATTTTTATTAATAAGCATATTTAATTTGCTTCCGAATTTATGTATTCTGTTTTGGCCTGTATTGTCCTCACAAATTAACTTAAAATGTCCAAATTGCCTTAATTGTTCAATTTCCTTGGTGCAGCATGTCCTTTCTGGACCTTGTGCCATTAAACCCTACATTCAGTTTTATTCTACATTAACTGTCATAGAGCGGTCACTAATTACTAACTTAAAACATAAATGCTGTGTATTATTAATATTTATGTCACTATTGTATAGTTTTATATCTAAGAAGTGTGTCAGAATAACTGACTTAATTGCTTTTAAGTGAAATAAAGGTGGCACACATTCAACCAAATATATATTTATTGTGTAGTAAGATACAGAATGAATCAGATTCACATCTACGTAGCTGCCAACTCTGTATAATATTGATTTTACATTTTGTCATATTTTCCCAGTCTCCTGGTTTAATTAAGGATTCTACTGGTTTTTATTTAAATAATTTAAAAAAATTCCTAAAATTAACTAAGTTCCTATCAAACTTATGTTACTTAGCTTATTGTTAGCTTGGGAATTTAATCAAGTAATATTTTTAAATAATGCAGTGAGACTTAAACATAAAAAAAAAATATTAAAAACATGTTCTTTTCTTTTAGAGTAATCAGTTTAAAACATCTATTTCTTCAAAAATTCAGAATTTTTTTTAAAACTAGTTTAAAGTATTTAGTTTTTTTTATTAATTTCTTTTTAACTAATTCAAAGTATTTAGTTTTTGTTATTAATTTTTTTTAATAAAACTTATATATTATTCAAAAATATGTTACAATTTGATGTCTTATACTGTTCAGAATTGTAAAATTAGATGTACAGTGAGTAAATTTGCGGGGTCGTTAAATATATTATTTTCTTGGCTATATTATATTATTTCTTGCTTTCATAAATTAGTTTCCTTGGTATTCACTATATATAAAGTTGAATCTATTTTTTCATAAAATCGGCAAGATTTTTTTTTTTTGTTTCATGTTGGCTGCTTGGCACTTATGTATGTCATAGCAAATTTAAACTTCAAGCCTTTTTGGAAAGTTTGTATGTGTGGAATATGTCATTTTCAGTTGTTAGTTTTTAGTTAGTTAGTTTAAGTTGAAAGATTTGTTCTTTAACATGCTACTTTTAAAAATTTTCATTGCATATATATTTCCATACAAAGTTATTTATCAAATTAAGATCTAAAAAATTAAGAGCTCAATCTTCTTCAGAATCAGTATAGGATTATTTGATTTCATGCATTTGATCTGATGCACCCTACTATTATTTTTATCCTTACTTACAACACTGATTGTTTACCATTCATTAAAATTTAAGTAAAGGACACCTACTGACATTAAAATATTCATATTAATGTTAAAAAGTTAAAAAGGGACTTTGGCATTTTATTTTACATTTATTTTATATTCAAACAAAAAATAATTAATACTTATTATCTTCTAAATTGTTTGCTATAAAGATGCAACTTATTACAGTTTCTAAATAACTTAAAAGTTACTTTACATTTCTTAGCGTCATATTACATTCTTATATGTTGTTATTCTATACATCACACAAAAATGTTACATGTTGAAAAGAGTGAGATTATTAAGAGGGATTCAATTGAAAAGCTTTGTTTACCATCCCTTTGGTTGGCATTAGCATAGTAAATGTTATATTAATTAGCGTAGCATTTGCAGCCAACAGCTAAATAAAAATCATGCAGGACTTTTTTTTCTTCTTTCAGACGCGGATACGTACCTAGGTTAGTAAAACCTTTACCCGTGTAATCCGCGTCTGGCCACTATTCCAGCCAACCTCGACCCTGTGCTTTATCAGTGGCAATTATTTAAAATTACAAAAGAATGGGGGTTATAATTTTGTTTTTGACACATACAGAAATATTCATTTGAATATTGTTTAAACAAGAATTTTATTTTTATGTATGTCATAGGAAGTGACAATAAATGAATTTTGAAAAGTAAATTATTAAAAAAAGGTTAATGATAATTTGTTTAAAAACTTCCAGGTGCTAAATAGTAAAAGAAAGTAATTAAAATGTTATAATAATAAATTTAAAAAAATAATAGAAAAAAGATATATACAATATTTACAACTTATAGGTATGCAAACCAAAATATATATTAGTTTTTTTTTTAATTAAAATTTTAGAATATTATCATTATCAGAAAGAAAATTCATCACTAATAATAATGTGGATTTAAGTGTATTGTTAGTTAGGAAATGTTTTTGCCAGGTTGGTAGATTAGTTATATTCGATGCGCGAGTATGCCAGGAGGCTGTATAGATGCATTCAGTAAGATAGTGTTCTGGAGTGCCCAGAAGACCGCATGTACAGTGTTTGTTATATGAGATATTTAGATATTTAAAATAACATGGGAAAGGACCATGCCCAGTTAAAAACCAGATTTCTTGTTTTGATGGTATCTTCTTAAAATAAACTACTTTATTAATAATTTTAAATAATCTTCTTCCCCTATCTGAATTGCTCCAATAATTTTGCCAAATTTGTGATAAAGAGTTCTGAAGTTGATTCTTTAGATATGAGATCGGGAAGGGTTATGAGTAATTTTGTTGTTTAGTTGTCAATAATTTGGCTAGGGCGTCTGCATTTTCATTACCTGTTATGTCGTCGTGTGCTTTAATCCATGAGATAAATATATTTGTATTAAGGAGTAATTCTTGTATTTTAGCCGAGAGTGAATTTTTCGTGCCTGGGTTGTTTAGAGAATATAGTACCGATTTAGAATCCGGCCAGATTGTATATTTTTTAGATTCCTTAAATGAAGTTAGTGATTAGATGAATTTAATGCATTCTAAAATAGCAAGTTGTTCAGCTTGGAAGACTGAGTTGTTATTATTAATTGTGTAATGGTTAGAATGATTTATGTTGAAGAATGCAAAACCAGTTCCAGTATTTGTTTTCGAACCGTCTGTGAAAAAATTGTATGGATCTAAGTGATTATAATTTTTATTTTCTACTAAACTGATTAAATTAGTGACAGGCTGAGAAGGGTGAAAAATCGGTATTGTTTGTTTTTCCTCGTAAGTACTGTATTGATAATTTGTATTAATATAGGAACTATCTTTTTTGAGTTGAGTTATGATTGTTGAACACGACAACGACGCAATCTGTTCTGAGAGAGGTGGAAATCCAGCTAATACTTGTAGAGCAGCTGTAGGAGTGGAGTGGTGGGCTCTGGTGATATTCAGAAGAAATTTCCTTTGGATTGAATCTAAAGTTCTTGAGATTCTAGGGGAGATTTTTTGTGCACAAGAACCGTGGGCTAAAGAAAGGACAGTTTACGAGCTCTCTGGTTTATGCCCCAGGATTTAGTATTAATTTTATAGAGAGAAGTTGTTTTGATTTCTCTTTCAGGACATGTGGACCCCAGTTAAGATTCCTATCTAATATCACTCCCAAATATCTGAAATGGTTCTTTTGTGTGATTTTCTGGTTGTTTATTTTGAAAATTGGACCCCTGCTTGAGTTGGAGAAATGGATGAAAACAGATTTGTCTATTGATAGATTGAGATTATTGTTTGTTAGCCAATTTTGAATAATATTGAGTGTGTTGTTGGTATTAATTTCTAATTCTCTTCTTGAATTCCCAAATGTTAATAGAATAATATCATCAGCAAATGCTTGTATAATTTGATTGTTCATATTTGTATTGAGCAAGCTATTGATTAAAAAATTCCATGCTGCCCGACCTATGCACGAACCCTGTGGGCAACCTTTGAGTATATGTTTTGTTTTGAATCCTTGATTTGTTGATAGAATAGCAATTCTAATTCTGTTGATATCTTCTATCATGTGACATAAGTTTTTCGGAAGATTTGAAGTTGAAATTTCTTTATAAATTGAATTATATTGTATGTTATCAAAAGCACCTTTAATATCAAGGGAGGTGGCTGTGACATGTTTAAAGTTGCTTTTGAGATGTTTTAGATTATCTAGAAAGTTTTGAAGTGCATGATTTATAGATTTGCCGAAGCGAAAACCGAATTGTTTGTCTGATAAAATGTTATATTTTCATAAATAAATGTTATATAATCATGCAGGACTAGTTGAAACTCCTAAGTTTCATCTTTATTTCAATTTTTCCCCAATTCTTTATTTATTTGTTACTTTTTCTTTCAGAACTATTCATGCCTTTTAATGCACTAGATCCTATGAAGCTGTAAAAATATTTCGTGAACTAACACAGTATAACACAGTTATTTAATGTTCATTTTGGTTAACCCTTAGCTGTTTACTGTGCAGCAAAGGGTGAGAGACATTCAACATTTATCACCTTTTTTATTTATTTACTAATTTTTTTGCCGGCACTTTAAAAAAGAAATTTTTTTTTATTAGAATGTGGGATTAGAATTGCTCATATCCAATATATACTTAATAGATTCAATGTTACCCTCTTCTAGAAAATGAATTAGTAGAATTCTCTCTTCCAAAGAAAATACTTGCATTTTTACCACCTGCTATTATTCTTTATAGACTATGGCCGGGCATTTTCTGTTCATAATACTTTCGGTCTAGTTTACGGGTAGAGAAATCTTTAGTTATGGTGCTTTCACACTAGATTATGCATCCAGACATACTCCATTCTCAATTAAATACAAAATTATTAAATTAGGTCCATCTTTTCGAATAACTCTATATTATATTGTATGTAGGTAATATGTTGTATTATAATGCTATTATTAGTATGATAAGCTTAAGTTTAATTAATTTTTTACTTTGTTCTTTTGTGTACTTTCTCTGCTCTATGATCTTGATTACTCTGATACTATTTTTATCATGTGAACATTAAAATATGTAAGTTATTAAAAATTGTAAAACTTTTTGTTTGATATAGGTCTCGTTCCCGCTCCTATTCATCTCGTTCCCGTTCACGATCCATAGCTCGGAGTCCGTCCATTCCTCGACGCCGCGGCTCTCCGAGTTTTTTGGATAAACGTCGTATCACCAGGTACCAGATAGTATTTAATAGTTTTTAGCTTGCGTTTTGAATACTAGCATCTGAAAACAATTTGTTTTACTTAATATTGATTGTTTTTACCTAATCCCATGTATTTTTGATTGAATAGTGGAAACAAATGTATGACATG
The DNA here is from genome assembly GCA_949128135.1 of Parasteatoda lunata. Lineage (NCBI taxonomy): Eukaryota > Metazoa > Arthropoda > Arachnida > Araneae > Theridiidae > Parasteatoda > Parasteatoda lunata. The sequence goes on along the minus strand of OX421973.1, from coordinate 55,060,186 downwards.
AGAGGTAAGTGTATAGATGCAAATGTCTTTATGCACTTACTTCTAATATGAGTCATGCACTAAATACATTGGCAAAGTCTAGAACATATTTCTTTAACAATTAATAAAAATATTATTTTATTTTCTTACTTTAAACTTTTTCACCATTATAATGTGACATTGCTTTCTTAATGAAATTTTAATTTTACTATGTTGATAATCTGGTGTTTTTAATGTTTTCTCTCAAATCATTTAAAAAGACTAACTACTTCTCTTTACAAGTATGTATTACTTATTGATCTAAAGTTTTAACAACTAACATGGGGACAACTTCTCTAGGGCTCGATCAGTGAGTTTTCCTCGTAAACGAAGACGTTCAAGTTCTCGCTCTTCTTCCTCTCAGTCCCTATCTAGGTCGCCTTTCAGCCGACATTCTTCAGTTAGCACCAGTAGCAGCAGTCTCTGGAGTAGAGTTTATCGCCTGTACTGAAGAAAAGTATTTCTTGCATTTAGCCTACTGGCTCCTCCCTTTTCAAGCTGCAGAAATTTAGCATAGAACATTAAAACTATTTTATTCTCTTTTTAAAACATTTTAATTGGACCAAATCTAAAAGTTTTCTTCCGTCAGTATTGTATTTAAAGGTCCTGTACACAATGACAAGATATTCTACTTCATCCATATTAACCGATGAAGAATTGTATGAACAAAATTACTCAAGTAACTGTTTAATAATTTTGAACAATTTTTGTTTCATTACATACATTGAAATGTATTCTATTGAACCTAGTATTTTTTTAAAATTAAAAGTAATTATAAAAGCTTTTAAAAATATAGTTTTAAATTTTTGTAATTATATTCAGTAAAACACATTTCAAAGAATAAAAGGAAACAAAAATTATTCAAAAGTATTAATAAGTTATTTAATAAATACAGAAATGGTTCTCATATAATTCTCCATATATTAATAGTTAGGAAGTAGAGTCTATTGTTTATCTGAAAAGGACCTTTAACTGGCTGAGAGGTGTGGTTGTAGAGGCAAAGTATTAAATATACTTTTAATTATTTAATATTTACAAATGAACTAACCATAATTATTAATGCTGTAATATTTTATTTTTGAGAAAAAAATAAGCTTGTAAGTCCCATTTTTTCAAAAGATACTTTTCTATAAAATAATACCCTATCATGAAAAATTTCTTCTAAAAAAATGGAAAAAACAAAATTTCAACATAAAATCCAATATAGCAAGAGACTAACTACTCTTATAGATAATTCATGCCACATGACCAATTTTATTTTGATTATAGCTCCCTGAAAATTCTGGTTCAAAGTTTTATTATTTTCATTTGATGCATACTTTTGAAGTGAGTAAACTTCAAAATGACATCTTAAGACTAAATAATTCATATACATACACATTGAAAGATTTTAGACATTTATATGAAATAAAAAGAAAAAAAAACATCAAATTTTTATTAACAATTCTCTGAGATATTTGTGCTTGAAATTCGTAATCTGGCATGCTAAAATAAAAATGAAAAATTGGTCATATGCATTCTACCTTTTTAAAAAGATTTCAAAATTTTTATTCCTCTTTGAACAAAAATATTCTTAAACTTGAAAAGTAATTTTTTTTTTTTTAATTATTAAAATTTTATCATTTATTAAATAAATTATAATTTTTTAAGGAAATAATATTGCTACAATTTTGTTTCATACATTAATTTCACCTTTTTTTTATTTTTATAAATCGATTGTAAAATAGTTTTTTAAGTCAAGAATTTTAAATATAAGGTGTCAAAAAATTCTGCATTGATTTTTGTAGCATTTAAAATTTATTTATTCCTATTTTGTTGGAATGAGAAGCTAAATTTCTGCAGTGAGACAGAATTCTTCCATTTATTGGTTGAGGATGTAGTGGTGGTGGTCTTCTAGAAGTTAAATTACACTTTCCTCTCTCTTTTCTTTTCTAATCTTTGAGAGTGCTACAGTTTGTTCTCTGGATTTGAGTTTATTTAACACCTGCATGTACCCTTTTCCCCCACAATTCCTTATTATTTTTTTATTTATTATTATTTTAAATTAGTTTAACCGGAGATTGCTTTAATTTATTTTGCAATAAAAGATATCATCTTGCAATGAGCTGATTACATATTAATTTTTTTTTAATGTTTTTATACATCAGATAGGAGTATTCTTTAATTTTGTTGGGGCATTAACTTTTACGTTTTACTAGTTTCAAAATATCATACCAAAACTCTTTATAATAATCTTAGTTCTAATAATGTTAGGAATTATCAATCTTGGTTTAATTTTGTCACTATATCTCTACACATATAGATATTATGTGTTTTGTTAGCAATATTAAAACTTGGCTACCAACCAGTTAATAAATAATGATAATGAGTTATTAAGTTATATAGGAAAAAAAAATTTTTATGGTGTATTTTGTTAGGTTATAAAAAATCACACCACAAAAATTCATCTTTTTTCTGATTTTTATAATGAATATATATGGAGTGGAATGGATTTACAAAATGGAATTTGTTGAAAAGTGTTCGATAAAGTTGAAATGAATAAAAAAAATATTTTGTAAAGTAATGCAAATTAAAATGGCTACTAATATTTAAACTTTTAATTAAATATTCTTGCATTTATTACATGCTGCTTACTTCCTAAGCTATAAATTTTTAGAAAATCAAATACCAGTCATAAGAAAAAGTTAACAAAATTTTTAGAAAAATTTCTAAAATATTTATGATAAAACATTTTACAGTTCTGATTGTTTTGCAGTCTCTTGTTAAACTATTATTATTGTTCTTTTTTATTTATCAACATTGTTTATTTTTATTTATCAGAATCCTTATCTTTTTTATGTTGTGTTAAGCATTTATATATATTTTTTGCCATACTGACATCTTTGTTTCATTTCAGTTAAGCTTCACGATTCAGTTCATGCACATTGCACACCGTAAACAGGTATTAGTTATCACCTTTTTGTTTTGTTTTAAGCACTTATGATTTATATTTTCCTAAAACAGTTATTGCATGTCATTATTTTAATTTAATTATTTGTATTCTTGTTTCATTATATTTTTATGCACAAAATTTTAAAAAATTAAAGCACTTCAGTACACCACCTTTAAGTTGAATATCTTAAATTACTTCAGTACCAAACAAGCACCCAAGGTCATAGTTTCTGACAAATATTGACAAGTAGTCTGCAACATTTGTCAGAAACTATGAGTAGGGTGGGCCAAATAAGCACACCATCCCACATAGATCACCACTCTTCTATATCTCAATGCTGTAAGCTGGAACATAAATAAATAGAGGAAGTATTTCTCCAGTGCGTGTTCTCTTAATGTTGACTTAGTGAAGTTTAGCAGACCACACAATGAGGAGGTGAGTAAGAGACATTCAAGATACACGGTCCCATACATCCTGAAGTAAAAGAATTCAAAATCTTAATACCTCTTTCTTACAACTCGCCTCCTCAGTGTGTGGCCTCCCTTAAAGCTAGATATTTGCTACCTAGACTGCATTCAAAAGAAGAATTTTTAATTTCAAGAATTGACATGAGAAAGAAATGAAGGAGAGGATAAAGCAGAAATATTATTTTCATTAATATTATTTTCACCATCATCAGTGAAGAAGAATAGAAATGAAGTAAAGATTGGATTAAATGCCATAAAATTTGCAGGTGTTCATAAAGTGTTTATGTTTATATATATATATATATGTCTTGAAAGTTTTAATTCCATTTCCTTATTTCTATGATGACTTTTTAAAACTTTTATTTTTCGTCTTCCGAAATAAATTTTACAGACTGTCAAAATTATTATGCTCAACATTGCCTTTTATATGTTGAGCTATATAGGTGAATTTTCGAACAACTTTTTAAAGCAGTGAAGCAGTTTTCTTTCTTTAAATAATTTAGAGAAGAATTTACTGTATTTAAAAACTATACTTCTCAGCTTGTACTTGGCTGAGTTTGGATCAACTGATTTTTTTAACAAGTTAATAATTTCTTGTTAATTTTCTCAACTTGTGCAATATTAATTCTATTTTTATTGAAACAAAGCACTACCCTAGAAAATTTAAAAGGAAGGAGAAATATCTTTTTTCTTATCATCATTATTGTAAAGTTGATGCAAATATTTAGAACGTTTCAAGTCAATCATTATATTGCTGTTCATCATTATTTAAGATAAAGAGATTAATCATAAAACAAGATTTTATCTCTTTTATATGTACTTTATTTTTAAGATTGTCAAATGATCTTAAACAAAAAAAAAAATTCTTAAAGTAAATGAAAGTCTAAACAAATAAATAACTAAACAAATTCGATTATCATTTAAATTTCTTGTTCTTAGTTTACAGTAGTTTTATTGTACAGAACTTAAAATACAAAAATCATAGTTTACATTCTCATTTGTATTTTTTTTTTATTTTATTTTTTTTTATATTTTGTTCAGATTCTTTCTTAAGTACAATTTGTGTAAGTATTATATTTGGTAAACTGTATGCATTTAAAACTATGCATGAGTATTTAAAACTCATTCATGATGATTCTTGATCACGATTTTTTAAAACCATATTTACCAAAATTTTCTCATATTCTCCCAGATTTTTCCTGTTATGTGGCCACCCTGTTTATTTTCTTATGCTATTTGCCATGATAAATCATATGTTATCTAAGTTTTTAAATATTTCTTTGAGGCCATATATTTCCAAAACAAATCCAACCAGGATTATTATTTTTTTTTTTTTACAAAATTTAATATTTATTTTTATGACACATTTGTATTATGTTAAATCTTATTTTCTATGAAAATTAAAACTAGATTAATGTGAAATAGAGAATGTGAATGTTACAAAGAATAGGAAAATGAGTGATAAATCTAGAGTTAACGATTTAAAGTTGAGAATGAGCAATTCTAGTTGATTAAAACACAAAGCCTATTTACATTTTTATCCTGGCAAGGACTCTAAACCTAAAAGAAAAATCAATTTAGTGAATCGTAATATCATACATAACTTGTGACCACTATACCAGGCATGGGTTATTTATGTATTACATTAAAATATAATGCTCTATTTACTTATATACAGTAATTCCAGGATTTAATTAACTAATATTGGTTAGACATAGTTTTAGCCAGTTAAAAGTGTAAGTATTTGAGATTCTACACGTTTAAATCTACTAGAGTTTGTAATTCACACTTTAATCTGTTAAGCCTTTTGTTTATCTTTCATTTTTGCTTTGTCCATAACATATACACACATCTGTAATAATATATGATAAATATTTATAGTTTTGAAAAATGAAAACTTTTTTTAATGTTGAATTTTTCTTGCTGAAAATTAAGGAAATGTGTAATTCAAGTAATGCTAGTGTGTAATGAATTATTTGAGTAATAGAAATGCATTAAAAACATGTATATATATATATATATATATATATATATATATATATATATATATATATATATATATATATATATTTTTTTTTTATTTTTTTTTTTTTTTTTTTTTTTTTGGCAAAGTGGTGTAATTTAAAATAATTGTTAATGTTATAGAAAATAAATTCTAGTGAACTTCTGCAACATTTGAAAATTTAAAGTTTATGGTAGTGTATTGGCTTTGCAAAGCTTTCAATGATTTTTCCGTGTAAAAAATGTATCTGTTCGCACCGAAAAAAAGATAATTATTTATTAATAATTTTGTATAGTGATGTCTTGATACATCAAGACAGGCGATATTCATCACTACACCTTTTGCTTCAATTAAAGGTCTCTTACTTGCATCTGAATACGTATGGCAACCGTTAAGCAAGCATTTATGCTACTCTTAGTATAAGCATGAGCTTAAACTTAAGAAAATTTTCTGAATCAGAGCCTTAGTTTCTTGCACTATAGTTATTTTTTGCTGCTGACTAGAAGGCTTTATTCGACAATATAAGGGAAATAACTAAACCTTTAGCAAACCAAAAGTTTGATACTTATTGCATACGTTACACGTCTGTAATGTTTTATCAAATCAAGATCATTCTGAAATGTTCCTTTTATCAATTTTGTGATCATTCATGTTTTCTAAATACAGATTTCCATTTTTATTTTCTTGTGAATCCTAAAGTTGTTACTGTGCAATTTGTAAAATAAAATATATAGCTAATTCACTTCAATAAAGAACTGTATTTTGTATATTTGTCAGGGATGAAATATAAATTTTCATTTTTCAAAACCATTTAGCTTTTGTTACAGAAAAACTAGACTTAAAAAAGAAAAAAAATCCCTCTTTTTATTTTTGCTATTTATAACTTTCCTCTATATTTTCAATTAGATTTTTAAAAATATTCTATGGAAAACATTGGCTTCAATTATACCTACTGAGTTAACATGGTTTAGACCCCCCTACACATTCCAATCAAATCTACTATTACACTGAAAATCGTTTTTGTGGATACTAAAAACTTCTTAATTATAATCTTTGAAACTCAAAAATAAGTTTTTGAGCATATAATGATTATTCATTAGTTTTCTACCTAAATGGATTTACTTTTTGCTGTTATTATCTTGATTCGTATTAAATTTTTAAATAGCATAGTTTTTTGCTCTTCATATTGCTGTATATACCATAAAGAAATACATGTATGAAATTTAATCCTTTTATTTGCAGCTTTATTTTGAACTATAATTTTTGCCTTAGTTGTTTTGCATTTTATTTAATTGTACTTAGTTAGCTTTTTATTGTAGATATTTAGATATCAAAGTTATTAATATAATTTGCTTTTATCATTTTAACTAATAGTATTCCATTACTTTTATTATTTTCATGCATGTTCATTTGGAAGGATAGCAGTCAAAAAGGTGGATCTTTTGTTCATTTTTCCCCAATTACTTATTTTTGTTATTTAGTTATTGCATGATATTTATTTCAAGGATATATTATTTGTTACATTTCTGTAATTTCAACCGGACTTGCTAATGCAATTTTAAAAAATAGCCATGCAAGTTTAAAAATGATTTTAAGTTTTTAAAATTATTAGAAAAGTAGATATGTTACCAACAGTCCTAACACAGTCAAACAATCATGTCACCTGTCAGAAACTTTCAATGAATTTGTTTTAGTGATTTTGGTATAACATAAATCTAGTTCATAAAGTGTAATAAAATAAAGCTATCACCATAGAGAAAAAACTCAGGAAACCCATTTTCAAAGAGAAATTATAAACCATCCTTTTAAGGGATGACCTTAATTTGTAATTCTAAAAATTAAGATTATGCATTAAAGATACAACTTAAATAAACAAGCATAATTTGTTCAGTTGGTGGATGCAAAGACAAGAGATGTTAAAGGAATTCGGCAATTGAAGTATGAAATATTAATGGTAGTAATATTAAGTGATATTCATAAATGGAAAAATAACTTAATATTTTTTAATAAATTATATTTAATTTTTGTAAGATAAATGATCAAAACAAAACACCATTATTAATGAATAATTTAATAATATAGGTTGACAACTAATTGAAATGCTACAAATTATTTAATGAAATAAGATTTTCAGTAGATTTCTACAAAAATAAAGCAGATACTGTTTGAATTCGATAGAACACGTATAAGATTTAATTAAGTTATTAAAATCGTTGACATTCACAAAAGGCTAAAACAAAATTATTCATTGCTTATGAAAATAATTTTTTCCCTTTATTTTAAAAACTAATTTGAAAAGTATAATTAATAAAAAAAATTTTTGCTTGATGCTTCCTATGACCTTATTTTTAAGGAGTCGCGGAACATATGTATTTTTTTTTTTGTAATTAACCCTTTGAGCGTTAGTCCTGGTTTTTTCTGAGCCGCAAGCTTTCCTGCATCCAAAAACCAAGTTTCCTCCATGTTTTTCAATGGGGGAGTAATACATAGCAGACAAATTTCCCCAACGATTTCACCCTGAGGCTCAATGCCTGGTATTGAGATCTACAAGCAATAAGAATAAATGTTGGAAAGATCCCTTATTCCTGCATTAATTGTAACTTTGTAATTTAGTGTTAAATATGTCAGAAGAAAAAGTAAAGTGCGGGCAAAGAACAGAACATCATGGATCAATTTTAATCTAGTGATCAGATCTTCATATACTAGGGTTTAATCATAATGGTTTAAATGGGTAACTTCAAAAATTCTAATTAATTAGTGTGGGTGATATTTTAAATTACAAAAACGTATTTTCTTTGAATAACCATGCCGTTTTTTCCGACATACTTGGATTTCTCTACCCTCAAAATATAAGGATAGCCACCACCTGGAAAATATAGTCCCAATGTCAGGAAAGCAGTTGAAAATTTAGGCTCCTTAAGGTTAATTTTACTTTTTATATATTTTGAGAACTTTCTAAGCAAATTGAAAATGTTATGCACACAATTATTAAATTAGTTTATCCAAGATATGGCAAAATAACACAAAGAGTAAAATTAACATTAAAGGGTACAAACTTTCAAATGCTCTGCTGATCCAACTAGTGAGACAATATATTCTAAAAGGCGATTACCCCATATATTTTGTGGGTCAGGAATCCAAACTAGTAAAAATAAAAAAGTATATTTATTCCGAGAAAGTATGTATATTTTTGCATCTGATTTTGCAACTTAAAATATTCTCTGCACTAATTATTAGCATATTTAAGGTTAGGGCCACAAATTGTTGAGATTGAGTCCTAGTGCGTGAAAAATATTATTAGATCAAAATTTATTTAAGGGGTTCTTTTTTTCTTTTTTCTTTTTTTTTTTTTTTTGCTCTGTACTTTGCTACATTGTATTTTGTTAATCACTAACTATTTTCGATTTATTTATTTTTTTATTTTTTTTTTTATTTTTTAAATTTCAAAAGAAAGTGGGAAAATGCATCCCTATCTTTAAATGAAAATAGAGAAACAAAATTCTTTACTTTTTCATTACTTTCCTTTTGATAATTTCATCCATTTAAAAATGTATTTGATGTGAAAAAATATCTACAGATGCTGAAATAATTTGCAGTGTCTGCTGCCTTCCAGCATAGTTTTTGCTACCAAGACAAACATAAAATAGCACCCCACGTTTAAATAGCATTTGTTCAAAATAGTTTATTTCATTCTTGTGAACTCTATAAATTGTACATTTTTTATATAATTCAATAACAAATTTTAAAACAGTACGTACAAGTAATTCAGTTTCCATTGTTCTAAAATATTTGTGTTTGGTAATTAATTTAATTGAAAAACCAAGATTTGTTCAACTTAATTAATTGATATGCTTTCATTTTAGTAAAAAAAAAATTTAGAATTATCTTGAAACTTAGTTCTATCCTGAAACTATTCTAAATCATTAAAAATGAAGCGGTTATGAAACCTGTCACTAGTGCAATAAAAGAGTTGAACACATTCTTTTTAAGCACATTTTGTATAATATCAATCATTTTAAATATGGTTCAAAACATGTAGATTAATATAAAAGCAAATCTATGTTTTAATTTATTTCATGCTTAATAAAATTGCTTAGAAAAAACAAGCTTTTGTTTTTGAAAATTACACTAGTACTTTCACATAATTTTTGTAATAATAAATTTAGGACTGGAAATTTTTTTTATAATAATTACATTTAATAGTATTTTTTTAAGTGTTTGGAAGTCTGATTAAATTTCTGTTATATAAATGATTTATGTTAAATAAAGAAAATTTTTCTATACCGTTCATCACTAATAATAAAAAATATTAATGCCTTTCAAATAAAAAAGAAGAAAAAACTTATATAATTCCTCTTACTGAAATAGAAAATTGTATAATTATGAACAGGACAAGTATCAAACCTAATATTAATCAAAAGAAAAAATAAACTCGAAAGAATTAGAACAAAACCTATTGTATTAAAATTATCTTAACAAACTATTTCATTAAAAAAAAATATTAGTTATACATTGAATACACTTGGGTTGGTGATTTATAATAATTAAGTGAAGAAAAAGGAAATAATCTCTGATGTGATAAAAACTTGGTTGTTTACAGATAGCACTAAGATCACTTTACTGTTCATTACCTAAATTATTATGAAAGATTATAAATTATGCTTACCTGTGGGTATATGTAACTTCCTGAATTGTGATATAAAATTAAGTAAATTTTTAATATTATGTTATTATACAAAATTGCTGTATAAATAAATAGAAAAGCTTTTTTCTTTTACTAAAATATTAATATTAGTAAATTTTTTATATGCCACATTATTAAAAACTTGCATTAATTCCAATTATAGTGACTTATAAATTTTAATTGTTTATTTTACCGCTCTACCTCTTAGATTCTAAGGAATGTAAACTTTTTTTCTTTATGATTAGAATTTAATAAATTCTAGCAATTCTAGATCGAACTGGTGGACAGCAAAAGACAACACACTTATACTTTTGTAATGTGAAATACAAAACAAAAAACATCACTGAAACAATAAAATGTTTACAAGCATATAGTCATTAAATAGATGGCAATACCATATAACCCAAGAGTAATTCCAATTTAAAAAATTGTTTATTTCTATAAAACATTAATTAAAACTATAAAACATTTCTATAAAACATTAATGATATATTTTTCTCAATAGTTACATAATTTAAGTGTTTATCTGGTTCCCTAAAGAAAGAATGGCAATGTGAAGCTCTTTGTGACTAATCAATGAAATAAAATAATAATTCTGTTATCTTTGTTATGCTTTTGGAGAAACTCCTTTTGATCTAGTTTGAATATTATGGGTCAATATTAAGGTGAGATATAGGACCATGTAGTACATAATTTAGAATATTGACTTTGAATTCCCTCATTTTAACGTTATTCAACACACTATTATATATATACATACATGGTAACCTATAGGGCTTCATTGTCGGCCCCCTATTAGGCCTATAATTATTTCCTCTGGTAGGGTACGCTAGTACCTGGTAATATATAAGCATTATTTAATTTTTTTTAAATTATTAATACTAATGAAAGATTTGCTTTCCATATTTTACTTTAATAGTGAATTTTATTTGACTATTCCAATTAATAAATATGAATCAATTATCACATTTATCAACATAATTTCTGTTTCTACATAAATGTGTACCGAATTTTTCTTTTCTAATTATGATTTTTCAAATATGCAACTTAACATACCAAATTTGAATTTCTAGTAATTGCATTTAAAATAAGTTTGTAATCTTTATTCTGTAATTAGAAAAGGCTCAAAAGCCGTGTAAATTGTAGTTTTTTTATTTCTCTCCTTTCTAAATAAATTATAGTTTTTTAAAAACGTTTCTACTATATTTAAAAGCACATAAAACAAGTAAAAGTTATGTTTTAAAGGCATTAAAATTATTATGCAATGAAAGTTAATGTTATTTCTTAATTAATAAGTATATTTGCAAGAAAACTCTGTCAAAAGATAAAACTGAACAATATATTTGGAGCAAAATGCATATGTGTGGCATATAAACTTTACTCAAATTATTCTAACTAAACCCAATGCCAACCTCCTTACAATTAATAAACTCCTACAGTTTTGGTTATCCTAAAATCGAACAAACATTGTTTGGAATAAGTTTTTGAAACATTGTTTGATATGACAAAGGTTTAGATAAAGTTTTTTATTTCTCAAATCAGAAAAAAAATGTCTTACAAATACTAAGTTTATAAAAAATTCTATATAATTATTTTTATTTTTTAAGTAAAAAAAAAATCTCTGTCCTTTCTTTCTATCAAAAAAATAAATAAATTAAAAAGACACTACTATGATCATTTAATAAATTAAAATTTATAAAATATCTAAACTGTTGGTATTACTTATATAAGTTTGAAGCTAATGAGTTTGATATCCTTTTATAACTTGATATATTCAAAAGGTAAATATTACATAAAAATTTGGAAAGTATAATTAACTTTTATTTTGATTCATTCTTATTAATTATCATCTTCAATTTTAGCGCTCGAAAGAGACCGGTTCCATATCGACGGCCCTCACCACCCACACCTAGCAGTACTAGTTCTTGGTCTTATCACTCTTTTTCCAGATCTTCCTCCCCTCTGCATCCTACGAAACACTCCCCCGCTTCCATTTCCAGCTCCAGAAGTTATCGCAGTCGCTCTCATTCCTGGAGTCCAATTCTTAAACAAAAATATGAACTCACAGTAAATAGTGCATTTCGATAATGCTTCGTTTACTATTTCAATTGGTGCACCTTTGCTTGCAAGAACAAAAGTGTATGGATTTTAATATTTGTTAAGTATATTTTCTTGAGCTTTAATCTGATTAATTTATTGAAAAGCATTTTGTTAACTTTAAAAACAGATACAATTTTATTGCTTCAACTAAGTATAGTGATACTGAATAAACATATTGTTTAAAACACTTTTAACAGAAACCAATTGCTGTGCCATTGATTTTGGAATTGTTATGTTCTTGATTTTTTTATGTGCCAATGTACCACTTTAGTAAACTCTAAAATATGCATATTATCTAAATGTGTGATTTGCAAAAACACACATTTAAAAGTATCTTTTATAAAGTGCATTCAAACAAATTTGTTTTCTTAAGCTACATGTCCTTTTTAACTAATCCCATTTTTAATTATTTTTCTCTAATTTCTTTTTAATGTAATAATATCATTTTGTAGTAAATTAATGATTTTAACTTTTTTTTTGTATTAAACTATTCCTCCTAAAATTTTTATTATCGTATTGAAAACTGCACCTTTTGTCTAGAAGTAATTTTTATCTTAAACAGAACATTTTTTTCCATGTTAGTAAATTTAATTAGTGAGATTTTATTATTTTTTGGTGCAATTTTACTCTTAATAGCTGTGAAAGCAATCAAGTGTATGTAGAGAAATTTTTGTGCATATTTTGATCCTATTTGTAGTAATTATAATGTCTTGTGATCTTTAGCTGTAGTAACAAACTTCTGCATTTGAAATCATATATGTATAAAATTCTGTCAATAGAGCTATTTTATATGTTGTGGAATAATTTTTTCAATGTAATGGATTTTTTTATGTTGTTTTGAGTTTTTGCAATGTGGTGGACTCAATGTGTTAAACTTAGTACTGTCTACCAGAAAATACATTTATTTTGGCTGTAAAAAAAGCACTTCATTTATGAAATTAAGTTTTTTTCAGTTGCATCCATTAAAATGTTTCTCGGTTTTGGATTTATCACTGTATAAAAGTTATGGTAATAAAATGTATGTATGTTTGTTATAAGAATCTTGTTTTACTAATTAGTGAAGAATTGTTTTCATTAAAATCCTCTATCCACTTTATTTGAAACTGGCTGATTAATAAGGTTAAGGCTAAAAGAGCAATAATGACTTGAAAATAATTTAAATTAGGTTAAGTACTAAATAATTCTTGAAAATAAGTACTTCTGATGCTACTATGTGCACATTTTAGCATACCAAATGATATGCTGTAAATTGTCATAAATTTGATCATATTCTCTTACATGAAGTTTTATAACTGCAGGCTTCATAAAACTTTAGAAAATACTACTAGAGGTAAGAAGTACACTTTAAGATCAATAAGTGAGCTAGGTGCCTTTACTAACATATTTCTTAATCACCTAAAAATCAATTATGAGACCATAGATTATTTAAACTAGACAGATCAAACCTTTTATATATTATTCCCTTTTTTTCAATATTTTTTTTATTTTATTTACTTATTGTAAAATTTATTTACTCTTTGCAAAAAAGTGTGCAGTATATTAGTTACAAAATACTAAAAAACATGGGAAGGATCCTCGTTCACATTTTTTTGTCCCACTATATAATTTCGAAATTTTAAACAAAATACAGTTAGAAATAAAAATTTCTATATCACTTTTGATTTCGGAATCCTATTCATTTTTACTGCAAAATGCGGTTTTTTAGGCTTCCCGCTAGCAACTTTTTTCGTCGGTCAATTTAATAGATATCCCACAAAAACAAATTGAAAGAAATGTTATATTCCACAAGAATAAATTGTTAAGGTAAGGCGTTCTTCATTATAATTCCTCATAAATCTATCACTACTTATCTCCCCCTCTGCTAACAAGATGAGTGGTCCTTCTAGCATCCACCATGTAAAAGGAGGCAACCACAAACGATTTGTAGCTTGCAAATTTTCAATTTGTTTTTGTGGGGTATCTATTTCATTGAGATAAGCGGGAATCCTTAGTTGCTGTATTATCATGTAAGGCTAACTGTGAGAGGTTTTATGAGCCTTAAATCCACTATGTGCATAGTCATACATTGAGAGTTAATAATTTGGATATCTTGCAACAGATTCATAGCTGGATTTAAAGACAAGCTGCTCTTTGGAGGCTCTTTTTTTTATATGCTATTTTTATAGCTGTTGTGATCTAGTAACAGTTATTCATAGCTGTTAAGTTATGTTTGTCTCTATCCAGTGCCCCCTCTACGATAATTATAAAGATGGTGCAAAATTTTATTAAGGAGTTATGGAATGGAATTTTATGCAAGAATTGGAAAATTTTTAGGAAGGAAGACTTATTTTAAAGGTTCTGTCCTTACATGAAATGACACTTTTTTGCGAATAATATGCTATTTTCATTACTTCTGTAAGTTTGTAATGGTTATTCATTACTATTAGGTCAAGTTTAACCTATCTTTTAATAGCTTCCTTCCTGTTGACATTGAAAATAGCAAAAAATATCTATATGAAGAAAAGCCACAGTTTTGTGAAAAATGTTTGTGACCTAATTTTTTAATACTTAAAAAGTTACTTCTAACTTGTATTATCTGGACTCATAAAAAAAATTGAGAATTAGTCATAGATTTTGATAATTTCCATATAGCTGGACAACACTTGCCGAATTGGCAATTTTTAAAAAAGTTTAATAACTTTTATAATATTTAAGTTATTTGGCCTTTCTTAAAGTCCAAATAAATCTTTACGGCAAGGTATAGATGACATGAAATGATAATCATTTATGCCTCAAGAGTAAGGCACATAAGAGGATGCTATACCGTTAGAGAAACTTTTCATCACAAATTCTGCTTTACTTCCATAACTAATTTAAAGTATAGAGAAAGTGACTCTAGGCAAACCTAGAGTAAGCCATGAAGTTTCAATTGCTGAAAAAAAAATTTCAAAATACAAACAAATTAGTGGAAGAAAACATCTCAAAATTTTGTTATATTGAAAATTTCTTTTCAGTATTTTAAACGTAATTGCTTAATCTAGGTTAGCCTCAACTCACTTTTTCTGTACTTGGAGTTGCCTGTATATTTATAATATATATTACCTATGGAGGTGAAATAGAATTTGCTTTAAAATGTTTCTCCCATGAGCTATGACTTTTTTATATTTTCCTTGGCGAAGTTTCAAAGCACTGTTAAATGAAAAGTGCTGTGACCGCCCTTCCACTGCGAATGAGCTTTCAAAAACAACCTTAAAATTTTTTTAAGTAATATATACTTTGCATGAAACTATGACTTTGAAACCGAGGTAAACATAAATAACTAACATTTACTAAGGACTTCATCTAATATAACTTAGTGGAAGCAAATTTAAATAATTGGTTTCACTTATTTTATGTCTAAACTTACTCTTTACTAATAAAAATAAGGAAAATATTTGCAAGATCAAAAAAAAATTTCTTTTAACTACTGTTTTTGGTATAATATGCATTACCTTAACCCTTTATTTATCAAAATACTTCTGTCACCTATATTTTAAAATAGGTAGATAATTGTCACTATTTTTAAAGACACCTTAATTGTTTTCATTACACTATATATTTTCTTTCTTACAAAAATTTGGAAAACCAAGCATCAAATTGTGTAAAAATTACAGATCTCAACTTATATTTTATTTTTATGGTATAAAAATCTGGAAATTACTAAATTATTATAAATATTTTTCTTACTCTCATTTACTCATACTTCTTTTACTAAATAGTAAAACAGACATATTAACTAACACAAACAATATTTCTTAACAGCTTGAATTTTCCTACTTGGTTTTCAAAATGGAAGCGTCTTTTAATTTTATTACAACGACGAAGAAAAAGGTAATAATGCAATTATTTCTAAATTAAGTGGATATATTTTTCAAATACAGTACAACTGCATGAATTAAAATTGGGTGATACCTCTGAAAAAAATTTTATAATGAAATGACTCAGCTAATTTTTTTCTTTCCTTTTAACAGCGTTCAACATTTTTTTGGGAGTGGGAAATTGAGAAAATGCATCTCTCTTGTAATTAATAATATGATAAAAAATATGACGTTTAATTTTAGATAACACCGAAACTTTTTTACATTTGACAGAAATTTTATGATAAGCTGCTAAATAAGATTGCCCTAATTTTGCTTGGAGTCATTTATGAACCTTATATTTTGGTATACCTAATGGAACGATGACTTTTTTCCCCCTTCAAGTTGGAACCTCTATTTTGTTGAATTGATTCTTCAAAATTTCATTATCACCATATTTTATCTTCTGGGATACATATAATTGGGATATTTTAAATAAGTATTTATTGATTTTTATCATTTGCAAGCGTTACGAGTTATATGGTATTTTGAAGAGTTACTATGAAAGATATTAAAATTCATTATCTCTAATTTAAAGTGAGATTGCATAAATTTATATATCATACATTTAATAATTATATTATAATTTTTACAATTTAGTTTAAACTGGTTATTAATAATAGTTGCATTAAGTCCACGATCATTCATATAGTAAAATTTCGTGCAGCGCACCCGATGATGCAGCTTTTTTGATAAATACTTTTCCATTTTAGTCTAATTTCGCAGGTGAGGAATCTATCCCAGACAGGCGTGTCTTCACAAAATTACAATACTTGTATCTACTACAGAGAATTTGAAAAAATATAATTTTTTTGTTAAAAATTTTCTTTATATAAAAATAGATTTCTGCCATACAAGATGATTAAATGTTGGTCAAGGGTAATTGTGACACAAAGGGAAGGGGGGAAACTCTAAAAATTTTATGTGCAAAAAATCGATATCAAAATATTAATTTATAAACCACACGTTTTATATTTAGCGTAGCTTTTTGAAATTTTAGTTAAATTACCTACTAATGAAGAATATCACTCCTTCAAGTAACTAAGTCAAGAATTTTTTTTTTTTACAAGAATCGCGATGTCAGATTTTAAAATCGCGTGAATATGAATCGCAATATCTAATTTTTAAAAACACGAGAATACAAATAGCGATATTGAATTTTTAAATTGCGTAAATACGAATAACGATGCATAATTTTTAGATCGCGTGAATACGAATCGCATTGCATAGTTTTTAAATTTCGTATAAAAACGAAAATCAGTGTTTAATATTACAAACGCGTGAATACATTGGAATTTAAACTCGCGTGGATACGAATCACGGTATTTGGTTTAAAAAACGCGTAAATAGAAAACACGTTATTAGATTTTAAAATTGCGTGAATAGGAATCGTGATGTACGATTTTTTTAAATTGCGTGAATATGAATTGCCACGCGTTACTTTTAAATCAGCTAAATACGAAAATCGATGTTTGATAATAAAATCGAATAAGAATCCTGACATAAGCAGATTCCACCGCAGTTTCAAATATTCAAAATGGCGAAAATCTGCCTAACCAAAAGAATCAAATTGGCGGAAGAATCATACATATGAAAATGTTTGGTTAATGGGATTTAGCAGGTTTCAAAAGTTTGGATTCGCGGAAATCTGCGAACCTATGATCTTGATTTAATTCTGCAATATCCCTGATTCTAGTTCTTAAGACTCGGAAAAATTATACGAAAAATCCGGAATTCCAATACCGTCACCCCTGGTTTGTATTTTTTACCGGTATCCTAAAAGCACTCATCATTGATATTACTGTGTAAAGTGTTAACAAACACAAGCTAGACGTTACGCAACATTTTACTCTGCTTAACAAAAAATAAAAACATTCAAAATACACTGGTGGACAAAATTAAGAGAAAATCAGAATTGGACACAGCTTCAATGGGCTAATGTTCTCTTCACCAATGAGTCCAGATTCAGTCTACAACCTGATTCTGGACGGTTATTGATATGGAGGGAACCTGGAACCCGATACCATCCCAGCAACATTATCGAAAGGGACCATTATGCTGGTGGAGGGCTCATGGTTTGGGCAGGAATCATGCAAGATACCCGCACACCACTCCATGTGTTTGACAATGGTTCCGTGAATGACCAGAGATACAGGCAGGAGGTCCTAGAGCCCTATGCGCGTCTTTTCAGGGGCGCTGTTGGCCCTGAGTTCATTTTTATGGACGACAATGCGCAATCACATAGGACCCCCTTGGCTGATGAGTATCTGTAAACCGAGAGCCGCGATGGCTCAGGGGATAGAGCGTTCGCCTTCCAATGAGGCGAACCGGGTTCGAATCCAAGTCGATACGAATTCCGCATCCGGCTTGCACTGACCACAGTGCTGACGTGAAATATCCTCAGTGGTAGACGGATCATGGGTTAGAGTCCCCTTGCCGTCAGGCTAACCGTGGGAGGTTCTCGTGGTCTTCCTCTCCATGTAACGCAAATGCGGGTTAGCTCCATCAAAAAGTCCTCCACGAAGGCAAATTGCTCCCAATACTCGATCCAGGAGTTCCCTTGTCTTCTGGATTGGGTTCAAAATTTCAAGGCTACGGAGTTGAACATTAGTAGCCGTAAACCCATTAAGTTGGGTCGGCTGTTCAACGACGGTTATAAAATTATAAAATAAAAATATCTGTAAACCGAGGATATTCAACGAATGGATTGGCCAGCCAAATCCCTGACCTGAATCCTATTGTTTCGTGCTTCCGATAAATCTACCCGATCTATCCAGCGATGAAATAACTTAAAGTTACAAGAAATACCTGCGTACACATCTTCACAAAAGCAACCATTTTATTTTCTTAGAACACATCTAGCACAACATTCTTTCTGTTGCCACTCATACTTTTTCACATATACACAGATTAATATCACGTTATTAATATTTACACTTTAAATGAATGACGTCATCATATGAGAGTGACGCAACACCTATTGAACATGCTTGTGATGCTCTTGGAGAGCTATTGCGATGCGCCAACCTCCCCCCAGAACCATTCTGGAGTTAAAAATTGCTCTGGTGGAAGAATGGGAGGGTCTTCCACAAGTTCTCCTTAACTCCTTTATTAACAGCATGCATACTCGTTGTGCATGCTGTCTGTCTGTCAGGGGTGACCATACACCATACTAGAGGCAACACACACTGTGTGTTGAGAATGCCCCGATCCCCCCCCCCCTAGCGGACAAATACGAAAACACTCACATTAAGAATTTTTTCTCCACCAGTATGGTAGCTTAGAATTTGTTTCTGAACAACGTACAAATCTTTTCATCTGTAAATAGCTTTCTCCTTTTTTTATTATGATTATTAAATATAATTCTTAAACGTCTTGTGCTAAGTATATTTCAGCGTAAGTGTGATAAGTTTTCTACAACCCGAGACCTTGGAATAGAATACTGAGTGAAGGCAGCTTGGAAAACAAGGTAAGATTCCTTGTTAAATATTATTTGAATCTTTAGAAGTCTTTATTTGGTATCGTTACATGGCATCCCTTGCTGGGATGTGGTTAACTTTTTTAATTTGAACACTTACTCAACTGAACTGAAAAATATAAATTAGCACTAAATTGAAAAAATAAACAATGGCGGAACGGGTAACAATTTTAAAGAAAAAAAGAGGTTTGCTTAGATCGTCTGTTACTAAAGCACTGAATGTATTAGAAAATGAACTTAAATCAGAAGTGATAGATATCAGTGTTTTAGAAGAGTGTTTACATTTTCTTCTAAACAAAAATGATTCACTTGAATCTATTAACAAAGAATTAGAAATTTTGTTTACACCAGAAGAGTTTGAAGACGAATTTTCGAAATCAGAAGAGTACAGTGAAAAGGTTGTTCGTTGTAAATTCCGCGCTACCAAGAAAATTCAGGAAATAAAAGAAAACATGTCGAATGAAAAATCTAAAAATAAGGAATCCTTAGAACTTGATGCGTCTACAAATTATAAAAGTGAGCAAAAAGAAAGTATTCGAATTAAACTCCCCAAATTAAGCATTCCCAAATTTTATGGCGAGTTTAAACAATGGCTGTCATTTTGGAACAGTTTTGAGTCGGCCATTCATAACAATGACACTCTCGATAAAATTGATAAGTTTAATTACTTAAAAGCTCATTTGGGTGGAACTGCCCTGAGTACAATAGAAGGTTTTTCTATTTCTGAAGAAACATATGACACGGCAGTAAAATTATTAAAAGAAAGATTTGCTCGAACAGATATTCTTATTAACGCCCACATGAATAATATCATAAATATGCAACCATTAAAGAACTCACGTGATGTAATTTCTTTCCGAAAATTTTATGATAACATAAATACCCAAATAAGAAGTTTAGAATCTTTAGGATTAGTCTGTAAAAATTACGGAAATGTTTTATGCCCCATTCTCATTAAAATTTTACCGCCTGATTTAGTTTTAGAATTTAACAGACGTGAAAGTGAAACTGAATCAGATATAAAAGAACTTTTGAGCTTTCTTTCCAAAGAGTTAAATTCTAGAGAACGATCAGCAATAATGAATCATGCGGATGACCTTCGACCCCGCCGCTTCTCTGAATCATTTTCTACTAGCAGTAAGCAAAATATTCCCGATACTCGATTCAAATATAATAAATCAGAAAATAAAAAGAAATTCATTTCCGCTTCAGAATTGATCTCTTCTGAAATAAATGAAAATATAAATAAAAAATTATGCGGTTTTTGTGATTCCCCAAAACATGATAGTTCCTTATGTGAATATGCTAATGATTTATCCGTTGAAGAGAAAAAAGATATTTTGTTAAAGAAGGGGATTTGTTTCAAATGTTTTGAAAATAAAGGCCATATTGCACGCTTTTGCCGTTTTAAGGTTGTGTGCAGCAGATGCCAAGGTAAACATCAAACTGTCTTGTGCTTTTCTAAGTTTAAACATGATGTTAAAGATAAAAATAGTCCTAACTCTGAAGATAACGTACTAACGAATCAAACATCATCTGAAACTGTATATTTGCAAACATTGATTGTTCGTATACACAATAAAGGTAAAGAACACTTTATTCGGGGAATTTATGATTCAGGCAGCCAAAAAAGTTACATTAGTAAATTTGTAGCTGAAAGAATGGGATTAGAAAAATTGGGTGAAGAAGAAATTACTCATGGACTTTTTGGAGGATCTCAATCAACAGAATTGCATAATCGATACGCTTTGCAGTTAAGCAGTATCGATAGAAAATATAGTTGTGAGTTAGTTGCTATGGATCAAAAGAAAATCTGTACGAATATTCCCAGGGCTAATAATTTTGAGTTGCTGAAAGATATACAGTCAAAGGGTATTATTTTGAGTGATATTTCCCCAAAAAGTAAGGAATGTTTACATGAAAGGAATTTGAACGAAATACATTTACTATTGGGGGCCGACGTTGCAAGAAAGCTTATAACAGATCGTATAGAACATCTCTCTTGTGGATTAGTGGCAGTAAAGACCAATCTAGGGTGGACTGTAATGGGAAAGTCAACCAATCATGATAAATTTGATAGTTCGCTTTTGGTTCTATCCCTTCATGTTAATGACGCAAAAATCACTGATTTATGGGATTTAGATACATTGGGAATTGTTGATCCTTGTGAAAAACGATCTAGAGAAGAATTACAGGATCTTGCCCTTAAACACTTTAAAGAAACTGTAACTATGGATCATGACGGGAGGTATAAAGTTTGCCTTCCATGGTTAGATGGACACATGCCTCTTGCGGATAATAAATCCTTGGCAGGAAAAAGATTAAAGAACACAATTAGGTCTCTAAAATCAATTGACAAACTTAAAGATTATGAAAGGGTTTTTGATGAATGGGAATCTGAAGGGATAATTGAGAAAGTTGGCGAGCCTGAAGCCTCCTCAACGTCAAATGTTAGTTATTTACCACATAGGGCTGTATTTAAAGAGCAATCTACTACGAAATGTCGACCCGTTTTTGACGGCTCTGCTCGCACTCGAAACTCTGTTTCCATTAATGACTGTATTGAAAAAGGCCCTAATTTAATTGAATTAATTCCCTCAGTTTTGAATCGCTTCAGAGTTGGAAAAATAGGAGTCATCGCTGATATTCGCAAAGCATTTTTGCAAATATCATTACATGAACGGGACAGAGACTATTTGCGTTTCATATGGTGGAAAGAAGGAGACCCTAGAAAAGAGATCATTTATCGTCATTGCAGGGTTGTTTTTGGGATAAACTGTAGCCCGTTTCTCTTAGCCGCGACTCTAGATCATCACTTAGAACAAGCCCCTGCGCATCTTAAAGATCTAGCCACTAAACTTAAGAACTCTATGTATGTGGACAACTGCGTCACCAGTGTCGATTCTCCTCAAGAACTGGATTATTTTCGAAATGAATCATGTAAACTACTCGCATCCGCCAAATTTGATCTTAGAGGATGGTGTAACAACAACTATTCCACTAGCATTGCTGAAAAAGACGAATTTCCTTTTGAAACTTTGAATATGAAAGAAGTACCCGTGCTAGGATTGCTATGGAATACAGAAGAAGATACTTTAACTTGTGATTTAAGAAAATTGGAATTTAAGGATGAACCTGTGACGAAAAGAAGTATTCTCTCATTAGCTCACAAGCTTTTTGATCCAATTGGGTATACTGCACCATTAACCTTGATTCCCAAGATAATTTTGCAAGAATGCTGGAAAATCAAAGTTTCATGGGACTGCAAGTTGCCTGATAATATTGTTAAAGAGTTTCATAAGTGGAAAAATCAACTTTTTGAACTGCAAAACGTGAAAATACCCCGAAGATTGAGTGAGTTCATGCTCAATTCAGGAAGTTTATCCTTGCATGTTTTCTGCGATGCTTGCAAAAAATCCTATGCCACCTGTGTTTTCCTTAGAGTTAAAGTTGAGAACGATGTAACCTGCCAGTTAGTCCAGGCTCGATCCCGAGTAGCTCCGTTAAAAAACATAACTATCCCTCGCCTGGAACTTTTGGCATGTTGCATTGGAGCAAGGTTAGCAGAATCCGTCAAGAAAGATCTGAAACTCGAAGATGTAGAAACTCACTATTGGACCGATTCCATGGATACCTTATATTGGATTAGAACTGACGTACCATGGGGTACATTTGTGGAAAATAGAGTCAGAGAAATCCGAAGATTATCTTGCCCGAATTCATGGAAATTTGTTCCTGGAAATAAAAACATCGCTGACTTACCATCACGTGGTTGCTCAGCAAAAACTCTTCTTCAATCTGAATTTTGGAATGGTCCAGATTTTCTAAAAGAACCTGAAGAAAGATGGCCGAAGAGCGAAATATTGCCAAATATCGATACAATCAATACAGAAAAAAGAAAAACTATAGTTACTGCAACTAACGTAAAGGAGAGTGAAAAATTTTACAACAAGTACTCATGTTATTTGAAATTGTTGAGAATAACCGGATGGATTTTTCGATTCGCTGAAAATTCAAAGAAAAGAGAAAATGACAGAACCTTTGGAGAGCTCAACAATAAAGAATTGAAAAATGCTGAGAATATAATTCTGAAGTGTGTCCAAAAGGATGCTTTTGCCAACGATGGAAAAAAGAGACTGAATTCTTTGAAAACAATTATTGATGATGAAGGACTGATCAGAATTAAAACTAAGGTATTTATGAGAGAAGATGATTTTAATTTTCGTCTTCCAATAGTTCTTCCCTCAGATTATACTGTGGTTAAAAATCTGATTTATTGGAAACATAAGCAATTAGGACATTGTGGAATTCAATTACTGATGTCAACATTACGTGAGGAATTTTGGATCTTGAAAAGTCGAAAAACTATAAGAAATGCCATAAAATCCTGTGTCATATGCAAACGTTTTCATTCTAAACCTCCCAATGTACCAGATGGTCTTTTGCCAGCAGATAGAGTGAAAGATGCAGCCATCTTTGAAATTGTGGGTGCTGACCTGGCTGGTCCCCTCATTCTGAAAGATGGTCAAAAAACTTGGATTTTGATTGTGACTTGTGCGATATTTAGGGCTGTTCACTTAGAACTCTTATCATCCCTCTCTACTGAAAACTTAATTTTGGGACTTAGAAGATTTATCTCACGAAGGGGAAGACCGTCAGTTGTCTATACAGATAATGGAACTAACTTCGTTGGAACACAGAACCTTCTAAAAAGCATTGATTGGGAGAAGCTAAAGACTGAATCAAACCTGTCATCAATTACCTGGAATTTCATACCCCCCTCTGCCCCCTGGTATGGGGGATTTTGGGAACGTTTAATTGGCATGATGAAGAGAATACTAAGAAAGGTTCTGGGTAGAACATCATTGAATTACGAGGAAATGGTAACAGTTCTCTGTGACTGTGAGAGTGTTATGAATTCACGCCCCCTGACTTATGTGTCCGATGATGCGGAGGAGCTATCACCAATAACGCCTATGATGTTCCTACAAGAAATAAGACAGGTGGGTGTTGCAGATTTCGATATTTTAGATCAAGAAAAATTTAAAAAACGACTTGCGTACAGAAATGAAATCTGCCAAAATCTTCAGAATCTGTCAAATGATTCAGAACAGAGTATCTTGGTCATCTTCGAGAAACTTCTTCAAAGACCAAAACATCAGAAGCTCTGCAAGTTGGGGACATTGTGATAATTTGGAATGACAATGTAAGCAGAATTCAGTGGCCTCTCGGACGTATTTTAAAGATTTTGCCAAGTAAAGATGGACATGCCCGAACTGCTAAGTTGCAAACCAAATCCGGAATCATAATCCGTCCTTTGAAAAAACTTTGTCCTCTAGAAGTCAACAAAACAACTGAAGAAAAATTGACTGAACAACTAAAGAAGCAAGCTCCTCATCAGTGTGCGCCTCTGCAAACTCGTGCTGGAAGACAAGTGCGTGTTCCTGTACGATTTGAACCCTGATGCTGTGATTTTTTTTTGAGTTCAGTTAGTCACTCTACTGAACTCAAGGAGGGGAGTGTTGAGAATGCCCCGATCCCCCCCCTAGCGGACAAATACGAAAACACTCACATTAAGAATTTTTTCTCCACCAGTATGGTAGCTTAGAATTTGTTTCTGAACAACGTACAAATCTTTTCATCTGTAAATAGCTTTCTCCTTTTTTTATTATGATTATTAAATATAATTCTTAAACGTCTTGTGCTAAGTATATTTCAGCGTAAGTGTGATAAGTTTTCTACAACCCGAGACCTTGGAATAGAATACTGAGTGAAGGCAGCTTGGAAAACAAGGTAAGATTCCTTGTTAAATATTATTTGAATCTTTAGAAGTCTTTATTTGGTATCGTTACACTGTGCAAGCCTCACTTTTATTGTCATCTTTTATCCTTAAGTTCAGACTACATTGGATTTATTGGCAATAGGTCTTGCCAGTGAATGGCACTTTCATTTTTGTTTTGCATACTTTATTATCATGGAATAAGCTATATCCATACCAAATTTCATTTATTTATATTCAGTATTTTTTTTAGATATTTGGGAAAATGTCTTCCATCTCTTAATTTTGTCCACCAGTGTATTATACCGATTCCCTCAAAGCACTTCTCAGTGATACTTCTCTGGAAAGTGCGAGCAAACATACGTTCCAAGTTACAGGGCGCTTTATTCTACTTGAATTTAAATATAGATAAATTCACTATCTTCAAGCTGATAAACTTTTGCACTGTAGGTGTAAATATTCTTTTAAGTTGCTTAATAGAAAACAATCTAGGAACCTGTTATACAAAGATGACTGAACACCAATTACCTGATACCTTGACAATTAGATCAGTAGAAACGAGCTGCTAGCTTTTTTTACATTCCACAGTGGGCCAGAAGACTATGATCTTTGGCCAAAAGTCAAAACTAAATTTTCAACTAGAATATGCGTAGGCAGTTTTAATATCGCCCAAATTAAGTATTCATAATCATTCCAAACATTATAATTTACTTTTTGGACCGACAAGAGTGCCATGTAGTGAAAAATATGTTAAATTTTTTTTTTTTAAATGTAACTTTTAAATTTATATTTCAGAAATATATATAGGAATTTCACCTTACTGTTGCATTTTTATCACAGTAATTAGTCTGAAATTATAGTACAATTTTTCAATTTGATGAATTAGTTAATAATCTTGACAAACTTATAGTTTATATCTTATCATTTGACATTTTACAATGTTTGACTCACTTTCGAAACTTATCTCCAAGAAGTTCCACGAGGTAATTAGCTAAACTTTTTTTTTGTTGTCTTCTTTGATGTTTCTTCTTTCGAAAAAACCTGCCCCATTTTGCAAAGGTGAACTAAATATATCGAAAAACAAAATTTATGTTTTTTTTCATGTTTTCGCGTTATTTCGTAATTAATTCGCGCTATTTTATATTATTTCGGAAATATAATTTGCTTTTCATTTTTAATATAAAATTACGAAAATTATTATATTTTCATTGCTATATTTAATTATTTAAACGCACCATATTATTTTTTTTTAATTTTATTTTTGCTCGCCATATTTCAGCCGCCATTTTTTTTGGAATTTTTAGTGTATTTCAAAATTTCAACTATGAATTCAATTTACCTGCACATGAAAACCCCCAAATTTTGAAACAAATTTTATCGAAATACTAATTTTGGCCACGAAACCTTGAATGCTGTGGCATTCGTTTATAGCATTTCTTAAGTGTTTACAAAATATGAATCTGTTTCTAGATTTTTCAGCTTTTTACTGGTATTTTAGAGCTCTGAAATTTTACAAAAGAGATAACTACATAATTTTTTTTAAATAATTATATTAGAAATATATCATTTAATTATTTCCAATACAGTAAAATCTATTAAGTTTACCATATCTTTATCACCTGTCTTAAGTTATCTTAATGATAAAATACCAAGCTGGAAAAAATAAATAAATTTTCCTTTATTAACAGACCTTTTGTTGCAAAGAAGCATCAAATTGTTGTTCCACAAGTGAGAAATTTGACAGCTTCCACAGAAAAAGATTTATAACATATATTGCAACTTCTTGCTGAAAAATTTCAATTTATAAGCAAAAATATAATTTCTATTCTATGTGGTTAATTGTTATGTATGTTATACATGAATGCTATCTAAAGTAATTATAGAAATAACAAATTCTAAATGTATTAAAATATTGCAATTCATCTAAGTTTGTTGATGGCAAATTTAGCTTCTAACCTCGCCTAATTATTCTCGAATCTCAAAAATATTATATGTGGCTTATGAGCTACAGTTTACATTGACTTAACCCTAATAAATAAGAAAGAGTAGGATTGAAATATAGAAGACAATTTGCCATCACTCTAAGTTTGCTGATGGCAAATTTTGTTTCAAAAGCTCACTTGCTTAATTACAAGCTACGGCTACTCTCGGATCCTAGAAGTATCACACGTGGCTCACAGGCACAAGTCATAGTTAACCGCCACTGACTTAACCCAAATTATTAAGAAATGGGAGGATTGAAATTGAAGAAAATCATTTGCCATAGAACGTTTCTTAAAGTTAGTAAATTAATTTTATTTGATACTATACATTACTGTATTTGTGTTTAAGTTGCTTTACAGTAATGACTTCAACTTTAAAAGATTTCTAGTTACAGTTTCTACTGAGATAAATTATGCTGTTTTTTCTTAATTTTTATTTTTACAACTTCAACTAATTATTTACCCAAAGACTGTACCGAGTACACTCTGAAAAGATGTAAAGCAAAATAATTATAATTTTCTCAAAACTAAAGCAATCTATTTGAGTAGGCACTTAAAAACAAAAAGTGAAGAAAAATGTGCTGTTTTAAGTGACCTAACTAATTAATTCACAACTTGATTATAAATAACCACAAATCAGTTTTTCAAATTGTTCTCTAAGAGCGAAAACATCAAATTTAACTAGAGAGGAAAAAAACTAAACAACTTCCAAAATAATTTGTAATCAGTAGTTAGAACTAGAAAATCTTTAAATTTAAATGTATTAAAATTTTATTGTCTGATAATAAAATTTTTTAGTAAATATTACAGCAGAAAAGTAAAATTATCTAAAAATTTCTTCATTTTTTTTCCTTTTCATTCTGTTTTTACAGTTTTTAAACAAATCATAATAAAATAAAGCCCTTTTTTCCCTCTCAATATTTTGCAAAATGTTTATATTGGAAACAATGTTTTACACTGACATCTTTCATTTGATTCCCTGGTGAATTATTAAGTAGAGTGAATCACAATGTCCTTAGTAATTTTAGAATCATAAATAGTATTAATTTTATTCGTAAACTGATACTATTAATCTCACTTATACAGAAATACGAAGGGTAAAAATTTCTCTTACTACAGAAACATAAAAAATGTTTAGCACCAGATTACGAAGATAATAATAATTTAAAGATAATTCAAATAATAGCAAAAACATTTATTTGTTTATTTCTCAAGTTACAGGCAATAAACAAGCATAATGAAATGTGACAATAAAATTCCTAGACAATGAAAGAACAAATTTGATTTTAAAAACAGTTTCGTTCTGTTTAACACTAAAATTAAAAAAAAATAAAAAATTTAATAATTAGCATAACTGATATTGATGATGAAAAATAAGGAAAAAAAAAAATAATAATAATAAAAAATCTTATGTATAAAAATTATGATACATCATCTTTTTTCACTTTAGTAAGGATGACTTTGGGATAAATATTGTGAAGTTTTGAGTAACTTAGAACAGACATTTTTAATTGCCTTCCATCTGATGAGTGGTGAGTTACAAACACACAACTCAGATCATCAAGAGGTTTATTTTTATTTTGAAGTGGACTTTTATCATTGGAATCTTTATCAGTTTTCAATTCAGGTTTAATGACATTGCCAACCGTTTCTTGCTTGTATTTCACAGGCAGTCCTTTATGACAAGCATCATGATGCTCTCTCAGTTTAGAAGCAAACTCAAAACGTTTATTGCAGTGGCCACACGTAACTCTCATTTTGTGCTTCGTTGAAATGTGCTTAAGTAGGTTATCTTTTTCTGCAGTGAAAAGGCAAAACTCGCATTTATAAAATCGTGACTCGTAGTCACCACTAGAAGAGGGCATTACAACTGAGAACTCCAGCTGAAGACGGGAATGAGACTTCTTGGAATGGGTAGCAATATGTTCTTTGCTAGAGTATGCAGCTCCACAGTGGGAGCAAACATACACTTGATTTCCAAATCGCACCTTTTTATATGGTAAATCTTCTTCCGTACTTTCGAGTGAACGTTTTTTACGAGGTACGTCAGGAAAGTCACCAATAGATTTGTGAGGTTGCCCTGGATGGTTTGTAGTCAAGTGTCTCTTTAATTCAGTGTTATTATGTAGACGCTGATAGCAATATCCACAAGCAATAATAGCAGATAATGAGGATCCACTATTTCTTGAAACAAATCCCCTAACTTTAAATGGACTGTCAGGATGCATTAAATCACAATGTTTCTTTACTGCAGCTAAAGTATCTTTTCCTGATTTACAATAAGAGCATTCAAATTGTACTTCCTCAATTTCATTCAATACTAACTTAGGATCAGGGTTGTAGTAATAAAAGTATTCCATTTCATCACGCACAGAATGCACACTTTCAACATGCATTCTTAACTCTTGTAGAGTAAACATCTTTTTTATGCAAAATCCACAGCGATAACGCTTAATGTCACTCGAAGAATCTGGCAATGTCTTGGAACCATCATTTGAAATATCATCTGATCCAGCAGAGAGAGCAGAGGGGATGTCCATTTTACGCATACTTTTCAACATGTCGATCTTGGCACCAACATGAGCCCTTTCAAAATGTTTTACAATGTTATATTTGTGGTTTGATTCAAAGGAACAAATACTGCAAACATAAAATTTGGCAAACCAGCAATCTTTAATAGCCTCATTTTCATCTTCTGCAGCTTTCCCAATCATATCTAGCAAACATTCTATTTTCGTACTTTGAATTTTCTTTCCGATTTCTTCTTCAATTGTTGAACTTGAAATTAGGAGAGAAAGGAAAGTTTTAGGATGATGTTTTTCATCAACATGGAATCGAAGTATTTTTATATCCACACAACTAAATGAACAATATCCACATTCATGAGGCTGGTAATTTTTAGAAAGGCACAATGGTAAGTGTCTTTGCCAATGATTTGAATAATTAAAATTTTTGGAACAGTTTTTACAAGTATATGGTCCTTTCTTAGATGCCAGAGTTCTTTCCTTCAAAACTAATTTAACCAATTTTTCGATTTGAAGATTGGGTATGACTGAGCAGTTTAATTGACTTTCTGGGTGTTGTTTTAAAGTGTGTATTTTCAAATTGTTTTTGCTCCCAAATTGCTCGTGGCAGTGGTCACATTTAACTCTTTTGTAATACAATTCTTGGTATAAATGATTTTTCATAATACATGCACTGCTACTTTTATACAAACAAAAGAAACACTGAAAATTTTCTTCTTCAATGACGAAGGGACAATTAATTGGTAATGCTTTAATTTCAGAATTTTGCTTTGATTCCTGATCTTCTTCTCTGATAATAACAATTTTAGCATCAGAGGTATCATGCTCTTTTAAATGTTCCAAGACTCTATTTTTATCAGAGTCAAAAAAATCACATGAAGCAAGACCACAAGCATACAAGTTAGCTCCATGGCAAGAAAGATGAGTAATAAAAGTTTCCCAAGTCTCAGATACTTCAGGGCAATGAGGACATGTAAAATTTGCTGCTGCATGAATATTTCTTAAATGGCCGATGTAGGCTGACATATTTTCAAGCCTTTCTGAACAATAAGGAATGCCACAAATCAAATCAGAGCAAATAGATTTTAAATATTTTGGATAGAAAGTGCTGCCTACCACTTCATACAAACTTGTTTCAAAATTTTGCAACACTTTGTTGACAGACTTTTCAATTAATTTATCGCTGCTATCCGCATCTTTCTCAACAATAGGAGCAGTAATTGCAGTGTCGTTTGTTTTTCCTGTCGAATCTTTTGCCACAGAATAAGAAACTTGTTGCACCTCTGTGGACGCATCCTCTTCTGTTCCACGCATGTAAGCTTTCAGTGGCATGTCAGCGTGAATAGAACAGAGATGTAGTAAAATTTCATCCTTAGTCTCTGACCCATGAATGCAGTAATTACACTGAAATGTATTGATTCCATGCAAGCGGTAATGATTAAGCAATCGTTTGACAGAAATGAAATCAACCTTACAGTAGTGGCAGTGAAAAACAGTAACAGCTCGATGAACTGATTCATTATGCACTTTGAAATCTTTGGGATCAAAGCTTTGGTAACTACATTCTCCTACTGCACATATGTAAGGCCAAGTTGTATTCAATGTATCATCTGTTTCTTTGATTGGAGAAGCCGCAGCACTTACAACAGGCTCACAACTATATATTTCAGTGTTAGTATCTTTTGTGTGATAATTTTTTATATGAATCTGAACATGAATTTTACTATATGCTCGATAAAAGCAGCTGCTGCATTGATAGTTACGTTTACTGTGTTCACCAACCATATGATCAGTAACACTTTCTCCTGAGAAAAATTCTTTGAGGCAGTAACAACAGTGTAGTCTCTTTCCTTTGTGTACCAAATCTAAATGCATAAAATAGCCATTGCGATCGTGTGAAGTAAAATTACAATTATAAAGGACACATTTAAAAAAATGTTTCAATTTTTCTTCACACTTCATGGCAACAAGATCATTTGGTGATTTTAGTTCTTCAATGGTTTTTAATTTTGAATCTTTTAAACTTTTATCATGAATTGCTGCCTGATATGGTATTTTCACATCAGGATCTTTAGTTGGATCAAGAACACTCACATCAGCCAGGTTTTTGACAACATTTTCCAAACCATCAACAGTTAATTTGGAAGCAACTTTATCAACTACATCCTGAACATCCACACTATTACGATTTGGTACTGTACTAATGACTACAGTAGCAGGACTTCCTACTTGGGAAACTGTTTCAACAGGTAGCTTATTTGGAAGTTTACCATTAGCATGATCACCAAAATGATCAATAAATCCACGAGTGTTTTCAAATTTAAGATGACAGATCAAACAAGCATTTTTGTTCGCTACTTTGTGATGAGCTATATAATGATCTTCAAGAACTGATGTAAATGCAGCCATAAAATCACAACAAGGACAATTTAACATCGTATTTGAATCAAGTTGACTCAATGACAATGATGTTTTGGGCTGTTTAGGTTCAACATTAATAACATCATTCACCCTCTTAGCCCAGCGACCAGATCGTCTCAGACCAGTTTGCCCTGGTAATTCTTCAGGACGCCAAGATGGATCATCTGGATCATCAGAATCACTACTGCTAGAGGGTGGTCTTCCCCTACCTCTTCCCCTTCCACGACCACGTCCTCGAGACGACGGCATTACTTTACCTCGAGGTGCAGAACTAGCATTCATACCTGTAGGAATGGTTGGGTTTGAGGCAGTTACAGGTCGAACGGAAGATATGGTTGGAACTCTCGGTGTAACATTGGGAGTTATTGGCCTTATGACTGGAGAGGCGTCAGCAATTTTTGGTAATGAGTTAGATGAATTAGAGGGGGCACTTCCTGGGTTTCTTCTATTTTTATCTTTAAAAGGGCAGTCATCTTGCATGTGTAATATAAGACAATGTGGCAATGTAAAAATTTTTTGACAATGCACACAAAAAATGAAAGGACTTCCTTTATGGCAATGTCTCAAATGATGCACAAATGTTTGCCCACTAGTAGTTTCAAATGTGCAATCCTTCACACCACATCTGTAGATCATTTCTTCTTTTGTACATGCCCTCTCTTTAATATGAGAAACCAAAACTCCAGCATTACTGAAACATTTTCCACATTGTTTACACCACATAGATAAGTCACTACGATGATCAGTACGGGTGTGCTTCATGAATTCTTGATCATCTTGAGTCTGAAACTGGCATGATGCGCAAGTAAAAACTACTTCACCAGAGTCTTGAGAGGTGTTCGAGTTGTTGGAAGTTTCATTGGTATTACTCCTGACAACTGGAGCAGTTATCTGAGCAGGAGTTGGCATTTTAACAGCAGGCTTATCTGGCTTTTCTTGCTTTATTTTATCAATGGGAAGAGGTGCAGGTATACTAATACTTGCACTTGAATTATTGTTCAAACCAACAGCAGATGTTTCTCTTTGTCGTTTAGCAGGAACAATCTCTATAGCTAAAAGAAAAACAGGATTTGAGTGAAATATCAAAAAGTTTTGGAAGTAGCAGCAATATCCCTTGAGTGGAAGTACAATTTATTTTAAATGTGCAATTAATTAATTAGTAGGACAAGTATTTATTAATCAATTATTTAACTGGCAATGTTTTAACATTTAGAAATACAGTCGAACCCTGCTATAGAGGATTCAGTAATGTGTCCACTATAAACGATGGTTCACTATATCCAAATTTTTTGAAGAATATTTTTTGCATACATATAGTGAATGATTAAAAATTGGGTTTGCAATTTTACATAAGTTATTAAAAAATTATTAACTAATTAACAGATAATAAAGCAAAAATTTATGAAAAAAGTACTTACATAGTCAAAAAATAGTTTTAATTTCATTTTTTATGAAAAAAATTTGTGATTTTTGATTGAGCTCAATTTGACTTTAAATAGAGTTCACCAATTTTCTTATGTACAATGTGCAAAGAATGCAAGATTTTTTTATCTATATTTTTTGTAGAAAAAAAACATATTCAGGACATTTCTGGCTGATTTTACTTCAGCTATAGATAGGAATGCATTCATTTTCAGTCCTAACACTTGCAAGTTTAAAGAGGGAAGACTGAAAAAGATATGTAGAGAAATGAAATTTGAGTCCACTATAACCTAATGTCCAAGTTCTCAGCTGTTCACTATAAGCGTTAAAAATAACATTATTTGAATAAGCAGTCAAAGCTTTATTTGAATAAGCCCAAGTCAAAATTCCGGAAAATTTCTTGATTTAAAAAAAAAAAAAAAAATTTCAATTTAATAATTAGAACCTGGAGAAGTAATTAAAATTTACAAATATGTCTTTCTTTCTTGAGTTTATGATTATAACTATTTACTGATAAAGAATGAATATTAATCATCTTATAAAGTATCTCTCTGGCTCTCCCTTACAAACAAATAAAATAAACTGTGTTTTTAAGTTCCACCTTTGAAAATTTGATTTCCGGAAACTTCTGTGATCAATGATTTTTTTAAACGTCTGGACCCTCGATCTCCGGAAACTTCCTGATTACTGTTAGCGAAAAATCCGGAATATTTCCGGAGCACAATCAGCCCTGAATAAGAGTACAGACGGGACCACTAAAAAAGTTCACTACATCCGAGTGTTCACTATAGCGGAGTTCGACTGTATTTTAAACTACATTTAAATATTTTTTATCTATGTTAACTATAACCAGAAATTACCCTTATGTTATGTAGTGCTTTAAATATGCCAAATTTTGGTAAAGTGTACGCAAAATGAAACTAAACTTTAAGGAGAGGAAAAATCAAAAAAAAAAAAAAAAAAAAATCCTTCTCTAGTATTAACAGCAGAGGAAAGGTACATTATATTGCCTTTTTATAAATTCCCAAAATATTTATTACAATATTACCACTCGTGAGCTTATCTAATTTATCACTTTTTGTTATTTTTATTTGTGCTTGTGCCATTTTCATCTTTTTTCAAACGAAGTTATTGGTATGTTTTTACATGTTATTTTAAAAATCCCATATTTTCATTACGATGTTATTACGGCACGCAAATTTCAAATCGTCCATTTAAATAATCAATTTTTGAAGTGCTCTGTTTTTTTTTCAATTTCATCATAAATCAAAGAGACATTTTTTTTTTAGCATATATGACTACTAATTTCCACGTGGTTTATGAATTCCTGTTACATTTATTACGACTCGTGAGTTATAAATCGCACATTTAATTCATCGCATTTTGCTGTACTTAATTTGTTCTTTCATTTTAAATCCAAGTTATTTTTAATCATTTTATTGACATTTCTGCGATGTTTTCTCACAGTTTTAAAAAATTTTGTATCGTTTTTATTATGACGTGCGAGTTTTAAATCACGCTTTTAAGTAATTACTTATTGGCACACTTCATTCATACTGATTTCGTAAATGTAATTCTTTTTTTAAAATTTATTGAGGTGCTTTTCTTGGTGATTGTGACAATCGCGTTATTTTAACTACGATGTTAATACGCCACATGAATTTAAATAATCACTATTTGATGCAATTTATTTGTGCATATTTCATCGTAAATATCAGTTTTTTTTTTTTTTTTTTTTTTTGTCATTACGGCAGTTGGTACCATGCATTTGAACATGTTATTTATAATCCCAATATCTTAATACAGAGCCGCGATGGCTCAGGGGATAGAGCGTTCGCCTTCCAATGAGGCGAACCGGGTTCGAATCCCAGTCGATACGAATTCCGCATCCGGCTTGCACTGACCACAGTGCTGAAGTGAAATATCCTCAGTGGTAGACGGATCGTGGGTTAGAGTCCCCTTGCCGTCAGGCTAACCGTGGGAGGTTCTCGTGGTCTTCCTCTCCATGTAACGCAAATGCGGGTTAGCTCCATCAAAAAGTCCTCCACGAAGGCAAATTTCTCCCAATACTCGATCCAGGAGTTCCCTTGTCTTCTGGATTGGGTTCAAAATTACAAGGCTACGGAGTTGAACATTAGTAGCCGTAAACCCATTAAGTTGGGTCGGCTGTTCAACGACGGTTGTAAAATAAAATATCTTAATACAATGTTATTGCACTATAAAAAATTTGAAAACTTAAGGTAAACTGCTTACTTAAGTTTAAAATATAGAGAAAACATGGAAAATAATAAAGATTAAGAGAAGAGGAGATAAAAAATTATTAAAATAATATTTTTTAAAAAACATTTAAAAAACATTTAAAAAAAGAATTTATTTATAAAAAAAAGAAAGAATTTATTTGAAAAAAGAATTTTTTTTTAACAACCAGAAAACAAAATAATGAAAAGATATAATCTCGTTATCAGCTCACACAAAAAGAAGTGGTTTCTAATATTGCTTATAATCTTGCTTTATAATCCTGATGAAAATATTTAATTTCTTGGATTTAGGTATTCAAAAAGAAGAAAATATCTGTATTGTTAATATATATGATATAAAAAATGATTTTCATTTTAATATAAATAAACTAGTTAGTTGGAATTCTAATGTTTCTAAAAACGTTTATTTAAACAATATTTTTAATCAAATGAATTGAATTAAAAGAATATGCCGTAATGTTTATTTATCTACAAAACAAATATACAAACTCTTTCAAAATTTGACAAAAAAACGATAGATACCCAAATTTAGTAATTTAGTTCTATACAAAATCATTTGGGTTAATTGTTATTATTAGTAATAAATTCACTAAAAACTTCTTTGTTAACTAAATTTATATTTTTACCATGTGCAAATCCGTGTTTAAAAATCTGTGCAAACCTGGCAAATCATTTTTATTATATTTTTTTTTTTAAACAAATGTTCATTTTCTAAAATCATTAAATTTGTATGATTTAATATCAATCTCATTAATTATAAACTTTAAATTATCCAATATAATATTATTACCTCGCACACATCCATTCTTGGGACAATCCAAGGTGACTAACAAATCGAAAGTGCTTCAGTAAGAACATGCCATAAAATTTCTCCCCATTTATGCTTCAAACTCTATTTGCGCTTCTGTTTTCATATCTGGTAATCTGGCAATCTTATTATGAAAATATTTTAAACTATTCTTGAAAGATTCTGGCACATGTAAGTTCATTTGAATTCGCTACTCGCTTTAAAAGATTACATTTCGTGTTTTGTTGTGTATTTTCCTTACATTTTATTTTCTGTTTTTTGCTCGATTTGTTTAATTTCCTATTTTTTTACTTAATGTGTTCTATTTTCGTTTCAATTTTTTTAAATGTTCCTCAAACTATTTTATAGATAGATTTTGCTTTGGTTATTTTAATACAATATTAGAAAGTACTCCATTTTGCAGATATAATTGGGTGAAGTAATGACAAGATATCTTTTCATTATTTTGTTTTCTGGCTTTTTAAATTTTTTTTAAATAAATACTTTTTTTAAATAAACTTTTTTTTTTCCAAATATTTTATTTCAATAATTTTTATTCTTCTCTTTTCTTAATCTTTATACATGATATTAATTCAGTCGAACCTTGATTTATTGTCCCTTATGCTTTAATGATCCTATACAAGTATTATTATTCTGATGTTTATAACAACCATTATAAACTAGCAGATTACCGATCTATTGTTTAGAAATATTACTGACATAAATATTGAACTTACCAGGGTTTGAGAAGAAAAAACAGTAATCGATTCTAATTATGAAGGGAAAAAAGTGAGAATTTATTACAGTTTAGGGAAAATGCTTCATAAATTCTGCTTGTTATTTATGAATCAGTTAATGTAAATGTTGTAACTTGTAGTGTTGCAGATTCATAAAATGGTTGCAGTAGAAGCTTTTGATCAAAGTCTAGAAGGCCTCTGAGCCTTTGAAATAATGAGGAATTTTCTGTAGACATTTGTACTCGCAGAAAATGAACATCACTATATGCCTCATACGTAGGAAATTTATTAATCAAACCGAAATTTCTAAATGTTTTAAATAAATATCTGTATTCACCTTTTTTTTGCATCATAAATATTGCTGCAGCAAGTACATATTTTTTTCAAATTAAATTTTTTTTATACATATTGTACATTTAGTAATCCTCAAATAAATTACTTTTGATATATTTTCATGTCATTATTTGATATTTTATGTTAACCTGCATTTGTTGTTTTTCTATGTCTATTTTTCATAATGAATGGTCCCATGAGAAACAATTGATCAAGGTTCTACAGCATAATTTTTTTCACAGAAACTTAAAAAAACTTTTTTTTTTTTAAATATTTTAAAAAATTAACTAATTTTTTTTATACTAATTTAATTGCAGTACTCACCACCTTGAGAGGAATCTGTATCTTCAATAAATGGTCGTTTAGACTGTAAATATTAAAATCAAAATTTTTAAATGAATTTTTTTTCAACATAAAAATTTTTAATTTACAAAATCATATTGAACATGAAAATATTTTAAATAATTAAATATTCGATTAAAAAAATTAGACTTTTTAATAAATAACTACAAAGCACAAACAAAGAATGTTATTAAACATTAGCAAACAAATTATTTAAGTAATATGTATATATCTTTCCAAGTAGGCTAGATTTTCAGAACTTTTCAAATTGTAAAAATTTTTCGGTCTTAGTATAGATAAATATATAATAAAACCTTCTCTTCCGTAAATAAATATACATC
The DNA here is from genome assembly GCA_949128135.1 of Parasteatoda lunata. Taxonomy (NCBI): domain Eukaryota; kingdom Metazoa; phylum Arthropoda; class Arachnida; order Araneae; family Theridiidae; genus Parasteatoda; species Parasteatoda lunata. The sequence goes on along the minus strand of OX421973.1, from coordinate 55,021,703 downwards.
TGTTATAATATATATATACTCAAATTAATACATTAAGTAATATTATTATATGCATTTTTAGAATAATTTTAAATTACATTCAAGCATCTGTGAATGAAAAGTGCATAAAACTGACACAAATTGTATCTAAATTAAACAATTCAGTTAGCTAAACATAAAAAAATGAGTAAAGAATCAAAACTTTAAATTACTTGCCTTGTAATCAACTCGCTATCACTAACCCCCGTATTCACTGTTGACTCTGACCTAACGCGTTAACTCCCAGTTCCGAAACCCTCGGTTTGGAAACTTTAACTGAGAGTCCAAAAGCGATTCCACCATTATTTTTTGACCGTTGGTTTCTTAACTGTGGGTTACCTGACCGGCAGTTACAGGCATTTTCCTATTGGATAATAACTTGCATCCCGGTGGTACATTTATAGCCGTATTAACAGTGTTTGTTTACAATTTTCGTTGCTATTTTGAAGATAAAAATTTCTATTAAAAGAAGAAAAAAAAAAGAAAAAAAAAGATTGCATTAAGTAATTAAATTTGAATCCCTCCTTTACTGGTCAAATAAAAAATATGTTTAGTTTCCTTTTCCTAACTGACTTGTATTGATGAGCAAAAGGATCCGAGCTTTATTATTATGAATTTAGATATTTTATTATTATGGATATCATTAAGTCGCAAGCAACCATAGAAATGTAACTGAAATTCAATTAGAAATACTTTTATTTCACATAATTATTTAATACTTTTATTTTACACCAGGATCAAGGGGATTATGCTAACATCATTATCATCCTTATTCGCATATTTTAAATCCCCCCCCTCCTTCATAACATATCGATAACTTAAAACATTGAGAAGAATTATTTTTTTTCAAATTTTTAAAAGAAATTGTATAAAATAGACTTCTTAGTTCAGATATGCATAAATCAACACATTCATATTATTCAGAAGTTATAAATAACTATTATTGTGCTGCCATCTGCCGATAAGAGAAAATCGCCGCTGGTGATATGTTGAATAAGATACAAAAATTTTTAAAGGAAAATGTCATAACAATATTCCAAAACTTTTAAAAAATCATGCCTTTAAAAATTTAATTATTTAGATAATTGTAAATGGAAATATATCAGTTGTAAAAATAACCCATATGACATAAAGTAGTCAGGCCATATATTAAAAATTATAATAATCTTTTCCAAATAAATCTTTTCCAAATGATCCTATTTTTTTGCATTGACTACATAATATTTATTTCAGCATAATTTCCAATATATATTTAAAATAATGTATAAGTTTTTAATTTAATTAATAGCTTTATTTTATGGATTAAAATTTCTTTTTGTTATATTCGTATCTAAATATTGCACATTATTTTGCCAGTTCATCTCTAAACTATTTTTATTTTTGGGCAAGATCTATCATCTCGATAGATATTATCAAAATCTAAAAACATTTAATGAATTATATACTTTTTTAAATTTCATATTTCTTTCACATATCGATTTTTTTTTTCCTTTTAAAAAAATAAATAAAAGTTAGTTAAATTATTTAGGATCTTCTTACTTACACTATACATTTGAATTATTGTAGCCGCAATCTTTATTATTCACGATTTTTTTTTTCCGAGTGAAAAATTATTTAAAGTGCTGTAACGACTGCTAATAATAATATGAGAAATATACATAGTATCTTCTATAGAAGATATTAACTCAGGAAAATTTAATTTTCATTTTATTAATAAGCACTTATTTGAAAAAAATAATTATAGTTACATCTAGTAAAAAATTGATCTTATTAAACATAAAAAAAAGCAACCGAACAAAAGTGTTACTCAATTTTCATTTTATTAATATATTTTCATTTTATTAATATTATGGTATGCTATATATTTTTTTTTTGAAGGCAAGGCAAAGATATAAATTTATTTTAGTTGCATCAAGTGAAAAAATTGACCTCATTGAACATAAGCAACCGAACATCAAAAGTGTTATTTTTGAAAACATAAATAAATAAAAAATATCCTTTCTTTGAACCGGGCTCAACCGGGGAAATCTTCAGGTTAAAAATACAAAAAAAAAAAATAATAATAATCGAAATTCAAAACAATTAAAATTTTGAAACAAAAAAAAGAGCAGAAATATAAAAAATACCGACACAGAAAATAAAACACTCATTTACTGCACATACGCAGTTACTCTAACCTGGATTATCTTCAGGTTAAAGTTACTTAACTCTGGGTTAGAGTAACTCGCAGTTACGTACACGGTGAAATGAAATTTTGGACTCTAACCTAGAGTTGCTCTCATAAAACCTGTTTTGAATTCTGACCGAGGGTTAGGGTCAATGGTGAATACGGGCGTAAATGGAAACATAATTTACTGAAATTAAATAAAACAATTTAAAATTTTCGTTTCAGCCACACAAACTTTTTCTAGAACTCATCTTAATAACAATAAACTGGGAATAAGAATTTCTAATAAATGCTTGAATCTAGTCCGTCTTTGGACTAGCAATATATTTATGTCTTGTCTATTAAGAGTTTTATGGTGTGGGTGGTAAATGTTCATGGCAATTTTTGTTTAAATACTTCACTTGCATTAAAAAAAAAAGAAAAAGAACTGAAATAGCTATTATGAAAAATAAAATAAAATATAATGAATTAGAAAAAAAACTTACACCAGAGCTTTCAACTTCATTCTTGAGCTAATAAAAAATAATAAATTTGAGCAACAGAACCAATTTTAAAATATAAATATACATTTGTGAAATAAGTTTTTAAGAATGTACAGTCTGTAAAAAACTATATACAGGAATTCTAATATTAAACAACTCTTAATGAAACTACAGAATTAATTTTTCGTAGAGTTGCTAAGTAATAAGAATTTTTTCTGGTAGTAATTTTCAAAGTAATGCAAAATAAAACATTTACAATGCAAAGTGCTCATTTAACATTCCATTTTATCTATTTCCATAATAACAGGAATAATACTTAAACTGTATTTTTTGCTATGCATATAGAGCAGCTGGTTTGCAAATTACAAATTCATCTTTATTTGTGTCACAAATGTGATCTTCGAGTCTTCACTTAGATCACATTTCATAAACAAATAGCACTCCACGATTCATATACATTCCATTTATTTTCACAAAATTCCTATTAATTCTCATATAATTGAAAAATTCATATATCGCGATTCAAATTCCCATGTAATCAAAAGTAGAGATTCACTAGTTTTAAAAATCACACATCACAATTCAGTTTCTCGTGATTTGAAAATCCTACAGTGAATTCATATTCAAGCAATTTTAATAGATTTTTACAAATCTTATAAATAAAATACAACATCATGATTCTAAGTCATACAATTTATTTATAAGATTTTCACATTATGTAGACCAACTGATGAAAAAAGTTCTTAGTTTCATGGATACAAAATATGGATAACTGTAAATATTTATACATACATAAATATATGATATTGCAAATACTTTTGGATTGTGTATTCAGGATTTTTTTTTTAATATTACTCTGTGCATGTGGGAGGTAGACAATAATTCATAACATAGACATAATGGGAGGTAGACATAATCAAGTACTCAAATGAAAAAATTTTTTTACTTCTAACTTAAAACAGGTTTATTGATAAAAATATCTATGCTGGATTGTTTTCTTACTATAAAAGTTTTTATACCAGACATTTTTTGTACATAAATCAAAATTAAATGTATATAATTTAAAATTTTCTCGGAAAATGCATGCTTTTATTATCCAAATCAGATTGTTTAGTTAGAACGTCTATTGAAGAATAAGTGGGGCTTACCTTTTTATTCTGAGCATTGTTATACCATTTCTCCAGTTTCTTTTCATGAGTCTTAAAAGCTTCTATCTGCTTGCTAAATCAACAATAAAAATTAAAAATATAATATCTGCAATATATCTAAAATATTTTGAATCTGATTCACAAAATTTTTGTACTTTTTATATAACATTTGTAAACTATAGGATTAGCAATAAGCATTGACACTTTAAACTGCAGACAATTTTTGTTTAAAAAAAATTATTTGAAAGATAATATCAATGATGTTCACCACCAGCAAACAGTTCACATTTAACTAAAAATGAGAGTCACTGAGCTTGTATTGAATGTTCTTTAACGGGATGATGCATAGCCTGATTTTTCAATAAAAAATATGCACCTTTTAAGTACATTTTAAACACTCAAAAAATATTTGTAATCACTTTCCAAAAGAAAAAATAATCGTAGTTAGGATTGGAGCAGTAATAAAATTTTTTATTTCTATCGTTTAAAGTTCTTAACTTAAAAACATAAAATTCAAAAATATTTTTAAAAACTTTACACAATCATTTCTAAAAAACTAGCTTCTGATAAATATTGCAGAAAAAATTTTGCAAATCGTGCATTTTTGTAATTTAGAATGACAAAGCGGTAATTTAGAAAAAATCTCTTTTTAAAAGATAGAAAATTAAGCCCTTTTTCAAATCCAGACTAAAAAAAGCACCTTTAAAGGCTTTTAAAAAATGTAAATCCAAAATAAGCACCTTTAAGAATTTTTTAAAAACATTATGCATCCTGTTTAATAATAACTTATCATTGATTTTGATGTAAGGCAAGAAAGAAAACTAAACAAGGATGACATGTTAGATTACTGTCACCGAAGTAGCATTTTAAAAGCTAAATGAAATCGTGTGCTGATTTTATTTTTATTTACATTTTTGAAACATATTTCTGTAAAATAAAAAAGAAAATTAATTTTAATAAGGGGCTAAAGCATTGGTTAAATTACTTGATTGGAGGTTAACATTGATTATCTTAAATACTGGTCGCAATCAAAAGCACAATTCTTTTGTGTGTTGAATTAGTTAAATCTTTTAAATAAATTTGAGTATAGATAATATCCATTTTAAAAAAGAGAAAGACCAAAAATTTGTTTTGTAATATATATAACCTGTTTGATCTAATAAAGTTAAGTCACCAAAAAGTGAATTTGTGTTTGTATGTTTTTCAATATTATACAAGATTGTGCACAGTGATTAATAATTCATTAATAATAAATGTCATTAATATTTTACCATGTTTTTAACCTAGAAAAAGAATAGGTATTCAGCTAGTACATAAATAATTTAATTATCTTCCATGATACAATCTATTCCATTTTGTAAAAATCTATTCCATTCAGCACAAGTTTAATTTTCAATTTACTTTTATCAAATTGAAAATTAACAATTACAATCAAATAATTACAATAAAATTATTTATGTTTTCAAGATGTTGTTTCATGAGAAATTGAAAATATTTAATTTAACTTACGATTCTTCTGATGAAGTAAAAATGGCATATATAGCTTTTATTTTATTAAGCATATCTGGTGTGGCTGCAATAAAAAAAAAAAGAATAAAATAAAAAATATATATAGTAAATAAAGATAAAAATTACAAGGTATTAAAAATGAACTTTTCATTTTACAATCTAATGTTAACCAATTTTTCTTCCCAAAATCTACTTATGTTTTATTCAAAAATCATGAAGCTGAAATATTTGATTTTTAGTTGAATAAATAGTTGTTATCAAATCAAAATCACTATTTAGTGCTTACCCAGCACTAATACTAGTGCTGGGTAAAATTATTTTCTAGAAAAATTGAGGTTTATTGATTTATTGTGATATTTTATTCACAAATTTATTGATTTTTAATGTAATGTATGTATTAATAATGTATTCCATAATAAACAATGTTACTTAAACAAAAACAAATTTTTTTATTATCTAAATCTTAAAATTAAAGTTCATTTTGATGAAGGTATTCTGTTTTTTATGACATTTTAAAGACATAGTATTATAAATCTTTTCAAGATGATTTGATTATTTCTCTTTAAATTGTTATTTGATGCTTAATATGTCAATGACTTAAATAAAGATAATTATATTATATAAAGATAAGTCTTTTTTCCTTAACTCCTTAATAAGATAATGGAATAATTTAAATACATTATAATATTACAACAAAAAAATTCAATAAAAAAAAAACTTAAAAAAAAAAAACTTTAGAAATTTTTTAAAAAATTACGTTACATTATTTGTTAACAAACTTTTAACTACAATATTACCTAGCTTAACAAAAGAGTAGAAATATGGAGCTAAGAGAGAGAACTAAAGATTTGCAAGAAAAGCAGCAGAATTAAAATGGAATTGCAAAATTAAGTCCTTGAGGAGGAGACGAAGCTTTCAGAAAAATGCTGTCGTAGGCATCAAGATTAACAAGAAATTTTAAAGTGATGAGGTTGCTAAAGAGAACAGAAGCTCTCTGTCCACACTGCATACCTGTCAACTTCAATTTTCTAAAACGCAAAAGTTTTCCTGATCAATTGATCCTTCTTAATTATTTAAAACAATCATAAGGTTCTCACTCAAAATAGAGAAATTTTTTTTTACTTTTCCCCATCAATTTACAAAAAATCAAAAGTTTTTTTTTTTCCTTTTTTTTTTTAAATAAAAAAAAAAAGAGAAGAAACAGCAAAACTTGAGCAAAATTTATCTTTAATAAAAATGCAAGAGATATATATTTGATACAAAAAAATAAATATACTCATATAATAATAAACATTATGAAATAAAATGAAAAATAAATTAAACATGAACCACAATGTAATTGAATTAAATTTAATTATTAAAAAGTAGCATTTTAAATAAACTGATTTCATAAAAAATAAATTAGTCAATTTAAAACAGTATATAATGTAAAAATCAATGAAGATAATTTATTGTTTTAAATTTTGTGTTGTGTGAGAAGAAATGTAATCTTACTAAAGTAATAAAAAAAATCTCAATCTTTCAAACAAACTTTGAAATTTCAAATTAATAGCAATTATCATAAAAATGGGACTATTGCAACTTAAATGACATGGGAGAAACAGATATGCAAAAAATATGGGTAGTGTACATCTTGAGCAGAAAATCTCAGATAGCTTATTTTCTGTAAAAAGAGTAATGCATTAATAAATTTAAAAGTTAATTGATGCCTTTAGAAAAATTATATCAAAAGAGAAAAAAAAAAAACTAGTTTACACTTAAAAGTTATAGAAATAAATAAGTAATAAAAAAACTGAAATCACAATAAGAGAAAAAACATAAACTAAAAAAAAAAATCCTTTTTACTTGTTAATTGTTTTTTAACACCAAAAATCTGTTTTTCATATTGTCTTCACTTATATGATAATGTGAAATGTTAACTAAGCAGAAAAGGAACCCGAACATAAAATAACACAACATGTAAATAAGTGAATGGCCCCAGTTAAATTTTTGTTAATTGTTAATTCAATAAAATCTTCAAATAGACTTAAATATGTAAAAATTAAAAAACAAGGACATTTATTATGAACATAAAAAAACTTAGTTTAAAAAATGTCCCTGAATTTAAAAAAATCAATATTTCATAACATATTGCACACTCTACTAAAAATTTTTTTAACACATTTAAAAAAATAAATTTAGAAATTTAATACAACACATAAAATCATTCAAGTATTAATTCATCATTCATGGATTGATTAAGGTAGGGGAAAATGGGGATGAATGGGAGAACTGAATTTTTTGTGCCTATATATTGTTTCAAATGTTTGATACTTCACTTAGCAGATGGCAGCACCCAGCCTAATTTAAAAACTAACATTAAAATAATAAGCTTGCATGCTTGTTTGAACAGGACCTCAAAGTGTGCTTTTCCATATCAAAAGTAAGATTTTTTGTTTTCATTACAATATTATTTTTTTAAAAAAAATATTTACTTAAAGCTAATAATGTTACAGTATATTAAAAATCTACTTATTCTAGTGTCAACATCAATTTGAATAGAGAAATTTCACTACTTTTTTAAGGCCTACTTTTTAATTTATTTCAACAAGTGGATACAGGGATGAATGGGACAGTCCCATTCATCCCCTTCTTAATATAATTTGAAACTTTTGCATCAATATCTTGCAATATTCAACTTAATTTCTCAGTGTATTTCTTTTCCATTATTTTAAACAATTTTGTTAATATTACAATAGCAAAACTAAAATTTTTTTTATAAAAAATTTGTTGTATTGATCCTTTGGTTTGCTTGAGGAAAAAAAATTTTATACCTAATTTTTTTGTTAAATTTATTAGTTGAAATTTTGAGTTTTCTACTCATCAGCTTCAAATTAAAAGCTTTTAATACATACTGTATTTTAATGCATTTCAAATAATTTAATTTTTATGAATTTTTTTTTTTTTATAAAAAGTAAATATTTTATTTATTTTGTAATGCCTATACTTATATACAGCAAAGAGTATTACTATGTAATTAAATTATTCTACATTTAATTTTCGTAGCATGTCTCGAATCTGGAGAAAAAACCAGATAGAGTAAGGGCTGGCTTCAATACCAACAATTAAAGAAGCTGTCAATGAAGTGCTTACAAAAGGAATGTTGATAAGAAACGTTGCAAAAGCTTTTAATATGTCAAAATCAGCATTGAGTCGTCATGTGACAGTAGCCAAACAGATTCCTACTACAGAATTGTATGAGCCCAACCCAGACATTGGTAATAGAAGAATATTTTCAGTTAACGAAGAAAATGAACTGTGTGGTTGTATTTGAAAACCTGTTTCCAAATGTGCTATGGGTTAACAACTATTCAAACAAGGAAACTTGCATTTGAATTTGCCAATTTCTTGGAAAAGGCGCCTGTCGCATGGTAAGAAAATAAAATTGCAGGTAAAGATAGGTTGTCACGATTTCTAAATAGACAAAGAGAATTATCTATCCGCACCCCTGAAGTATTATTGATAATCACGACAGTCATGTTAATATTCCAGTCATTTCTTTTGCAAAAGAGAATGGTGTTGTGATTTTAACTTTTCCTCCACATTGTACGCATTGAATGCAACCACTGGATGTCACAGTTTACAGTGCCTTCAAATTTAAGTATCGCATTGCGCAAAATAACTGGATGACAAAGAATCCAGGAAAAACCTTGAGCATTTATAACATTGCTAAGCTTTCGAATGAAGCATTTACATTTGGATTTTCAAAAGAGAATATTATTTCTTCTTTCAATAGAACTGGCATATATCCCTACAATTCAGAAATTTTCTCTAATACCGACTTTCTTGCGGCCTCAGTGACAGATAGGCCTATAGCCAGCGAAGTCCCAACAGAACTATGCTCAAATCTCTCTGGACCACCAGAAGAAATTTCTACTGTGAGTTCACAAAGTCCTCTCACAGGTATTCGACCATACCCAAAAGCCTCTCCCAGAAAGGCAGGACGTAAAGGAAGAAAACGAGGAAAGTGCCGTGTGCTAACAGATACGCCAGAAAAACTAGCTATTGAACAACAAGAGATGGCAAAACTAAAGAAATTTAGAGTGTCAAAGAGTAAAAAGTCAAGAAAGGGATTTAAAAGGCTGCAATTTAGTAGTTCTGAATCCGATGTAGATGATCCTGTTTATTCGAACAGTACAGATGATGAAAGTAATATGGATTATGACCCTGACAGTTTAGAAAAAAGACATTAATATTGGAGACTACCTCCTAACAAAAGTAGCTAGTTTTTACTAGCTACTTTTAAGCTATTCACTTTCATATTTCTGACGTATTAAATGTTCGTTCTAAGGACAAATTTGAAGTAAAATTTTTAAAGCGAGTAGGAGCAAACAAATTTGTTCACGGAAATGAAATTTCAGATATTTTTTTGTTGGATGTCGAATGCAAACTTCCCCAACCTATCTCCACTGGTGGATCAGAAAGACAAATAACTCAACTAAGTTTTCAAGTTGATTTTAATTCATACAATGTTAAATAAATTTTTATTTCTATTTGAACTTTTCTATTACTGATGTTTTGTATTTGTAATATTTTTATTTGTTAATATTTTGTATTTGTAATATTTTTATTTGTAAATCCTTTGTATTGTTAAGATAACAATTACTATTTATCATCTGAATCAAAGTCAAATAAAGTATTTCCTCATTTCATAAACTTGTCCCATTCATCCCCATCATTGGGATGAAGGGGACAAAATACATACTTTTTAAAAAACAATGTTTTTGCAAGTTAAAACTGCAGCTGATTGATTGAATGCATTTTTATGGATAGCCGATGATTCAAATTATCATATGGATAAAGGGAAACAATTGAAAAGTGTTAATTTTCAATAATACTGATCATAAAATGAAATTTGTCCCATTCATCCCCACTCTCCCTTACCAACTGTATGTATTATGGTACTATTAAGGTAACAAAATCAAAAAACCTACACCAAAGAACATATAACATAACACTAATCAAAGAACATATTTAATACAAGTATAAAAAACTCCACCATTAAGGCTAAGATACTAGACAAAATCATCAATATGAAAAATTGTATTTAACAAAATAATTTCATAGAAAATGAAATATTACTTTTATTAGTCTTTTCTAAGAATGCAATCAGTTTTTTCATAAATGGCACATATTTATTTTGGATTTCAGAAAGAATAGTAGTATCATCGGCCATCTAAAAGAAAAATATAGCATGTAAATAATCACAATCAGGGTTGGGGTTTTGGACAGGACACGTGGGTTTTACTGTCTTAAAGTGCCCAAAACTTTTAACTTTGGTAAAAGGTAAAAATTCTATAGGTGTAACCATTGTACACATAATAATTACATGTATCAATAAATGTTTGATATTTTTTATATAATTTACTTTAACTTATTAAAGGAAAATAATATTATTTAATAGAAATAAGTTTATAATTTTTGAAGCTCCATAATTCATTGAACAACAAAAGTGAATACCCAATCCTTTAAATATAAATATGCTTTTAATACTGATAAATAATGCAATTTAAAAAAATAATAATAATTTTTTTTAAAAAAAATACTAAATTTGTTTAAAAATTAACCTTTTATTTTTCACAATATTTTTTTTTTAAATTTTATAACTTCTGCATCACTACAGGATGATAAAAAAGACATCTATTTTTAAAAAAATGTTTTTAAATATAAATATATTAGTTTAAATTGGAAATACAAAATAACTGAAAAATGTATTAACAGTTTTGAAGCGCAAAACATCAGTTTCAGTTACTGACACTGGTGATGTATCACCACTATGCTAAAAGAATCGAACATGAATGAAATAAAAGTATTCTTGAATAGTATTATGGATAAATAAACCTGTTTATGACTAACCAAGCACTTAGTTCCTAGTAGCTTAACCTGTATGGCAAGGTCAAACTTCAGTTATGTACTATTGAATGAGAGGACCAATTGAACTTGATTACTGATTAATCTTCCTTTGTTTCATGTTTAAATTGAAGTGTCAAACAATATTAATAAAACATTACATTTTTAAAAACAAATATTCTCTAGTAGATTTAATTATCAATACGTTATTAGTTCTATGTTTATTTTACCTTTCAAATATTGTTCAGATAAAATTGTGACATAATTTGAGTAAAAGGGATTTGGACAGGGCAGTTTACACCAGGGTTTAAACCGTGGATTAATCCATTCTGTCCTAAACCTTGCCAACCCTGATCACAATTGGTAAATTTTAGCCAAGAATTAAACAAGTTTATCAGGATACTTTTATATGGATTGCAATCTATATACATAGAAAATCAAATTGTTTTTTAATGGTCATTTATAAGTCCAAATTGTACATATGATAAAAGCATTTGTTTTACATTGTGAAAATGTAAAAAAAAATATAACTAAATTATTTCAACATATTCTGTTTTTCTTCAATTTTGTCTTTACTTTAAAGCTAATGGCTTTTTTTTCCTTCCTTTCCGCAAATTAATTGTCATTATGTACAGAAAGTTTAAAAATATTTTTTTTTATAGATGCCAACTAATAATAACAACTGATAAGAATGCAACTTGTTTTTTTGTGCCGATGTACTTACTGATCCAAGCTACTTGCTCCGTAACCTTTAAAAACTTATAGAAGAGAACATAAGAGAGCATTGGTTGGTGTACTTACCTTGTACACCAACCAATGCTCTCTTACGAGAGTTTGTGAAAATACTCTCTCTACAAGATAACTAGGAAACCAATGAATTCACAAGCTTTTTTCAGTCACTTTCTTGTTATTTTTTTGTTCGTCTGTTATTAGCTTGGTGTCAGAATTGTCTTTTGTATCCGCCATTTGAAACGAAAAAATATATATATGTGTATCTAAAATATACCTTATATATTTTTTTTTTTTACTTCTTTTACACTTGGTTTAAAAAAAATTTTACTTTTAAGGAAAATGTTTGGGAAAATTGGGATGAAGTTGAGAAAAAAAAAATAAAAAATACTAAAATAGAGATTTTTAAAAATTTTGCGGTTCTGCAAAAAAAAATAAAAAAATTATTTTTTTTATTAATTATCAAATTTTATTTTAGCAATGGAAAGAAAATAGGCGTTAAGCTGCACTTTTGTTTTTGCACAATTGCACGGTAGGATAGAAATTTTTAATTTTTTTTGGAAGAAGAGATTTCACAGAATTTTTCTTATATCGAAAATGATTTTCAACAAAATAAAGAAATGCATTAAAAAATGAAATAAATGCATTTTATGTACACCTTACAAATTAAATGTTGCAATTTTGGTGCAAGAATAAAATTTTATACGTACCAGATTACAATGAATTGAGCTGGTGAGAATTAGTGCTAATCGATTGCTGCCCGTAATTTTCCCACATTCTTATTCCAATACTTCAATTTCAGTACTCTTATGGTTGAAGATGAGCAACGTGACTAACGAATTTGTTTTCGGGCTGTTAGTTAGTTCTCATTTTTTATTTGTCCTTGAGTTTTTTTTTTTTTTTTGAAATAGAGAAATTAATTGCAGTAAAAGTGTGTTTTTTTGGAGCTATTAATTATTTTTAATACTACTACTTAATTATCTTTAATAATAGCCACAACTACTACTTTGTGAATCAGTTCACATTGCAATCTAAAAGGGTCTTTTTTTCTTCCAAGGACACTTTTTTATGTGTATTTCTTTTTTATCTGGATATTTTTTATTGTGATTCCTTTTTACAATTTCTATTCGGTCTTCTGAAATTATGCATCACAAAGTGTAACTATTAGTGAAATAATTGAGTTATATGCAATGTATTCGCAAATAGTTAATACATGATACAAGAAGATACAAAATTATCTGAACGCATACACGATTCAAGTTTGTACTTGCTCCTCATTGATACTGATCTTCAGTTGATTCAAAATTATAAGATTCCAAAATAAATACAAGTGTTTTACATTGGTGACGCCATCTATCAACTTAAATAAGATTTAAAATTAATTTTTCTTTTATAGGGGTGTTTTTTTTTAAAATTAAAATGCATACAAAATGTAATCGCTATTTTCGTGATGTACTTATTCAAAGTACGATGATACATTGATACTCCCAATTTCTATTTAATAGACACTTTACAGATGTTAAATTTTTAAATTTCCATAACTTTTTTCAGTATGATAATACAAATAACAATCTGCACTGATTTTGTTACTTTGATACAATACATTTATTTAAAAAAAATGTAAATTAAATCAATAGTTATTTATTAAATATTAAAAAAAAAAAAAGTTTGGTTATGAACAAGATATATAAAAAGTCCAATATTTATTAATCAACAAGTTGTAACAATTCTAAATTATTTTAGTAACAAAAGTTTTTCAGTAGTCTTTTAAGTAGTCTTCCAGTTCAGTTGCTAAGTTATTTTGTGAAGTCTTGTCTTTCAATTAAATTTCAGCTTTTAAAATTTGTATGTTTGATAGTTCCGATAGGGTGATTTTGTTGACATAGACATTTAATAGAATATAAATGGTTAATGCAAGTAATTTAGTACAAAATTTCAAAGAGCTTTTGTTTGAAATTTAGTAAAACAAGTTTTTAATTTCATAAAAAGATTCTATATTTCTGAATGTGAATAAACTTTGGATTGTTTGATACAGGTAGGATTCAAAGTTACATATTATCCCCTAAGCCCCACCATACATTAACCAGGGGTCTTTCCAGATATTTTGTTTTTGTGAAAAAATTACTCACATTCTTTCAACTAGGGTCCTGCTTTTATGAATTTGTGCAAAAAACCTTTTTCTAGGAGTTTTTAAATTGTAAATAGATGTAAGATTATGCTCCGCACTGTAAAATTATAATTAAAAAAATTAAATTTTCAAAAATAAACAGCAATTGCTGCTTTGAAATTAGAGATGCAACTTACAAATATTTGGTATTTAGCCTATACTGCTGAAAGCAGAATATTAATTTCGAACGAATAATGGAAGAATCGTCTACCGAAGACAAAACTTAATTTGTTTACATCCATCTTTCTTGTTTCCTGCCCTGGGAAGGGTTTATTCAATTAACAAACCAATAATGAAGATAAACAAATTTGTGAAGGGTCCGATTAAAAGAAAAATCATTTTGTGAAGGGTTCGTTTTTAAGTTAAAATATTTTGGGAAGGGTCCGTTAACAGATCCAAATTTCTTTAACCTAACCCTGCTTGTGAATAATAATTATAACTTTTGTGTTGTAAGGACCTTGGTATTATACCACATATGTTATGACAATTTGAGAAGTTTAACTTTTCCACATGCACTAGCAAAAAATAATTTATTGGTATGAAATAAATTGAGTATATAGTGAATTTTAGAAGTTGATACTGATGTCACTAGGACAGTTAAAACCAGGTAATTATCACTCCATTAGTTAAAATTGATACAACTTGTGTTCTGAAAAGACATTAGACAAAATTATGGGGAATGACTGTTCACATCAGTTACAGTCTCTAAAACACTAAAAAGTCCCTTTTTTCGGCAAAATTAAAAAAAATATGTAATGGTTAGCGGAGAGTGGTTACGAATTATATGCTTAAAGTTGGTACTGTTTTAAAGATTTTTCTTCTTTCGTTTCTTTTCTGCCAGTGCTCAAAAGTTGCCAAAACTTAGGCTTTTATGTTGGCGCTGGCACAAATCTCCACAGAATTTTTTATAGTTCCGCTGCATACACAGCAATTTTGAGCCGATTCTGCTTTAAATATAATGTTTTATCATAAACAAAATTAACTTATAGCTATTCAATCAGTTTAAAAATAATGCTATAAAGCTGCCCATATCTTTCTCTTTTTTCTTACTGATTTTTTTAAAATTGGATAAAATCAATGCACAGATTTTTAATGTCTTAATACATAAACATATATACTAAGGTAATAAATCCTTTATGTTGATTAAAAAAATATTTATAATAGTAACATAAATTTGTCACAACTGCCCCTAAGCCTATTTCAATCACTAAAACAAAACAATTCAATTTGATCTTGCCGGCATTTAAATTATAAGGTAATCAATGGTAGGAAGCAATGATACGAAATGGAACAATTTATAAGCACACGTCAAAGGAACGGATAATAAATCACGCTGCAATAAAAAGAAACAACACAAATAAGAATCTTTCAAATATCGTTATTTTTTACGAGTTCAACTTTACTTGATAAGAAGAATGGAAACAAACCTTGAACCGGTCTTAATTGCATACAGGTATGAAAAATAACAAAAAATTATTTTCCTTGAGAAAAGCTACTATTATTATATCATAATTGTAAATAATAAAAATAAAATTGAAATCTGGGAAATATACAGGTTGGAATTTACAATAACAACAATCATTTGCGCTTGCGCGCTTTTCCACACCAAACGAGACACTTTTTTTGATGGTGGCCGAGAGAATAAAAGCTGTATTTTCACTAAAATGTTCACCGCATCTTTGGAGATGCGAGTGAGAACCTGATTGAAGTAAATTTACTCGCCAATCAGGTTCTCATTTTTTGATTTTTTTTTTTTTTCCTTTTCAATTAACTCTTAGTCCTGCATTGAACTGATCGTTAAGACACGGTTCCCAGCAAATCACCGAAGTCAAGCATCACTGGCTGCGGTAGCGTGTGGGTGGATGATCATTCGGATTAGTCTGCATAGGGACCAAGGGTTTGCGGTATTGGTCCTCGTTAAACTGTTCTACCGTGAAGTGCTCGACTTCGCGTGAAGGTCGTCGGGCTACCGAAGCGGAGGCGCCATCCCCTCTGCAGAGGATCAAAATTGTGATGGCATGTCTTCGGATCATCCTCAGGGATGTTTCCCAGATCGTCGCCAATAGCCCATAGTGCAGCTCTAGTGTGAGGTACATGAACTACAACAACAAACAACAATCAATTAACTCTTTGAAGAGTTATCAACTATAACCACATTGTTTGTGATCTTAGAGCCGAACTGAAATAATTTTGAAAATTCTGGTGTTCTATATAAAAAAAATTCCCTGGCCCACAAGCTATTTTTTTTCATTTTCATTCCTTAAATTCATTATAATTTTTTTTTCAAACTTTCAGGGTTTCCGTAATATCTTTGAATATGCTTTTGCTAAAAATTATATTATTATTTTTAAATATTGATAAAAAATTAAGTGAAAAAAATATTTTTATTGTGAATTACAAAAAATAATATTATCGAACTCTAACGAATTTTTATAGGGAATAAAAAATGCTTACAAAAGCTCAATACTGTACAAAAGTCTCTTGCAAGTATAATTCCCCCTTTCTGATGCTGCAGCTGTGAAGAAAAAAATGAAACGAAAATATACAAGCCATTTGAAAAACAAATGAGTGGGATGAAATGCTACAGTTTGTCTAAAGAAAAAAAATCCCCTAGCCATTCGTCTGGACCCGTGGCGGTGACTATTTTAACGAGGTAGACTATTTTAATGAGGTTTCAAGTAGTGATGAGTAATCACATACATTTTAAAATCAACGCTCGACAACGAAAGTGAAACTAAAGTGCTTTTTTTTTCTATCAAAGAATCGACCGCCGCTCATATTTGCTAATTAAATTCAGGTGATTAAATCGGAGGCGGGTCTTTTAATTAATTATGAAAAACATAAAATTCATTGAAAAGATTATATTTATGTTATTATTTTTTTATAATTTATTAAAATTTTTAAATTAAAAACGATTCAATCACATCCTTTTAAATGTGTAAATAATACAAAATAACCCTATAGCTTCTTTAACTTATCCCAAACCTGACCACAATTAGTTAACAGGCGTTCCTCTCTAAGTCCTCTAACCATGCCTTTTGTTCCCGTGAGGGGTGAAAATCTTGGGATGACTTTGCTGTGGTTTAGGACTGGGTTTTGGCTCTGGTCGGCGAGAGAAAGGGAATCTTTTTCTTCGGTCTATTGTGTTAGCCCTAAAGTAAAGAGAATCTACCCTTCCTGAAATGCACTTTTCTTGTTTCCATAACAGCAGACGGCCTCAGACTTTATGGCAGGGGGAGAGTTCTCATCATAGACAAACTATTAAATAATCTATAGTTTGTCTAAGGTAAGAGCTCCTCCCGTCACAAAGTCTGAGGCTATCTGGTGCTATGGAAACAAGAATGGCTTATTTTAGGGAGGGTAGCTTTACTCTAGGACTAACACAATAGAACAAAGAGATTCCCTTTCGCGCACTGATCCGAGCGGAAACCATTCCAAAACAGTGAACCCGCACCCCTACTTGAAATAGTCCTACCTCGTTGCCATAGTCACCGCCACAGGTACAGACGAATGTCTGGGGGAGTTCTTATTTTAGACAAACTATATCTTGAAGGTCAAGTTTAACCCCACTTTTAGTTGAAGGGCAACTTCCTTATTTTTACCCCTATTTATTTTTCAACTTAATTATTTGTACTCCTATCTGAGCATCGAAAATATAAGATTTCGAGTAAAATGATGCTCCATAATGGGCACATGGATAAAAGAGGAATGCGTGAATTGCTTTATTTATTCTGTATTTAACATTAATTTTAATGATTTTTATCTGTTTAATCATTTGATTTATTTATAACTGGGATATTATAAAATCAATAATAAAAGAAATAATGCATTTGTAATATTTTATATGCTTTAATTTTGAGCAAAACGAGATTATTTGTTTATTTTAATCAAAAAAGAAATAATGCGCTCGCGACCAATTATTGCTTTAATTTTGCGTTAAACGAGATTATTTGTTTAATTTTTGTATCTATCTTTTATTTATGTTAGAAATTTAAAATTAGTAAAAAGAAACGGGATGCGTTCGTCATTGTTTTGTGTATAATAATTTTGCGCAAAACAAGACTTATTTTATTTTATTTAATTATTTATATTTTATTGAATTAGTGTAAGGATTTTTAACTGTATAATAATTTTGAGGTATTTCAAATCAAATTATAATAAAGCGATGTGATGCGATCTCGATTGTTCCATATGGGACAATTTTGCGACTGATAAGATTATTTTCATCAATTTATTGTACCTTGATAACTTATTTTTAATATATTTAGACTCTTAATCACTTGGTTTACATAAAATTCAAGTATTTTAAATTGATATTTATAAACGCAATGCGTCAGCGATTGATTTGAATTGCACAAACAATAGCAGGCAAACAATTCTGGGTACATTTGAAAAGTTATGATGAAAATTTTCGAAATACATAATTACTTATTTTAACTAAGATCGTATATATTAATTTATTGTATATTTAATAATTATTGTACTGATCTTTAAATATTTAATTATTTTGTACATAACTTGTAAAAAAATTTTTGTGGCGTATCTAATTATGTGGTCTTACTGATGAAAAACGTTACCCTTTTAGTCAAATTTTACGGGTGCGGCGCATATCCCATGGAGGCGTATCTCTGAGAAACTACGTTATTTTTGACAATCATAACAACTTAAAGTTTGCTTCTTTTCCACAGTACTTCGTAAGACAACTCTAGCATCAAACTCACCACTAATTGAACCAGCACTCCTGAATCTTGGCTCAATAAGGGTTTAAATGGCCGTTATTTAACGACATTGACCCTACACTCATTCGATATTCTACAGCTACTTTACAACCAATATCAGCCCTATATAAATAGAAGTGTCAGATTCATCCAATATTTTATATTCATTATTCAGCTAATAAATGCTCTATATAGGACCAAAAAATGTAGACATCCCAATATTGGTCCCTTGGTGCAGGTTCATATAGAACCCATATTGAGCCAAGGTAAAATTGTTGTTAGGAAGTTATCATTAGGTTAATTCAGAGAAAATAATAAATTATTAATTTCAATACAAAAATATTAAATCTAAGAACTTTTTTCAAAATTTATTTTTGTATACTAATACAAGAAAATAAATAAACATATAACTTTGCAATAACATTTTATGTACAAACATCGCTCACTTGCGATCGTGAGAGATTCAAGGTAAGCTCGACTGTATGGCAGTATCCGAACACAGACTGACAGAAGACATATCCTGGCAAAGTTTAGAGTCACTCATTTCAACTGCAAGTGAGTCTAAAATGTCTAAAAGTAAGTCTTTGCTTAACATTCGAAAAATGGGTTGATGTGCAACCTGCAATAAAAAAAATATTAAATACATTGTCCGATATTTTATAAATTTATAATGTTTCAAATAACTGAATGCAAGTGTACAAATGAATACATTACATAAGCAAAAAGCTGAACGCAATCTTTAAAGGGAGAAAAATACTTTTGCAAAAATAATTTTTAAATAAAAACTACTTATCAGCATTTCGATTGGAAAAAGTAAAAAGTTTTTAAATGATTACCTTTGGAAACTGATGAACAATTAAGTTTAAAGCATGTTTTTTCATATCACAAGCTTGAATTTTATCAGCTGCTTCCAGAATCTATAATTGTAACAAAAAGTGTTGATTAAATTATTTATCATGAACTTTTATTTTTTGTAATTGATAATGCACAAAATACTTTAATGTTAATAATATTAAGGTTATAAAATTAATAATGAGTTATAAAATTAATAATAGGTTATAAAATTATAATGACAACTATGATTCTAGAGTAATTATAATAATATTTATTCAGAGTATGCAGCCAAATTTTTCAACAAAAAATAAGTACCCTTTTAAGCACTTTAAAAAAATATCATAATTAGGATATGCACAATAATAAAACATTTTCTTCCTATTGATAAAAATTCTTCATATATATATTAACAGAATGTAAAATAATTTTCAAAGATCATGATAGATTCATCATTTCATTCAAAGATCATTTCAATTAAATTCATGATCATGATAAAAAAATTCGGTTGTGACGGAGAACTCTTTTCTTGATTACATCAGCCACCATAAAAACAATTTATGCACAATTTCAATTAAAATAAATATTGAGGGCTCATTCTATTTTTTAAATTAATAGTTACTTTATTTAATTATGTAAAAAAATTTAACTCAAAATTATAATTAATTCAACTATTATTAAAAATATCATTAAGTGTATTTTTTAGATTTAGAAAAAAGTTATTTATAAAAGCATATTCAACAAAACATTTGCAAGATTATTATTATTGATCATTCAGAAGTTATAAAGATATGTAAAGAATAAAGCAAACTAAGAAACCTTTAAAAGAAATTCATATTACACACATAAATTAGTTACAATTGTTTAAAATTTTTTACTTGGTTCAGTATTTCTTAAATGAAATTATTAAAAAAAAGTAAACATTTTTACATGTAAATACAATAAGTATTGAAGTTAAATATTTCTGCACTAAATTATTATATGGTTCCGTGCCTATAATATTTAACAAATCTGAAATTATAGAATTTTTTTAATTCAATTGTTATTAAATCAAATCATTAAGAGATAAAGTAAGGTTTTTATGAATAACAAATATGAATAACATAAGATTTTTTGCTGCATTTAAAATAGTAAAAGCCCCTCACTTTCAAAATTTTGCTTAAAATCTTACTTTTATAAAATTTTGCCTCTTAATATTATTGATTTTTTCAGTAAAACAACTTAAGAGAACTTAAAAAATTTCTCAGTAACTATTCAACTGGTTAAGCACAAATTTTGTATTTTGCCATGTAAAATTACATACTTCAAAATGATGTGAAAAATTGTATAACTTGCAATTCAAAACTTCTTCAACCATTATTAAATAAAACAATAAAAAATATTAAATAGTTACTAAAACTTATATTTTTAATGGAATTCTCTTCAAATAAACGGATTTTATAGTTGTCTGCAAAATTTTTTTAAATTCGATTAAAAAGTTTTCGAGGTATGGCTAATTACGAAAAAAATAAAATTAACATTAAGGATCCAAACTTGGGGCCGTTGTCCTTATCAAACTATCGGGACCATATTTCCGAGATTTTAATTACCCCCTATATTTTTGTGGTCAGAAATTTTAATTCAGCAACAAAAAAAAAAAAAAAAAAGATATGTTTCTTCAGAGAAGTACATTTTTGTGTCTAATTTTGTAACTTAAAATATTGCCTGCATAATTACTTGGTATATTTGAGATCATCCCCTCAAATCATTAAGAATGAATCTTAGAACATCAAGATCTAATAATTAGATTAAAAGTTATTCAGAGTGGTCCGTTTTTTATTTTACGCACTGTACATAAGTTAGTATATTTTAACCAATTCAGTTAAAATTCAAAAATCCCTTGAGCTTGTGAGCAGGAAAAATGTTCTTCAAAATTAGTGAAGCCAAAGTTTGACATGTACTACACGTTTTCTGATTGTCAAAAGTTTTAACAAATGATTTTAAAGAAGTGTTTTCAACGTATATACTGCCAAATTATGTTTAAAAAAATCAACTATTAATAAATTTCTTGGTGATTCTTTCCTAAATAAACTGGTAAGTAATTTAAGAGAGACACATTTTCTTCTCAGTTAATCTAAATAATTATATTTGTAAAGATAATTTAATTGAATTCACATAAATACCTGCACAACATTTTCAAAGGTGACATTCATTTCCAAGTTTTGTTTGCAGAATGCCTATGGATTAAAAAATGTATATATATAGTACATAAAAGAGCTGAAAAATTAGCACTGGAAATAAATTTGTTACAAGTATAATAAAATTTATTCAGATCATGAATATCATTCAGAACATTTTAAATTAAATTAAAATTATTTGTCATAGCATAATTTTTATAAAAGTAATAATAATCGTAAGTAAATTAAGATAAAAGAGGCATTATTTTATTAATTATAAGGTAATCAGGGAGAAAAAATTTATAGGATCAATATTATTTTACAATAAATTTATTTTATTACCTGAAATCTGTTATTTGTAAAACCATAAAAATAGGGAGCTGTAAATAAATATCTATTTTTTTATATTAAGGTACATAAACACTATTATAAAAGTAGATCATAATTTATTGCAAGAAATAAATACACAATTATGGTGAAAAATAAAGGATACAATGAGTCTTCAGGTGGCATTGTGACTTCCCCATAATAAATATATCGAAGAAGTGAATGAAATGACTGATAAGATGGTACAGTTTCTCCAATAATAATCTAAAAATAAAATTAAAAGCTTCATATGATATCAGATAAATCTATACTAATGTAAAATTTTACTCAACTAGAGGGCAATATAATATAATTTTCTAAAATTTATTTTTTACAACAACAAATGACAAATACAGAAAATCAGGAAAAAGTGAAAATAAACTATATTATGAGTTTTTGCAAGGATAAGAATTTTGAATTATTTTTCTATAAAATGTGATACAGAGTAAGCATAAAACAATGACTAAATATTTAAACTACTGAAATAATAGGTATACATTGTAGCTGCAAAGACATAAATATGGAATTAAAATGTTAAAAATTCAGTTATTATATTTATACATTTTGTTTTGACATTTTGATTTGCATTTTCTTGGCTGAGTTTAATTTGACTTCATTTTTAAACCCATAATGAAAAAATACAAACTTGAATATAACACAACTCCTTATACATTTTTTAATTAGGATATTCTGACCATTTATATCAATCATTTATGAATATGAACAGGTACAGAATTGCTTGATCTATACTTTAGTACAACAATGCAGTAATTTAAAATAGAAATACTAAAAAAATATTTTACCTACGTTTTAATGTAAAAAAATAAATTATACTTAATATTCAAGTAATCCTATATTTTTAAATTCAAAACTCCATTTATCTACTGAAACTTAAATAATCTGGCAGCATTACTTAATAGTTTTTAAAGTTACATTATTATGGTCAGGTAACAATGAAATATTTTACTGGAAATGTATAGAAAGCTAGTTTTGTCAATATAAAATTTATAATACAATAAAGTATAAAGATATAAAAATATAATTTTTTTTTTAAATATAAAAATGACAAATGACTTACAGTAACAATATTATTATCTGGCATAAAGGAGCGAAACATAGCCTCAAAGTAACTACAGCGAGCAGCCAATATAGCTTTATGAGAACGCACTGGGCGACCATCCAGCATTAAAGTGATATCACAAAATTCTTTTCCAGAAGACATTAAATAGTGTTCCATGTCTTGCTCAAGAGTTGTTCCTATTAATAAATTAGTTAATAATAATAAAATATATGTATAATAAGTTATGTACATGTTGTTTCAAGATTTCTTTTATAGGTATGTGTAACCATTTTCCAAGAATAAATAAGGAAAACAAAACACTGGACTAGCTCCGAAATTATTTATTTGTTTATCCACTAGCAGAGCACAGAAAACAGTTACAAATTACTAAAAAAAACATATTAACAGAACGAAACTCACATAACATTAAACAGAGAGATTATTTTGGAGATGCTCTCCAATCGGTTGCCGCAGTTCAGCTCAAAAGTTTCGCCACAAGATGGCGTGGTGGCAATTCAGTTTTAAAGTAGTTTAGTTCTGTTACACATGTAAAAAAATGTTAAAGTAAAAACAACTTGTTTCATTCTAAGTGTTAATAAGTTGAAGGTAAACACATTCCGGCAGTTAAATGAAATACATTGTAGATATTGTATGCAAGACATTGTATGACATTTACCCAAATGTATAATCAGAATTCCAAGTATTTTTTTACAAATAAAATTACGTTATGAATGAAATAATATTGCATTGAAATAAATTTAACTACTTAGAAGAAACTGGATTTTAATAACTAGACTGTAATATTGTTTGCATTATATATCTGTGATTATCATGCTATGAAAGGCAAAAATTCAAATTTTTAATATATTAATAATATTTATTTATCTTACATTTTAGAAAATAAGAAAAGACTAGTTAATAATTGAAAATATTTTAAGTAAAGAAGATATTTTAAGTAAATAATTGGAAGAAAAATACCTTGGAATAATGAATGATTCTGATATTTAATTCGACAGTGGTAAAGAATTATGTACTTTTCACTTGTTGAATACAAGTAAATTCAATTATTATTTATTTATTTTTATTTATTTATTTGAGTGACGGCCAATTCAAACAAAAAATTAATTAAAAAAACCTAGTCGATTTTACTTATTCCTGACTAACAGTAAAGTACCTGAAAATATTTGAATTTAATAAATAACAATGCATGCAGAAAGTTTTGACTTCAATGGCTTATCAAACCTTTTTGATACTTCTTGCAGCACTAATTAGTCATGAAATTTTTAAAAGTCAAAACTAAATCTTAAATTCAAAGTTTGCTGTTTTATAGATAAAAAAAAAAACTCAAAATTTTACCTGCAGAGTCGAAATGAGGCTCTTGAAGATAGCGCATGGCTGGCATTTGTCTTCTCCTTATGATTTCAACCATTAACGGTTGAGCAATGGTCTCAAACTCTTTGCTCATGACTATTTTGTTATAATTGTTTTCCTTAACAATGAACTTGAGACAGAATTCCTGCATTTAAAATTTCACATTTAAGTACATTTGAATATTAAGTTATAGCTCAGACTTTTACATAAAGAATAAAAAAATTTTACTTTTATGAAGTCCAGCTTCAAATCAGATGCATTCTGTAACGCCACCAAAACATTACGAATATTTATAGCAGCTTCTAAATATTGCACACATAGTTGTTCTAGGCGCTTCATATGAAACTATAAGAATATGGATAAAAAACAGGATATCAAATTAATTGAAAACAGAATTATAAATGATAAAGATTCTGAGGAACAGTTTTAACCAACGGCCTGCAAAAACGTAAAATAAATCTTCAAGGAGCCTGGACACATTTTTAGAAGTCAGCGTGTTATAGAAAGAAAAGTTTGGCCAAAAATTTTACCAAAATATAGAGTATCAGTTACTATTTTTGATGCCATAGCAACCAGGATTTTTAGACCCTTGGTTTTATCAATATTTTAGTCTGATTGCTAAAAAGAGGGAGCAAAATGAGCATGATGATATTCTAAATTCAAATCAACAATATGCAACTAAAATAAAACTTTTAATCATTTGATTCAATGTTTGGATGTCTGTGTAGGAAAACTCAGCAGATAAGTTTTCTTTGATATGAAACTTCTTAGCTCTCCAAAATTTTTACATTATATTTAATAAATCTTGAAAAAGTATTTAGTATTCATTTTTTTATAAATTTCCATTTCCTTTTATATGCTTGATATTTTAAACAAGTGAATTATTCAGTACTAAAATTTTAATGTAGAGATATATGCAGAAGACTCTAGATTGCACCAAAATAAAATGTTTTGAGTACTCAATATTACAAAATCAAAGGATGTAAAAAACTATGTTTGATGCAAAAATAAAAGAAAGAAAAAAGAAAAAATCACTAGTGTGATCACAGCTTCATAAAAACTGTATTTATTTTAAATTTTTTGTGGCCTTTTGTTAAAGAAGCATCACAGTAAATAATTTAACTAATGGCCCAATGCTTTTAAATAAGCAACATGGCACTTTTATCCACTGGGTCTGATGCCCTTTGTACGACGTAAAAATTATTTTTGTATATTTTTATTTATATCACATTTACAACTAATTTAACTACCTATAATTAATTATATAAATATATTTAAATACATAATTAATATTAAGATAAAATATTATAATTAATTAATAGTAATGTATTAACAAATTTTCACAAAAATATAAATAATTTATTTTACATCCTTTATAAACACTATTTCTTTTTATATGAAAAATAGCTTGGACTTTGTGGGAAATGGACTTAAAAAGCTGAAGTGTTGAGAGTTAATATTAAAAAAGATAGTAATACTAAAGGAAAAACCAAATAATAAAAATTATGAACACATTATAATGACATTTAATTGAGCGGGAATAACTGAAAATAAAAAAATTAGTATGGTATGTAAGAAGAGGTAGAGAAAAAGGAATGAAAGCACATTACCTGCACAGCTAACCTATAAACATCCATCATGAGTAATACTACTTTTGTACTCATAGGATCTGCGCCTGACAAAAATAAAAAAGTATATGAATTTCAAATCAACTATCACATTTACTAACTTATTATGTAACATAAAATTAAAAAGTTGAATTACTTAATATCTAAATCAAATGCCTGACGTTTTAATCATTACTGTGTCATTTTGTTTGTTTAACATAACAGTTAAGTTTAATGAAAACTCTTGTTTGCTTATTCTACAAATTTATTTGATGTTCTATTAGTTTAATTAAAAGTAACTACTTCTCGTCACTTAAAAAGTTGATTTTCAAGCAAATTTTTATTTACATTATTTCAAGTTAAATCGAATAAAGAAATACCATAAATCAACTTGTTTGTAAGAGCATGCTTAAGCTATTTTGATTTTTTAGTTATATTTCATAAAAAAAATTGTACAAAAGTGTTGTTAATCTGAATTTTTTAAGACCAATTCCAATGCAAAAGAAATGGATTTCTTATCATAAAACGCACAACACATTTTAAATCATAAACTAGTTTTAAAAAAAGAAAACAATATTTATATGAAAACAATATAAATATAAAATTTATTTAATATTTTTATAGCAGGAATATACATAATAATATACGGAAATTATTGCTCATTGTTCAATTCTCCTCCATTCATATAAAGCTTTTCTATAAAGTGAGTACTACATAACCTCATTTGTACAAAACTAAATTTATTGATTTTATCTGCCTAGTAATTAAATGTATCACAAAGTTAGTTTAAAACTTTGTTTTTGATATCAAATTTTTTTTAACATTTCTAAATTATGCTAACTGTAACAAAGACATTAAGTTACTGCTGACAGTCATCAAATTAAATGGAACTCTGATTACAGTGATGTCAACAATCATGATTTTATTGTAAAATGCAAAATGGTTTCAAATATGCTTTTAAGAAAATTTTACTCTTTCCAATATCAAATTAATTTAAATTAGAAAACTGCAAAATTGATCTAAACAATTGTTATTTTAGCAGAAAAAACATACTTTTTTTTGTTGGATCTATCCGATCTGTATAGATGTATGTCAGTACAAGTTCAAATGCTTCCGGTACTGCATCTTCCAACTCTACTTGTAGAACAGGAATGTGGTTTTTTTCTTTTCGATGATCATGTTGGAGTTGCTATTAAAATAGACAAGAATCCTTGTACTACAAACATAGGAAGAGTATTATTGCCAAACATTGTATATTATCAGTAATTATCCTATTATCAACACTGAAAAATTGCTCCTATTTTCATCTCTATTTACATATATAAAATATTTGATTTTAAGTAATTCTTGTTTTATAAAAAATTGCAAATTAAGTATTAATTAAAAAAGAAAATAAATAAGTTAGGTATAACTATCAAATGATATGTGCGCAAATACATTAGATTCAATTTTCGTTAAAGGAATAGGCTTTCATTCATAAGTTTTTTTATTTACCTTTACAAAGCATTAGATTAAATTCAATTAAATGTAGAGTTCACAAGAGCCAGGATTTAACGATAGTGTGCAAACTCAAATGGCCTTAAATTTACAAATTAAAGAAATTACGCATTGCTTAAAACCCAGTCATAAAATTAGTAGCATAGCTAGTGGGGTAAAAATTGCCAAGGGGTGTAAAAACTGAGATTGTCCCCGGGCACTGTACACCCTAGCAATGCCTCTGCAAAACCAAGTATTTACTTATAGAATAGAGACACACAATCAATTTTGAATAGTAGCCAACAAAATTATGATATTGACAATAAAATAAATCTCCAAAAAGATAGGGTATAGTTTGTGTTACATAAACTAAAGTGAGAAACATGAATAAAGCACAAATCAAGTACAGAAATGGACATGCTATAGTTTCGGTTCTCTAAACAAGAACACCAAAACAAAACCTTCAACAGAACAAGAACCTTCCTCAGTTTGTGTTTAGACACTGAGGAAGGTCCATATCTAGCTACCTATCTTGTCTAGCTGTCTGAAACTACAATGTATATCCATTTTTGTATTTGATTTATGCTTTATTCATTTTATTTTTCACTTTAGTATTTAGATTCGATTTGAAAATAGTATAAATGATTAAAAAATGTATAACTATCTTTTTCATTTGGTAGATAGTAAAAATTAAAATAAATAAATAAAAAAGTTAATGTACATTTATCTATGCTGATATAATTAAAAGATTTCAAAGCAGAAAATTAAAAAAATTAATTGCTTTAATACTTCACTGCAATATTACATTAACTTTTACTGTTATTAAGAAAACAAAATGTATTACTGATATAGAATCAGATTATTAATGTGATGGTTGTGATTGGAACTGCTTACAATCTCTAAAATTTGTAGAAGGTTGAACTAGACCAATTAGTGAAAAAGCACAGTTTAAAAATATGTTTTTATTACTTTTCCATATTTGTATTAATATTTAATAGTTCAGGGGCCAAATCAAAAGGTTACTTAGGACCCACAGGTACATTGTGCACCTTTGTCAAAGAAAGTAAACTTCTAAAGAGGTTATTAAATTAATGAGCTAGGTGGTAATATTAATCCTGAAACATCTAATAATAAACAAAACACACAAATTTTAATAACTAAAAGAAAGCTTAAAATAAAATAAAATTTAAGCTATTACGCCGCCCAAATTAAGTAAATAAATGTAAATGGTTTGTTATAATAAAGTAAGTAAATGGTTTGTTATAATTAAAATTTGTAAATAGATAGAGAAAATTACTCAAATAAAATGAATAAAGGCAATAAATCCAGCCATCAAGGTAATCGAGTGCCTAAAAATTTTTTTAATAACATTCCGAAAAATAATACAAATTTTCGCATTTTTACATTATTATTTGCATTTTAATTTTACACTTTAAAAAAATGTTTGGTAACATATTCGTAAGTAATAGAAATAAACAAGTTATTTTAAAAACTCAACATTCTTATTTAAATTGTCTGAATCATAATTTTTGAGAATTGTACATCAAACATATAAAAACTAGTAACACTATTCAAAAAGTTAATGGAATCAATCGAATTTATATGGCTAAAGTTATTTTAATCAAAAAAAGATGAAGTAATAAAGAAAACTGATAAATCCCTTTTTGGGAATCTTCATTGTACTAACTTTGTCCCTATGGTTTTCTCTAGCAGCACGTATCTTGTCCCTCAACCATAACGATCGAGCTGATACAAAAGCAATGTGAGCAGGAATAGATGTCTGATCCTAAATATTAAAATTAAATAACATTTAGATATTTAAAATAATGTTCATAATTTAACATCAAGAAATTGTTGAAGAATGAAACATCATGAATTTTTTTTAAAAAAAATTATAGCTTAGTAAAACAAGCATAGAGTTTGATAGAATTTTTTTTCATATGCTTAATTTATCTAAAAATGGAAATTAAAGAGCTTTAAAAATAAAAGAAGAAAAAATCCATAAAATAAGTAGCTTTTTGAAAACAAGTTTCTCTAAAAAAACAAACATCAGTATTTTACTCATAAGAGAAAAATAATTTCAATAGACAAGTGTGGGGAAGGTAGTATCGACAATGTCAACCTTCATCTATTAAAAGATACCCGAAGATAGAATTGAGTCAACATGTGTTATATACTAGTGAATTGATATATAATAATTGTAGAGGTAGTTATGCCACAACAAGTAAGTAAAGTAAACAGTTTCAAAAATAGCTTCACTTAAATGTAAGGAAATAGAATTTTATAACTTCAGTTTAAAGTAAATATAGCATTCTCACAATTGTAAATATTAAAAGAAATGAATGAATTAAAAAATATAAATGTTCGGGAAAGCAAACAACTTATTCCATAATTAAAGAAAAACTAAAATATATTTAAAATATATTACTAAACAAACCATAGTTTAATAAAGAGATAAACAGCTAAATTAATTTAGAGTTCTGAAAGAATAATTTAAAGTAGTCTACAAAATTCAGTAATAAAAAGTGGCATATAAATGTAAGATAATAAAAGATCAATATAGCCACAAGATATTTAATTTCTTAATAAAGTAAACAATTCGTAATCAGTATAACTATCTAACACGAACAATCAATGCCTCAGATACAAATTAAAAATTTTAGGATAAAATAGAGATGAATAGACAACTTTATTGTACAAGTACATGAACTTGAAGAAGCCACAACAATAACAAATGGTATCGATATACAGGGACTTTTAGGTGAACTAACTAAGGCTAAACCATAAAACCATTGTGACTAATCAAATCATATCTCACATTGCAAAACACTGAAAATAGGATTAAAGAAAAGGGAGAGGGAAAAAATTAATTTTTTTTTAAATGTCAATAGCCTTTTCTATTTGTAAATATATCTATTTATTCCATTTTTCTTTTATATCTTCCTCTTTATAAAATATTCCATTCATTCATTATTTACATATTTTTTGTTAATTTTCCTTTTTCTTAATTATTTTTTGAATTTTATTAAAAGAATGAAACTAACTGGAACAAAGGATAAGTCCAGAAAACAGTAGTATTTTAACAGTCAAATTAAATATATTTAGAAATTTATGTGGCAGTTAAAAATGTTCAATTGCCTCCTTTTCATGCAATGCAGTTTGAAATTTTAATATGGCGTCATTATTCTTTATTTGGTAATAATGGTTTTTTTGATATCTAAAAATAACTCTGTAAAAATTAAAGTAACTCTGTAAGAAAAAACAAATATAAAAGTACAGATTAAAAAATTCACAAAGAATAAAAATTCACCTATATTCAATGAATCAGTTTAGAACAATTTATACTGCATCCAGTTACCTAAATTGGTCTAATCACATTCTTGATTTCCCATAGCATATTTCATATGAAATTTCATTTTAATAAAAAATTTACAGGAAAACACAATCTGCACATTGCTATATATATCTTTTCTTAAAAATAGAAGTTTATTTATTATACGATTTCATTTAGCTCTTAATCGATTTTTAAAGCAAGAATGTGAGGATGTCAACTCCTGATTATCCGCAAGTGGATTATTCGGACTTCACTCTTTTTTGCAATGATAAACAACATAGCATTTAGAATTAAAAATAAATTCATAGAGATGGAACTATTTTAAGAGTTTTGAGAACAATATACTAGCAAACATTCACGTTCCTTGCCCAGGTTTTCTCAATTAATCAAATAATGGGTCTACACATAAGCATTACAGCTTCAAGTGCAATACCTAAGTAAAACCTAGTATTGAAAGGGTGAAAATGGTGAGGCATTCATAAAGAGCAAGACAATGAGTTATGATTTACAGCTGTCGAACTACAAATACAGAATGAAGTTTAAATTTCAATGAATAGATTTGGCCTCCATCAAAGCATTTTCTTCTCCCGGATCATATTGTTATACTCAAAGTAATGCTATTGAAATACAGTAGAATACCACACATAATATAAGTAATAATAAAATATTTTACTTTTCAATGTACGCAAGATTACAGGAAATTAAATCAATAGAAGAACTAGAAATTAATTATTGGTCGGTCGCATAAGAAATAAGCTGTTGGAAAAAAAGTGGCCAATTTATTGTTCTTCGATGCAATTAAATTTACACAAATTAATAAGCAAAACTTAAAAAGCATGCAAACTAATCATACCCTTCCCACTAAAAACTCAACATCACAAAATTGCTGACTCTCCAATAAGCGTCCAAAATCCTCATGTAGAGTACATTTTGGATAGCAAGAAAATTGAAATCTGTAAATCTCGCCACTTCTAACATTATTATCGATAGTTCCACCGAATATGTACATAGCATCTCCTATCACAGCAGCAGCATGAAATAACCTTCCAGATGGTATCTGTAATCAATAAATTTATAATTATATTTCAATTTATAATTTATACTGATTTTCTAAAAGTTTTAAAAGTTAGATCAAAACTTATTACCTCACTATCATTAGAAGGTTGAATGACAGACCACATTTGTGAATCTAAGTCAAAACTAAAGAAGAAAAAAATCGTTTTTTGAATTACTTGTTAAGAATATAAAACATAGAATCCTATATAAAAAGCTAGGTGGATGAAGGTTTTAAGTAAAATTTAAGTGATTTTGGGTAAATTTGCAACAAAGATAGTTACTTAATACCTTCATCCACTACAATTTTTGAATTTTAAAAACTTGGTAAAATCAATTAATATTCTGTTGTTAATTGAGACTAAAATCAGTTATTTTCTAGAGAAAGTAACATTACTTTTTCATAAATGTTACTTAGAATCTAAAAAGTTATTAAGAGGAAACTATGTTGAGGGAGAAACTTTTCATCACAAGTTCTGTTTTACCTCTATAAGTAATCTAAAATTTAAAGAATGAGAAAAGTGAGGTCAAGTAAACATAGAGTAAGCCATGAAACATGAATTGCTGTAAACAAAATTTAAAAATATCAAAATTTAAACAAATTATTGAAAGAGAACTTCTCCAATGCATAATCCTAAGTTATCTTCACCAAATTTGCTTTCATTTTGATATTTTGAGTTAGTATTTCAAACTTGATGGCTTACTCTCTATTTGTATAACTCAATTTTTTATAGGTCAAATTACTTATGGAGGTGAAAACTAATTTGCAATGAAAAGTTTCTCCCAAGGTAGAATGCCCTCTTAATGTAGCAACTAAAACATTTTAAGAAACATTATGGATTGTAGTTATTAAGTTTTAGTTTTCCTTCAACAACTAAAATATACATTGAAAAGAATAGTGTAACAGTATTTAAATACACACATCATTACCAATATCATATTTAGAATTTTAACATTTGAATCGAGAATATTGAATTTATGGGTGCAACCAATTTTTTGTTATTATCCTTAAAATAAAAATAACCATAAAATAGTTTTTCTGTTCAAATAAAAGAAAACAGAAAAAAACAATATTATGTAATAAAATACAGTGAAAATACCAATTAAGAAATTTTATGAGTTAGTTTATTTGAATAAAAATAAAATTTGCTAAGATATAAAAAAAGTTTATGTATATTAATGCTTCTTAGTGTTTATTTTGTATAGTTTACATTCTAAAGCTGATTATATCAAATTTATTAAAAGGTTATTTATATTATTCAACATGTTTCCCTCTAAGTCTCCTAAGTTCAGAATAAGATATGTACATAACTTGTTTAGAAAACAATAAAATATTTGTCACAAAATACTAACCAATGCAAATCATTGGGTAAAGTGCTATCGGCTGCACCTCCAAAAACATACAAATGGCGATCAAAGGCTACCATGGTATGACCATAGCGTCTAGTTGGTGGTGGGGGCGCTCCTCGCAAAATATGTTCTGTGGATATTCTTGTCCAACTGTAGAAAAAGTTCACATAATCATAATCATTCATCATTTTTTACAGCATTAATAAAAATCAATACTAATATGTTTCAGACGACGAGATGTAAAACCAATGGTTTTTTTACTCAGGAGCAGATAGTAAAAATTAAAACAAAAGTATTTTATTTAATAAAATGTCTTTTGTTTTAAAAAAAATATATAAAAATAAAGAAATTATGAACATTTCAAATCTTCTACCTTTCTGATTATTATATAATTTCGAAAATTTCCAATTATAACAATGAAAAATATATGAAAGTCAATCAATACAATACAATTATGATCTATTTCTTTAAGGGCTTTTGAATAGGGAAGCGAATCGCATAATAGGAAATAATAGGGAAGTGCATCCGCTGCTTACGAGGACATTTTGGGGTATGGGTTTCTACACAATTCTAATTCTGATGATGTGCCCTAACTTCACTAGAAGTCTGTCCCAACATTTATACAACCCCCTGTTATTTATATCATTTTTAAACTTGTACATTTAGACAAAAAATAGACCAAAGATTTCATTTTAACAAAAATCTGTATCTTTAGAAGAAAAATTATTTTAGATATGAAATCCCAGTACCCAAAGTAAGCAAGACCAAGTATTTTTATGCAACTAAATGCAACAAAACATTTGTTTTGCAGTGTGTTCACTTAATTGATATTAAAATGCCGTAACATTTTAATGAACAGTTGAATAATAGCAAGAAATATCACCTCTAACAATATAACTTCACTTCAGTACAGAATTATTATTTTTTTTTTTTTAAATAGCAATGCTTTATCTGATATCATCACTTATAATAACAATAAATAATTAATGTCAACCTTAAGTTTATCATAAAAAATACATTCAACTTCATAATATAAATTTTCTAAATGTTTTTTAATTAAATTAAAAAGACACATTAATACAGAATATTTACATATAAGTTGTTAAAAATAAACTATTTATATTATATATATGAGTAAAATTTATGAATTGTACTAAACATTACTTATAAAACATTATTTGGAATATTAGTTTTTATTCTATTTTCCTAGCCTTTGCTTTCTATTTTTTTTGGTTTGTTTGTCTTAGCTTTTTATTTATGTTCTTTAAGTGATAACGATAAAGTCACAGAATATAGAAAATTTGCTAATAAAACTCATACAAATTGCTAAACTTGATAAGCACAATGCAGATTTTTGTTTACTTGAAAAAAGCATCTACACAGCAGGCAAAGAATAACCTCTGTTTTTTTTCACAGGATGTAAAAAATAAAAAAAATTTTTGCAGATTCACTTTACTACAAACTGTTGAAATTAACAATGCAGATTCATTTTACTAAAAATAAAAAATTGTGTGTAGCCTCAGAAAATTTGCATCTGCAGAATTCATACAGACAAAGTTTAACTATTTTTGTGCGTTTTCTTATTTTAGTTTTTCATGCTTGATGTTCGTTTTACCAATTATGAGAATTTAAATTATTATTTTGTTTAAAATTATGCGTAAAATTAAAAAGCTTAACTGCAGAGATTTGGGAAATAAGTCACAAATAAAATTTAACATCACATGCTAACAGGCAAAATAAAAATTACAATAAAAAGATAAATAAAATATATTACTATCGTTCTTTAAAATGGAACTGGAAAAGGCTATTAGTAATTTTTGCACCACTTTGCCCTGAGAAAACAAACATACTATCTCTAGCAACAGCTACAGGAAAATTACAACAAGTTGGTGGGCAGTCTCCTGATTGTGGTACCTGTAGACATATCATGCAGAGATAAAATATGCAAATCAATCATAAGTTTTAAACATTCTAAGGTATAAAAATAATAAACTTACTTCTTCCCAAACTTTTGGATCCCCTATTAAAGATATGGTCCACATATCATTAAGTCTGGCATTACCATCATAACCAGCAAATATCCACAGCTTATTATCGTAAACAGCTGCTCCATGAGCAGATCTAGGAACGGGCCTCCTATAAAATAAAGATGATAATGTCAAAGCAAGCTATTCAATAAAATAAAAATATTTCTAGATATTTAAATAGAGCAAATGGGAAATAGAACCAAGATTGTTAAAATAGATTAATAACAATAGTAATTAGATTATTAAGGAAACATCCCTTTTTAAATCTATTTGCATTAATAAACTCATAAATACTAAATAATATCCTAAATGATCAAAATAAAAAAATTCATAAAAGTGCTATACAGTATTTAAACTTAATCAGACAATTTCATTGATGTTTTTTCGTCAAATAGATATAAAGATAATCTGTTTTAAACTTGTACTTCTTCGTTCCTATTCATATAAAGTGAACTATTCATATAAAGCAGCATGTAACTATAAATAGTTAGCTGATTCAATTGATTTTTGAAAATAATTTCATCACATTATCTTTATGTGTTTAGTTTTATTCTTTCCAGATTCCATTCATACAATAGGATAATATATTTTCATGCATGAAGTGGATGATGGAAAAATCAAAGTCAAGTAAATACATAAAAATTTGTTGAATAAATGATGTTAAACTAACAAGAATTATGCAGATATCCGCATGTTATCCACACAACTGTTTGAAGACAGACAATTCCTCTGTTGGTAACCAATGCTCCAGCTTCTTTCCACCAAACGCTTTTGGTAGAAGTTGAAATTGGCTTTGTAAATTTTGAATTGACTTTGTAATAGAGAATCCTTTATACAGGGTGCGTAGCCAAATCTTTCAACAAAAAATAAGCACCTTTTAAGTACTTTTTAAACACTATATACATTGACAAAATACAAGATAATTTCCAAAGACTTTACATGATTGTGATAAAATAACCAGTTTCTGGCTAAGAACTCTTTTCTTGATTATATTAGCCATTATAAAAAGATGAAATTTTTTGATTCGGTATCAGATGGTGGAAAATGAAGCCAGAAATTCAGAATATCTTGCAAAATGCAACAAAGTTGCACATGGGAGTGCAAGAGTCTCACCAAACCCCCTAGCTCAGTAGACGCACATGTCGACTTTCAAAGATTTCATCAAACACGTAAAATGATATGCTACGGACCGACGGAACGCTGAAAGAGATTGTGATTGAATGAATTGTGAAAACGTTGAATTGAACAATATGAAAAGCATGCTTTTGCTTAGTACGTGGTGACAATCGACATGGTAAAAAAAAAAAATCTAAGCACTTTTTAAAAACACCCAATGAAAAAAGCACCTCTAAGGTGCTTTTAAAAAACGAAAGTCGAAAATAAGCACCTTTAAGCACTTTTTAAAAACGATACGCACCATGTTAGTAGTATCTACTTCTCCAAATTTGAAAAACATTCCCATAGGATATTTACATAGGATAGGACACTTATAATAAATTTTTTCACACAGCATTCTGAAGCAACTAACAAAGAATTCCAAAAATGTCTGCAATCCATCTCCTAATAATACATCTTGTTATTGATTAGGTTAGTCTTTGATTTTGTTGACTTTTACAGCACAGATAACATAACACATTTCTTTTCAGCAAAAGTGAAGGTCAAAATAATTATACTAGCAAAAATAAAAAGAGTGAAAAAACAAAAATCCCAACATTCAGGTTTCTTTAGCAAAATTAAAGCAACCAATTTAATGAATCAACTGTTTATTTTTCACTCACATAAAATAACTTTTCTAGTCATATAGCACAAAGAATACTTTTTTAATTTGAATACCTCGTGTAAAGCTGTGACCGTGTGTAATTAATTAAAGATAATAAGGGAAGAGCAGTATATTTTCATAAAAAAACTATTTTTGACGCAGAAAAGAAGGTTTTTTTTTCACAGTACAACCCCTCTTTACTATGTAATGAGGTGTCACTTGAGGAGAACTAATATTTTCCGTTGCTGATAAGTTAAAACTTAGTAATCCTCAAAATGCAACAACAACGTTATTTCTGTGAAAAATGGGTATAAAAACCGTTCTTCCCCCTTGGTCTTTGATTGTGAAAAGAAAAAAAGAGGTAGATGATTTATAAAAATTTAAATAATTGAGGTTCTGTGATATGATATTAAATTCTATCTTAGAAAATTAATCATGAAAATTTCATACTTTACTTGGCCAAAATCTTTAGAGGTATAATTTCTGTGCTTAAAAAACTATTTAATGTCAAAAATATATTATGTTATCTTATTCTATCAATTTTGTCTTAGCTGGATTGTACCTCAATAATAATTTTGCATTAGTGTGAGAAAGATAATTTAAAGTTCTTAGAAAGTTCATTAATTTTGTTAATACATTTTTCAAAAAAAAAAAAAAAAAACTTAAATATAATAAATAGTTTATAATAATTAAAAAAAATAACATAAGCATTTTTGTTAACTTTATTTTTAAAATTCCCTTCTCAAAAAATGTTTAATTGAAGTATGTACATACTTAACTCACAATGGCGACTTCTGGCTGCGATGACACAGTACTTTAAACAGTGTGAAATATCAGAGTTCTATTTCTATTATTTGAAGTTGACCCAGATTTAGATGAATGAATATCAGCCTGTTTGTGAAGTAAAGGCCGCCTGCACCCAATGCTGATCATACTACAACCATCCTGCAGTTGGTCTCAAAGTTGTGGAACCTAAACTTCCATGACCACTGTGGTTGACAAGTGGCTATTATGTGAGTGCTTAACACTTTTGATGAATGTAAAGTTCAATGAAAACATTTACAAATAAGTAACCATCTTTAACGTACTAATACCAAACACACTTTTCACCATAATTCAAAGGTATACAAAATAACTTTTAATTTAAAAAAATACCTTTACCACAAATAAAAGTACTAAAAAAAAAAAAAAACGTAAGATTTCTAGAATTTTGGAAAATGAATACACTTAATTACTTACTTTCCTTCAAATTTCCACTCAACCCATTGACCAGATGTGAATTTATATTCAAACAAATCGTTTTTGTTAGTTAAATTTGAATTAGAATGAATATCCCCAGTATAACCACCTGCAAATGACA
This sequence comes from Parasteatoda lunata, assembly GCA_949128135.1. Lineage (NCBI taxonomy): Eukaryota > Metazoa > Arthropoda > Arachnida > Araneae > Theridiidae > Parasteatoda > Parasteatoda lunata. Next base: position 54,983,126 of record OX421973.1, on the reverse strand, counting down.
ATAATTTATGAAACATTAATACAAAAAAGTTGAAATAAAAGTATCAGCGTAGAAAATAGAATTTAAAATTATTAATAAAATTACAGAATCAAACACAAGAGAGCATACCAAAAACAAACATGCTGTTTTCATGTATAACAGCTGAATGATGGTAACGGGGTGCAGGTGGAGCACCAGTTGTGAAAGCCCTGCCAAATAAAATATACGTAAAATATTAAAGTCAATGAAAGTAGAAAAATACAATTGCATAAGACAAAAACTACATTTCAGGTTTAAAAAAATCTTTTGACTCAAAGACAACTTAATAATATCATCGGTATGTTTTTCAGCCAGTCATTCCACAAATGGATAATTGTGCAAATGATTCAGAATTAGACAAAAAGATCACTGTGGTCGATGCAATGGAACAGTGTAAATCAGCTTGAGGAGTCTTGGAATCAGATTTAGTGGTTAAATGCTACTTAAATTGTATCCTAACAAATACTGTCATCAAAAACAATATTTTTCCGTTTGATGAGAAAAAAATTGCATACTTAAAATATAGTTGAAGGAATAGTAAAGAAATAACTGAGCTTTCAAAGCTTTCTATTATGATACAAAAACCCTAGAGTGTGAAGAGAACTTATAACGTTTTGATAATATCAACAACAATTGGGAAGAACACTTGAGGGAAAATGCCGTTATTCAAGGTAAGTACACTCTCTTTAAAAATGTAAGCATTAGAGTTTTGGAATGAAAAATTTTATGCCTTTCAGGCATTGATTCCAAGTTTGATGTGGAAGGTTACAACTGTTTAACAAAACAGCTTTTAAAAAATATGGACCAAAGCATATTGCACCCCGTAAAAAATAAAACACACTTTTCTGTTTGCTAGGGGAAGGGGGTTAAAAATGCCAAACTATTCTTTACATCAGCAATACTTAATTAATTGTGGTAATAGATGCAGGTACTAAGGTGATTTTGTTTAAAACTTCCCTGTAAAGTTACAAGTACTGAATTAAATGTAACCTTAAAGGACAATATGCTTTAATATATTAAGTTGATTTTGAAGATGTTTAAAGTATCTAAAATAAGTAACAAAGTTCTCAACTAATAGAGGTACATGTTGCACGAACTGTTCCTTTAAATATTTTTTCAGTTAGTCACTAATGTTGCAGTTATTATTCGTTTTAAACAATTCATAACGTTATTTAACTTCGATTCGATTTCATAACGTCTTTAACTTTATTATCCCTAAATTCAACAATGAGGTTTTTATTAAGTTGTAATGTTAGTCTTACAAGGGTGCAATTTGGATTTTTTTTATTGTAGATTAAGATTATTTTAAAAATACCTTCTGACAACAACAAAAAATATGTTTAATATCATAAATAACCTTATTTTGACATAACTTATAGAATATATCTGTTTAATAAGAATTTAAATAAAAGTGAAATTATTATGTTAGGACGAAGAAAATAATTAATAAAACAAGGCTGAGAAAAATTGATAACGTCAATACATATTGACATATGTGTGGCACTTATCATTATTTCTCAGACCAGGTTTTGTTACAGATGACACACAACTAATAAAATATAAAAGTTACACAGAAAATCATTGTGAAGTGCGTAATGGAATTTTGATGACAAATCGAGAAATAATTGGTATCAGGCATACTTGCTACATGACTGGCTACAAATAATATATAAAAGAAATAATATATTATACACAAAAATTGAAATGCAACTACTATTTTCATTTAATTATAACTGATATTTAAACTGAAGCTACAAATAATTCAAATCTCTCTATATTAAATAAAGTGGATTAATGTAAATATTAGTGAAAACAAAATTAAATAATAAAAAAAAAAGACCTTGAATAACACATAGATTTATTATTTATGTCAAAAAAAATTTGCTCATTAGTAAATTAAATTATGACCGAGTAAAACTGTTAATAATATAATATATAATATACTAACCTTCCCCAAGAATTGTCTTTAACATCAAACCTAAGTAAATCATTTAACATATGTTTTCTGAAAAGAAAAATTTTTTAGCCATATTATTGGCATAAATTATTGTAATTGGTAAAATAAATTATTACAAATAGCACTGAAATATTTAAATTATTATCAATAAAACATTTTTAGGTAAAAATAACTATTTACTAATAAAAAATAATGCTTTACATTAACACTTATTTAAAATAAAAAAATAATATGGAAATAATTATCAAAATAAAATATACCCATTGTCACCACCAAAAACAAACACTGCATCTTTGTAGGCTATCACTGTATGTTTACTTCTCCTGAAATATAAGAAAATTTCTTTTAGATAAAGACCAAATCAAATCCATTTTACAGGAGTCGGCTGATTACCTAATGTCAACAGTTATACCATTAATTCCTTAATTATATTTGACATGCTACTTACAGTGGATTCTATATGCCCTATCAGCCAACTACAAGACTTGAAAGTTGAACAAGGTAAAGTAAAGCAAAAATAATAAAATAATAATAATAAGTATTATTATTATTTTTAAGTACAGACAGAGGGAAGGCATGTAGCCTATTAAGGAATTGGCATCTTCTTATCAAGAAAAAGTATCACACTTTTTATAAAAAAAATTAAGACTATTTTAGTAAGAATTAACAAAACGAATATGTAAAGTCTGGCTATGCTGTTATTATTGGGACTTCTCTCAGAAAATTCTGGTACAACTACTATGTTGCTCTGATATTATTGTGTGACATTTATTGTAAACAGTAATTGAAAGAGTTAAAAAAATACTAAAATAAAAAATTTGTAAACTCAGATGTCCTAACATTTTAGAAAAGTAAATAGTAAAAATCTTTAATTAAAGATTAAAATAAACATATAATTTCATTTATTTTGTCAAGTAATAATATAATTTAAATTTTTAAAAGTCTATTCAATTTAAACATTAGTTCAACATCATGATACAACACCATCATGACAAAAGTTTGAATAAATTCTCTGTAACATTTTTCTACTATAAAAAGAAGAAGAAAAAAAACATACCCCAACGAAAAATAATAATGTAGAAAAACATTATGAGAAGTACGAAGAAAAAAGTTAAAAGATGGATAGACATTTCCGTACTATAAACAGTTATCAAGCATTTGACTTTTTTTTATTTTTACATTGTTTAAAACATGATTTAATTTCAGTAAAATAAACTTAATTTTTATGGAAGATTTACATTCAATACTTATTTTATTTTTAAAACATTCTCACATTTGTTGACTGTGAATAACAATTATAAATATTAAAAGCACAACTTCAAAATGTAATGAAATTTCAATAAAAAAATATAAACATTCTGCTACTGCTATTACATTGTAAAAAATAAAATATGGATAACTGGCATTATATTACTTCTTATTTAATATTTTTTTAATCCACATGGTGGATTCAGACAATCTAAACCAATTGATTTTAATCACAACAAGAAGATATAAAGATTAAACAGCTTATAAAATAATCCCATCGATTCAAATGAGTTATTGTATAAATAACAAAAATATTTGACTAATATAAAACTAAATTTAAGTGATTCATAATTCTCAATATATATAGATATACAGAGTCAAATAAATATTATGGTTATTTTGTCCAAAATGTGCGGCCAGGAAAATATTAAATTGTGTTTTAAAAATAGTGCGTTACTATATTTATTTTGTATTTAGTAGAACTTTGTCTTTGTAGCATAGTTTTACAAGTGCGTATCAGAAATTTTCACAAAGAAATGGAATGATTTAATTAAAACTACAAAACTAAAAAAAAAATTATATTTGAAACAAAAATTACAATTGAAAACAAAAAAGAAATCCAGTTTTTATTTAAATTCCTTAAATATAATATGAACACAAAAAAAAAAATTCTAGTGCTTCACAATTTTTTTTCTTCTTTGCTTTATATTGTTATATGTAGTTATACATAGTTAGCAAGAAAAAAAACCAACTAATTATTGTATTAAATTTAAAAAGATAACTTTTATACTTAGTTTATTAATCAGTCAGTTCAGTACATTTAACATAACTTGCCACAAACATAATTTGTAACTATTTAAAATTAATAACATTTAGAAACAAAATATAATTTTTGTCCTCAGAAGGGAATCAAGACAATGCAAGAAAGGGGCTACAATTATGGGTGCCCAAGAGGGTGCAGCACATTTGACCCCCATTTTGGGAATTCGTTATTGTAGTTTAATCTTGATTAGTGATTTCACAAGAAGTTCAATTACCTTGCTCCAACAAATTCATCACATTCAGGCATTCTTCTCCAACGATGTGCAGTTTCAAAAGGACCAAAATCTAAAGTAAGACACTCTGCGCTCTCAGGCCAGCTATGATCAAATTCCATACCAAGAGGTCTTGCGATTGCCATCTTTTAACTAAGAGTAAAAAGAAAGATTTTAAGTACGTTAAGAGAGATCACAACAGTAAATGTCTAACATTTTTGAAAGTAAAATTTAGAATTGCATAATTTTTCACCAGGAATGGCAAATTAAACAGTTTTAACTATGGATCAAACCATGTTATGAAAAACTTCAAATAAACTTTTACGTGATGGTACAAACAATATTATTGATACCTTCAATAGCTCATAGCATGTAATGTTTAGAATGAAATAATAAACACTGATTTTCGAGTATTTAATATATAGCAGATGTAAAGCAAAATTTATTGGGAGAACAAACCTTTTTATTACAGTTAAGAGCTCTAATAATTTACGAAGAATGTTTTACTGATATAACATTATAACTCTAAAATGACCAGTGTATACACATTTAAGTGCAGACCATTATAAATAATGAAATATCTGCAGGCAGCTATATATAGTGATAAAGCTGTTTTAAAGACATTATAAATGTAGAATAAGGTACTTTAAATCTCAATGCTGTTGTCTAATGTATGTTATCAATTATTTAGATAAAAATACAGTATGATTTTTTTTCTTCTAAAATTTCAGCTACAAGTTTAATTTGAAAAAAAAAATATGTAGTTATTAAAATTTAATTTTAAATAATTTAAAAAACAAAACACAACTTTGATTAACTAAATAATTAAAAAATGTTTTTATTCGACAACAAAATACATTTATATAAAACTTCAAATTGCTAAATTATTAGAACTGCTAATGTTGCAGAATCCTTTCTAAATTTTTTTATATTAAAGTTCAAACTTCTTTTTAAGCAATGATTGTTTGTCTTTATTGCCTGTTCTCAAATCAGTTTATTATAATTTGGACATTATGTGCTGTTAAGGTTTTAAAATTTAAACAAAAAAAGTTTAAACTAAATAAAATAGGTTGCAAATTATATAAAAAAAAAAAAAAAAAAAAAAAAAAAAAAAACAATTTTTAATGAGATGAAAAATAAAGGAATAATTTCACTGCATAAATCAATCTATCCAAATATTTGAAAAGATAAGAGTTTTTCAATGAAATAAAATTATAAAAGAAGTTAAGAATACAAAATTGAAATTTATTTCTACTTCACATAATTGTTAAAAAAGAGAAAGGATTTTTAAATATTTAAAAATTTTATAAATTTAAGAATCTGCTTCACTAAATTTATAAAATTACAAACTATAAGGCAGAGTAGAGAGGGGTGGGACAATCTAATAAAAATATTTACACTGGTAGTAAGTCACAAAATAATAAGTGCACAATTTTAATACATTTAAAAAACATAAATTCTATGCTAATTACAAAAAAGATAGTTTTATAAAGCAATATGAATTGTGTGAAAAGTGACCCATAGCTCCCAGCATAAGGTAAAGATAAGACATATTTTGAAAAGTTAAAATACAACAAAAAGTTTCAAAAAGCATTTTTTCTAGAAAAATAAAGACAATGTATCAGTTATGTACTTACAATGAATATTTCTAGTGTGAAGTTTAAATAAGATTTTTAAAAAAATTGGAGCTGCATGCATGTCTAACTCTGTACCTGTAATCTAGTATGATATTTAATATCAACTATTTTTGAAACAGGAAATTATAATTAATTCTTCATGGAGTTATTTAAAACACGTCACTTAAAAACTAAATTGTATTTCCTTTTTATTAAATTGAAATCATGGCTCCTCTCTCAATATTGAGAGAGGACCCATGATTTCTATGATCATCATCACTGGCTGCGGTCAGTGTGCGGGTGGGTGACCACTTGGATCAGTCTGTGTAGGGACCGAGGGTGTATGGTATTGGTCCTCGTTAAACTGTTCTACCGTAAAGTGGTCGACTTCGCGTGCAGGTCGTTGGGCTATCGAAGCGGAGGTGCCATCCCCTCTGCAGAGGATCAAAATTGTGATGGCATGTCTTCGGATCATCCTCAGGGATGTTTCCCAGACCGTCGCCAATAGCCCATTGTGTAGCTCTAGTGCGACGCAAATGAACTACAACAACCTCTCTCAATATTATAGTTTAGTGAAAAATACTTTTGGAGAGTCACAATTTTGCCAAGAGATAAGTGGGTTTTTTCAAATATATTATACATACACACTCCTGTTTATGTATGTATATTAAATATAAGAATAACCAATGCTGAAAAAATATTACTTGATTGTTAAAAAACGAATTTATATATATATAAAAAAATGATTTTGTTGGAGAATGAGTATTTAGGTCCTTTTTCTGCCTTCTAAATGTAAAATGATTTTCATAAAGATAGTTACTGAAATGAGTATTTGTTAAGTATAATATGTAGTGCAATTAGTTTCATATTATAAATAAGCAGATAATTTGCTTTAAAGATAATGAAAGCAATTTCTTGAAGTATTGTATATATTCATGAAATGAAATATTTTTTTGATGCACATGATAAGTTCATTCATATTTTATATATGATTTTTTTTAAAATTTCATAAAATGTGCAATGGGAAAATCACAATAAATTTTATATATTTGTTTTCTAAGCACTAATAATTTAAGGCTTAATTAAAAGGTTCATTAAATTTAATTGATCATTATGTGCAAGTGAACGATCAATATCTATAATTTGCATTCACATTCTATTAATTAACAATTTCATTATATGTTCACAATATAATTTAATCTTTATTTTGTAACTAAACACAATTTTTAACAAATAAAATTAATAGCAAACAAATATAATATTATTGATTAATATTAAATAAACTACATTTTTGTTATTAATTAAAATGTAAAATATAAACTTAATTTCAAGTGTCATGACAATTTTATTGAACTAAGAGCTTAAAATATCAGAATGTCTCTCTTTATTATTTTTATTTTTTATTAAAACATATGAGGAATTTTTTCTGCTTTTCAGTCCTTAAGCGATTTCATCGTATATAAACTGAACTAATCAAAAATTAGAAAATATTCTTTCTAGTCCAGCTGTTATACCTAAAACAGTGAAAAAATGAGTTATTAAATTAAATGTTTTCAACTTTCATTCTAAATTATGGTTTCTGCCAAATTATGGATTCAACACTCAAAACTTTAACATTATACATAGATTTTTTTTTTCAAAAGTTACAGTAGATAGATAACATGTTATAACAGAAATCTTAAAATAAAATGGTAATATTTTGGTCTTTTTCTTTAAAAAAATATATATATATGCATTCCAGACATTTTTTCTTTTTAAAAGCTTACTAAAAATATCATTTACATCCGTCGATGTATTTTAGCTGAAAGGTTTATATCCAAATAGATTATGCAATAAGTGAAATGTGTATGCATATTAATGAAATAAGTAGTAAATATGGTAAAAAATAAGTTATGTATTAAAATTTAGTAACATGCTTTTTCAATCATGTAAATACGTCAATCATACGTTTTTCTAACCATAAAAAGTTACTATTCAAAATTATAGAACCAAAAGTTGCGAAGTTCAAAGAACAACCTGGCTTGATAATTACAAATAAAATTGATTGGAAATGACAAAATGTGAAGGAAAAAAAACCTCTCTTCAAGGGTACAAAGATAGGTTTATTTAAGTGGGCCCAATCTGAAAAAAAACCTCTTTATTTTTCTGGGATGGGACCACCTTGGCAAAACTCTCCTAAAATCTAACCTTGATATGTACATGCACATAGCATGATTGACAAAATTAGTGTATAATACATATTTGTCCTATAAATACGTTGTTTAAATTAATTACGTACAACAATTATTTAATTCATCAATTGTTTAAATTAATTATGACAACGTATAAACAAAGATCTTATTCTATAAATTAAACATTTTTTTTTGCATAGAAATTACTGTAACTTGTTCCCAGTTTAATACAAATCAAGTATAGGAACTCACTAACACAAAAATTTGAGGAGAAAAATACTACAAGTTGCGGTTTTATCATGAAATAAACACTATTTCTTTATGATTTTTAAAATATTAAAATTAGTCAGAAAAAAAGATTCGTTTTCATGATTAATAGCATTTTATTCTTTTTTAATAGGAAACCAAAACAGTAACAGTGGAATTAAATATATTTAAACGTGTCCGGCTGCTCATTTCTTCACAAATGAAGTTCCTATAAAAGTATCAGGGACTCAATATGAGTCATTCACTTTGCTATTGGCGATCGAAATGGGCTGCAGGTGGCGTAGAGCAGAACTCTCTACCTATGGCAACACTTCACATGCTTTCTCCATTAGCGTGTGGAAAGTCATAGAGGAAAGAAATACGTTAATTTCTCTCTTGATTTTCATATAGATTAAAATCTTTTAAGTTGGAAAACTATATGGAACAGAAAACTACATTAAACAAAGTTCTAAAGAAAAGTATCACGGGAATTTTAAAACTTATTTTTAATAAATAAAAAGGAAAAATATTAAGAAAAGGGAAAATATCGTAGAACATTCCTATGCAAATGAAAAAAGGAGAAGAGGGAAGGGAGAAGGGATAAAAGCATGAAACCGGTCTCTCCCCAGATGGCGTATTCGAGTGTTGCGATCGCCAATAATTTTTGCCGCATGCGATTGAAAACCAGCTTGGTCGGAAATATTTACGGCCGAATAATTTGTCAACCAGTTCTCGTTATCATGCGATTTCCACATGCGAAAAAAATTGCATCCAATATTCGCCATCGCAACGCTCGAATGCGCCATGAGGACAAAACATCGATTTCATGTCTAGACCATCATCCTCCTTCTCTTCTCAGTTGTATAGGAACGTGCTACGATATTTTCCCCTTTTTGCCAAAAATATTTTTTTTAAATTCCACGACGCTTTTTTAAAACTATGTTCAATACAGTGTTCAGTTCTATATAATTTCCGACCTTAAATTTTTTTAATCTATTTGAAAAATCAAGACAGAAACTAACGTACTTCCTTCTTCGATTACTCTCTACACACTAATGGTACGAAGTGTTACCACAGTTGGAGAGTTCTGCTTTATGCCACCTGTAACCCATTTTGATAGCCAATATTCATTTGGGTTGTTCATTGAGTATTTTTTTTGAGACAGGAGGCACAGTTATGATTTTTTTTTGCTTTAATTTTTATTATATTTTTTATGAAATTACAATAAAAAATTTCTTTGATTAACTTGGTGTTTAAAATATAGCTTTAAATTATAAATATTAGACTGAAAAAGTTCAAATCAATGTAGGAAAGATCTTTTCTTCCTCTTCATGATTTCTCTTGAACGGTCCTGTATTTACCTTAAGTAAACATGTTTTATAAATAGATATGCTGTACACATGAGATAGGGAGTAAGATAATATAGTTTTTCTTCATAATGGCTGCTAAAAGTTGTCATTAGTGTTAGCTAAGCTGCAAAGCGGCAATTATGTACTATTAATGGTCAATGCTTTGTAATACCTTGAGGAAACGCTAATCTGATAAAGTTTTATTCCTTTTTTTTTTAATTATGGTTTTAGTATGAAATATAATGCTTTAATTAATTTTATTTCGTATCGTATGTTTTAGTGGTTATACTCGTAGATATCAAGGAAAGCAAAAAAGTGAGGTTCCATGTTCTTTCAAGTTCAAGGCTTTTCTATAACTGACCAGTGTCAATGCAACTGACTTCAACACCTTCTAAGTTTTTATATTGCCAGTATCGATAGCTTACTGTTATACTGGCATATTTTAATAAAAAAGACTAAGTTAAGAAATTTGTAAGAATTTTTGTGTTATTTTAAGGTACTGGATAAATCCAAAGAAAAAATTATATACTATTTAAATCACAAATTTACGTAAAAGAAGCTTGTATATGTGTATTTGTTACCTGATTTATTATTTGTGTTTAAAAAAAGAATCGTCATTTGAAGACCTGTCATTTTAAGATATAAAAATCGTCATTGCAGGAATCGTTATAAAACGTTTCTTACCTTGTCAAGAATATACCAACTTCAAAATATAAACGTAAATAAAAATTTGTAAAATGAACTTAATCTCTCTGATATAGAACAATATGATGACCTACGATGGTGCACGGTTTCCAACAAGAACAAACAACAATAAACAAGTAAAAGGAAGCTAAATCGGGACTGCCAAAAAGCATGTTACTCCTAAATCTAACAAACACGTCCCTTTTTTTTTAATAAATACATCAATTAATTACTGAAACAAATTTTCACTTCAAAGTTACCAAAATTACTTAACATCTTTAATATCTTATGAAATACAGTAGATTTGAGATCAGAAATTCTATTATTTATTTGTTTTATTAAAAACAAAATTATCTGTTTCCAAATATCGCCTCGCAGAATAAGCTGTAGTAAGCAGCTATAAACCTTCTAACCAGAAGTAGAGCAGGTCAAGAGCTCGAGATTGTTGTTGTTTATATTTATATTGAAAACACCATTCATAGATGTTTACATTCCGTCAACCAAGCACGTAGGTATAGTTTTTTCATGGGGGGTGTTTTGTGATTGAGGAATTTATTATTTAGATGTAATTTAATTAAACCAGTTACATACATACAAGTAAACTCTTTTTCATTTTGATAAATTAATCTAATACGAAAGTTTTCACTGTAAGCTTCATTTAAAAACTAAAAATCACAACAAGTGATCTAAATGAAGATCAAAATAAAGACAAGCCATAAACGTCATTAATCGCTCCCCTTCGATTGGAAGATAAGCGAAATTCAAATAAAAAGAACAAAACCACCTTTATGGTCAAATATTCACGTATAAAATGTCAATAAAAATTCATCTGTTCACCGCAAATTATGAAGCGTTTAAGCAGCAAAAATAATATATAAAAAAATGAATTCTTTACGAAGTAGAATATATGGGTAATTTTCAGAAAATACGACACATAGGAAATTTTTTTTTTAAATTTGAAACCTTTTGGATTGGAATACTATATTAAAAAAAAAATACTCGTTTATTAAAATAACTCTATTTAATACCTTATAGAGAACAATGTACAATAGTTAACAAGCATTTAGCAGTTTGCAATTATTCCTTGGCATTCAAGTGCCAGAAAAATTAAAATTTATAATTTTATAGCTTTTACTTCAATATTCTATTTCATTTTTAGTTAGTCTTTGTGTTATTAATCACAAAACTTTATTAAACAGCTCAGATTGAATAATATAGTTTATATTAATTATTTAGAAAACGCTGGAAAATGACAATGTGTAAAATCATTCCAAAAAGCTAATAATAACGGTGTTAAATAAACTTTTAAAAAAAATTTCATTTTATTCTATGATATCAGATTTCAATGGCAGTTATATTTAGTTGTCGCATTTAACGAAAATTCTTCATAGATATATAGTACATTCGCAGAAGTCGGTAAATGAATATATCTTCGCATAAATTTTTCTTTTTGTTTATTTCAATAATATCCTGTTAAACTACATTATTAAATAAAAGGTGTAAAGCTTTAATAATGTCAAAAAAGACTATTAATAAATACAAAAGATATACAGCACAAGAAAAAAAAATTAGATACAAATTCTCAAAATATTTCGTAAATAAATGAAGGAAAAAATCCGAGTTTCGTAAGGTCATGGACAATCAAATTTGGATTTCGATAGAGTGGCCGCGAGCATTTCAACATTTAAAGAATTACTTATCACACTAAATTAAATTTAAATATCAGAGAAACAATTAATTCTTTTAAATTTGTTGACTTAGAAAAAAGTTTTCGTTAATCAGTATAATGCATTATGTACTTAAATGTTTTATATGCCCACACACACATATTATACATATATATTATAGTTAAGCAGGGTTGATATATATATATATATATATATATATATATATATATATATATATATATATATATATATATATACCAATATATACCAATTTCCATATATATATATATATATATATATGGGTGATTCTCACGAAATATGACAACTCACTGTCCCTTGCTCCAAGATCTAATACTATAATACTTAAAGAATATTTTTAAAGAAAAATTAATAAATAGCATTGCTGTTAGCATTTTAAAATGTTTTGTTTGTCCCAAGAAAATCTGTCATTTTCCTGGATACTTTTATTTAGTGATCTATAACTAAAATAGATAGAGCCAGCAATCAATATCTTATGTTAATAGATTGATTAGATACCCTCCTATATGAACATGTCTTGTTGCATGAATAAAGGACCAATTTTCTGGTACAAAATCTTTTTCAAAAAATTTTTCAAGGTGAGTAGGTTTTTGTGTTGTCATTTTCCTGGCTTCTTGAAATCATTAATAACATAAACTACATAGATTTATCTGATTTACTTTAAGAAATTCTGTTGTTTTCTGCAGAATATAAACGTCTTTGGCCAAAATATTAAATTAAAGTAAAGTTATATGCTATAAAATGGCGAATTTGTCATTATCCTGGCTGTCATTTTCCTACCTTATGAATGCCAGGACATTGAAGTGTTACCAGAATTTTTTTTTAACTGCTAATACTGGAAGGAGGGAAAGTAAATATTAACCTAATACCAAGTTTATGTATGATTGTAATATGCTTGGATGAAATCAAAGTTATTTATTTATTTAATGATTGATTATTTTACGCAATTTTATTCTGTACATATCAGCGACAGAAATTTTTTTGATTCTTTCTACTGTGGATAAAAAGAACTAATTTAAGCAATTTATGGTCCATCTAACATAAAGGCTTAAGTTGAGTTACTTATTATTAACTTAAAATGACTGTTTTTTAAACTTCTAAGCTAATATCTCATTTTCCTGGCATTCAAGATTTGGAGAATTTCTATTTCATTTTTTTTCTCAAGCAAATGTCAATAAACTACATTGCTGTCTGTAAGATATTAAAAAGTGCAACTAAAGAAGTATACAAAAATTTTTTTAGATTATTTTGAAGACTTTAAATTTGAAGAAATTTTTTGGTCCGAATTGTGATATTTAAAAAGAATCACCCATATACTATATTACTGTATGTATAATCACGAAAAATAAGCATTAAATGCATAATTTTTATTTTTTATTTAGTTAAGAACATGTTATCACAATCTTAATTATACGAAAAATTTATTATTACAAAAAATTTATTATTGGTTAATAATTTTTTTCATTACAGATTAGAAACTCTTCGATACTATTATGATATTTTGTAATTTAAACTGATATTATTTAATAAGTGGATGTAAAGGTTTCCTGTTAATCTGTTGCGTTAGGATAAAATATTCATTATTTACTAAATTTCAGTTGGCGTATTTTTAAAGATTTCTTCACAAGGTCTATGCATATAATAGTTAAAGAAAAAGGGGTCTCGACCAACACCTCTTCTAGAAAGTGTTGTCTCGACTCTGCTATAAATATAAATGAAATTAAGTAGACCAAAAAAAAGAAGAAAAAAAACTATTTGAGCTAAAAACTATATGATATGATACTGGATTGTTTTTTTAATTAACAATTTCAGTAATTTTTATGATAATTTAAGGGCTTGTTGACATTTGTTTTAATTTTATAAAACTGTTACATATATCGCTACTTTTGATTATGCAATGAAGTATTATCGTTAAAAATTTGACAATATCATAAGTAACTTCCCATGCAATAAGATCCCAAGAAGGGAAAGTTAGTAATAGAAAGTTTTTTTAATTTTCTAAAAAATAATTAAACTTTAAGTTACACTTACACATTTATACTAAGATAGTTTGAATGATTAATTATTCTCAGCTATTCATTTATGAAATTTTTGTGTTTTATTATAAAATTAAATGTAATATAGATATTTCAATTCTGACTGAATTATAATAAAGTTGTTTCAATTTTCAGTTTAAAATTTCAAAAATTTTTAAGTCTGGTTTCATAGTCATGAAATAAAAAACAAAATTGGGAAATAAAATTATGCATAAATAATCAAATTTACTAAATAAATCTATTTGTTGTACAGTTTAAATGATACATATATGTATCATTTAATATGCGGAAAGATTGATTTAATTCAAATATTTGCTTACCTCCAATATTTCTGATTCAAGTTCTTTTTATAGCCAATAAAAGATCACATTTTATTTACAGGAACAGAATTGCACAATGCAAATTAAAAATTAACGGACGAAATTAGCAAATAAAAACTAATCAGAAAGAAAATATAAAAAGAAATTCTTAATAAAATGCTACATTAAACAAAAGGAAAAATTTAAAACTAAGCGCTTTTAGGATGGACAAAGTTCCCAGACAGAATGACGGAAAAAATTGCCAAGGAAGTTTTATGTCCTGAAAAGGTTAGCATATATATGCAGTCCTAGAAATCCAAGAGAATTCTTTGTTTGAGGCATGCATTTTATGACCGTTAATAGGATCTGTGTATAGCCAATATTTTAAAAAGTAAATGAGATAAGATAGAACCCATTGGAAGAAACGAAGAACATTTTGCCCTAGAGTAATATGAGCTGTGCTGGCTACTTTTCTGAGGGGAGAAGCTTTGTGGGTGGTAAATCAATGAGGAAAGGGATGCTATCTAATTTAATCACTGAAGAGAAGTGTTTATTGCTCTCTTGATGAATGGGTAGCAAGGAGGCAGCAGTGATTATTTTATTTCTGTTACAAACTAATAAAAGCCTCAAAATAAAATGTCATGAGAATTCTCCATTTTTTTTCAGTAAATAAAATATTTAAAAATTTTCTAAAATTAAGGAAAAATTATCTATAGTATTAAAAAAAAAATTGCTTTGTACAATGGGGGGTGTTTGAACACCCTGAACACCCCCCTTACCTACGTCCCTGCCGTCAACCATCCATTCGGAACAAAATGGGTTTTTGCAGCCATGTTGGAGAAAATTCAGTGATTTGGTATTGAAAGATTGAGTCCCCATCGGAAAATGTTTTCGATCTCTAGTTTGGCAGAAAGGGCGACGTAAATGTAAACAAAGATTTCTATATTTTGATTGGACAAGAGTTCAGCTCACCGCAGTGCATCGAACGCGCAGAAGAAAGGTCATTAAAAAAATAGAATGCAGAGGTTTTTGAATAAATAAAAATTCATGTGCTACAAATGTGATTAGAAATTTATAAATTCACGTAGTATGGATTCAAATATGATTGTTTTAATAAGTTTTAGCATTTCCTCCCATGATTGGAACAAAGTATCCTTTTATTAACGATTTTCGGCCTTAAATGCCATGTCATTATTTCATCTCTTTTGAGTCATGTCAGATCCGATGAATTAGTGAGAGCCTCTGCTACCGATATGGCTCACCAGAGCTGCTATAAAATTACAATTGTCACAAAAAGACTTTTTAAATTGTTCTTTTTTTGAAATTTCAATAATTCATACTCTGTAAAACTTTGCCATACTAAAGGAAAATGAAATTCGATTATCTCTTTGAATTGCTGTGGTTTTCAACGCTAACCACAAAAAAATTAAATAATACAAAAATTCATTAAAATAAATTGTTTAATTAAAGCTAAGCTAAAATAATATTGACAATTCTGTTTTATTTATTTATTTTTTAATTTCCTGCCCTTCAAGTGTTAACGCCTCGTTTTCCGGCTGGCTGATCATGACTTACGATTCAGTTGAAAGTAGGCGTTACCTTTCAACGCCTGTCCACATTTTAAATGTTGCGGCCTAATCGTAAGCGCCTAATATAAGATTGTGATATCATTACCTATTGTTTTACTTAAGACTATTCATCATCGTTCATAATTATGATTGGAAATTTGATAACAGAATTGTTGTTATTTCTAACTGGATTGTTAACTTTTTGGTAGTTTGGTTTAAACAATTCTCAAAAATTTTAAAAGTATGAAATACCAGTATATTTTACATAATAAAGTATTGATGTATTTTAAAATTCTCGAAATAGGCAAGATCATACTTCATAGGATCATTTCTATAGTATGATTAGCGAGTTCACTCACCGAACTTCGCAGAAAACCCAACCACGATGATGTGGAATGGAGTTTTCTCCTGAGCGTGAAGCGGTTGCTCTTTCTTCTTGGGAATAAGCAACATTGATGATCGCACTGTTTGGCATTGCGCCAAATAGATGGAGAAAATTCGTTCTGAGTGGTATTTATTCAAAATAAAGAGAATAATAATTAATGAAATATTCTATTGGTTTCAAAAACAACCATTGTAAGTGACTGTACATTAATTGCATTGTCATTTAAAACAACGGAATTACAATTCTTAAAGATAATCAAAAGTTATTTTTCGTTTATTTCATTTCTCTAAGATTCGGATCAATACAATTTAAAGCAGGGGTTTCCGAACTTATTGTAATTGTCTCGTAGAACCACTTGCCAAAATTTTTCAGTTTTGATTAGACCCCTGCTTACCTGATCTTGATTTTCTGTAAATTCATCAACTTCAAATGTATTTTTGACAGCTGGTATAGTGCTACTCACAAGATTTAAATTTTTAACTGTAGTGTGAAAAACTTCAGGAAAAAAAAAACATGTTAATTTTATACATTTATTAATTAAATTCAAATTAAAACGAGTCGAATTAAAATTTAGTATCTGTTATATAAAAAACTGAGCACTAAATAAATGCTTTTAGTGGGAGGGATGAACCTGATGCTTTAATAATAAATTATCAACATTTGGCATCAATTTAGTTAGGTTTAATTTCAAATCTCCTCGATTAATGATGTCCAGTCTGTTTTTTTTTTTTTCCCTTTTTTTTTTTCGTTAGGAGATAGGCAACTGCGCTGAAACATCTTTCCACTAGGCATGAAGATGGAAAAGCAATTAAAAACTTTCTCGCGGTATTCCATAGTACGGAATAAGTATATGTGCAAATTTTTACAAGGTCAAATTTTATTGCGACCACAAAGCGAATGTCTACAACTAGATACAATTTTATGAAACATACTAATTTAATTTAACTAATATGTGAATGGAATAAAATAGTGCACTATAAAACGCCTACTCCGCTACTAATATTATAATTGCGGAAATAAGTTTGTATACAAAACCATAATAGTGTATTGTCGGTCTATATATTACATTTTCACGTAAAAACTAAGCAGCAAATCTCTGCGATCTTGTGCGCAGATAAAGTTGGAGGTCTAGCTAGCTAAAAAGTTGACACAGGTTAGGCTACAATTTACGGCTGAAAAATACATTCTTGTTTCAAAATTAAACTTTCCTTACAGGCAGAGAAAACAAAAACGTACGCGGGTTGAGCTGCAGGCAACTGCTAGTTTATTATAATTCAGTTTCATTTATCAGAAAATAATCCTAATAACTTAAGTTTTAATAAAATTTCTACTTCATAGCTACTTTTCTAAATTATGTAGAATGTAGATAGATATATTTCTTTATATTATAAGGTAGTATAATGTAAGTAAATAGGTACTATCAGTGTATGTTGATTATTCCATTCATGAAATGCCTAAATTAAAGACACGACCTGCTTATATGAGATCTGCCATCGTTGGCCCCAATTTTAATTTCATGGACCCGCAATTTTTTCCCCACTTGACATGATTCCCTTGCAAGTTGTCGTTGACCCCTGGGGGTTGATATAGACCACTTTGGGAATCATTGATTTAAAGCAAAACAATTTTTCCACAGTCTGGATGAAAAACCATTTCTATTTGATAAAAGTTTTTATTTATCAATGTAACATTATTAGTTATTTATCATTGTTGGAACTCTAACGTTGTTATTTCGATTCAAATTTAAACAAAAATTACTGGAATATAGAAATTACAAGCAATTTTAAAAACAACTTGTAGGATAATTTAAGAAGTAGACAAATCAATCTCTTATCTAACATATGGAGGATCTCTGTTGTAACAGCGAGCCTTGAAGCCCACCGATAACAGATTTTTTCCAGTAGTACCGTGGAAATGTATGGAACTTTCGTATGCAGATCTATGAGTCACGTCAAACTCCCACTCATTCTTAGGCACCAATCTGCTTTTACTACTGACCACAGATGGGTAGATGAATTCTGTTGAGAAGTTAGACTTCAATTCCACATGGTTGAATATTGTGCTTGCTCTTCTAGGGAAAGTTGAACAGGGCTGACCATCAATAGAATCGCACCTGGCAACAAAGCAACTCTCCTCACACCAGTGGTAACGGTTGAATGAATTCAATGTTCCATTGTAAACACCCAAGTAAAACTCTTCATCCATGGATTCCGCTGTATAATTTAAAGAGCAGCACATTCCATTATTACATGCTTTAATTTGGCCGCTAGGATCTACTAGTTTTGTAAGAGTATAGTTTGAGGTTTTCTCATCGAAACAATAAAATTTTCCTGAAAAATGATCGGTGTCATTGATTATAAGATTGGAACAAATTTTAGGTACATCTTCGCCATCATCTACCCAATCCCAGATTTTGGTATCAGTGAAAGCAATTACGCTTGTATTTGAGATAGGCTCACCCTCAGCAGAAACTTCCGCCACAACTACCTTTGACACGCTGTCAGGACTATATGTATAGCCCAGAGATCCAAATTTTTTATGAAATATTCCACTTCCAACTGCATACAAACTAGGGCTCTGTACATTAGAAACCACGATTGTGGCATTATTCCCTAATGCCCACCCTTGCCATAATGGAACTGAGACATACTGTGGAGGATTTTCAAACCACATGGTTGAGAACATTATGCCATCAACTTGTGGCCACTTAGCAACTTGGCTCATTCTTTCAAATATAATATCAAAGCAAATGTAAGTGGCAAAAGTGCCGAAATCAGTTGTGAATGTTGGATCTTGTTGCTCTTTGGGCAAATCCATGCCTAATTCAAAGAATAAATGTTCCTTGTAGTACCTGAGTATCAGTGTTCCATTTCGATCAAAAACAACATTTGTATTGTAATGAAATACCCCATCTTCAGGGCAATCTGATTCACCGGTGCAATTTTTGATGTCACCAGTGTTTGCAACTACGACAATCGAATTATTCCTTGCAATACAGCTAAGCGTGTAAAGAATCGGTTTTTGCAGATAATAATCTTTTTCAACACATGGATTAGCCCGGAACTTTTTTGGATCTGGAATGTCTTCTAGGAAAGACTTTAATTGGGATCGGTCTCCTGGATAAAATAATCCATATTCTGGATAAACAATAATATCAGCTCTCTGAAATATTAGAATTTAAAAATAAAGTAAAAGGTACAGTTAAGAAAAAAATTATTATTTAATTAACAATACATTTCTGAACTTTGGAAGTTACTTTTGCACGTTAAAAACTATCAATACTAAAAAAAAAAAAAAAAAAAAAAAAAAAAAAAACATTAGTTGTTTATACATATAAGAATAAACATTTTTTTATAATGAATACAAAATATACATCTGATTGAATATCAAATAATGAAAAGTTATTAGTGAGACAATTACCTGAAAACTGTTTTCGATAGAAATACAAAAAACATAAATTTAAAGTTCTTATCACAAGATTTTTTTTAACATTGAAATGGTAGTTTAAAATATAAAAGTACACTTCAATCATATTTATAACTTTGCCACAACAGTTTTGCTTCGAACTTTTTCTTGTTTTGTGGTTTACTTTAGTTTTTAACAAGGACTTTGTAAATAGAATATGTAGTAAATAAATACTTTATTGACAAACTTTGAAGGACTTTTAGTGGTTCAAGGGCAATCTAGTTAAATTTTGTTACTCAGTCTGGTTATAACTAGAATGAGTAACTACTAACATCAATTAAATAAACTAATTATATAAAAGTAGTTTATTTACTTATTGGCATTATTTAAATAAGTTCTTTTGACTAATTTTATTTAATTTAGTAACCGAAGAAGAATATGAAAGTATGCATATGCAAGAGTGGAGAGGCATTTTATTAAAATATTTGCTTTTAATGGAATCCAAATATAAAGTTCTTAGTCGGATTTGACTTATTCTTACTTTTGAGCTTGCAATTTCAGCAGCTTGTATATACTTCTTCAAATTTATTTCCAAAACACGGACTGGGGGATCGTCTGGTCTTCCAAATCGGGCATGATCATATGCAGCAGCTGTGAAAGGTCTTGTGGCAGCTTCTGTGCCTGAAACGCTCAGACAGACGATTATTGACAATACGGTTATTCGAATCCTCATTTTTCTAGAAGTAGAAATAAGAAAAACATGAATAAAACAAAGATAAGAGACACTCGAGCCAGACAAGATAATGAAAAATGGTGGCAGCTTCATCAGGGAGGCAGTAACATGAAGCCAGTGCGGCAGCAGTTTCAGCGGTTGGTTCAGCAAACAACCTTACTCCCGACTGCCCCAAGAAAAATGAAATAAAAGTTGCTATTTCCTGTAGTACTTTTCACAAGGTGATAGTATGTTATTTCGTGATAATGGTTTTATGTTTTCTCCAG
This sequence comes from Parasteatoda lunata, assembly GCA_949128135.1. NCBI lineage: Eukaryota > Metazoa > Arthropoda > Arachnida > Araneae > Theridiidae > Parasteatoda > Parasteatoda lunata. The sequence goes on along the minus strand of OX421973.1, from coordinate 54,962,405 downwards.
CTCTGTTGATCCTTTTAGTTCTCCTATGAGCTAATAACCGATTTTATTTCATCATAAAGTATTTTTCTTCAAACATATTCTTAATTTACTTAAAGCATTCAACTATGTGTTTTTTAATTCTAATTTTATGGAATCATGTATTATTTGCTTATTGATAGAAAACATTTTGATTTTAAAAGGCCACAATTGATAAACTATTAGCAGAACTCACTTAAGTTAGTTAGGGGGAAAATGTAAGATTTAAAATGTTAAATAACAATACAGATGCCCTAGCAGCAAAATCACTTGGGCCCTCATTGAACCAGTATTCACGAATCTTGCCTCAATAGGGTACAAAGAGCCGTTATTTTCCCTTATTAGCTCTAGATAGAATTGTCCGATTTACCTGACATTTTACAACCAGTATCCGCCCTACATAGAATTATCAGATTCACCCGATCGGCTGATTAATGAATGACATTCATTAATCAGCCAATATAGGTCCTATATTGGCCCCATAAAGACCGAGATTACCCCCATATAAGACCAATATTAAAAATTCTAGGCATACCTATATTGGTTCCTCGGTGCATGTTCTTTTAGGACCCATAGTGAGCAAATTTTGAACCCCACTGGGGCCAAAGTGAAATCGTTGCTAGGGTTATGTTTTCAATAAACATGTAAACAAAAACAAATCTCGAGCTCTTTACTTTCACGACTTTCTGCTAAAAAGTTTACGGCTGCTTGCTACATCTTATTGCACGAGGCGAAATTTTCAAAAAGTTTGTTTTCAATAAAAGAAATAAATGATATCATTTCCGAGCTCAAACCTGCTGCATTTACTAAGATATTAATCTTATTAAGTAATTCTGGGGAGTTAGATGTGAAAATTTGATTCAGTTACTTACAGATATTTTGTTTAAAAAATGGCAACATGATTGCTACATTTAGAAAGAACTCGCTTTTTTTGCCGTTCTGATTTGTCTTTCTTTCGATTTGTCTATTACAATTTGTTTTTGATGCGAAGCAGTGCATCGTGCTGCATACGTGTTAGCCATTAGTCTTCATTCCGTGTGCCGTAGAAAGTAGGCGTTACTTTTTCATAATATTTGCAATCGGTAATACATTGGTACTGCTTCAGTGCCCACGTCCAACCTAATCTATTTCTTTTAATAAACAGAAACCCAAAATCCACTAGCCTACGCGCAGAGAACACGACGCAGCACCGTGAACCGAGCTTCTTTTTTTAACACAAACAATGCGTCAGCTTCAACTTTTTCAAGTGATTAAGGCAATATTTCTTTTTTTTTTTAAACATTTTCTTTTGAAATTAAGTGATAGACAATTAGTATGTAAAAGAACATTAGGGAACTGATATTTTGTTGTTTTTATACCTGTACTGATATGACCCGATTCGGATGTAACAAATTCAAATATGAAATAAGTTTTGTTTAGTAAACTACATACTTTTTTTTCTTTTTTCAAAATGATATTTTTATGTTAAGTTTAAATTTTGTCAGATTATTCAAATTTATAAGAAACGCATAGGTTTACATACAAACAATGCGCAAAGGAAAAAAAAAAAAAAAAAAAAAAAAAACGGAAAATCCTGAATAAAGATCATTGTACTAAAGATCGGATCTTCACGTTCTAAGACTCATTCACAATGATTTGAGAGGATGGCCACAAATATGCTAATTAATTATTGCGGCCGATATCTTAAGTTACAAAATCAGACACAAAAAACGTACTTTCTCTGAATAAACATACATTTTTTTTAACGGATTCAGATTTCTGCCCTCCCAAATACAGAAAGTAGCCGCCATCTGGGAAATATGGTCCCCATAATTTGGTCAAGACAGCAATCTAAAATTTGAACCCCTAATGTTAATTTTACTTTTTGCGTATTTCATCACATATTGAGGACTTTTTAAGCGAAATTAAACATTTGTGCGTACAATTAAAAAAATTCGTTCATCCAGATTAGTTAACTCCATGCAAAAATAACTTTTAATAAATATTTATTATTTTAGCTAATAATAGTCGAAAACTTTTTGAATTGTAAGCTATGCACTTTTTTACATAATTTTAAAGTGTGTAAGTTTATGTGGTAAAATACAAAATTTGAGTGAAATCGGTCAAATAGTTCCTGAGAAATCGAATTTTAAAGAAGGCTTTGATTTAAAATTCAATTTATATTCAATTTTATATATATATAACTCTTGACTGAACTAAAAAAAAACTCTTGAGTTAAAAATTAACTTAATTCGAGTCCATCTGTACTGCCTTAAATATGCAAATCTGTATCAGGATGCATGCTAAAAATAGTAGAAATACTAAATAATGTAATGACTTATTTGTATTTATTTGATGAATGCTGAAAGTGATAAAAAATAATAAATATTACTAGCTCTTAATCAAAAGAATGTGTCACGGAACATGATGCATACAATTTATTTTATTTGTAAGAATTATATTTCATTTAAAAGTGTTAGATGCAATAGTGCGGAAAAGGAAAACACGAGTTCATAGGAAAGTGACGCACTAAAAGTGCATGTCATCGTTTCCTCTCCAACTAAAATAGTTGTGGTTGTCTTAAAAGATATTTTCAATTAATAAGGATTTTCCAAAATTAAAAAAAACGTGAAAAAAAAACACGGGTGAAATTTTTTCTCATTGCATTTATACAAGTTCTTGATCTTACCTAATTCGGGTTTCAAATTTGAAATTACTTTTATTTCAAAAGCTACAGAATTTTTTAAAAATTTTATTTTTAGCTTAGTTTATTTTTATCCGAATGTACTAGTTTATTAAGAACGTGTAAGTTTATATACATACATATACACTTGTCTGCTCATTTGAAAATAATACTGAAGACAAGACAAAAAATATATGATCGTAACTTATCGCGCCATAAACTGAAATGTTTTTGCCTTCTTGTTACCACTCCCTACGTAGCAGAGAAGTGGGAGCATTTAGTAGTCACTCGAGTGAATTTTAAAAAAAAATTCTGGTTAGGAATATATAAGGAAATTGCATAAAAGCTGAAAATTGCAAGGAGAAACCGATTGCAGATTTGAAATCAGCAACGAAAAGATATCTATGATCTATTCAGAAGCCTGAAACATCAGGGAAAACATAGTCCAACTTTTAACATAGTATAATATGTTTACATTAGAGCTCTTCTTAATAAAAAATCTGATAATCGATTGGTAAGGATTTCATTAAATCACATTTTATTAAAAAAATACTCTAATTTAAGATACTTTTTTTTAGTGTTGTAAATGGTTTCAGAAAAACTTCTGATAATTTGTTTTTCGTTTTACTAATCGTTTGACTAAAAAGGAATAAAAAGACTCAAATAGTTGAGACGAAAAGACCTATTCAGAAGTAAACTAAGTAGTGTGTATTCATGTGTAATAGTGGTTCATGTTCATCAATGCCACATATTGCATGAAATAAAATTGTTCTGTGAATATTAAACAGTGTTAATAACTTAACAATATTGCATGCTGTTGCTTATTGACGAAAGCGAATTATAAGAATGACAATGAGTATTTTTTTTTTTTTTAAATCTGTTTTAAATTAGTTTTGAAATAGCAAAATAAATAAGTAAAATATTCATAACAAGAACGTTATCTATAAAATCAATCAGCCACTGTCTTCGGAATAAAGTGGAGAAAAAAACAAAATCGAAGTATGATACTTACAGGAATATTGAGAGAAAAGTTTTCAAGGACTGACAAGAAACGTAGTTTTATATTTAGTTTAAGTGTAGAGATTCTTGCAACTGGTGAAGTAATAGTAGGTAACTTTCCAGATCTGTTGCAAAACGTGTTTTTCTTTTCTGGTGGCAGCAACAAAAAAAATTTGAAAACAGTCTCTTACTAAATCTCGATCGAAAGTGAAACTGAAGAAATGTCAGCATCTTGAGCTCGGCCGTGAAAAGAAAAACTTGACGCAGGAAGTCGTTATTGGAAAAAAATATTGTTAAATAAGTGAATATTCGTTCTTTGTATTGGCTGTGAAGTTAAAAGTCGAAAACAATTTTAATTGCGTCGGAGTTTTTGCTTGACTCCGGTTGGATAAAAGCTATGTCCTACAAGATATTAGAAGAAAATATTAAAAATATTTGAATAAATATTTATAATTACTTAGACAAAAATATTACTCAAAGGAATATTACGTTAGTTATTTAAGCTATAACTTATCCCAATATTAATTTGTTATGTTGCAAAATTAATTAGTTATAGACAATATCTCTCACATTTATTTAGATATACAGACTATTTAAAAATCGTGTGGTAAAAATAGATAAAAATTATAAACATTCTAGTTGTTAAGGGGGTAAGTTCCTTTTGCGTTGTCATTCACAAATCCTAAAGATTGCCGGATTTGTTGTTTCTAGGCATGACATATTTTTTCTATGAAAGTTGAAATTGTTCACTTATTTATGTACCAAAAAGAATTTTGTTTACTTACGTTTGTGTCCTTAGTACCCACGTCTAAATATTTCCCTTATGATTCTATTAAGAGCTACTAGAGAACATAAGTAATTTTTCTATCTAAACACTGTTTAAAATAACATTTAAAATTAACATTATATTGTTATGACAAATTTGGCGAATTCAGAACCGTAATTTATTATTTTCGCTTATTAAATGGACGGATATATTGAATACAATATTCGTATGCATCAAATTATCCATAAAGCTGACCGTTAAGTTATGAATCATTTAACGAATATCTATAACTGTAATTTATAATAATATATTAATATAATTTGTAAAAAAATAGACAAACAGAAACAGTAAAACGGATAATATGATTAGACAACGTTTTAAATAACTTTATCTTAAAATGCAGCGTAGAATTAAGTTATAATAGTAATAATAATAATAATAAACAATTGTCATAATTTTAAACTCTTAACTAAGAAAACAGTCAAAATCAAAAACGTAATAATAGCGCTATAGATAAATATTTTTAAATTAGGGATACGAAAATATTCATAGGAAAAAAAATACCTTAATGACTTATATTAATTTTATACTGATAACAACTAAAACAATATGGAAATCAATGTGAGAAAATTGGATCCTATCATGTGAGTTATCTGCCAATAAAAATGCCCCAACAACAATGAAAAGCTGTGTAAGACTCTTATGTTTCATAGAGATATTATTATCAAAAACAAGTGGGGCAATTATATCTCACGGCCCATAAAATGGTTAAACGCCGGGGGGTTAAACGGAGGATAAGTCTCTCTGATACAAAAAAGTGAATTATTTCATGCCGATTTTTTTAATCTGAAGTTTCGTCCTAATGTTCGTTACATAATTTCCACAATATATGCATACTAAAAGAAATACATTTTTGAATGAGTTTTGCTAGTAATAAAACTGTTTTAACGTATGTACGAAAAAATTCGAATCTTCGATAAAAAAAAAAAATATATAGTTAATCTTACTTTAAGGATCTTAATATCAAGTATTCACCGCAGCAAGTAATTTAGTAATTAACTCCTTTACTCTTTCTTGATGTAAACTTGCGTAAAAACAAAATCCTAAGTTGATTCTATTTACTGATTCCTCAACAATCGCGTAACATCTAATAAGATTTGGAATAAGATAGTATTTAAATCGCTCATTAGAATAAATATCACGAGAATAAAGATAACGATATGAAGATAAAAGTATTTATTTTAAGCTCGAGTCATTAAAAAAGGTCATTATTTAAACTTTTCAGAACTCTAAATTTAGAAGAGTTCAGTTAGTCTCAATAGTTAGTTCATTCAGGTAAAATTATTTGTAGGAACTCTAAACTATTCTTTAACTCAGTTTTATCAGGCCTATTCAGTCGAAGTTTTAATAAATTGAAAATTGTTAAATGCTAAAGGAAAAAAAAAAAAAAAAAAAAACCCTGCGAGTATTGAAATGAATATCTGCTTATTGAATACAATATTTGCGTATTAATATCAGTTTCTTAATATCTCTGTATTACATTCAGTACTTGTTTTATTGAGATAAAGTAAGAATTACATTTTAATTTTATTTCATATTTTTTCCAAGTTAGAATCAGTTCATTTCATTTAAATGAATCTATCGGTAAAATGAAATTTTTGAACACTATTGATACTATTTATTATTTAAAACCCAAAATTACGTAAAAAAGTGAAACAGTTTATATTTATGCAAGTTAAAGATACCATTTTAATTAATTAGTTGCTGCTAGAAATTTTTTTTTTCCACAGCGATTCACAAACATATGTACTGTAAGTAAGGTGATCAAATGGTCTCAAATCTTGAGAACTGTCCTCGAATTTCTATAGTTGTCTCAAATCTTTCAAACTCTTTGAGAACAGAAAATGTCCTGAAAACTTATTATAGGTTCTCAAATAGTTTGAACTTTTGATTTATTTTTTTATGTGTTGTGGAACCTACTAAATTAAGATTTATAAATGCAATTATAAATTTTTCTACCACTAATATATTATATTATAACCGTCGTTGAACAGCCGACCCAATTTCATGGGTTTACGACTACTAATGTTCAACTCCGTAGCCTTGTAATTTTGAACCAATCCAGAAGACAAGGAAACTCCTGGATCGGTACCCCCAGAGGTATTGATTTGTTATGGGAACACGGAGGACTTTGAGACTCGACAGATTTAACGTGCATCAGTCACCATTTACTACACGGGGAGTCTTCGGCCGGCGAGGATCGAACCCACGACCTCTTGGACATGGGCCCAGCGCCCTACCGACCAGGCTATCCCGGCCCTCTCTACCACTAATATAGAATTTTTCCACAAAGTGGAGCATAGCATCTCCGCATCGATTTCTTTAAACCGTTGTGAAGAACCTCGAGAACAAAGAGTAAATGCCGAGTTTGTACGGGTTGTAATTAAGGGCAAAATATTTTATATTTGTTTGAATTATAACAATTTAAAGATATTTTTTTTAATGCAAAACCGAAAGCTAAGTTCAAATATATGCTCATTAGTAGAGACCGGATTTTGATGACCTAAAAAATCTCAATTAATGCCCTTAAAAAGTGCAAAAAATGCCCTTAAAAATGCAAAAAATGCCCTTAAAAAATGCCCTTAAAATGCACAAATTGCGCTAAAAACGCCTTATCACATGACTTAAATAAAGTAAAAATATTGAACTAAAAAAATTTTTTACTCTTTAAAATTATTATGAGTCATTTCAAAAAATATAAAGCAATGCAATACTTGTTCTACGTTCATTAAAGTTTGAAAAATATGTTTTATATCCTAAAATAACAAAAAAAAAAAAAAAAGGAAAATATATTGACTCCAAAACATTTTCATTTTGTATAGAAACTTTAATGAATATATCAACTTCCATCTCATAATATTACTAAATATCGGAATTACATTGGATTATTAATTTTTTTAAAAATATTTTGAAATGTAAACGAGCGTCTCTTGTCTGAAAGTTAATTTTTATACCTGCAGAAGCTTCTTTCAACGTCTACTGATATTATTGGTGCGTACTTGAAAAAGACGGTCTCACTTACTGACAATTCTTCTTCAATTTGAAAAGATGTTGCTTCACCTGTTAATATCCTAGAGATTTTCTTCATTGTTTGGAAGTCAGTGTAATAATAAAAAATGATAAAAAATAATAAAAATTAGAAAAAATTAACAAAAAAAAAAAATAAATTTAAAAAATGCAAAATATGCCCCAAAATTTAAAGAAAAATGCCCTATAAATCTCAAAAAAATGCTCTAAAGGACAAAAAATGTCCAAAAATGCAAATGTCATCAAAATCCGGGCCTTACTCATTAGTTTGCAACGATGCCTAATTAATAAAACAACAATATTTAAGTTTTCTGTATGTTATTTCAAAAAAATCGAGTAAAAATGTCTTTGCAATTCATATCTTGTACGAATTTTGCATTAAAGTAAGTAATACAATTTCTGTAAGATTCGATCACGTCTTTTCGGAACATCTTAAACAGTTTAACGCATAATATTTTTCTTCGGAAAATACTTTTCTCATGGAATAAATACAACGAAGTGTTTTCATAACATTTTTCATTTATATTAAATTTTGTAACTGCTTGAAATACCAAAAAAAAAAAAAAAAAAAAAATATTACTTCATTGAAATAAGATAGCTTTTCTTACAATCAATTTAATATAGCATTATTTATTTAAACGTTAATTTATTTTTACTAGTGAATAATGCAGGAATGGAGGGAAAAAAAATGCAAAATAATATAAATAGTCAAGCATTTAATAAAGCAAATAATATCTTAGCTTCATACAGAACTGCCATTTTGTTTTCTTATCTTACATAAGGTGGATCCCTATCAAAACAACGAGCTCTAAATCCCACTGACAACAATTGTTCGCCATACTTGCTATGAAAGTGTACAGAACTTTGATAATCAGAACTGTGCTTTACGTCAAACTCCCATTCAGTCATAGGAACCAATCTACTTTTACTACTGACCACAGAGGGATAAATAAATGGAGTTGAGAAATTGGATTTTAATTCCACATGATAAAACACTGTGTTTGTTTTTCTTGGGAAAGTAGAACAAGGCCTACCTTTAATAGCGTCACACCTAGCAAGGAAACAATTCTCTTCACACCAAGAATATCTATTTAAATCGTAAACGTTTATTGTCCCGTTGTAGACACCCAGATAGTAGTCCTCCTCTATAGTTTCAGCAGAATAGCTTACAGAACAACACATGCCATTATTACAAGCTTTTATGTGCCTCCCAGATTTTGGCAATTTTACAAGAGTATAATTTGCAGTCTTTTCATCGGAACAATACAATTTCCCAGTTGAATCATCCGTAGCATCGATTAAAAGATTGGAACAAACTTTTGGAACGTCTTCTTCTTCACTTTTCAAGTCCCAAACTTTGGTGTCAGTGAAAGCAGTCAATGAAGGCCTTGAGGACAGTATTGGTTGATGTGAAACTGGAACTTTAGCAACAACTACTTTCGATACTCTATCTGGATTGTACGTATATCCCAGAGATCCATGTGTTTTATGGAATATGCCACTTCCAAGTGCGTATAGAGAAGGACTTTGGATGTTTGAGGCAACTATGGTAGCGTTGTTTCCTAATGCCCAACCTTGCCAAAATGCAACTGATAAACCTTGAGGAGGGTTTTCGGCCCACATTGTCGTAAACATTATACCATCGATTTGCGGCCATTTGGCAACTTGGCTCATTCTTTTAAATAATATGTCGAAGCAAATATAAGTGGCAAATGTACCAAAATCGGTTGTGAATACGGGATCTTGTTCCTCTCTCGCCAGATCCATGCCTAATTCAAAGAATAAATGTTCTTTATAGTATCTGAGTATTAATGTCCCTTTTCGGTCGAAAACAACATTTGCATTGAAGTGAAAAACTCCATCTTTTGGGCATTCAGAAATTCCGGAGCAATCTTTAATATCCCCCATGTTTGCTACTACATACATGGCATTATTTTTTGCTACGCAACTGAGTGTGTAGAGTATTGGTCTTTTCATGTAAAGTTCAACTTCATCGCAGGGAGTAATTCGTGTCTTCTTAGGATCTGGTACATCTTCCAGAAAATGCTTTAGTTGTGTCCTGTTACCGGGATAAAATAATCCGTATTCTGGATAAACAATGATATCAGCTCCCTGAAAAAAAAAATTCAGCTTTATGTTATATATTAATTTTCATCGGTACATTAATTTTTATTAAAAAAATAAATAAAAAAAAAAAAAAAAAATCGAGGCATCACAGACCAATAATATAATTGAATTGTAAAAAGTATTTTTATTTTTATATTTTTAATCTGTCTTGTAACAATTGGCTGGTGGCTGGGTCGCGTGTAGGCGATTTTCCCTTTATGAGTTTAAAGTCCCTTCGCAAACGATTATTCCCTAACAGGCAGTAAATGGCTGAAGAGGAGTGATGTAATAGATGAAGAGGAGTGACGTAACGGTATGCGAGCCTATCAGCGATTGCCAGAGGGCGCTGGTTTTCCTCCCTCCTTTTTTTCGAATCTTCGACGCAGAGCGCGTTAGTCAGTCTCTTAAAAAATTTTCTATTCTTAGGTGTTGAAATTTTAGGCTGAAGCTTCGGCCTAACCGGCATCCCGCATCCATGGATCCGATAAGTGATAAGTACCATTTCAATTAAACGAAAATTCTAATTTTTTTTATTTGCTTAGTAAAGTGATTTAAATCATGTTAATGTTAAAAAATTTTAACTTAAATTAGGAACTTTAAAAATTCTAATTACTCCGCCAATTTTAAACCACGTGCATGATGATTTTTTTTTAAACCCAGCCAATTATTTTTATAAATTGTTAATGTTTGATATGTTCATTAATATAATCTAAGCTCTTATAACATTTTAAATTAATTAGAAGGTGCACCGAATTTTCGAATATCTAATGTATTCTAATTGTTTAACGAAGACACTATATTTGTATAAGAGCAAATGCATTGTAACCAAGAATTATGTTTTAATATATATTTGTTTTTAAAAGTTAAATTAGTCTCTAATTCTGACTATGTCTCATGCTAATTCTTTGGATAGGGTCAAAGCTAGTGCACGTGCTGTCTAGTGCCATGATTTCTCAAAGATTATTTATAATCTTTTTAAATAGCTGAATATTTCGTTAAATAATGCAAATTAACATTGCTTGTAATTAATTCTAGTCCAAATTGCTATTTAGATTAGCAGATTAACATTGCTAGCAGATCTTGAGTCACGTGGATGGCCTGCACGAGCACGTTAGGGAACAGTGATTAGTGAGGTTAAATGTAGGGATGAAGTTATTAATTTTGACATTTAAATCACGATGAAGTTATTTCGAGGTCTAGTTATATTTATGACTTTTAATTTAAAAATTACACAACGCAACCATCGTTATTAAGAAACTATTCTAAGTACTATACGATCTAATTAAAGTATTATTTTATTAAATGCTTAGTACTGATGGATAAAAGTCCAAAAGGCACTTAAAGGTAGTTAAAAATGAACCATACTTCGAAATTGAAAAAATAACAGATTTTTAAATTTACAACTCCTGGTTAGTCTTTTAAAGTAATTTAATATATATGTTAAATTATAACTAATGTTTTAATTTAAAAAAAAAAAAAATTTAATATAACACTATTGAGGGTTAAAATTTAAATATAACACTGGTGCCATGACCAGTCGCGATAAGTTTAAATTAAAATAAATACTACCAATAAAATAAGTGGTTATATAATGAGTTAATACTGACATAAAATTACATATGTACACAATATGAGCGTATGTTTTGCAGTGTAAAATTGTAGCAGTGTTGTTTTCTGAATTATTTTTAATTATGGTAATACTATGATTGTGTTTAATTCTGTTTATGGTAATTACTATACTTTTTGAGGTATATCAATGAATATTTGTATTATATGTTTTTAAATGTCTTATTAGGAAATTTGTGTTATGTTATAGTCATAGTTATGGGTTATAGTAATAGGCAATTTAAGTCCTTGTAATACTGGATAGGTTGATTTTCGAATAGTTGGTTAAATAATTTATCGTTATGGATGAGTCAGGTGAAGCCACGGAAATTTTAGCTGCGAGCAATACTCCCGTTGTTATTCCGAGTGTCAGAGTCACTTCAAATTTTATTGCAGATTATTTAAATTTTATTCCCAAATTCGACGGTAATTCTTCACTAAATGAATTTGTTCATAGACTTAACGAAATAGCAGAACATTGCGATTGGTCAGAAAAAGATAAGATATTCGCGTTAAAATTGAGAATTACAGGAGAGGCGCAAGAATACCTAAACAGTCAAAGAGACAGGGACATAACTTTTAACGATATTGTCAAAAAATTAAAAACTAGATTTGAAAGAAAGAATTCGGTGACTACTAGTATTGGCAAGCTAACTTCCGCTTACCAGTTACCTGTAGAGAGTGTTAGACAATTTCTTTCACGAATTGAAAGCCTTTCATACAACTGTATTCCGGAAGAAAATGGTGAGGCATTCGAATCATACAGGCTACAGTTATTACTCAGCGCAGCGAGACAAGGCATTAAAGGTGAGATTTTAAAAGGAATAGGAGCTGCGGGGTTCACAGACTATAGGGAATTTAAAAACCATGCCATAAACTTCGAGGAAACATTAGCAATCGCGAGGCCCACTACAGAGGAGGTAAATAGTTTCGAATCTAGAAATGCGTGCGATAATAGTACAGAAATAAAAGAATTAAAAGAACAAATAGCGATTTTGGCAGAAAACATTAAACAAATGCAAATAAGGGGTAGGGAAAATAAAATTAAACCTGACCATCAAAATTTTAGGCAAGGCAGTCAAATAAAAATATGTAAACGATGCAACAAGAGAGGACACATTGCACCCGCGTGCAGAACTTTAATTTGCAATTTTTGTGGAAGGCATGGCCACTTAGAGGAACGTTGTTTCCAAAAACGGTAAGCAAATAATTTAAACGAGAAAGGGGGGGAATAGATGAGGCGCGTCTTTCCGTTGCTACCCCACTCATAGTGCCATCTTTAAACATAATGAGAAAAGAAAGTATAGTATCCTTGCCCAAAATTCAATTAAAAATAAATAAAAAAAACTACGTTGCTATGTTGGACTCGGGATCATCTCTTAATGTTATATCCAGGGAAATTTTGGAAGAAATGCAGTGTAAATTTAAAATTGAAAAATGTAACTTGTTAGTTCAAAATTTTACGGGTGATACAGCCAGAATCAATTCTTTTGTTAACATACATTTTAAAATTAATGATAACCTTTTTAAGGAAGATTTTTTTATAACTCCTAATCGAATAAATTCAGACTATGACATGGTCTTAGGAAACCCATTTTTGGCAGGAAATAAATTTAACCTAAATTTCGATAAGAATTGTATTGAGAATAAAAATTTAAAATTAAATTGGACTAACAGCAAAATAGATAAAGTCGAATGTAATCTATGCGAAAAGGAAACAGGAATTAAATTATACACTCAAAACAAGTACATTTTAAAGCCTAAATCTGAACAGATAATATTTGTAAAATCACGGGTAAAGAATTTTAAGCATACTGAGCAGGTACTAATTTCTAATGTTCAAAAAACTCAGTGATCTAGGTGTTTGGGTTGCTAGAAACATCAATAAATTTTCTGAGTCTAATGTTTATCCGATAACAGTAATTAATACCCAGGACGAATGTATACACTTAAATAAAAACTGTAATATCGCAATACTCGAATGTTTAAGCAAAACACGTGTAGAGCAATGTAATTCCTTGGAGACTGCACAACTTGGAGATGATTTTGAGGCATGGGGAGGTGATATCGAAATCGATCATTTAGAAGCAGGAAAACAGGAAACCTTAAAACAGTTTTTAGAGAACTACCCAGACATATTCGCAAAAAGCGTAAAAGATCTTTCAGGGTGCGACACCCTTTTACATCGCGTAGATTTAACTGACGATATACCGGTAAGGCAACGTCATTACAAGGTTCCCCACCATCTAAAACCCGAAATGGAAAAACAAATAAATGAGCTACTCGAGAATAAAATTATTAAGGAGAGTACGTCCCCATATTCAGCTCCGGTTGTACTAGTAAAGAAAAAAGACGGCTCTTATAGGCTATGTACTGATTTTCGTAAATTAAATTTAAAAACACTCCCTGACTCACATCCGATTCCTAATATGACCGATCTGGTAGATAACCTTTCTGGCGCCAAATTGTTCACCATTTTAGATCTCTGCGCAGGGTTTTATCAAATGAAAATTAATCCTAATGATACCTTTAAAACAGCATTCGCAACAGAAAATGGATTATATGAGTGGTTACGCGTCCCATTCGGATTGCGAAATTCACCTAATTCCTTTCAAAGATTAATGGGAATCGTCTTGTCTGGTCTCAGACCTTTACAAATTGGAGTATATCTAGATGATATCATCATAGCTTCAGAAAATGATGCAGACGAACACTTAAAAAAACTAAAAATCGTTTTTGATAGATTGCGCAAGCACGGGCTTAAATTAAAACCAAAGAAATGTAAAATTTTAAAGACAAATGTAACATATTTAGGATTCACTGTTGAAAATGGTAAAGTTTTCCCGGATAAAAATAATATTGATGTAATAAATAGTGCTAGAATTCCCAAAAATTTAAAACAGGTACAATCCTTTTTAGGCATGGTAGGTTTTTATCGAAAATTTATTCCAAATTTTTCTAAAATCGCGTTACCTTTAACAAACCTAATCAAAGAAAATACTAAAATTGAATTTAATGATGAAGCGCTTAAATCTTTCAATACATTAAAAAAATGTTTGATTAACGAACCATGTTTATTATTGCCCAATTTAAAAAAAGATTTCATTTTAAGCACAGATGCTTCAAAATATGCTTTAGGTGCTGTTCTGAGTCAGTATGGCGAAGACAATCTACTCCACCCTGTTGCTTACGCAAGCAGAAAGTTAAAAGGGGCTGAAATTAATTATTCAACTGTAGAAAAAGAAATGTTGGGAGTTGTATTTGGGGTAACTCATTTCAGGCAATATCTGTATGCTAAACATTTTACGGTTTTTTGTGACCAAGCTAGTCTTTCATACGCATTAAAATTAAGAGATCCCACGTCACGCATAGCCAGATGGGTAATGACCTTACAGCAATTTGATTACAAGATAATACACAAGCCTGGAAAACAAAACATTACAGCGGATTACTTATCGAGAGAAATAAGTCATGTAAATAGTTTAGAATTAATTTCATTTGAGTCAGAACTGCTTGAAAAAATTAAATTAAGTCAAAATTCAGATCCGTTTTGCTTAAAAATTCTGGACGAGTTAGAAAATGAGGATAACACCAGTTCAAAGTCAAATTTTTTTGTTAAAAATGATCTACTTTATTGCAATTCAAAAAATGATAAAGATAAGAAAAAAGATAAACTTGTAATTCCACTAAACTTAGTATCCGAAATAATAAAGTTATGCCATGATTCACCCACAGTTACTCATCAGGGATTTTCTAAAACCTTAAATAGAATCAAACAATACTACTTTTGGCCTAAAATGTACAAACATATTTTTAACTATATAAAATCATGCAAGTCTTGCAATGAGAGAAGAGCACATAAACCGAGTAAGTTAGCTCCTTTACAAAGGGTACCAGTTACATCGAAACCTTTAGAGCTTATTGCTATTGATGCTCTTGGACCCTTACCGACAACCTTCATGGGAAACAAATATATTTTGGTTTTCTCAGATTATTTCAGCAGATGGCCAGAGGCTTATGCTACCCCGGATATTAAGTCTGATACGGTAGCCAGAACCCTTGAAACCTTTATTGCTAGTCACGGAGTCCCAAATCATTTAATTACTGACAGAGGCTCAAATTTCTTATCCAAATCAATATCGGAGGTTTACGAGAAGCTGGGAATAAGAAAACACTCAACTAGTGCTTACCACGCACAGAGTGATGGGGTAGTAGAGCGTCTTAACGCTACAATTTTAAATTCATTAAGTCATCTAGTAAATGAGTCTCAAAATGACTGGGACAGACACCTTAATTTTGCTCTATTAGCTCACCGTACTGCAATGCACACATCAACAGGTTTTACACCAGCTTCAATTTTGTATGGGAGAGAACTACAGCTCCCACATAACTTGTTAACAGGGGAAAATAGACTATCATATGCAGATATTAAAGATTATGTTTTCGATTTAAAAGACAGATTAAGGAGATCATTTGATATTGTTAAGAAAAATCTCACTGAAGCGGCTAAGAAACAGGAGATTCGAAGGGAGAACATTTCTAAAGATAAAAATATTAAATTAAATGACTTCGTTTATTTATACACCCCCACCTTCAAACAGGGAAATTCAAGGAAATTAAGTAAATTAAACACGGGTCCCTTTAAAGTAACTAAAATTATATCACCAGTAAATGTTGAGATCGAGCCTGTGAGTGGAGGTAGCATGAAACGAGTGCATATTGATAGATTAACTAAGGTACCTTTGCGACTCGAACATTTTTCAGACACTAAATTAGATAAGGGTGATGTAAACAATGAGGCAATTAATTCTCCAGATGTTGAGGTGAAGAAAAAAATTCATGACTATAACCTACGCACTCGAAGAAAAAGGTAAAATGATTTGTAATTAAATTAATTGATTCGGAATTCAGTGATGAGTAAAAATGAAGTTGTGATTGATTAATGATTGAATTAATAATGAGTTAATTGAGATTAAGATTGATTGGAGTTGATACTATTAATTAATTAAATAATATATATGAGGTTGAGAAGAGATATCAATATTGATATATATATATAAAAATTGAGGGATTAATGAGATAATTAAATTAAGTAAGAAAAATTTAGGATGAAAAATGTTATTGTAGATAGACATAATTGTAAGGCAGAACAATGATAAGGTTTTGGTAGTGAAAGCGGAAGAAGGTAAAAAAAAAAAAATGAAAAACTGTTTTAATTTTATGTGTATAAATTCATGAGGGTGGATGCGATCAGAGATAAAAAATTGTTAACTTCTGTGGATAAGAATCAAGTAAGAGGATGTTAAGTGCAACAAACGGACCAAGCAGCTGTTTGGTGATTTGGTAGAGAGGAGATTGGAGGGTTATTCCGAGCTGAGTTTCCATGGAAGAAGAGATCCTTGACAAATATGAGCTGAGTTCCAATGGAGGAGAAGAGAAGTTGATCCTTGACAATTCCGAGCTGAGTTCCCATGGAAGAAGAGAGAAGTTGATCCCTGACAATTCCGAGCTGAGTTCCCATGGAAGAAGAGAGAAGTTGATCCTTGACAAATCCGAGCTGAGTTCCCATGGAAGAAGAGAGAATGTTGATCTTTCAGAGACCTAAAGACACCGACCGATGGCCACGGTTGTTGTCTGAGTAAATGCAGCAACCTGGAACGTAAGGTCGACCGCTGGACGGATGACCCAAAATTTCAATAACATCAGCTGCAAATAAATCAGATCTTCAGCATCTTATGGACCTTCCAATCACATGGAGTAACAATCCTAGGATGTGCCATGGTCGAGAAGCCCATAGACTCGTATGCCACGATCATCCAATAGTTCTGATGTATAGTAAGCACAGTTGCAGAAAGGTGGAGGAATCCGGAATCCACTTGCCCTAACTTACAGCATTTCCCCAGACTTGGAGCCCACGTAAATCAACTTAACACCCAACCTCCCAACTCCTACCATACCTACCTTTGTCACCAAGATTTTCGATGAACTGAAAAGAAGGTAGATGATTGTCAGTCCTCATATTACTAAAGAACTGTTAAGGCAGAGCAGAGAAAATACACAAATGGACTGCTATTATTCATAAAAGTGAACTGTGTAATATTTACGATTTAATCATCTCTGATACGGGTTTTCACTCATGAGTCATAAGCTAGTATATTGTGAGGTTGTGATGTTTCGATTAACATATGATGTCCAGTAGATAGTTAAAGGGGGTTAGTCAATTTGTCTTAATTAAAAAAAAAAAAAAAAATAAATAAATAAATTTTTTTTTTCCCCTATACGGGATGGAATGTTATATATTAATTTTCATCGGTACATTAATTTTTATTAAAAAAATAAATAAAAAAAAAAAAAAAAATCGAGGCATCACAGACCAATAATATAATTGAATTGTAAAAAGTATTTTTATTTTTATATTTTTAATCTGTCTTGTAACAATTGGCTGGTGGCTGGGTCGCGTGTAGGCGATTTTCCCTTTATGAGTTTAAAGTCCCTTCGCAAACGATTATTCCCTAACAGGCAGTAAATGGCTGAAGAGGAGTGATGTAATAGATGAAGAGGAGTGACGTAACGGTATGCGAGCCTATCAGCGATTGCCAGAGGGCGCTGGTTTTCCTCCCTCCTTTTTTTCGAATCTTCGACGCAGAGCGCGTTAGTCAGTCTCTTAAAAAATTTTCTATTCTTAGGTGTTGAAATTTTAGGCTGAAGCTTCGGCCTAACCGGCATCCCGCATCCATGGATCCGATAAGTGATAAGTACCATTTCAATTAAACGAAAATTCTAATTTTTTTTATTTGCTTAGTAAAGTGATTTAAATCATGTTAATGTTAAAAAATTTTAACTTAAATTAGGAACTTTAAAAATTCTAATTACTCCGCCAATTTTAAACCACGTGCATGATGATTTTTTTTTAAACCCAGCCAATTATTTTTATAAATTGTTAATGTTTGATATGTTCATTAATATAATCTAAGCTCTTATAACATTTTAAATTAATTAGAAGGTGCACCGAATTTTCGAATATCTAATGTATTCTAATTGTTTAACGAAGACACTATATTTGTATAAGAGCAAATGCATTGTAACCAAGAATTATGTTTTAATATATATTTGTTTTTAAAAGTTAAATTAGTCTCTAATTCTGACTATGTCTCATGCTAATTCTTTGGATAGGGTCAAAGCTAGTGCACGTGCTGTCTAGTGCCATGATTTCTCAAAGATTATTTATAATCTTTTTAAATAGCTGAATATTTCGTTAAATAATGCAAATTAACATTGCTTGTAATTAATTCTAGTCCAAATTGCTATTTAGATTAGCAGATTAACATTGCTAGCAGATCTTGAGTCACGTGGATGGCCTGCACGAGCACGTTAGGGAACAGTGATTAGTGAGGTTAAATGTAGGGATGAAGTTATTAATTTTGACATTTAAATCACGATGAAGTTATTTCGAGGTCTAGTTATATTTATGACTTTTAATTTAAAAATTACACAACGCAACCATCGTTATTAAGAAACTATTCTAAGTACTATACGATCTAATTAAAGTATTATTTTATTAAATGCTTAGTACTGATGGATAAAAGTCCAAAAGGCACTTAAAGGTAGTTAAAAATGAACCATACTTCGAAATTGAAAAAATAACAGATTTTTAAATTTACAACTCCTGGTTAGTCTTTTAAAGTAATTTAATATATACACTGGTTATCATAAATTAAGGAAAAATCACAAAAATAGCGATAACTCTTTCAAAAGTCAGATCAATGGAGGCCTGTTCTCTTTACGGATGAGTCCAGGTTTAGTCTAGAAAGTGACAGTAGACGTTATTTGATATGGAGAGAACCTGGGACCCGTTATCATCCATCAAACATCCGTGAAAGAGATGCATACGGAAGAGGCAGTGTCTGTGTTTGGGGAGGCATATCCTTAGGAGGGCGCACATACCTCCATGTCTTTCCAAGGGGAACCGTGAATGCTCAGGTTTATCGAGACAACATCCTTGATGCTTATGTGCGCCCATATGCCGGGGCAATTGGTGATTGCTTCCTGTTACAGGACGATAATGCAAGACCACACAGAGCTCGCATTGTTGATGATTATCTTCAACAGGAAACAATTACTCGCATGGAGTGGCCAGCTCGATCCCCGGACTTGAATCCTATCGAGCACGTTTGGGATGCTCTAGGGAGGCGTGTATCTGCCATCAATCCGCCCCCTCAGACCCTTGCCACGCTTGCAACTGCTTTACAAGAGCAATGGCTCTCACTTCCTATTGAACTGATAGACCGCATAATTGAAAGCATCACACATCGCTGTTTGTGCTGTATTGCTTCTAGAGGCAATCATATTCCATATTAAAGGTACTTTTTCTATTGCAAACCGATACTTCCAATTTGTTTATTTTATACATGTGCTAATTTCTATACTACTATTAATGTCTGATAATTTCTTTTTATGTTGTTTAATACCTTACTATGTGTTGTATATTGTGGGTAAGTTTCATAAAATTCCATGTGTAATTTCTTGAGTTATCGCGATTTTTGTGAATTTTCCTTAATTTATGATAACCAGTGTATGTTAAATTATAACTAATGTTTTAATTTAAAAAAAAAAAAATTTTAATATAACACTATTGAGGGTTAAAATTTAAATATAACATTTAGAATGATGAAAATAATGAAGAATAGTTTAATAATAAATGTTATTAAAAATTAAATAATTAAGATTGAGCAAATAAAATGAATAAAAAATAAAAACTAAGTAAACATAAATGAGCATATTTGCCATCTGGGTGCTTGAGGCAGCAGTCGGCCCTTTAAGCATTCATTATGAAATTTTGCATTGAGATAGTACAATAAAGAAAAGAAAATATTTAAGTATGCAACGAAAACAGCTCTGTGAAATTCCAAAAGCAGTCTAAAGGTGAAAAACGTCACAAGAACGACAATGGATATGCGGTGCAGACACGAGATACCCAAATTGCTATTGGTTTGAAACCTTAAGTATTAACACGTTGACTACCGCACGAGTTTACAGTAAAATCTCCTTCAGGTCATGGGTGCCGCTGTACGAAGCTTGTTCTGCTAATGACTCCCACCGATATTTTAGTCTCTGGCGGTCACAAGAATATTATCTCTCTCCTTTCGTTTCTAGAGTTACATGCCTGTATATTTGCGTCTGTTGCTTCGTATCTGTTTCTCATCTCACCACTTTACACGATCAGTTTGAATATTTACCTAGAAAAAAAGTATACATCTTAAAATCTTTACCCTAATTCGTTGAAATTTTGAAAAGAAAAATGGAAAACTTATTTCTTAGTGAGTCAAATAGCAGTGAACAAAAAAGCTTTTACCAGACTCACAATTACTTTTTTAATAAATCATTTTTTATTACTTTTATAGCAATTCAACAATTTTGTTCCTTACTGTGAAATATCTTTTCAAATACATGCGAATATCATTCGCAAGTAGTCAAATAAGCGTCACCCCAGTACGGGTGACGCAGCCCGATCAGAAATTTTGCTGTCACCCGGATGTGCGTGACGTGGCAGTCAACGTGTTAAATGATGAGACACAGGATTAAAAGTAATAAATAAAGCTTCTATCTGTGAGAGTCACATTTTTCAATGAAAGTGCCATTCAAAAAAAGAACTAGAAGCACATTTGTGTTTAAATAAATATTTTATTCATTTAGCTACTAATTAAATTTAAATACAGCGAGGGTTCAGGACCAAATATGTATGCAACTTAAAGTTAGCGAAATATTTTTGGGGATATGATTGTCTTGCTTATCTTAAATTAATGATAACAGTTAACAGGAACAATTGAGTTATAAGTTTTACTTTTGTTGAAAAAGGGACGCGTTCTCAAATAAAGAACATTGGCAGTTAACCAATTAACACTGGCTGAAAGTTTTGCAAAGACCAGCCCACAATTTTGTACTAAGAATGAGCTGAATCAATGTGTTGTTTCATGTAAAGTTTTGAATCATTTACATGTAGCTAAGTTAAAAATAATTCTAAATCACATTTACAAAATAAAAAATAGTACATTAAGGCATAGGCCGGGATAGCCTGGCCAGTAAGGCGCTGGCTCCATGTCCAAGATTTCGTGGGTTCGTACCCCGCCGGCAGAAGACTCCCCCCGTGTAGTAAAGTGACCGATGCACGTTAAATCTGTGGAGTCGCAAAAGTCCCCCATGTTCCCATAACAAATCAAAACCTCTGGGGGTACTGGATTGGAAATCGATCGTTCTCTGGTTCAGGTTAAAATTACGATCTGTGGATGAATGAATGGATGTATGAATGGGTTCGCGCTATAAACGGGTGTGACCAATGGTGTGGCAGAAGTCGAGTTTTTGGCCATAGATGGCGCCACAGGAAAACAAGAACAATCACACCCCCTCTGCCTAAACAGGCATACGTCAACAACAACATAACTTAATTTACTACTCGAAGAAATTTTCTCATGAAGTTGACAGCCCTGACGATGCAGAAAATGAGTTATTGCCTCAGGTGACTAAAAATGCGATGACAAATAAAGTTCAAAACTTTATAAAAACAGATTAAAATTAGCAACTTTTCTTAGCATATTTTTTAGTTCACTATTGAAAATTAATAAATACAAAGTTCGTTCGTTGTAATGGAACTGGACGTCTGAGGCCTTACGGCCCTTTTCCCATTCATACTGAAATTAGACTAAGAAACATGCATGACAAAAATAAAGTTTTGAGGAGCAAAATGCAATAAATACAAAGAATGATTTTGCTTTGAATATGAACAATTTGAAATGTAAGTCATAGTGGCACGATAGAATAATTATTAACAGTGACTGGGTAAACTCAGTTACTGTTTTTATAAGTGTAGTTTTAACGCTTCAAAATAAGAACGTCAGCAGTATAGAACCATCAAAAATCCAAATCTTACTTTTGATTTTGCGATTTTTCCAGCCTTTATGTATTTCTTTAAGTTCATTTCCACAACAAGCTTCGGGGGATCGTTTAATCTTCCTAGTCGAGCATGATCATATGCAGCAGCAATATAAGTTGTGGCGTCAATAGCAGGGTAAGCAACAAAAAACATTGACAAAAGCAGGAACCAGCTGGTTGTCATTTTTACTGAAACTGAATATAAAAAGAACATCTCAGGTAAGATAAGCAACTCAAGAAAACAACTGAAATGAGCACAAATAGTAGCCGATGTAACCGTCGTTGAACAGCCGATCCAATTTTTGGGTTTACGACTACTAATGTTCAACTCTCCATAGTCTTGTAATTTTTAACCCAATCCAGAAGACAAGGGAACTCCTGGATCAATTATTGGAAGAAATTTGCCTTCGAGGAGGGAAACTAAACCGTATTTGCGTTACATAGAGATGAAGACCACGAGAACCACCCACGGTTAGCCTCACGGCAAGGCGACTCTAACCCATGATCCGTCAACCACTGAGAATATTTCAAGTCAACACTGTGCTCGGTGCCAGCCGGATGCGGAATTCATATCGACCAGTCAATTCCGGGATCGAACCCCGGTTCACCTCATTGGAAGGCGAACGCTCTATTCCCTGAGTCATCACGGCTCCTAGCTAAAGTTATAATGTTTCAATTGAAGTTCTGAAGATAATACAAATTTCATCCTTATCTGACCCTTTCAAACAAAATTTATCGCCATATTATCGCCAATGGTAATTTATCGATAATTGAAATTTTGATCACTTTCCAACTCGTTAAAATGTTCAAACTTTTAATTAGAGCTCTGAGTCTGATTAAAATGCTAGTTTCAATTGTTTTCAGTTCATCAGAACCATTTTTTCGCTTGATAGAATTTAGTATCATAGGTAATTTTGTAGACTAAAGTATCGAAAAGTTGAAGTTTTATTTTTTTGTCCAAAAAAATCTAAAAAAAAACGATATGCTTGAAATGACCCAATTCACACGCAGGAAACAGGCGGTCCAATACTGCCATTGCTCACATTACCCACTTAACATGTTAGAGACGCATACACGTCGCATCAAATCTTTATAGCGGTATATTATTTAAAAGAGTACCAAAACTATTCATTTCATAATTTTGATAGAAATTATTGGTTAAAAAAAAAATTAGTTTTAAGGTTTAAAAAAGTTTTTTTTTATGGGTTTTTATAATGGGCCGTATTATATAAAGAGTAAAACTATCATTACTGAAAGATAGCTGGAACTATAGAAATAATAATTATACACTAATATTTGTGAAAATTGCTACACCGTAAAGGAATTGTCAGAAATTAATGAAATTTATTCCGCATATTATCCATAGTGGTACAAATAAACATGAGCAATCTCTATGAAATTGTTTTCATTAGCATGTCTTATCTCACATTACAATTCATGTTAGTTTGGTTCAATTTGCGTAATTCCTTTACACTGTTGCAATTTTCTTTAACATGAGTGTATATAAACAAGAAAATATTTTTTAATCCTTTTTGACGACGAAAAAATTCATACTTACATAAGAGGAAGACGATAAAACGAAGTGAATTCTTCTGGTTGATTTTTTATGTGTTCCTGTTCTTGCTTTCGGCGAGGTAATACAGGAAATCTCGTCAGGTTTAGTATTAAGTAAGAACTATTTTCTGTTTTGAAACGAGACATAGAATATACCTTTCGTTTACGTCATCTGAATGTGAAAGCATTATCTTTACAAGCAAATTATATGTTACAAGCATTGAATTTAATAAAAAGGGTTTTATTTGTTATCAGTATTTTAGAGAATATAAATTATATATTTTAAATATTCATTATTTCATATAAATTAAGTTTTATTATTTATTTAAATAATATAACTAGCATTTATAAAAATCATTTGTAATAAGATGAAGGTTTGTTTTTGGTTTAGTTATCAACCCCAGCTTACATCATATAGCTCCCACGTGCTTTTAAAAGAAAAAGCCAACTCAAATATTTCTCTTTTTGAAATTTAATTTTGAGAAACAACGTTACCATTTAAAGAAATATATATTTTAATAACAGTTTTTTTGGGGTGGGTTGGGACATATATCTTGTCTTATTGCTTGGTACCAGGCCGAAGGCTGTTGCCGATTCATTTGATATGGTAATTATAGAACGTGATAAAAACGTGGCTTGGAATAAACGAATATAGGAGGACAAACATAAAAGAATGTAAAGTTATGTATCGAAGTACAGTTATGTATCGAGGTTCAGTACATGAATCAAATAACATTAATAGATACTATTTACAAATCATTTACAGGTTATATACATACTATTTAAAAGTAGAACTCGGACAAGATTAAAATTTTAAGCTGTTTATAACATAAATAAAATTCGATATATTTTTACATTTGAGCTTATATCTTTTGTAATCTTTGTTAACTCATAATTCTAAGAAAAAAAACGCAATATATGTATATATATATAGCAAAATAAATAAATACAAAAAAACCAGAAAAAAATTAAGAAAAACAATAAGTATCATTTATTGCGCATAAGCTGCAAGTAAATAGAACTCATAAGATAAGTTTAAAATGAAGATAAAACAAAGGTAAATTACAGACAAATGAAAAAAAAAAATAATAATCTTAAATAAATATTTATTTTCTAAAATTATTTATAGTCAACTTCTTTAAATTATCCAGTATAATATAACCTCGCGCACATCCGTTTTCTGGCCCATCCTTGGTAACTAACAAATCAAACGCACTTCAGTAATGCAGCAAGAACGCACTTTAAACTCCTCTAGTTACACTCAATTTACGCTTTTGTTTTCATAGTTTTCATATTTTGCAATCTGGCAATCTTGTTACGTAAACATTTTAAATCATTCTTGAAAAATTTCCCGTTCATGTAAGTTCATTATATTTCACTGCTCGCTTTATAGATTTTGTTTTATTCTGCTCTTCCTTTATATTTTATTTTCTGTTTTTACGTGTTATTTTAACTTATTGTGTTTAATTTTATTTATCGTAATTTTTGTAAAAAATTTTTTGAGTGCTCCTCACACTATTGTATTGATATATTTTGCTTTGGCTATATTGATACAATATTAGAAAGCACTCTTTTTCGGATATAATCGTGTGGGCTGATGAAAAGATTATATCTTTTATTTTCCGGTTTTTTAAAAAAAACTTTATCATTTTTTTTTTAAAATAATTCTTTTTTTTTCCCAGTTGTTTGTTATTATTATTAATCCCCCCCCCCTTTTTTTTCATTTTTCTGTAATTTACCTTTGTTTTATCTTCATTTTGAACTTATATATATATATATATATATATATATATATATATATATATATATATATATATATATATATATATATATATATATATATATATATATATTATTTGCAACAATTAAGGGCCTGTCTGGCCTTGTGATAGAAATCAGCCACTGGTCAGAGGAGTATGTAGTGTTATATATTAATTTTCATCGGTACATTAATTTTTATTAAAAAAAATAAATAAATAAAAAAAAAAAAAAATAAAAAAAAATCGAGGCATCACAGACCAATAATATAATTGAATTGTAAAAAAGTATTTTTATTTTATATTTTTAATCTGTCTTGTAACAATTGGCTGGTGGCTGGGTCGCGTGTAGGCGATTTTCCCTTTATGAGTTTAAAGTCCCTTCGCAAACGATTATTCCCTAACAGGCAGTAAATGGCTGAAGAGGAGTGATGTAATAGATGAAGAGGAGTGACGTAACGGTATGCGAGCCTATCAGCGATTGCCAGAGGGCGCTGGTTTTCCTCCCTCCTTTTTTTCGAATCTTCGACGCAGAGCGCGTTAGTCAGTCTCTTAAAAAATTTTCTATTCTTAGGTTTTGAAACTTTAGGCTGAAGCTTCGGCCTAACCGGCATCCCGCATCCATGGATCCGATAAGTGATAAGTACCATTTCAATTAAACGAAAATTCTAATTTTTTTATTTGCTTAGTAAAGTGATTTAAATCATGTTAATGTTAAAAAATTTTAACTTAAATTAGGAACTTTAAAAATTCTAATTACTCCGCCAATTTTAAACCACGTGCATGATGATTTTTTTTTTTAAAACCCAGCCAATTATTTTTATAAATTGTTAATGTTGATATGTTCATTAATATAATCTAAGCTCTTATAACATTTTAAATTAAATAGAAGGTGCACCGAATTTTCGAATATCTAATGTATTCTAATTGTTTAACGAAGACACTATATTTGTATAAGAGCAAATGCATTGTAACCAAGAATTATGTTTTAATATATATTTGTTTTTAAAAGTTAAATTAGTCTCTAATTCTGACTATGTCTCATGCTAATTCTTTGGATAGGGTCAAAGCTAGTGCACGTGCAGTCTAGTGCCATGATTTCTCAAAGATTATTTATAATCTTTTTAAATAGCTGAATATTTCGTTAAATAATGCAAATTAACATTGCTTGTAATTAATTCTAGTCCAAATTGCTATTTAGATTAGCAGATTAACATTGCTAGCAGATCTTGAGTCACGTGGATGGCCTGCACGAGCACGTTAGGGAACAGTGATTATTGAGGTTAAATGTATGGATGAAGTTATTAATTTTGACATTTAAATCACGATGAAGTTATTTCGAGGTCTAGTTATATTTATGACTTTTAATTTAAAAAATTACACAACGCAACCATCGTTATTAAGAAACTATTCTAAGTACTATACGATCTAATTAAAGTATTATTTTATTAAATGCTTAGTACTGATGGATAAAAGTCCAAAAGGCACTTAAAGGTAGTTAAAAATGAACCATACTTCGAAATTGAAAAAATAACAGATTTTTAAATTTACAACTCCTGGTTAGTCTTTTAAAGTAATTTAATATATATGTTAAAATTATAACTAATATTTTAATTTAAAAGTTAAAAAAAAAAAAATTTTAATATAACACTATTGAGGGTTAAAATTTAAATATAACACTGGTGCCATGACCAGTCGCGATAAGTTTAAATTAAAATAAATACTACCAATAAAATAAGTGGTTATATAATGAGTTAATACTGACATAAAATTACATATGTACACAATATGAGCGTATGTTTTGCAGTGTAAAATTGTAGCAGTGTTGTTTTCTGAATTATTTTTAATTATGGTAATACTATGATTGTGTTTAATTCTGTTTATGGTAATTACTATACTTTTTGAGGTATATCAATGAATATTTGTATTATATGTTTTTAAATGTCTTATTAGGAAATTTGTGTTATGTTATAGTCATAGTTATGGGTTATAGTAATAGGCAATTTAAGTCCTTGTAATACTGGATAGGTTGATTTTCGAATAGTTGGTTAAATAATTTATCGTTATGGATGAGTCAGGTGAAGCCACGGAAATTTTAGCTGCGAGCAATACTCCCGTTGTTATTCCGAGTGTCAGAGTCACTTCAAATTTTATTGCAGATTATTTAAATTTTATTCCCAAATTCGACGGTAATTCTTCACTAAATGAATTTGTTCATAGACTTAACGAAATAGCAGAACATTGCGATTGGTCAGAAAAAGATAAGATATTCGCGTTAAAATTGAGAATTACAGGAGAGGCGCAAGAATACCTAAACAGTCAAAGAGACAGGGACATAACTTTTAACGATATTGTCAAAAAATTAAAAACTAGATTTGAAAGAAAGAATTCGGTGACTACTAGTATTGGCAAGCTAACTTCCGCTTACCAGTTACCTGTAGAGAGTGTTAGACAATTTCTTTCACGAATTGAAAGCCTTTCATACAACTGTATTCCGGAAGAAAATGGTGAGGCATTCGAATCATACAGGCTACAGTTATTACTCAGCGCAGCGAGACAAGGCATTAAAGGTGAGATTTTAAAAGGAATAGGAGCTGCGGGGTTCACAGACTATAGGGAATTTAAAAACCATGCCATAAACTTCGAGGAAACATTAGCAATCGCGAGGCCCACTACAGAGGAGGTAAATAGTTTCGAATCTAGAAATGCGTGCGATAATAGTACAGAAATAAAAGAATTAAAAGAACAAATAGCGATTTTGGCAGAAAACATTAAACAAATGCAAATAAGGGGTAGGGAAAATAAAATTAAACCTGACCATCAAAATTTTAGGCAAGGCAGTCAAATAAAAATATGTAAACGATGCAACAAGAGAGGACACATTGCACCCGCGTGCAGAACTTTAATTTGCAATTTTTGTGGAAGGCATGGCCACTTAGAGGAACGTTGTTTCCAAAAACGGTAAGCAAATAATTTAAACGAGAAAGGGGGGGAATAGATGAGGCGCGTCTTTCCGTTGCTACCCCACTCATAGTGCCATCTTTAAACATAATGAGAAAAGAAAGTATAGTATCCTTGCCCAAAATTCAATTAAAAATAAATAAAAAAAACTACGTTGCTATGTTGGACTCGGGATCATCTCTTAATGTTATATCCAGGGAAATTTTGGAAGAAATGCAGTGTAAATTTAAAATTGAAAAATGTAACTTGTTAGTTCAAAATTTTACGGGTGATACAGCCAGAATCAATTCTTTTGTTAACATACATTTTAAAATTAATGATAACCTTTTTAAGGAAGATTTTTTTATAACTCCTAATCGAATAAATTCAGACTATGACATGGTCTTAGGAAACCCATTTTTGGCAGGAAATAAATTTAACCTAAATTTCGATAAGAATTGTATTGAGAATAAAAATTTAAAATTAAATTGGACTAACAGCAAAATAGATAAAGTCGAATGTAATCTATGCGAAAAGGAAACAGGAATTAAATTATACACTCAAAACAAGTACATTTTAAAGCCTAAATCTGAACAGATAATATTTGTAAAATCACGGGTAAAGAATTTTAAGCATACTGAGCAGGTACTAATTTCTAATGTTCAAAAAACTCAGTGATCTAGGTGTTTGGGTTGCTAGAAACATCAATAAATTTTCTGAGTCTAATGTTTATCCGATAACAGTAATTAATACCCAGGACGAATGTATACACTTAAATAAAAACTGTAATATCGCAATACTCGAATGTTTAAGCAAAACACGTGTAGAGCAATGTAATTCCTTGGAGACTGCACAACTTGGAGATGATTTTGAGGCATGGGGAGGTGATATCGAAATCGATCATTTAGAAGCAGGAAAACAGGAAACCTTAAAACAGTTTTTAGAGAACTACCCAGACATATTCGCAAAAAGCGTAAAAGATCTTTCAGGGTGCGACACCCTTTTACATCGCGTAGATTTAACTGACGATATACCGGTAAGGCAACGTCATTACAAGGTTCCCCACCATCTAAAACCCGAAATGGAAAAACAAATAAATGAGCTACTCGAGAATAAAATTATTAAGGAGAGTACGTCCCCATATTCAGCTCCGGTTGTACTAGTAAAGAAAAAAGACGGCTCTTATAGGCTATGTACTGATTTTCGTAAATTAAATTTAAAAACACTCCCTGACTCACATCCGATTCCTAATATGACCGATCTGGTAGATAACCTTTCTGGCGCCAAATTGTTCACCATTTTAGATCTCTGCGCAGGGTTTTATCAAATGAAAATTAATCCTAATGATACCTTTAAAACAGCATTCGCAACAGAAAATGGATTATATGAGTGGTTACGCGTCCCATTCGGATTGCGAAATTCACCTAATTCCTTTCAAAGATTAATGGGAATCGTCTTGTCTGGTCTCAGACCTTTACAAATTGGAGTATATCTAGATGATATCATCATAGCTTCAGAAAATGATGCAGACGAACACTTAAAAAAACTAAAAATCGTTTTTGATAGATTGCGCAAGCACGGGCTTAAATTAAAACCAAAGAAATGTAAAATTTTAAAGACAAATGTAACATATTTAGGATTCACTGTTGAAAATGGTAAAGTTTTCCCGGATAAAAATAATATTGATGTAATAAATAGTGCTAGAATTCCCAAAAATTTAAAACAGGTACAATCCTTTTTAGGCATGGTAGGTTTTTATCGAAAATTTATTCCAAATTTTTCTAAAATCGCGTTACCTTTAACAAACCTAATCAAAGAAAATACTAAAATTGAATTTAATGATGAAGCGCTTAAATCTTTCAATACATTAAAAAAATGTTTGATTAACGAACCATGTTTATTATTGCCCAATTTAAAAAAAGATTTCATTTTAAGCACAGATGCTTCAAAATATGCTTTAGGTGCTGTTCTGAGTCAGTATGGCGAAGACAATCTACTCCACCCTGTTGCTTACGCAAGCAGAAAGTTAAAAGGGGCTGAAATTAATTATTCAACTGTAGAAAAAGAAATGTTGGGAGTTGTATTTGGGGTAACTCATTTCAGGCAATATCTGTATGCTAAACATTTTACGGTTTTTTGTGACCAAGCTAGTCTTTCATACGCATTAAAATTAAGAGATCCCACGTCACGCATAGCCAGATGGGAAATGACCTTACAGCAATTTGATTACAAGATAATACACAAGCCTGGAAAACAAAACATTACAGCGGATTACTTATCGAGAGAAATAAGTCATGTAAATAGTTTAGAATTAATTTCATTTGAGTCAGAACTGCTTGAAAAAATTAAATTAAGTCAAAATTCAGATCCGTTTTGCTTAAAAATTCTGGACGAGTTAGAAAATGAGGATAACACCAGTTCAAAGTCAAATTTTTTTGTTAAAAATGATCTACTTTATTGCAATTCAAAAAATGATAAAGATAAGAAAAAAGATAAACTTGTAATTCCACTAAACTTAGTATCCGAAATAATAAAGTTATGCCATGATTCACCCACAGTTACTCATCAGGGATTTTCTAAAACCTTAAATAGAATCAAACAATACTACTTTTGGCCTAAAATGTACAAACATATTTTTAACTATATAAAATCATGCAAGTCTTGCAATGAGAGAAGAGCACATAAACCGAGTAAGTTAGCTCCTTTACAAAGGGTACCAGTTACATCGAAACCTTTAGAGCTTATTGCTATTGATGCTCTTGGACCCTTACCGACAACCTTCATGGGAAACAAATATATTTTGGTTTTCTCAGATTATTTCAGCAGATGGCCAGAGGCTTATGCTACCCCGGATATTAAGTCTGATACGGTAGCCAGAACCCTTGAAACCTTTATTGCTAGTCACGGAGTCCCAAATCATTTAATTACTGACAGAGGCTCAAATTTCTTATCCAAATCAATATCGGAGGTTTACGAGAAGCTGGGAATAAGAAAACACTCAACTAGTGCTTACCACGCACAGAGTGATGGGGTAGTAGAGCGTCTTAACGCTACAATTTTAAATTCATTAAGTCATCTAGTAAATGAGTCTCAAAATGACTGGGACAGACACCTTAATTTTGCTCTATTAGCTCACCGTACTGCAATGCACACATCAACAGGTTTTACACCAGCTTCAATTTTGTATGGGAGAGAACTACAGCTCCCACATAACTTGTTAACAGGGGAAAATAGACTATCATATGCAGATATTAAAGATTATGTTTTCGATTTAAAAGACAGATTAAGGAGATCATTTGATATTGTTAAGAAAAATCTCACTGAAGCGGCTAAGAAACAGGAGATTCGAAGGGAGAACATTTCTAAAGATAAAAATATTAAATTAAATGACTTCGTTTATTTATACACCCCCACCTTCAAACAGGGAAATTCAAGGAAATTAAGTAAATTAAACACGGGTCCCTTTAAAGTAACTAAAATTATATCACCAGTAAATGTTGAGATCGAGCCTGTGAGTGGAGGTAGCATGAAACGAGTGCATATTGATAGATTAACTAAGGTACCTTTGCGACTCGAACATTTTTCAGACACTAAATTAGATAAGGGTGATGTAAACAATGAGGCAATTAATTCTCCAGATGTTGAGGTGAAGAAAAAAATTCATGACTATAACCTACGCACTCGAAGAAAAAGGTAAAATGATTTGTAATTAAATTAATTGATTCGGAATTCAGTGATGAGTAAAAATGAAGTTGTGATTGATTAATGATTGAATTAATAATGAGTTAATTGAGATTAAGATTGATTGGAGTTGATACTATTAATTAATTAAATAATATATATGAGGTTGAGAAGAGATATCAATATTGATATATATATATAAAAATTGAGGGATTAATGAGATAATTAAATTAAGTAAGAAAAATTTAGGATGAAAAATGTTATTGTAGATAGACATAATTGTAAGGCAGAACAATGATAAGGTTTTGGTAGTGAAAGGGGAAGAAGGTAAAAAAAAAAAAAAATGAAAAACTGTTTTAATTTTATGTGTATAAACTCATGAGGGTGGATGCGATCAGAGATGAAAAATTGTTAACTTCTGTGGATAAGAATCAAGTAAGAGGATGTTAAGTGCAACAAACGGACCAAGCAGCTGTTTGGTGATTTGGTAGAGAGGAGATTGGAGGGTTATTCCGAGCTGAGTTTCCATGGAAGAAGAGATCCTTGACAAATATGAGCTGAGTTCCAATGGAGGAGAAGAGAAGTTGATCCTTGACAATTCCGAGCTGAGTTCCCATGGAAGAAGAGAGAAGTTGATCCTTGACAATTCCGAGCTGAGTTCCCATGGAAGAAGAGAGAAGTTGATCCTTGACAAATCCGAGCTGAGTTCCCATGGAAGAAGAGAGAATGTTGATCTTTCAGAGACCTAAAGACACCGACCGATGGCCACGGTTGTTGTCTGAGTAAATGCAGCAACCTGGAACGTAAGGTCGACCGCTGGACGGATGACCCAAAATTTCAATAACATCAGCTGCAAATAAATCAGATCTTCAGCATCTTATGGACCTTCCAATCACATGGAGTAACAATCCTAGGATGTGCCATAGTCGAGAAGCCCATAGACTCGTATGCCACGATCATCCAATAGTTCTGATGTATAGTAAGCACAGTTGCAGAAAGGTGGAGGAATCCGGAATCCACTTGCCCTAACTTACAGCATTTCCCCAGACTTGGAGCCCACGTAAATCAACTTAACACCCAACCTCCCAACTCCTACCATACCTACCTTTGTCACCAAGATTTTCGATGAACTGAAAAGAAGGTAGATGATAGTCAGTCCTCATATTACTAAAGAACTGTTAAGGCAGAGCAGAGAAAATACACAAATGGACTGCTATTATTCATAAAAGTGAACTGTGTAATATTTACGATTTAATCATCTCTGATACGGGTCTTCACTCATGAGTCATAAGCTAGTATATTGTGAGGTTGTGATGTTTCGATTAACATGTGATGTCCAGTAGATAGTTAAAGGGGGTTAGTCAATTTGTCTTAATTAAAAAAAAAAAAAAAAAAAATAAAATAAATAAATAAATTTTTTTTTTCCCCTATACGGGATGGAATGTTATATATTAATTTTCATCGGTACATTAATTTTTATTAAAAAAAATAAATAAATAAAAAAAAAAAAAAATAAAAAAAAATCGAGGCATCACAGACCAATAATATAATTGAATTGTAAAAAAGTATTTTTATTTTATATTTTTAATCTGTCTTGTAACAATTGGCTGGTGGCTGGGTCGCGTGTAGGCGATTTTCCCTTTATGAGTTTAAAGTCCCTTCGCAAACGATTATTCCCTAACAGGCAGTAAATGGCTGAAGAGGAGTGATGTAATAGATGAAGAGGAGTGACGTAACGGTATGCGAGCCTATCAGCGATTGCCAGAGGGCGCTGGTTTTCCTCCCTCCTTTTTTTCGAATCTTCGACGCAGAGCGCGTTAGTCAGTCTCTTAAAAAATTTTCTATTCTTAGGTTTTGAAACTTTAGGCTGAAGCTTCGGCCTAACCGGCATCCCGCATCCATGGATCCGATAAGTGATAAGTACCATTTCAATTAAACGAAAATTCTAATTTTTTTATTTGCTTAGTAAAGTGATTTAAATCATGTTAATGTTAAAAAATTTTAACTTAAATTAGGAACTTTAAAAATTCTAATTACTCCGCCAATTTTAAACCACGTGCATGATGATTTTTTTTTTTAAAACCCAGCCAATTATTTTTATAAATTGTTAATGTTGATATGTTCATTAATATAATCTAAGCTCTTATAACATTTTAAATTAAATAGAAGGTGCACCGAATTTTCGAATATCTAATGTATTCTAATTGTTTAACGAAGACACTATATTTGTATAAGAGCAAATGCATTGTAACCAAGAATTATGTTTTAATATATATTTGTTTTTAAAAGTTAAATTAGTCTCTAATTCTGACTATGTCTCATGCTAATTCTTTGGATAGGGTCAAAGCTAGTGCACGTGCAGTCTAGTGCCATGATTTCTCAAAGATTATTTATAATCTTTTTAAATAGCTGAATATTTCGTTAAATAATGCAAATTAACATTGCTTGTAATTAATTCTAGTCCAAATTGCTATTTAGATTAGCAGATTAACATTGCTAGCAGATCTTGAGTCACGTGGATGGCCTGCACGAGCACGTTAGGGAACAGTGATTATTGAGGTTAAATGTATGGATGAAGTTATTAATTTTGACATTTAAATCACGATGAAGTTATTTCGAGGTCTAGTTATATTTATGACTTTTAATTTAAAAAATTACACAACGCAACCATCGTTATTAAGAAACTATTCTAAGTACTATACGATCTAATTAAAGTATTATTTTATTAAATGCTTAGTACTGATGGATAAAAGTCCAAAAGGCACTTAAAGGTAGTTAAAAATGAACCATACTTCGAAATTGAAAAAATAAC
This sequence comes from Parasteatoda lunata, assembly GCA_949128135.1. Lineage (NCBI taxonomy): Eukaryota > Metazoa > Arthropoda > Arachnida > Araneae > Theridiidae > Parasteatoda > Parasteatoda lunata. The sequence continues at coordinate 54,927,495 of OX421973.1, read as the reverse complement.
AGATTTTTAAATTTACAACTCCTGGTTAGTCTTTTAAAGTAATTTAATATATATGTTAAAATTATAACTAATATTTTAATTTAAAAGTTAAAAAAAAAAAAATTTTAATATAACACTATTGAGGGTTAAAATTTAAATATAACAGTAGGATGTTGTCATGTAGGAACATAGATATTTATGGCGTCTGTGAGAAATGGTGAAATGTAAGTATTTAAATATTAGCGTGTTTAAATACTAACACCGATATAACACGCCGTAATAAACTCGAACTACAACGGAATTACTGTAAATATTTTAATACATTCGAATAAAAAAATTAATTTTTCCGCCACTGTATTCAAACAATTTAAACTGTTGGTCAGGTTTTTAAATTTTGATCAAAATTTCCTAAAAATTTCATTTATTTAAAAAAAAAAAAAAATGCTTTATTTGATTGACACGATAAAAAAAAATATTTCTCTTCAATCTCAAATGTTAAGAATATACGTCGTATAATCGTATATATCTCTTAAAAACAAAATATTTTTTTATTTTATTTTTAACGCTATTTTCCTTCCCTCATTAAAGACAGCTATTGCTAACTAGGAAAAGAAAATCCGCCCGATAAGTTCCATAAATTTATTAATTTAAAGAAATAAGGTTAATTATTAAATAAGTTGTATAAAAACTGTGTTTAAGGCATTGTTTTCTAATGAAACAGATTGAAGAACTCAATTTATTAAAAATGATAAAGGGTTTCTAATCATAAAAAACTGGCGTTTCTCCATCTTTGTGCTCGAATCTAATAGGTAAATCCAGTCTTTTGCAGTTTGCAGCAGTTTACAAAAGTTAAAGGGAGAAAAGTTAGTAGTGTCAAAAGTGAGCAGTATTCACATTTGTTCTCTTATTAATGAAAAAAAAAAAAAAAAAAAGCAACTGAAAGCGTATTTGCTATGTTGAAATAATATCAGATGGTTGACAGATGAGAACACCAGAAATTTTTTTTCCAATTCAAAGATAAAACGTAGTACTTAAATAACAAGGAAGATGGCAGCACTATACATAATTTTTAGGTTTTGTTCCAAATTAAGTTATTAACTTTTCTAGTGATGAGTAGTTGGGATGCTTATATAAATCTTTCTAAGATAACAATAAATATTATCTTAAAATTATTGAACTGAATTCCTCTTTACAGTTCCTGAAATTTTAATGTTTTTTTCTTCTTTTAAATTATAATTCTATCATAAAATAAAATTTTGAAAGTCGTATTTTCAGATTTTCAGAGAATTATTTGATTGTTTCAAATTTCATTTTTCGTCAAATAAAATCACATTGTTGAAATTATATAAAAATGCATGTATTTTACAATTCGAAATATGTTGACCATTATTAAGAAATATTTATTGAATGAAAACAGTGTTTAAAAATTTTCCCGAGCTATGCTAAGTTAAATTTTAATATCCAAACTTTTGGATGGGAATGGGAATACCGGACCATATTATTAATGAGCAGACATTAACTAAAAGACTTGATTATTATTAAATATAATAGGTTTTTTATAGATGGTCCCTTTGACTTTTGTTCCTAAAAATTAATTTTTTTTTTCTTCTAGGGGCTCTTTCCCGGTTACGCTATCCTGTAATCCATAAATTTATGTTTTTCTTTCTTTGTTTATTTTAATTCTTTTAAGAGACATGTCTTGAAAAACACTTTCCCAGTATTCACTGCACTCGTGTTTTTTTCTTATCCAGAAATAAACCTTCCCTAATATAAGCGGATATAAGAGGGTTGTAAGTAGACCTTCCCTAATATAAGTGGGAAAAAAAGACTGATATAAAATATTTCGGACACCAAAATGATTATGTGAATTTAACGGAAAATGTTGACTTTCAGATTTTCTGCTACAATAAAGGAAAAATTTATATTTTTCTGACATTGAATAGAAAAATCAAAGAAAATTGTATATTAAAAATTTAATTTCTATTAAAAGACTTGTCAGCTTCACCTGAAAGAAACGATTGAAGTTTAAAACAAATAGTATTTTTGAAATTACTTTTTGCGAATAATCTGATTAATTGACTTGAACTACTAAAACAGTTTACATTTAAATATGTGATTAAAAAACATGTAATTTTTTCATCATAACCAATTATGTTCGATAAAGGAACTTCTTTTAAAGTTTAAGTTTTTTAAAATGCTTCATTTTTTACGAAAAATTCAATCAAATTAACCTATTTCTTTCGATTTTGCTCCCAATATAAAAAAATATATAAAGAAGAAAAACTATGATGCCATTTTGCGGTAGAGCATATACAATTTTTTGCGCCATTTCCCGCCCTTTCATCCAAGAAATAATTCTCCCTTCAGAATGGTTCCTTTTATTAATAAACTTCAAATGACTTTCAGCTATGCTTGGGCATCCATAGTGATGCTTTCAAAAAGAACTGAAACCACGAACCACAACGAATGGTAAAGACAAAACATATAAATTTAAAATTGAGCTTGTTAACATCGCCAATCAAGGGAACTGTTGCCATAAATTTGAAGTAATGTCTTTGAATTGAAATGGTCATTTTAAAAAGAAATTTATGGCAATTTGTTTGTAAATCTAATCGGAAAATTGTACCTTTCCGAGTTGATTAGTATGCATTTACAATTTCTATCTAAATTGATAGCCTGAAGCGCGGAAATAATCTGTGTCGTTTGAGCTAAAATTACACGTTTTGTGCTATTCGTTTTGCTGCCAGATTTTCTAAAAAGTGATAAATAATTCAGATGCAGTCATAATAAAATAAAATAAAAAGTATTTCAAAAATTCGTGCTTGACCATTTTTAGTCAATAGCATTTACTTAGTTTTTTTATTCTTTTTACTAGTTTACAAACATATCATTAATTCTGAATAGACAAATAAATAAAATAATAAATGACAACAATAAATAAAATGATAATAATATACACTTTTTCTAAATATACAATATACACTTTACTAAATGTATATTATGAGAAGGAAGATTTGGAATTGAAATGAGATAGAATCAGCGACTATTTAACTTTTGATTAATGAATATATTTTTAATGATTTTGAGCATCACTATAAATAAAAAAGAAATAAATATATAAGACCTAATTTATCTTGGATTAATATATGTAAGTACAGACTAAATTAAACAAACTAAGTTTGACCACTTTAAATATTCTAGGGAGCTGGGATTTCTGGGTTGGCGTCTTTGTTAGTGGAAACGAAACTCCTTTAAGTTCCATTGGCAGAGTGGGGGGAGGGGGGGGGAGTAGTATAACCATTTAAGTTGTACTAGTTTTCGGGAGGAGTAAACAAAATAACTTCTTTTAAACTATCTAACTTTACATTTTCCTTGCAAAGAAGGAGTTTGATACATATGCTATAATTACAAAAAAAAAAAAACCTCGGTAGTTACAAAAATTTTATTCTTCTCGAAAAAAATATTATAAATGTCTTTGGTACCAGTTTTTAAGAATTTTAAAAATTATATGTAAATACTCTATCATGTCGTTTGAAGGAAAAAGTTCTAATATTAGTTTAGACCGCATATTAAGGTACTCGAAATGCAAAGGATTAAATCAATTGTTCCTTTTTTTTTCAAAAAAAGAAGAAAAAATAGCACAGGGGTGTTACGAATAGCATTTATGCAACAAAAAAAAAAAAAAAAACGATAGTTTAGCGGACAGTTACTTTTTCATTTAAGTTCCGAACCCATAGGCAACTGTAAAAAGTTTCTTATAACCAGCCAGTTGAGGCAAGAATCAGAGCTAAGTTTACACCTGTATCCACCGAATGTTAATCCGCCATGACTTTTTATCTCTGCTTCTGTTACATAATAACAGTGTTTCATTAAAACTAAATTGGTTGGTAACAAATATGTATTACCACTCTTTTTTTTTATAAATATAATCATCGTTTGTGACTGGGCATTTATGGGGTAAATCAGGAAATATTAAAGGGTGAACAACTAAGGCTGCCAACTTATTATACTTACGGCTCTTGTTTTTCACAGCAGTAATAGAAAGGCAGGTGAAAATTATTTAAAACAAATAGCAATTTTTTCAATTTCTACAGGTTTCTAAATTCTGAACATAAAATATCGCCTGCACCAATTAATCAACATATTTGAGCTCACCAAACTTTGAACAATAAAGATTGACACTTAGTGCGTAAACATGTGATCATTCAAAAAAAAAATTTTTTTTTGTCCATTTTTTTTTTTTTTTTCAGCACACAGTACATATTTTTTCCCAACTATTTGTAAATCTTTGTGACCAAAATCATCATAAATTATGTCTTATCTTTAAACTAAAAATAAAATATTAAAGTGCTGTAAGAAAAAAAATTTCGAAAAAACGCAAAGGTAGGCAGCTTAATTTTACGCTTGCATGGAAAATCCTTGGAAAAAAAATCTGTGATTTCAATAAGTTTTTAAACAAAGTGTATTTGTTATTATTATTTCAAAAATGTGTATTGTGCGAAGGATCACTTAAATAAAAGTAGTTCCCGGAACCGGTAAAAGTTTCACTTCCGAATTGTTTAGCAGGGCCTCAAAAAAGGGATGCCGGTAACGCGCCGAGAGGAAAATTGGCACAAGATCTTCATATTTATGCGTTTTATCAGGGCACAAGAAATGGAAAAGAATGTCGATAAGTTTATATAACCGTGAAGTCTTTTCTTGGCGGTTATCGTGAGATATATGAGCGATATTTTTTGCTAACGCCCTTTTACAGTTAAAAGACATGAATCCTTGCTTGAGCCTCAACTGCGTGACAGGTGCATTACGTGAAGAAAAGGTCTGCGGTTTTTCGACACTGGGGAACTAAGTTTTTGTTGCATTTATTCAAGTACTTAAACTTAGGAGGAGATTTCAAATCTGATATTTGTTTGCCTCGAAAAGTTGAATTTTTTTTTTTTAAGTTTCGTTTATTTTTTGTCTGAATATACTAAAGTTTATAAATAATGTAGAACGAATATCCATACATATACACTTGTCTGCTCCTTTGAAAATAACACTTAAAACTAAAAACATATGACCTTAACGTATCGCATTGTAAACTGGAATGTATTATCGCCTTCTCCCTATAGTTTCCTACGTAGCAAAGAAGTAGAGACACTTATTATTCACTTGAGCGAATTTAAAAAATAAAAAAAATCTGGATAGGAATTTATTATTGAATTGCTCCAAAACTGTAACTTGGAGAGAGAAACCATTTGAAGATTTTCAACCAGCGACGCGAAAATATCTAAGAACCGTTCAAAAATATCAGGAAGCAGAAGGAAAAAAAATCGTTCCCCATTGTTATTCGTTCAATTTTATTTATTAAACAATGTATTTTGTTGCAAAACACATATTTTTTTCAAGTATTTCTAGTTTAATCACTGATTTTAATTTGTTTTTTATGTGCGAGTTAAATCTGTGTAATTAACGTTTAAAATTTCAGTTCACAAATCAGAAAATCTACTAAATAAATAAATAAATTTTGCGGAAATAAATTTTGCGGAAGATTTTTATTTTATTTGGGGGGGGGGGGCGGATTAATGAGTGGTTGTAATATTTAGATAAAACAATTTTATTTTATTATAGTTTTAACTACTGTAATATTTGAATAACTCAAAGTAAATATTTCTCGATTCCTAGTTGGCAGATTTGAATTTTTTATTCGAAAGTGAAAGCTATGGACGGGAAATATTCAACTGCTTTATTATAAAATCGATACCCGATTTTAATTTTTTCCAGGTCCATTTAACACCTAAAATCCAAGCAATCGCAATTGTGAGTGTAAATGTGTGAAAAGTAATAATAAATGTACATTCAGACTTGGAGGATATACCATGTAGAGTGCCTTATCCCATGTAGCAAAGAACCATCAACTTTACGTCAAAAGTACGTATATTTTACCTTTAAATTTTACTAAGCATTCGTAAAATTTAAGTAAAACAGAAACTTCGTATTATAGCAAAAAATAGATGTCCAAAACAACGTAAAATTCAAGTAAAATTATATGCATTCAAATTCGTTTAGTTTGTAAATACTATTTTATCAACCCCTCTATATTAGGTGAGAATGAAAACGTAATACGTAATGAATCAATAATACGTAAAATACACACAAGCATTTTTACTAAATCTAAATAGTAAATTCACTTCGTCAATATTATGTAAAACATAAAAAAAAATATTCTTCCGGAAATAAAATGGTAAATTTATTTCGTCAATATATATATATATATATATATATATATATATATAAAGCTTCCGTATACTTACAGTATACGGAAGCTTTTTACTAAAATTTAAATGGTAAAATATTCGTCAACTTTTATGAGTAAAATATAGAAAAACTTTCTTACCGAAATTTAAATGGTAAATTTGCTTCGTTAATAATACATAAAATATACGAAAGCAATCTTACCGAAGGGTAGTTGATAAAATACACTCAGTTAATATTACGTAAAAATATACGGAAGTTTTTTTTTTTTTTTTTTTACCAAATATCTCAATAGTAAGATAATTTCGTCAATATTATTTAAAATTTATGTAAAAAGCGCATTGATTTCACCAACTTCCCAAAAAATAGTAGCAGCATGGATTCAAATCTAATAAATAGCTAATTAAAATTATTCCTACTGTGTGAACAAATGTCTACAGTATATAGACGATTTAAATGTATTATTTAAAGTGTATATACTGCAAGAAAATTCCAAAATATTCCTTAAATATTCCATAGAGTGCACATTTATAAGCAATATTCTAAAAAATATTAATTGAAATTAATTGAAGAATCACCAAAGGGTATTTTTTCTGACCGAGGTTTTTTTTTTCCTCCCCAACACGATGACTTCTTTAATTTTCGTCCGATTTGTCGAAAACTTAAACATTGTTTATATTACTAGGGTTTCCCCGACCTAGGAAAAAAAAAAAAATCAAAACGTAGTAACTACGCTTTTTTTTTCCTGGCTAAAAGGGAAAAAAAGGCTTCAGTAAAATAATCCCTTGAGCTTTACAAAAACATTGCACACGTTTTCTTACACCCTTATAAACTTCCTTTAAATTAAAAAAATTTCGGCACATAAAATTTCCGAACTAACTTCCCGACCAGTTACAGACTTCAAATTTGGCACATAGTTCAGAATTGGATGACAATGCATGAAAATGAAGAGAAAAAAGACATACAAAGTAAAATAAAATTAAAATTAAAGAAAAATTAATATTTTCGCGATTGTCTTTTGTTGTCGATTCGATTATTTCAAATTAGTGTCACATGTCAGTTGAAAAGTTTTGTGTACAGTGAGTGAAAAAATTTAGATTTTGGAAGTGAGTACAAAAAAAACAATCAAAATAAAAATAATATTTTTAAAAACCACGTTTTTGTAGTGGAGAATAATAACTAAAAAACAAAAATTTGATAAACGAAAAACGTGGGGCGCATGAAATACATAACAATAACAGTATGTGTGCTCATGAGAATATGTGTATGTATATCTGTAATTGTATCTGAATGTGGATGTGTATGTGGAATATGTTTGTTTATATGCATGTGTATGTGGATGTATATGTGAATGTGTATGTGGTTGTGCATGTGTATGAGTAAGAAAATGTGTATAGGTACTGTTATGTATTTCATGCGCCCCACGGTTTTCGTTTTTCAAATTTTTGTTTTTTAATTATTATTCTCCACTACAAAAACGTGGTTCTTAAAAATATTATTTTTATTTTTATTATTTTTTTTTTTTGTACTCACTTCCAAAATCTAAATTTTTTCACTCACTGTACACAAAACTTTTCAACTGACATGTGACACTAATTTGAAATAATCGAATCGACAACAAAAGACAATCGCGAAAATATTAATTTTTCTTTCATTTTAATTTTATTTTACTTTGTATGTCTTTTTTCTCTTCATTTTCATGCTTTGTCATCCAATTCTGAACTATGTGCCAAATTTGAAGTCTGTAACTAGTCGGGAAGTTAGTTTAAAATCGATTACAAAATTCCACGGGAACAGACATACACGAAGGCAGGTTGATATAAACGTAGTAAAAAAATAACTTTTATCCTAATTTTCTTCTAGTGTAAATTGATCAAGCATGCAATTATGTAATATATTCAACATAGAAATAAATGTATGAATCACAAAAACAGATAAAGTTAAAATATTCAAAACATATCGTAATTTACTTTAGAGGCAATGAAAAAAAACGTTTTTTTTTGTCTTCATTAATATTAGACATCCCTTAAAAAATAAAATAAAAACACCTAGCGTTTTATAGAATTAAATTAGAACAAACAACCAAACGATTGAAAATAATTTTATAAATTTGTTTATAAAACATTTTATGTTTATTAAAAGTAAGAAAAGAAAACGATAAAATTCACCATGGAAACGGAGCGTTCGCCTTCCAATGTCTTCTTCCCTTGTCTTCATGATGGGGTTCAAAATTACAAAGCTAAGGTGTTGAACATTAGCAGTCGTAAATCCAAAAATTCGATCGGCTGTACTACGACGCTTATAAAATAAAATAAAATTTATTATGAGCCGTGGTGACTTTGAGGATAGAAGAGCTCGCCTTCTAATGAGGTGACCGGGTTCGAATCCAAGCGCTGGTTGGTCGATACAAATTCCGCACACGGCATTCACCGACCACAGTGCTGGCGTAATATATACTCAGTGGTAGACGGATCATGGGTAAGAGTCCCCTTGACGGTAGACTAACCGTGTAGTTTTTTGTGGTTTCTCACACCATGTAACGCAAATTTGGGCTAGTTGCATCAAGATAGACTTCTCTACAAAGGCTAATTTCTCTACTTGATCCAGGAGTTCCTTTATCTTCTGGATTTTGTTCAAAATGACAAGGTTACGCAGTTGAACATTCTGTCGTAAACTGAAAATTGTGTCGGTTGTTCAACGACGGTTATAAAATTCATTGTTCATTTAGCAATAAGCTTCTTACTATCACAGTGGGGTTTTGTATACTTCAAGACAAAAAGTGCTACTTTAAAAGTAAATAAATAAATGATAATGTTTCGTCTTTTTGAATTCTCCAGTATTAAAGTGGAAACTTCTTATTACTTCTCTGCAATTTTAGGATATGGTCAAACTTCTTAAATGAATAAATAAATCTGTCGAGTTATGTGAAAATAAATAAACGAAGAATGAAGAAAGGAAGAAAAAAAAAAACTTTTTGAAATTTTACAGCAAAATTAATTATAATGCAATATTTCTTTCTTTTTTTTTTTTTTTGCACGATCTTGAGATAACGATGAAAGCATCACTTAAGAAAAGTTCCTGTTCACAAAGACTTTCTCTTTAATTTTCTTAACCTCATATAATAAGAACAAAGTTTCTTTAAATGTCAAGTTGAAGACGCAATTGTTATGCTTCCGTTTCTGAAAAGCATCCTTTCATTCCATTACATTGAAGATAAAATGACTCGGAAAATTAGAACGTGTCACAATAGGACAAGCAGACGATCACTCACGAGCAACCAGACGATTTGAAAAAATAAATAAATCAGCATTGTTACCCTAGGAAAGAACATAAAAAATTACAATTATATTCCGGTTCGGGAGTATGATATTTAGACAGGGAAAAAAAAGAATATATTTTTAAATAGGAGAGAGCTGTTTGGATGAATTTTCCTTTATTATTCTGGAAAAGCTTATATTACGCATCACTGAAGCATATTTGTGGGTTTTGATAGAGAAATCTCTGGTGCATTATAATTATATGTTGATTGTCAGTGACTGATTCATGCTGAAGCTTTTAACTATGCTTGATTCTATTAGCATAATATTTGTTGAATAGGTACACAAATATATTTATCAGAGGTGAATGGCATCAGTACAATTTTTATAAGAAATATTATCAGAGATTTCACCTACCGGTCCTGATGAGACGAAAAAAAGCAAATATCAACTTTTGCAGTCATGCGCTTAGTTCCAAGTCAAAGCCAACATAAGGAATTCTTTGGAAATATACATATCTATTCAAAAAAATAAACTCTTTGTCTCCAATTCACATTCTAGTCAATAGAACGTACCACCTCATTGGCACTATTTCCAAGCTAGATGGGAAAAAGGCAGTAAACGACTTCAGACACATAGTTAAAAATTGTATGATTTGGAGTTTCTTGTTAACAACAGGGTTGAAAGCTCATACGGAAAACAGCAGAAACTGATGAGAAAATAATTTCATTCTAGCTCATTTTGAGGAACAGTAGAAGATCCATTAGAACCAAGAATCTTTTTCACAAATATAACGCATATGTTTTTAACCCAAGAGAAAGTAAATCGTGATGAAGAGTTTAAAAATTAACTCCTATCAAACTATTTACAACTACCTGAAACCAGCTATAAATGAAATGGTTTTACACTCAATCCTTTCTCTATTCCATATTACTTGTTTTACTACCATTTTGTAAAATCTTTTTCAACGACAGTACAAGTTTGCAGGTATGAATGTAGGAAGTGAAATCGTTTTGCTTTTTACAATATACCGTCATAATTAAAAGAAGCATTCTAATTTAAAGATATCAATTTCATGGAATGATTTAAAAATTACTGGTATTAAAACTAGGAAGAAGTTTCTCTTCTCAGCTACTTCCTAATTTTTGCTACTTCTTTTTAAATTTTATAAAGACTGCGAACCCTATCCATATTTTACCTTATGAAAATTCACAAATTGTAAATACATTACAACTCACGAAAAATAAACTCGTTAAAATTAACACATTTCATATTGTTTATCACTTGCGATCTGACGAAAAGAAAATAGATCGGAAAGCTTTTACTAATATTTTAATTTTTTTGAATATCAACAGGTACGTTATGTACTACCACTGTTAAACGAGATTTTTACGTCACTGTATAATAACTTCAAACATTAACGTTTTTACCTTCAAACATCCAAACAATGATGTTATTATAAAGTAGAGTATAAATACTTAAATCACGTGGGTATTAGATGCCACCTAATTTTTAAACAAACAATTCCCTTATTATGAATTCATATTAGAAGATTTGTGACACTTATTATATCATATTCACCAAACTATGGCCAAGTACCTAGCCATATTTTTAAGGCTCTATCTTTAAACGGTCATAGTTGGTTTCTTTGACCCTAATCAGGCGGCATGGACATTGCCTGAGCTGGTACCCCTTTCTCCAAACTTCTTCACCTCAACCAACGAGAGGACTTTCAGCCCTGGCAGATTAAACGTGCACTCTGCTGCGTTTATACCTCTGTTGTTTTGTCCGCTGTCAGAATCGAACTCCCTACCCCAGCTCTCCAACAAGTGGTGCGAGTCACGCCTTACCCGACTGCGCCATCGGAACGATTATTTATTTTGCCATTGTAGCTATGCCTGTTTTGTTTTTTAAACTTAAAAACTAATAATTTAATAGTTATGTAACTTTTATTTGGAAAATATAACTGTCCTCAAACGAGAACACTGTGAGTTTAAGTTAAACTGCTAATTATTTTTTTAATTAACCCTCAACCATGGTCTTTAAATTGCATTTAAAGCTGGCGGCAATATTTTTTTTAAGAAACTCGGAGAAGTTTGAATCCTGTAAATGAATCCCCTTTAAAATCCCGTTTGAATAACTTACAATATATATATTTAGGTTTCATGAAAACCGAAAAAAAAGAGGATCAAAAATTTTTTTTGTATCTAAAATGATTAGACGTCTTCCTCTTTTTTAAACCAATCCTGATTTATTTTTTAAAATTTCATTTCAGAATAGCGTGAGAATATGTCGTAAAATCAAGGATTTTAGAAAAGTAATCCCATTTTTAGAGTTCTACTTTTTTTTTTCCTCCGCTAGGTTCCAATTTAAGATTTCTGATGATATCACCATTAAAAATAATATATCCCTTGAAATAGCATGTTTTCTGAAATAAATAATAGTACCAAAAAAAAAAAAAATTCCACGTAAGATGATAAGAGTCTATAAACAACAGAGGAAGTGTCACGAAGTTTACCACCTAAAAAGTAACCTCTAAACCTGTTATTTAAACTGCTTCCACTTTTACCTATTCTTTTTCACTTTTGGCCGCATTAGGAAGAGCCAGAAAAAAGATATTATATGAGATACTGAAATAAGGTAAAAATACCTAAAAGAGAAATTAATGGCTAAAGTAATAAAAAGTTTCATTTATCTCCTCCAGAGGACGCTTCAGATTTATAAATTTCGTGATGTAGATTGCCCAGTCATGTTACGCCTTCTAGAATTTACAATGGTCATATATCATGATTGCGGGTGGTAAATCTTTGAAAGAATTATTTTGAGGAAAATAGAATTTGGTCGCTCATTGTTTGGAAATCTGATTTTAAGAGAGAGAAAATTTAATTTATTTTTTTTAAAGGTTTAATCTTGATGCTTGTATTTTTAGAGTTTACCATTACTTTGTAGTGTTGATGAGTATGTAATCTTTAGAGTCTATTTTCAGTACGAAAAAAATATTTTTCATTAATAGACACGTATTCATGTGCTTTTTTTCCCCATGGAACATACAAATGTTAAATGAACTGTGTCAGCGTAGCATTCAAATTTTAAGATAAAATCGAGAAGATGTGAATCATATTCTCAAAACAAAACCATTCTAAAAATACATTAGAATTGATTAAAATTGCTATGATAAATTGATAAGTTTTTTTTACCTTCTACATCATGTAGATACGTCTTCCCCTTAAATCTATACAATAACTATTGCGTCAAATGCAGCAATGTATTTCATGTATATACAGTTATACTGTTGAAATAGAAGGGGGGAACTCCATTGCGGTTATTTATGTCAAAAAGTTGACACCCATTCCCGTGTCTCGTTGTCTAATGGGGAAGACTGAATGTATTCCAAAAATAAGTTAACACAACCCCTGGTTTGGGAAAAGGCAACAGATACTTCGAATCTAAATAAGGACGCAGTTACAAAAACTTTCTGAAATATCAGATGAAAAAAAAAAAAAAGAACATTAAAAATATACATTACTTAGAGATAATAAGAAATTTTCTTCTTGAAGTTATTATAGACAGCTTTTGCGCTATACTTACGTTAGGTTAACGGTAACGTAACTTTCAGCAAAAGAGTGTTTCTACTCTGTAAGCATATAAGCACATGTATCTTAAGCATATAAGCCATTTAACAAGTAGAAGAGTTAGTGATTTTCAAACCAAAATGGAATAATTATTCTATTAGGAGATTACATAGGGAAAATATCGAGCACAGTTTTACTTCAGTCTAATACATTCATATTCATCATAAGAAAAATAAACCTAGTTTACAATACAATAAATCAGCGGTACCCAATATTTTCGTCTGAGAAACTGTGATTGATCTTCGCTTGGAGGAACCACGATTAAATTTCATTATCACTAGTAAACATATTAATGAATGAGACTGTTAACTATTTTAAATACATGTAATAATGTAATTTTTATTATTTATTTTGAAAATTTTTAGCAAATAAATGAAAAGTGGAATTTTACTCATCATATCGTTTTATCAATATCAGTCTTAAAATTGGGTTTTGTGACAAGTGGTTGAATTTACAGGTCTGCAATGGCGCATAGTCTGGTTCTTAATTTGATTTTAATGCATAGACTAACTGAAAATGAATGATCTGAAATATTGTTTCCATTAAAATAAAAACCAAAAAATAAATAAACGTGGATAATGGATATAAAGAAACATACGTTTTCATTGTTGAATTTTTTTTAATACTAATGGAATTCTACATTTTTCGCATATTATTTTCATAATTCATTCATTATATTGTTATTTTTGAAAACATTATTTTGAAATTTCCTTCTTTTCAAGCATTTTAAAATAATTTCATAAAAATAACAGGAATATTAAATTAATAATGGATTATTAATTGGATATAGATTTAATGCCAGGTTACGAAAACTATAACCGGTAAAAAGAAGAAAAAAAACTATTTCTAAGGTTCCGAGAAGTCTTTCGGAACCCCTGCAATAGATCATAAAAAAATTTTGATATCTAGCTTATATTATAAAAATATAAGCTAGATATAAACATGGTGTTTACATTCGACTGTAAGAAATCACCTTATTATTATTATTCAATTTTAAATCAGTTTAGTTAAATAATTTCAATATAGAATAAGTGAAAATCGTTTAGTAACTATTAACTGATTCGAGATTAAAATACTTTTTCATTTGTTTTGTAATCTTAAAAATCATCTTAATTAAACAATATACAGCATCTAATACTTAAAATTACTTGATGACATCGTGTCTTGGAATTAAAAGTTACATACGTTCAATATTAGTAAATCAGCTTAATTATTTATTATGTTCTGAGATGATAGAACTAACGTTAAAAACATGATAAAACAGTTTTCTCTTAGTTTTGAAGCCACTTTTTAAATCTTTAAACCTCATGCGAACCCTGCATAATTACCGTAAAACTTAATTCCTAAAAATAAAATAAAATAAAAACATTTTAAAATTTCAATAGCATCATGAAACATTCGTCACCACTTTTTTCAAATTTTGCCGCAGTGGCCACCCAGTTAGAGTGAAAATGTGTACAATATTTAGGTTCAATATTATTCTTTAGCACATTGAATGCCATGGGGATCATCGGTGACCGGCACTGAGTTTGTTCGTAGCACCACGGGGGTCCCATGTGACCGGTGAGGTGAAGTCAAGATTATTAGAAACACATAATTCGAGTTAATTTTTAATATGTTTTATATTATTATCGTTACTAAAATGGTTTGAAGAAATTAATGCAATATAGAACACACAAAAATAGTTTTATTTTTATATACAGAGATGCCAACTTGCTCCGACAGCGAATAAATATTTTCAAGTGGTAGTTTATTAAGTGAGATTCTTCGTTAAATAAAATTATATTAGTAGATTTTTATCCACCACTATTTCTAAACAATTCGTAGGCTTATATAATTCTTCACTTTTTTCGGGGTCTTTCATAATGAACAATATGGTTTCCTCGAAAATTTAAGCACAACAAAACAGCTTATACGATTATGCTGGAAGGGCTTTAACAAACAAGGAAACAATAGCCATATTAATGATTGACATAGCCAAAGCGTTTGACAAAGTCTGGCATACAGGAGCAATTTTTAAGCTAATACAACTCAACTTTCCTCCCGGACTTATTAAACTTCTTTCATGCTACCTTACAAACAGAACCTTCCATGTCACCATTCAAAACAGCAAATCTTCCAAACGAAACATAACTGCTGGTGTACCTCAGGGCAGCATACTTGGACCGATACTATATATTCTCTATATATATGACTTCCCAATAAATCAAACAGACTTTAACAGTATTACAGCCTATTATGCAGACGATACTAGTATTATTATAAAGTCCAGAAACCCAAACCTTGCTCTGAGGAAACTACAAGAACACATTTATGAAATAGGAGAATGGTGCAAAAATTGGAAAACAGCCGTCAATGCCGAAAAATCTGAGATCATAGTAAAATACTTCCTCAATGCAAACCAAAGCTTTTTGATATTCAAATTCCAATAGTAAATAAAACAAAGTACCTCGGACTCACCATTAACAGCAAACTCACCTGGAGCGACCACATAAAAAATGCAATAGACAAAGCCAATGCAGCAATAAATGCAATTCAACCTCTCATCTACAACCAGAATGTTTCACTTAAAAACAAAAAACTGCTATACACTTCCATGATCCGACCCATTCTTACATATGCTTCTCCTGCTTGGGCCACAATTTCAGAACATCTTATGAAGAAACTGAACCAGTGCCAAAACAAAATACTCCGTAAAATCACATGTGCCAGATGGTTCATTAGAAACTCAAACATCCATAAAGATCTCAAAATCCCGACTCTCTCCCAATATATTTACAAACTTCATGCAGATTTTTATGACAAAGCAATGAACTGCAATACAGTTAACTTCAATGAAATATTTAAATTTGAAAACTTTAAAAAAGACAAAAACCTTAGACCAATAGCTGCACACTTCACCTCTAACGCCTCATATCGAAACTATCAACATAAGTAAAAATCTCCAACTCTAACCTCAATAGTTCATAGCAATAGTTCAAAACATCAACAGATTACAACCTCAATTGCCTCAACTACAATACCAGACTTGAAATCTGAACCTACTACCTCATGTTGACAATAAATTCACAGCCATCTTTACCATAGCCTTGAAATCCGAACCTGCTACCTAATGTGGACAATAAATACACAGCCATTACTATAGCAAGTTGCTTAGAATTATTTTCACTTTCTTTTCCGTTAAACAAGCAAGGTGCTTGCTCTACAATATCAGTCACCCCAGAGACTCGGTATACTAACTGTTTATATTTTTTAATTTTTCTGTAATTTCACGATGAATGGGATATGGGATTTCTGCGCGGTCCAGGTGACAGCTTTTGTTAAATAAAGTAATGTAAAGGGGTCTTTCACTTCGGGGTCTGATCAGGGGTAAGCTAATCCCTGTAACTTAAGTGTACGTAGAGAGCCACATACACAAGCATCCTCACATTCCTTTAACTCGTCCTCCTCTTGTATGTATTCCCAAACTGTAAATATTCATTAGTGTTTATTTTTCCATTTTACTTTAATTTTTACTTTTTTTCATGTACTTTTTAATTGCTTGTAATTTTGTTATTACCTAATAATGCAAACTTTATTTTTGTCATTTAGTCTAATTTCAGGATGAATGGGAAAAGGGCCGTAAGGCCTCAGACGCCCAGTTCCACTACAACGAACAGATATGCTGAACATTTTATAAAACTAGCAAAATCTGTCTACTATTAGGAAATTTACTTTGTAGTTATTTGGCTTGGCTTTCAACGTGTTAAAATTAAAACCAAAATTTTTTCATTGCACTTAATTACAAACTCGAAACCAATTTATTTATTTATTATTTTTTTTTTTTTTCAATTTTTCTTATCTCTGACTGGTTATTATTTCTCACTAAGACTTGTGTTAAACACTTTGCTTTTTTACTATAATATAATTAATGAATAAAAAAGGTAGCAAAAGCTTATCATTAATAGGATTCGATATGCAGAATGAAAAGATGCTCTGTCTATCGTAAAACGTAATATTAATATCTATATTTGGATCTGAAGTCGAAGTGCAGTGCATTTTTTAAAGCTGACTACCACCGAAGTAACTAATAATTACGAGATAAATAATCTGTGATGATAAAAATAAAATAAAAAATTGAGGAATCAAATAAGTGAAAAATAAAATGAAATAAGAACATGAAAAAAAGTAAAAATCACTAAATGACTATTATTAAGTGAGTTGAAATTAAAAGTACTTTTCCAGAAAATTCTTACGCTATATAATTTTAAAAATTCGTTTCCAATGAAACGAAATTAGGAACAAAGCAGGAGTAAAAGGCTATTAAAAAAACGCATTTTCATTAGACAATGCATAAGTAGCCATCTGAAACCTATGAACTGTGGTGCTGAGGTAATATTCCATGCCGTACACTTTGGCCGCGTGTAAAAAGTCTGTAATAAGAACTGTCAACTGTTCTGATGACAATGACAGGCAGTTACAAGAGCTTCTGCCATTCGTCTGTCAAGAAATGTCAAACTGAAGAGGATATTACTCTCCATGAATCCTTCAGATGTATCAAATTACTACACAATCTCCTCCCATTTAATCACCTTCAACCTATTGCTTTATCGAGTGGAAGAAATGGTAACGAGACGTGGCAGGTAATTTGTTTTTAGCAAAATTGGCAAAAATTATTTAGGAAATTATTTTTCCATTTCGAAATCAGAGAAGGTTCTGTATTTATATGAACACGTAATTTAAAAGAAAAAAAAATTAAGTAAATTCCTACTTAGATGAACAAAGAAATTTTTTATTTTAGTTACTTTTTATTAAATAATTACAATTAATATAAATGTGCATACACATATGACAGAATCACAATATTAAGTGGCAAAATAGAAAGCGAATTTCCTTTCTATATATGGTGTTGGACTATTATTTTTGTTTGTAACTATTATTTTTGTTTGTAACTATTTAATCGCTTTCTATTTTTTTTTTTTTTTTTTTTTTCGTTTCTAATTTATGAAGGTGATGGTGGTCTATAATTTCTCATTCTATCCATCTCTTGTCATGCTTCATTGAATTTGACATAATTTTTTTGTCACATATAAAAATTATAACTAATTAAATTTAAATAATGAATTAATATTAGAAAAAAAAACTGTATTAACATCAAGTGTCATCCACTACAAGTTTAAGAAAATGTATTTGAACTTGATTAACGATTGAAAATTTGAACAAGATATATAAATATATATAGGGAGAGTGTGAACTAATAGTAGGAATAGAAGAAAAAAAAATAACATAAGAGTTTTTAAGATATAAATGCGCTGTGATGGTGAACCTAAAAAAAAACAAACTTATATATATATATATATTTTAAATTTTAAAAATGGTGATAGTGGAAAAATGGAGATTAATGATTTAAAAGAATGCAAAGTTCCTAGCTGTTCGCTAAAATAGACCAAACGGTAGCAAAACTTGCACAGGGGTCCCGCAGGCCTTGAAAATTTTAAAATGTGGTAATGAAAATAAAACAAATATTGATATTTTAATTTCTGTATAACCACCAATAAACTTTGTTTCTCAAATAAAGTATATATGCACGAAAAATTGAACTTGCTAAACCATTTAACACTAAAGTATATTAAAACAAGTAATATATTCTTGCATTAATTTAAATTTACTACCACTACTAAAATTTTTCAAGAACAGCGGGAACTCTGCTTGTATGACGTATTTCTTATTTTTAACCGTTTTATTTCCTCTTTTTATATTGAAGCAATACAAAAAGTAGTTTCATGAAAAAAGTTGTATGGTGTATGTGCTCAAACAAATTGGATATTTTCCACTGTGACAACAATTCTATTTCATTTTATTTTTACTAACCCTAGTCTCGGATACCTAAATCCTATATAAATTACCTCGAGCAGTGTTTCCCAAAGTGTGGTAGGTGTAGCCCCAGGGGGCACGGGAACAGTTTCGTCGGGGTACGCGTTCTTATGCAAAATATCTTGCAACAAACGAAAATTTAAAAAATTTTTATTTAAAAACAAAGCTAGCCATGAAAATTTACGATCACGTATTTTTCTATTGGCTATTTTTTGCAGTTTGCTAACTTTTGTGCAATTTTTAAATAGTAAAAAATACATTCATTTTTTTATGAGTGGTACACAGCGTTATGAAAAATTTACAAAGAGTACACAAAAGTCATAAGTTTGGAAAACACTGTCCTAGAGAAATGATGAGTTTGAAAGAATATTCTACCACAATATATGTTTTTAAAAAAGTAATTGTCGTATAAGACGCTGGGCGTTAACTGGTTAGTAAATTTTTCATTCTGGGTAAATTTATCATTTAATTTATTAAATTTATCATTTATACAAGAACTTGATCTCAGATAATTCAAGGGTGGGAATTTCAAATCTGAAATTAGTCTTATTCGGTAAATATATATTTTTGAAAAACTATATTTTTAGTTTTGTATAACACTTAAGACAAATAAATAAATAGAAACATGACCTTAACGTATCGCATCACAAACTGAAATGTATAATCCTATCACTCCCTACGTACGAGAGAAGTGAGAACATTTAGTATTCACTAGTGTGGACTTTAAAATATCATGTTTATTGTATTATTAAATTGCGTAGAAACTGTATAGAGAAATAGAGTTTAAGATTTCAAATTAGCGAAACGGAAACATTTAAGATCATTACAAAAATCTAATGCAACAGGTAATACTAACAATAAAAATTGCTCTCTAGTAAATATTATTGATGATCTTCCTATAATCCTTAAGCTCAAACACATCGATTGAAATCTGACAATTATTGCATGAGAAATACTTAAAGGCAAAACATAAAGTAATGGCAGTAAAAATATCTCAGTTTTTACTGCGTTTCAGAAAAAGTAAACTATCCATGTATTTAGCAAAAATGAAAACATACGAATTTACCTTCGAAATTTTCATATGTTATAAGAGTTTTTTGTGAAATTTTTTAAGAAAAAAAAAGTTTTAACGCTTTTAGTAATTTTACTCCATCCAGTTGAAAAGTAAAAATGAATTCTTAAAACCAGAATTTCGTTTTTTCTAAAATCCAAAAATCTTTGTCCTCATTTAAGACTAATTTACCAGCGTCTTTAGAATACTAGATTTTTTTTTTCTTCCTTTTCCCCTAGGATACTGGTAAGTTTAGATGCAAGGTTGTAAGCTTTAAGCTTAGATTCAAAGACTTAGAAGAATGTCTTCGCAACCCAAAGGAACCTTAAATGGTCTCTGGCAGCCAGGTAAAAGTTTAAGCTGATGAAGACAATAAAACTTCAGCTACATGCCTATATCTAAGGTCGGAACCCATTATTTAATAAGTGCAAGATTTCAATTCTATAGATGCTATCATCTATATCATTTTTCGTTACCGCTACTAACTGACATCGCATCTAAATAAAATTTGATAAATCGATTTTTCGATTGAAAGACCCTAGATGGAGATGTTTGTTCGTATGACGCATAAAAAGTTAAGGGGCGGGGGAAGGTTTCTGTAGAGGCAGATTGGTTCAATAACGGGCTTGTAAGTATTAACCACGATAATGACTTTTCTCAATATGTATCTGTCCATCGAAAATAGGTAGGAGGTGCGGACTGCTGACGTGCGGTACACAATCACTGCTTATTATGAATATTCAGCGCTGTGGGAAATTAAACAGACATATGGTACGCAGGTTTTTTTGTTGAATATTGATTTTATATGTGAAAGTTCGTGCTATAATATCTGGGAAAAATGATGGATTGAATGTGGTTTCGTATTAAAGAACTTGATTAAATCTTAGTGAAAGAGAAATGAAACCCATGTCATAGCTGTCAGCAACGATTTTTCTGTGAGGCTTTATATTTAAATCAGCAGCGAAATTAATGTTTCTATATTTTAAACGTTTTTGTTTCTAAATTTAACACGTTGAATGCCATGGGGGTCTCCAGTGACCGGCACTGAGTTTGTTTGTAGTGCCACGGGGGTAACCGGTGACTGGCGAAGTCAAGATAATTAGAAACACATAATTCGAGTTAATTTTTAATATGTTTAATATCATTATCGTTACTAAAATGGTTTGAAGAAATAAATGCAATATGGAACACACAAAATTAGTTTAATTTATATACACAGAGATGCCAGCTTGCTCCGGACAGCAAATATATATATTTTCAAGTGGTAGTTAATTAATTGTGATTCTTGGTTTAATAAATTCAATTTGGCAGATTTTTATCCACAACTATTTCTAAACAATTCGTAGGTTTATATAATTCACCACTTTTTCCAGATATGTCATGCTAAACCTTTTAAAGAACTAGCAAAATCTGCCAATATTTGCGAATTTAGTTTGTTGTTATTTATCGTTGTGGCCAGGCGGGCAAGCCATGCAAAATTAGCGTGGTATTCAACGTGTTAAAATAATTTTGACCACTATATATGAATTAAACATATAAAAATACATTTTGGCCAAATATAAAAGTCTATATGCCTACAGTTGTAATCCAATGAGATACCTGCAAGTGATGACGTAGAGTGGGTATCTCGATCCTGATTGGTTGTATAAACATGGCATTTGTTTACGTTAGCAACTGCTCTTTTCATTCTATTTTGAGTAAGCCAAGCCTTTCAAGAATCAATTCCCATAAATGATACATTCTACATTCTTACGCAGAGATTCTATCACAAAGCTTTCAATTCTTTCACAATATATTTCTTACTTAACACAAAGACAGACATTTGCCATTAGAACATAAACAAACTAATTATGCATCGAAGTTGCCAGGTACACAAAACAAAAAAATATATCACGGTTTCAGTAAAATTCATAAACAAATAATAAATCTAAGTTAAGTAAAAGACATAGAAGAAAGAGAATTATATTTCAATAAATTCGATGTGTTATATGGCCCTGTATTTAATTAACTTCACGTTAATTAACATTCTAACTTATATGGAGAAACTTAGCTCAACTTAAACAAGCCATTTTGCTTATAAGCGATCAGCTGGCGATGTCATCATAGGGGGGCATGATGTGTGTTCTTGAAGCGCAAGTAACCAATTACATACCTGTCAACTTTTATGTACTTCAAAAAAGTTTTCACGGTGGTAGAAATAAGAAGCAAGCACAAATTACTTCTATGTTCGTATTATTGTTTTAAAGAAGATTTGCGTTCATCATAATACATTGCTTCTAACGTATTATTATCCATATTATATCTTTTCTTCTTAATTGAGTAAAAAGTCTCTAAAAATAAATTGTAGTCAATTTGTTTTGGCTCAAAAATGTTTGATAATTGTAGTTATCTTTTGAAGATTTAGCAGGACTACTAGTACAGATTTTATTTGAAAAATAATACATTGTGTTAGAAAAGTTAATAAAAACAGTTTAAGTCTGATTTTCCTTATTCAAATTAGATTTTTTTATTTAATTATTTTTTTTACATTTACTAATCAAGGCTTTGATAACATGCATTAATTATGTTTACGATTATTTAAAAACAACATTTTATATAAAATACTTCATATTTTGAGCTAAAATCAGGGTTTCTAACTCCTGGAAATTTTTTTAAAGTGGTAGAGAAAGTGATATATATCTAGATGTTCAAAAGTTTTGAAAAATCTTAGCTACCACTAATAATTTTTTTCATGGTCGCGGAAACCCTGTAAACTGGTCCAAAATAATATTTATTTACTTAACCGAAAGATGAATAAATTAATTCTTAGCTATTTTTATTCAAGTAATGAAACCTCTTGGACTTGTAAAGACCAAGTCCTTTTTCATTAGTTAGATATTCAATGAAATATAAATTGATTTTAATTAAATCAGAAAACATAAAAAGATATCGCTTATAATCTTTCTATTTTCTTTTATTTCATATGTTTATTAATATGCTACTAATCAGAAAATATTTTAATGTAGTATACGAAGAATAATACAAATGAAAAAAACACGACGCATCTTGTTTCAAAACAAAATGCGTTTTTAAGTTGTAAGACCGATTTTACCAAAATATAATACTTGAGTAGCATGCATTAAGCCAATAGTTCCCAAATGGTGTACCGTGGAACCCCAGGGTTCCGATGTAGTGTCGGGGTTGAGTGAGTTAGTACTTTTTATAAACAGTGATGAGTTTAAAAAACCTCTGATTATATTTAGATGCAGCCTATAATTCATAATTTATTAACTTTTTCGGTGGCCCTTATGAAATTATTTCAAGTAAAATGCCAATGAAGTGGGAGCGGCATTTTATTTTAAAAAATAAAATATTTTTAGTAACAGTACATTGAAAAGAACAGTACATTAAAAAGAACAGTACATTGAAAAGAACAGCACATTAAAAAGAACAGTACATTGAAAAGAACAGTACATTGAAAAGAACAGTACATTGAAAAGAACAGTACATTAAAAAGAACATTACATTGAAAAGAACAGTACATTAAAAAGAACAGTACATTAAAAAGAACAGTACATTGAAAAGAACAGAACATTGAAAAGAACAGAACATTGAAAAGAACAGTACATTAAAAAGAACAATACATTAAAAAGAACAGTACATTGAAAAGAACAGTACATTGAAAAGAACAGTACATTGAAAAGAACAGTACATTAAAAAGAACAAGCATTTATAAAATATTGCGTTAATATTTCCCATCGCGCTTTACAAATCGAAAAAAAAAAAAAAAAACTGTTTAATAAAGAAATAGGTTTTCCTAATCCTAATAACAATTTTCAACAGCAGTTCTTATCTCGAAATAAACCATAGTTCGGTTCATTTAATTCATTTTCAGCTTATGAATATACACCAAAAACAAATTCATAACTAGACTAGATATGGAACAAGGACTAAAAATTTGACTGTTGAAAATAAAACCTAATTTAAGATTATATTAATGATAAAAAAAATGTCCATTCATCTAACTTTATTTTATTTTATAATCGTCGTCGAATTGCAGGCCCAACGTTTTTTTGACGACTACTAATGTTCAACTCCGTAGCCTTGTAATTTTGTACCCAATCAAAAAGACACGGGAACTCCTGAATCAAGTATTAGAAGAAATTTGCCTTCGTTTAGGACTTTCTGTTGGAACTAACCAGCATTTGCGTTACATGGAGAGGAAGACGACGAGAACCTCCCACAGTTAGTCTGACAGCAAAGGGACTCTAACCCACGATCGGTCTAAAACTGAGGATATTTCACGTCAGCACATTGGCCGGTGCAAGCCAGTGCGGATTCGTATCGACCAGCCATCGTCAGCATTCGAACCTGATTCACCTAATTGGAAGGTGAACGCTCTATCCCCTGAGCCATCGTGGCTCTTCATTCCTCTAATGAAACATTTTTAAAACAGTTTTTTTTATAAGTTACAACGTTCGCATTTACCTTAATAAACTTTATTTGCAAAGTCGGGGTTCCGCCGAAAGATGGTTCATTATTTAGGGTTCCGTTGCCGAAGAAAATTGGGAACCGCTGCGTTAGGTCACAAAAGAAATATCGACATGAATTTTTATTTTAAATGAAAAGTAATTTTTATTATTGCATCCAATACTTTTAAATCCCATCGATACATCTAATATAATTTAAGTAAATGAGTTCATTAAAATAGTTCCTGCGGCCCTAGGTCAGGTATCGTGGTCCGAGTTGGAATGCAGGGTATTATTTAGTCAACCTAGTAATGGGGGCAATTGCGGAAGAATATAAAGGAATGACAATCAAAGAATATTTTGATGATTTTTTAAAGACCAATTGTTCCCAACCGTACAATGATACTAAGTGTCAATATGCGAGTGGATGCTTAAATTGAGGTGTCGAATTGAATGAGATATTCATTTTATTGTCATTAGATAAACGTGACCCAAGATTCTTTTAATTTTTTCTATATGACATCCTAATGACTGTTGTTAGTACCAGCAAATACGAAACGGGTTTGGAATAAAATCAACACATTAATATTCAGTAAAATATCGCACAATTCCTGATTTACATTAATTTATATTTTTAATAAGGTGTGTTTAATACTGATTGGATTTTGTGATAAAATTGTTCATGAAAATATCACAATGAAAATAAGTAAGGGAATGAAAGATATATTTCATTCAAAAATATTTCCTTCTTTGTTTTGTTCTATAGTCAAAACTTAGGTATCAGCCAACTGAAATGCTTCGCTCCAACTATTAACCCTTTGACGCAAAATTTTTATTAATCCTATTTTTCCTACTTTTTTTCATTATTTTGTATTATTTCAGGTCAAAATAGGTGAAAAATATCATATTTAGCATTTTAATAATTCATAGTTATGAAATACAGCCTGAAAAACCGGTGTCTTTTTCTGCGTTAAGGGTAAAGGTAATCTTCCAAACACATCTCAATTCCAAATAATGATTTTTCAAATTTGCACTTATTTGTAGTTATTTAGATCTAAGAGAAATCATTGAAATTTCTTTAATTTACAAAATCAATTATTGATAATTTTTTGTATATGAATAAAAAGAAAAATTTTCAGACTACCTGCTTCGGATTTTATAGTTTTGTACAAATATAATTCCGATAATCTAACAGTTTTTTTAGTAACTATTAGATTGTTATTGCAATTAAATAATACCAAAATTCATTTTTACCTGTAAACAGAGTATTAGAAAAAGTATATATGAAAAAGGCACCGGTTTCATTTGATTTCATTTGAAATTGATTACAAATAAATAAAGAAATTTTGCCACCAATTTATTTTTTCATAATACATTACATTTTTATCCACCTTAGTTGAGCGGGCTTACTTCTTCAAATGGGTGAAAGCGACGGGCTCGATTCCTGCTATAACCATAGATATGTCTTCTCTAAAGCTATATATTCATTAATTTGGCAAGGGCTTTATAAAATGTTCTTTGTATTGCGTACAAAAGCCTGCATATGAATAACTACCGATTCATCAGGGGTGGCCAAACCACGGCACGCTTGCCACAGCAGAATTTTAAGAGTGACACGCTAAGGCTTATTTAAAAATTATACAAATTGAAAAAATAATATCGTTTTCTAAAAGAACATCTATTTTTCTGTATAAAGTAATTGTTACCCATCTAAAATCCAACTCAAAATTATTGACCCGCAACACCATACTGCGTTGAAAAGCAAATCTAAGGAAATTATTTCAACTTCAAGTGATCCAACTTTTAGAAAATTTACACCAACAAGCAGTTTTCTAATTTTAAACGATTTGGTCATTTAGATGTTATTGTAGGTTTAGATCAACATATGTCTGGGAACTAATGCTTTCTGCTGTGATTCGAATTAAACCAAAATATTATTTAAGATAAACTTGTATGTACCCTAAACACCTATGTTTTGCGTTGTTTTGCTTGAACTTACAGTAATAAAAATACAAATTTGAAAGTATCATTAAATAAGTATTCACCGTTTAATAATTTTTTAGAATTAAAAAGTTAATACATAAACTAACGTTTTATATTTTACATCCGTCGTTGAACAACAGACCCAATTTTTGGGCTTACGACTATGAATGTCCAACTCC
This sequence comes from Parasteatoda lunata, assembly GCA_949128135.1. NCBI lineage: Eukaryota > Metazoa > Arthropoda > Arachnida > Araneae > Theridiidae > Parasteatoda > Parasteatoda lunata. Next base: position 54,900,882 of record OX421973.1, on the reverse strand, counting down.
GTTGCCTCGTAATTTTGAACCAATCCAGAAGACAAGGAAACTCCTGGATCAGTACCTCCAAAGTTATTGATTTGTTATGGGAACATGGCGGACTTTGTGACTCGACAGATTTAACGCGCATCAGTTACCATTTATTACACGTCTTCGGTTGGCTTGGATACAAGCCACGAACCCTTGCATATGGGCCCAGCGCCCTACCGACCAGGTTATCCCGGCTTATACATAACCTAATAAGAGTGAACGTTAAAAAAAAAAAATTAAGCAATAAGCTTGTAATTTTGTTTATCATTTTATTTTGTATTTTATTGACGCTAACGAGTTAATCATTTTAGACAAGTGGTCGGCTTTAGACTATTAACTTTAATTTTTAATTGTAAAAAATAAAACAATGTGAAAGTTTTAAATTTGTAACGAACTTTAAAAAAAAATGCAATAATAAAAATAAATTCACACATATGATTTACTACTAGGTGTCAATGGGAAGGAGATATATCTATTTTTAATTTTATCAAATCTTGACAAAAAAAAAAAAAGTCAACACCGCAAATCTAACAAATATTCTTTAATATTTTTTTAGATTTGATCAACGCTTTTATTTTATGGAGGCTAAAGACAAAAATGTGGTCTTATACAAAGATATTTATCTATTTTAAGAGCATTGTGTAAAAATATTTGGTAATTTTAAAATTATTGTAATAATTTAACGGAATGACAAAATTGCTAAAATTTAGGATGACGCCCGTTGCAAGCATTGATACTCCAATCCGGAAACCACAGTTTAGGAAACTCTGCTCAAAATCGACAATAAATTATATTTTATTTTATAATTGATGTTAGAGTGATGTTGTTCAAATCCGTAGCCTTGTAATTTTTAACCCAACCCAAAAGAAGACAGAAGTCTTAATCCTAGTTATTGAATCAAGCATTGGGATAAACTAGCCTTCTTGGAGGATTTTCTGATGGTGATGACCCACATTTACGTTACATGGTCAGGAAAACTTAGAAAATCTCCCACGATAAGCTCGATGACGAGGAGATTCTAGCACATGATCCGTCTACAATTGAGATATTTTACGTCAGCACTGTGTTCGGAGTGAATTAGGAGCAAATATGTAAGCAACCTGCCACCGTTAGGATCCGAACCTGAGCCACCTAAATGAGAGACTAACGTCCTATCCTCTGAGCAAACGCGGCTCAACAGTAATTCAGAGTTGCTAACTTTAGTACAGTTTAGATCGCTTTTCTCTGATCTAAATGAACTATTACCTTCAAAATTCCAGGACTGTTTTTTACGCCCCCTCAAGTTCGGACCTAATCCGATTAAATGCCTGTCTTAACACTATTCTGACCAGCCTTTTAGAATCAACGTTATATTTTGATAGGAATCTGGAATCCACTCCATGCGCCAGAAATCATTTGATCTAAAATAAACATTAAATGTATATAAACATACAATGAACATACAGTTTTCCATTCAAGAATAATACTTGATTTTTATGAAAATGAGAGGAAAACGCAATATAAAAAGGTCGAATATATTTTTAAAATTTTCTCTTTGGTTAGGAACATTGAAAATTATATTGGGATTTTACGCTGGTTATTTCTCAATTTATCACGAGTTACACACTGGGGTGGAGTGAACTTCGAAGATGAACGGAGAAAAACATTAGAATAAGTTAAAGTAGAACTTAAGAAGATTTATTTAAATGAAAAATTAAGTGGCGTGCACGCTTTAAGCTGGTATTTCCTCATAGAAACGCCCTTCCTTCGAAGTGATTTTTAAATTTCCATATCATTAAGTGAAGCGTTCTAAATACTGAATATTGAACTATGCTACACCCTAGTAATGTTAAATAATTTAACTTCCTTTTTTGAATGAAAAATATTTTAAACGTGATTCATAGAAAGAAAAAAAAACTTATATATTGGGGATAAATTTGGCTTTGGAATCCTTGTTTATTTTTTTAAACCATTTTCATAGGAGAAAAGTGGCTTTTTTTTTAAAAAAAGTGATTCATGTTTATGTTAAATAAATATTTAGTGCCATTTTCGTTCTTGAAATCTCAGGTTCGTGATGTACAGCGTGTTGATTAAGTCATGGTGCACTTTTATCCTGTGACCAGTTAAAAATGAGCCATGACTTGACGGATACACAATATGTTAATGTCAATACATGCTATATAAATACATGCCGTGTTGGCTCAGAGCGGTTACCTTCTAATAAGATGAACAGGTTCGAATCCCAGCAATGGCTCGCACCGACCACAGTGCTGACGTAAAAATATCCTCAGTGGTAGACGGAGCATGGGTTAGACTTCCTTTGCCATCAGGCTAAAAGTGGAAGGTTTTTTGTGGTTTTCCTCTCCGTGTAACGCAAATGCGGGTTAGTTCCATCAAAAAGCCCTCCACGAAGGCAAATTTCTCCCAATACTTGATCCAGGAGTTCCCGTTTCCTCTGGATTGTGTTCAAAATTACAAGGTTACGCAGTTGAACATTCAGTCATAACTGAAAATTAGGTCGACGACGGTTATAAAATTTATCCTTCATATAGCATATAAGCTTCTTACTACCACAGTGGGGTTCTGTATACTTCCAGACAAAAAGCATTGCTTTGAAAATAAATAAATAACTGATAATGTTTCCTCTTTTTGCATTATCTCGTATTAAAGAGTTAGAGTGGGTTAGAATTCCCTTGCCTCCAGGCTAACCATGGGAGGGTTTCGTGGTTTTCCTCTCAATGTAACGCCAATGCGATGATATGGATCGCTGAATTAACAGAGGACAGTGACCGTCTAAAAATCGATAAAAGAGCTTGACAATCTTCTTCAAGCCTAGTGGAACACCCCGATCCGTCACGGAAAAACTTGTAGAAAGTATGCCTCAACGGTTGCAATTGCCCTTCGTGACGTGACATGGAGAATACATATAAGTTTCCAGCAATATGCAAAGGAGTCGAAAGACTTATTTGTCGATGCTGGGCGTTAGATGGTTACGAAAATATTCGTGATTTTTATTACAAATTCGATGGTTTTCAAAGATTTTTGAGCCAACTAATTTTGCCAAGATACACTTTTGCCAAGGAATCTAATATTGAGGAATATTAAGTATTTTTTTTTTTTTAGAAAAAATCGTAATTAACAGATCCACTCAAAGAAATTTTTGTTTAAGACGGTAGTCAGTGTATTTCGATCGGAAAATATGCTTCGTTTGTCCAAAATAAGTGGGGATAAAAAATAAATTAGCTAGCAGTTTTAACATTAGGAAAAAAATAAGTTGTCCATAAAAAGGGAAATTTTTTTTTTGTAAAGACAGGTCAGTTTCTCCAATTATTTTACTTAGATTATTAATTATTTTAAGACTCTTATTCACGTTTTGGTGGAATATATTTCCTTATGGCAGTATTAGAGCAGCATTTTTGCAAGCTAACAAGATTTTATAACATTTTTTTAAACTTTATTTTTATTAGTTTTACAACATTTTTTGTTGTAAATATTTTTAACAAGAAAACTTAACCGCTTATTTGTCTAAAACAAAATAAATACCTTAAATAAATTGAAGCAATGAAGAAAAAAATGGAAAGAAAATATGGTCACCGAAACCGACGTCTTTAGGGGGTACCAGCTTGAATTAAATATTTTGTATTCTTTTACTTATACCTTAAATCAGCGTTTCTCAACCTTTCAGTATTTACGGCCCAGTTTTCAATCATAATTGTCATCGCCCCCCCCCCTCACTTACAGTAAAATGTATGCAAAAATAATGTATATTGATTATTTTGAATTCTATCTTTAAATTATTTTTAACTAACTGCCAAAACAAAAGTAAAGTAAAAGTCAGCTGCAATTGAGATTGTAGAAACTATGTTTGGAGTTAATTTTTCAAAACAATTACAGTCCATACCTCTTTCAAATGATACTGTGCTCGTCGAATTGGTGATACAGCTGAAAATGTAGTATCAGCTTTTTTCGATGTTGCGTGACAAAATGTTTTCAATACAGTTTGATGAAGCAACAGATATTAATAAAGATGCTCATTTTATTGCCTATGTTTGATTTTGTGATATGTCAGTAGTCTGAAAATCAATAGAATTCAAAACAACAACGCTAGCATTATTTGCTGTTTTAAATGATGTTATGAATGAGGCAAACATAGAATGCAAAAATTGCACCGAAATATGCACCGATGGTGCTCGGTCAATATCCGGAAGGTTCGAAAGTATACAAGCACTTGTCAAACAAAAATTGCCTCAATGCGTCTGGACACATTGTATGATCCACAGAGAAGCTTTGCCTTCGAAAGAAATGCTTCATGGTTTAAATATTGTGTTAACTACGGTTATAGCCGTTGCAAATTATATAAAAATGAGAACCCTGAGATCGAGAATCTTTTCCGCACTTTTTAATGACATGTGTTCAGTACATTCTGAGTTACTATTTAAATGCCAGGCAAGATGTTTATCACGTTATAAATTTTTGCAACGTGTTTATCAATTAAGAGAAGAAATTACCATTTTCCTAGAAGAAGATAAGAACAGATCCTAGAAGAACAGACCGAAAACCGAAAATTTTCACTAATGTTTATTTGTGATGAAATTTAGCTACTTGGTCGTCATATTCGAGAAATTAAATAACTTGAATCTTCAACTCCAAGGAGCAAATACACATATGTTGGATATGAGTGATAAAGTGAATGCTTTTTGTTGAAAATTGGAATTGTGGGGCAGAAATTTAAAGCAAAAAAACTTAACTATGTTTGGAATAGTGGATAATTATACTAAAACTTATAAGGCTGAAGAACATGTAAAAGTTGTTTTTGTAACCATTGAAAATCATTTAGCCATGCTGGCAAAGAATTTTAAAAAGTATTTTCCTGCTGACGACAAACTGATAGCAAGTTACGAGTGAGTTAGGAATCCATTTCATAAGACTTCCGAAGGACTCTCAATTGATGAGGAAGAAAAATTCATAGACTTCACGAGAAGTGGCGAAACCAAAATACAATTTAGTAATAAATAACTATTTGAATTTTGGGAAGGAGGATGATTTTTCTGCACTAAAAACAAGGACATTTCGCATTCTATTACCATTTTCAACATCCTACCTTTGTGAAACTGGATTTTCTGCTGTGGCTTCTTTGAAGACAAAATATAGATCACGGCTAAATATAGAAACAGAACTGAGAGTGGCTATTTCTAATATTAAGCCTCACCTCAAAAAACTTTGTTCTACTAGACAGGCCCAAGGAAGTCACTAGATTTTTTTTTTTTTTTTTTCTAATTTAGTCTGTTTTGATTAAGTAAGGTGGGTAAGCCAAAGGTGGCTCCTAACGTAGTCCACCCCCCAAAGTAAAATTAAATTTATTTTGAATCATAAGATGTTCCTGCTGCATTATAAATCTTGTAGCTGAGGTGCACATGATATTTCCTTGAATGACCTCCATTTTATGAGGTGATTTAATTTTTGGCAGTTGTCGTTCTAATTTCCGGGTGGAAAATATTGTAATTTATATGGGTTTAAATTTTTAGAACTTTAAGTTATGATATGTTTTCTGAAAGTTTATTTCTTTTTCTTTAACTACATTACTTTAATTCGAATTAATCTATCAGATTAATAGTTTTAAGTCGTGCAAATGGTGAGAGAGACCATATGCATGTTCCCAGGGTGGCCCGACACCGGTGCCACCTTGTGGACACGTGGGTCACCTTCGGAAACAAACGTGTAATCTATAAAAGAGTTAATTATAAATCATTGCGTAGCATATTATTTCTCAAAAAGGAATGATTGAATTGAATGCCAATTGATTTATTTCATTTTAAGCAAATGTGGAACTTTGGTTAAAATGAAATGTTTGTTTGCATTTTAAAGTATGTTTTGAAATGAATGTTTTGTTTGCATTTCAAAGTAATTTTTCAGGTATTTTTTTATTTTTGTGGAAGTTAGAGTGTTTTTCTGGTCGATTCTAGTATTTTCTTGTAAATTTGGGTATTTTAATACTAGTTGTGGGTTAGGTTAGTTAACTCTAGTATGGTTATTTAACTCTTATTTGTTAGTTAATCCTTTTGAAAAAAATTAACTCAGTAATTATTGATTAATTCTAATGAGTTAACTCAAAAGAATCGCTAGTGACTTGACACAAGAATTATCAATGTAAAATCGATAAACAAATTATACACTCTAAAAAACAAATATCTTTTTTAAAGTCGGGAAACTTGTTCCTACCAGCAATACACTTCAAGTGCCTTTTTAAAAGACGTTTGCCAGTCCAAGTGTTTTTTCTAAAGATAATTTGGGTAAGTGAAAAAGTGATTTCAATATATGGCTCACCTTTGGAACCTGTGGGAAACCTTAGGCGCAGAAGCTACAATTTTGAAATTGTACTATAAAATAAATGAAATTTAATTTTAGAATTAAAAGTATACGTGGTATATATTAGAGATAGGTGTAAGATGTTACAGAAAAAAATTCAGCAACACAGACTTAATCAGAAAATTAGGAAAAATCCTCAAAACAAAGCCACCTTTGGCTCCCCACCTTAAGTTTTGATTTAATAAGTGGTTTCACTTTAATAATTTATAAAATATGTCGAAATGTATTTTGTTTTCTATGTGCATGTGCGCTTTCCTTTCATACAGTTAATCAATTTTTTAAAATAATATTTTCTCTTGAATATTCTCGCGCCACCCCTGTAGTGTGCTCGAGCCCCCCTAGGCGGGCGCACCCCACAGGTTGAGAATCACTGCCTTAAATAAAAGCTGTCAATTTTGTAATAAAAATTTTTATTTTTCAAAATAATGGTAACTTAGGACAAATTTCGAGAATAATTCTTCAAAACGTTAAATTAATTTTAAAAGCATGAAAAAAGAATTATTACATCCATTATTCTGAGATTACTCATTAAGAATGAATAAGTTAATTGTCCTTCTCCAAAAAAAGAGCGAAGGCTTGAATTCGCGATCGCAACGAACTATAGGGGGCGTTGTTGTATGTGCCGAATCCCTGCGATTTCCATATGAACAGTCATTCAGTTACACTGGAGACGTCTTTAATGTAGCATGCAGCATTGTAACGTTCCATCTTTATTGTGGCTGATTAAATTTAAAAAAGAAAAATTTTTGTTTTCTTTCTTATACAAACGAAAACAAAATGGTATCTCTTTTTTTTTAAGAGAAGGAACATCCAGAACACATCGGAAAAATATTTGTAAATAAAGAGAAAAAAATAGGTATATTCTTATAAGAGTTCAAACCTAATGCCTAAGAAATAGTTTTACTAAATTTAATGGTATAACATGAAAGGCCCATTTAAATTTTAACGTAAAATAAAGAATGCTTACGAAACAAAAAAAAAGAACCATTCTTTTTTTGTCGCCATTTTTTAGTGTTACGAAAATGCGTCTTTGGGACTTGCCAAAAACAAAACAAGATGCAATTTTATTTTCTTAGGAGCGAAATATTTTAAGGAGTGAAATATAACGAAAATGTACCAATGTCCATAACATGAAACTTTATCTTAGTAAACGTCCGTTTCGGAAATGTTATTTCATTTTGAATCTTATTTATTAGAGTTCATAATGGCTATAGAATCAGGTGAGAGAAAAGTTTGTTTTGAATCTATGCTAAACTCTATATCGGCCCATTTCCGACCGAAATCCGATTGACTACTTTGATTTTAAACAAAGTGTTTAATTTTAAGATTTTTTCCAAAAATTTTAAGTGTAGATTGGCGGCACTTAAAAATCTGCCAAATCTGTAGCTGTGGTTAATACGAAAGTACCGAATTTTTCTTCCATACTTTTCTGAATCATATTACTTCAAATATTAGAATATGCAAGAAGTATACATAAACACATAATTTAATACCATTTATTTTTCAAAAAAAGTATTTTGACAACAATTTTATCAAAAAATTATAAACTAAAAAACGTAAAATAAAGAATTCTTAGGATAAAAACGATTTTAAAATTTCCTCATTTTTCAATAAAAACTTTCGTTTTGTTTCTTTTTTTAAATTCTTATATTTAATCAGACGTAAAAAAACCATTTTGTAGAGAACGATCATCAAGTAAGGAAAAAAATTATTTACATGCAAATTTTTTATTATAAAAATCATAACACTTACCTGATTTATAAGTCCGGAGAATTCCAAAATGATATGTTCTTTGTGTGAAAACTTTATTCTCAAATAATATATGCATAGTTTATCCCTTCATTACTTTTAGGTAACATACCACACATCAAAATTTTATAATTGTAAGATCTCGATATGAATTTTAATATGTAGCTTAAAAACAGAATAGCTGAATTCTAGTTGAAATTCTTTCAAAACTAAAAAACACTTACCAAGAAAACGATAAAAAATTTATTTATAATCAGCACAAAAGATACTTTTTCAAGTAATTCGGATTGTTCTCTATTGTTGTTTTCTGAATTATGTAGATACAGAAATATATACTATTCTATGAAGAAGAAGAATATTCTATAACTATTACAGTTCTGTATGGAATTCATTGAAACACATTTATTCATTGGAATGACGAAAGCAATGTTGACTTCATTTTAACTTGTAATGAATTGAAGACAGAAAAATTATTTTACCGCAATACACACATCTGTAACAGCAAGTGATCATGGAAGGTTGTTGGTAATAGAAAGGTAAAAATTATTGAGAAGTTGTTCTTCAAATGCTTGGCATGTTCTGCTTCAATGTTTGGCATGTTCTGATTAGTTTTTTCAAGAAGTTTTACCTTTTCTTTAGGGGAATTTTGGTTCTTTTTTGATGCTAAGAAAATGGCGTCCGTCATTGCCAATGGTTATGTGGGAACTAATGCCCGATATTTACAGTCTCCCGCTAGATGGCGTATCGAGTGTTGCGATCGCGAATTGAATACACCTCAGTTTGAGTCAAATATTTGTTTTGCGTTAAATCGAACTTGAGTTGAAGATATTTAAGCGATACTTCAGTTATTTTTGCTCAAGCATTATTTAGTGAGTGGCAACATACCAATTCGTAGACTGTTAAAAGTCGATTTCATTTATTTATCATTTAATTGTGTATGAGCTGTAAGCTAGAATTTGTATCGTTTTATTTTAAAAAGAAAACGATTTGGATTTCAGGTTTCTGTGATGATATAATGGAACAACTTGTCTAAATAAAATGTTATGTTTTCTTTTATAAAAGAGTGAAATTTTTTATTTTAATTAAGTAGAGAACGACAGACTATTAAAATTTCTGATAGATTCCTGCAACAGAGACAGTTCGCTTTGACTTTATGTTTAGTTGGATATTTAATTCTCGCATGCGATTATAGCGTTGAATTTTTTGAATAAAGAAGTAAAAATCATCTTATTAGAAGTGGTATTTCTGACGAAGACTATATTTTACTTTCTGGTAAGTAAATATATTTTGTTATTCTTATTTTTAAAATATTATTATGTTATATAAACTCTTTATTTAAATTGACTGAGCATTTAACTTTTTTTAAAATAAAATGCTAGTAATTTAAATTCTTTTTCAAGAGAAATTTCTTAAAACTGAAAGTGTTAAATAAGGATGCTTATGGAATATTAAAAAAATTGATCTCTTGTTAGAATTTTTGTTCAAGCATGTGGTGATATATTTAGATCAGTAAAGTTTTCTAGAATTTTTTCAGACCTAATATTAAAATTTTAACTTTTTTATTTTAATACATTGGATTTATCAGTGTTTCAATGTTTTTGGATGGATAAACGTATTTTGGTAAAATGTTTTTGGTCAATTGATTTCATATTATACAATATTATTTATTTATTATTTTTTAATAAAAGCTATTTTTGAAATACAGAGCTGGGGAAAAAAAGTATAAAGCCACTGAAGAAGGTGATAAAACGTAAGAAGAAAGGACTTAACATGGTTTTATTTAAGCCGTAGATAACGATATTATAAAATAAAAATCAAAACTAAATTAATAGCAAAATACATTACACATTACTTTATGCGCCATAATAAGATTTCAACACAAAGTAAGTTGGAAAAAAGTATAAAGTCAGTACAATTGTTACACCAGTAATCAATTTGATATCCTTCGTTTTCGATTACATTTATGAATCTCGCATTCATGGACGCAGATAGAGTTCGTAAGTTACTGGTATCAATATTGTTCCAAGACATTTTGATTTCATCAATCAAACCCACCTTTCTCTCGAATTGTCGACCAGATCTGTAACGTCGCCTACTAATATTCCCCAAAGGTTTTCTACCGGATTCAGATCTGGGCAACGAGATGACCACTCAATTGATTTAACCTCATTTGCTTTCATCCAGGATTTAATTGAACATGAAGTATGGATTAATACATTGTCCGGTCGGAAGGTCCAGTCTCTGCATGTCATAAGAGGAGCAACAGGCAATAAATTATCTCCCAATATATCCTGATACATAATTCAATTTATTTTAGTTTGTATAAATATAATTGGAGTTGTACCGCCTGCTACAAAAAAGCGGCCTAAACCATAATGGACCTACCACCAAATTGACGTTTGGAAGCGGAGGTTTTCTTTTAATATTTTTAAGTTAATGTTCAGATTATAATTTAAATAATTTCTAACCGTGCGGCTGCTGCATGGTAACTGCATTTCATTTTTAATTTGAGCAGATGACATCTTATCGTGACATCCTATCGTAAAAAAAAAATTCCTCTTTCTTGCCTTGGTGAATTTATTATTATTATTATTATTTTTTTTTTTTTTGCCTTCCAATACGCTGTTTACTGCTATAGCTCTCAGGAAATTCTGAGGTAACTATTCACTGGCAACCTTGGACCTTTCTATTTTTCTTGCAATTTGAGATCTGTTCAAGTCCTTTTCTTTAAAAGCTTAAATAAAGCTTTAAATGAGTTCCCCTTGGAATTGTTTTGCACGTAAAAACTACCAAAATTTGCTTTTATGCAACTAGGATATGCTTTTTGTACTGGAGTAAACCGCTTTCTCGCACGTTTTATGCCTGGCAATGACGTAATTAGTACCTCCTTTATGCTTTTTTCAAAGTTTTTTTTTTCAATGATTATCTCATATTTTTCCATGATTTAAATAATATGCGGAGTAAAAGTAAAATTGTCATGCAAAGCAATTAGGCCTTACATTTGCAAGTAGAAAGTAAATTTGCATATGCAGCCACAAGAGTAGTGTTTCATATTTGGCGACTTTTTGCACGGGTTTATACTTTTTTCCAGCACTATATATTGTTAATACAGTCTATACCTGCGTTATTTATATTACTATCTATAATTAAGGTTGACTGTCTCTAATTTATGAGAAGTTTACATTCGCAAGATTCATCCCTTCAAATCTGTATTGTAAGATGATTTTATTTGCATTTCCTTACAAATTTATCATTAAAAAAAAAAGGGGGAAATATAATATTTAAAAAAAAAAGTTAAATCGTATGTTGAGTTTTTTATTTTATTTTATATTATTACATTTTCTCTTCAATGTATTTTTTATTTCAATTTTCCTTTCAACGCAAAATTTCAAAAGAACAACATTTAAAGCAATATTTTTCACCTTAACAATTTAATTATTAATTTTTTACAATACATTTTTAAATAACAGAATTTTAAATAAGGTAACTCGACGATTCAGCCCATGTTAATTACGCACTATTTTTTTTTTTTTTTTTTTTTTTCGTTTCATTTCGGTAAACTTCAGCTAATCATAAACTCTTACCCGTAACTCTCTAAACTACGTTTAAATCTAGACACTCTATTAAACAGTATAAAACAAAATTAGTTAGAAAAAAAAAAGGTTCAAATATAGAAGAAGGGGAGAGAAAAAAAAACATGCTGTCATTTAAACGTTATGCTTCAGTCTAAATTCATTCCACAAGCTAACGCCTATGAAAATGAAAAGACGTAAATTGTGTTAATCCTTCAAAAACGTTCCACAGATTTCAGCCATTCGAATCGCCATTACTTATGCAACTATGTAACGAATGCGTCAGTCGCTGACATCCGCTCTTCAATTGATTCCTATCATCGGATCTGGTGCACGCGCTCCCAGATGACTTTTTCCTCATGTGCAGAGTAATTGTTCCACCCATCTCATTCATTCTATTTTGCTGGTCATTATTATTCCATCAGTTCTTAATCAGACTTTTTTTAGGTTTCGTTTCGGAGGGAAAACAGGAAACACGTTCCGTTTTAATTTAAGGCCTTTTCTCGAGAAGTCCTTCAACTTTATTACCTATGCTTCGAAATATTCCAGATAAGATTAATATGTTGGGGTTTTTGTTTGTTTCGTTGGTTTTAATTAAGTAACCTTTTTTCGGTGTCAATTCGGGAAAAAGAGTTTCATATAAAGGAAGAAATAAAGAAAGATAATTCGTTACGCTGGGTTCTCGAAGATTGTGTATTGAAGTACGTTCTCTGAGTTCAATTACTTTTTGAAATAATGATGCTTTCAGTTTAGAAAAGCTCATCTTATTTTTAATTTCGCTTCAAAATATTTTGAGAAGATTAATGAGTTAGCTGTAGTTTGTTTGGTTGGATTTAAATTTAAAAAAAATATCAATTTGGTGTTAGTTGGATTTTTCTAAATAGGAAAAATAAGGACAATTCGTTATTTAAAGTTCTCAAATAGTTTTATCATTAATACAAAACAGTTCCCCATCTATAAAAAGTAAAATGTGTGGAATAGTTTATAAAAAATTTTTTCTTTCGTTTTACTACATGAAAAAAAGTTTTGAAAAATATCCCAAGTAGTCATATATATTTTGAAAAAAAAAAAAAAAAAGTTAAGCTTTATTGCACGATTATTATAGGTCTTATATATTTGTCTAAACTGCGTATATACAGTTCTTGTTAAAACATTATCAATCAAATTTACTAGTTCAAAAATTAAATAGATAAGCATAACTACTACTTTATTCAAGAAAAATCTCCCTTAAATAGGGAGAAGATAGATAGCATATTTATATTTATAACCTGCGTTGAACAGCCCACCCAATTTTGAGTTAACGTCTATTAAGATTCAACTTCGTTGCCTCGTAATTTTGATTTCAATTCAGAAGCCAAGGAAACTCCTGTATCGACATTCAGACAAACTAGCCTTCGTAGAGAATTTTTTGATGGAACTTACTCATATATACATTACAAAGTGAGGAAAATCACGAAAATCTCCCACGGTTAGCCTGACGAGAAGAGGGTTCTAAGATATAATCCGCCTACCACTGAAGATTTTTTATGTCAGCACTGTAGTCCGTGTGAACAGGGAGCAGAATTCAAAGCGACCAGCCAATGCTGGGATTCGAAACTGGATTACATCATTGGGAGGCGAGCGCTCTATCGCTGAGCCACCGCGGCTTTAGATAGCATATATTAAACACGAAAAAATAAAAAATAATTGCTTTTCCTTCCAAGAAACACTTGGTGTCATTTATTCAAAGTTTTTGCCTGAAACTTCTGTACTAAATTTTATTTAACCGTTAATGATTGATAAATTATTCATTATTTTCTGATAAATATTAATTAAACTGACAAAACACTTTGTCTTTTTTTTTTTTTTTTTTTTTTTTTTTACTCGTTTGCTAATTAAAATTTCCTTAACAAGTTCATCAGTTTAAGATCTTGTTCGAGATTCAATCTTTTTCTAAATAGTACAACAATCAATTTCGAAAACAATCGATATCGAATATTTCTTGAAACAATGAGATTCTCACGATATTTTCGGCATTCTCCTATCGAAGTTTGGAAAAAAAAAAAGGACTTAATTAGCTTCAGATTCACAATACGAAAAAGTGGTAAAGAGCGCGACACCACTTGAAAGGGTACAAGACCCCGGAAACTTCACAGAACATAATTCTTTGTTCGCTCCATCATCCAAGATGTTCGATTAATTGAATAATTATAAGCTGCTCGAATCACGCGTGAAGTATTTCGGGACCTGGAGTTAGAGAATAAAATGCTACTTAATTGCCTCATATTCAAACCTTAACAAGCATGTTTGTTGCCATTTGGGCCAGCTATAAAGATAAAAGATTGGTGAAAAAAACTAAATAAATAATTGGTGCTATCAGTAAGGTAGTTGTATCTTTCTTTCATTTAGTTATTAGTCTCGATTTTTATTGAACTCTATCTTAAAGAGACCTTTTTTACCTTAGTTTCCCGCTTTATAATGGATCATAAACGCAGATCATTAACAGTTAATTTTTATTGATAGGTAGTGCTAACAATTTCAAAGAATTAATGTCGTGTTCAAAAGAAGAGATATTTTTAGCGGATCGTTAAAAAAGATTAAGTTTTGGATTATCAGATGTAATACAAAAAAGAACACCAGTGGCTGTTTTTATGAGCCATGGCCTAAATAATTATGTAGATAATTTGAACAAATTATATTCGAGTAAGAATATAAACAGTGAGAAAAGACAAGATTCTTTGAGAATGTTCTACCTTAAATTCATTTGTTTGTTCAATGCCAAGTGTCAGGAACTTTACGAAGCATTCATAAAACGTCCACATTGAGGTCAGACTGAGCATAGCTTAGACTAAAACTGGAGCAGATGTTTACCTTCATTGAAATTAATAAAATGCCAAAGGTTTAGGTGAAGTTTATCTGCATCCGCGCAGCTGTTTTTCGAAATTGAAGAAAAAAGTCAGATAGGTTAATCAGGCAAAACTTTCTTAAGCATAACAACGAAATAACTCATCAAAGAAGTAAATTCGACCTGAAACTGAATGACATTAAATTTTTTCTAATGTTTTTCTCTAAGTATTTTTATTGATGTTCTATTTAATGTGGTAGGATTAATGTTTTTATTTCCCCAACATAAATATAAATTCTAGTACGCACTAAAAATAAACAACTTTTGAAAATAATGAAATAAAGAAATTTTTTTAAAAAAAATTATGTTTTTTAAATGGATTTAACAGATAGAATTATTTTCTAATAATAAGTTCACTTGGAAAACTTGGTTTTAAAATTTTATTGAATATTTTTACGTTTATTGCTGTTAGTTTATATATATCGATAAGTGGTTGAAATTTCGATTGGCAATAAAGGAAATTAATTTTGTATGTAACATGTAGGAAACAATTGTAATTTGTATTGCTATCAGGCGCAGAATTTTTTAAAAAGCAAAGTTGGAGCACTCTAGCCAGTCGGAAAATAGATGAAATTTCGAATGACGATAATCTGCATTTAAAGATGAATTCTCTCTGCTCGTAGCTGTCAGGAAACGATTTAAACTGATATTATCATCCAGCGCATAGCTGTATTTGAAATTTGAGTGCTATAGTTATTAGAAAAAAGCATGAAATTTTAATTTACGATAATATCGCGATTCTGTTTGCAGTGGTCAAAAATGAATTGCAATTTGTAATGCCATCAAGTACAGTGTTTTAGTTAAATATTTGATTGCTTTAGCTATGTTAAAGAATTAAGAGTTTAGTTAAAGAGTTAGCAATCACTGTATTGGAGTCTTCATTTGCATTCAATTATTATATTTATGTTACACTATTATGGCGGCAGTGGATAGCTTTTCATTCTACGTTATTGTTATATTTCGTTAACACTTCAGACAGTCGCAGACGATCTTTCCTCACTTCGTTTCACTTCCTTTCGGCTTCTTTTGAGTAGTTATCTTTTGGTTTTTGTTTTGACCGGCAACTTCTTTTTCGAATGACTGGGAATAGAGGGTAATCCGTCAACTTTTCTCGACACGCTTTATGACGCCCTCCCCCTTCTTTAGTTTTCTTTCGTTCTTGCTGTGAATGATCTCGACATTTCATCTTTTTCACCTTGAGGGAAAAAAAAAAAAAAAAAAAAAAAAAAAACTTTTATACACAACTTATAAAAAAGTCAAAGATTTGCATTTTTTTTAACACTGAAGAAATATCAGAGAATGCCGGCCAATGACACTTTATCTATGACATTTGAATAAAAGTTTTCATATAAGTATAAGGCTTAGCCAGAATGTATAATTCTATTTAAATAAAATTTCTGTAATGGACATGTCACGTGTTCGAGAATATCTCCATGCTGCTTTTTCTGTCTGAATTGCATTGTCGTATCAATTCATTAAAATATCTAATCGTTCAAATTTGTGGAAGGGATAGGTCTTTGCCGGCATAACTCGTCTTGGGTTAGGCACAATGCGTCTGGGGTATTATCTCTACTAAATATTTCGACCAAGGATATTAGCCGACTATAGACCAGGCTATATAACTCTATAAGTCAGTGGGTGATTGCAAAAATCATTTCAGTTTTGACATTATTGGAAGCCAATGTTATTTGCTCATGTTATTAAAAAATAGCATAGCATGTTATCTATAGAAAGAACTTCTCTCACCACAAAGTTTAATCCAGCGTGCTATGGAAACAAGAAATAGCACAGTTCAACAGCCAAAGCCTGCCTTAAACATTCGCCGAACACCCCAATTTGAAATAGTTAAACCTCGTAACCACAGTCACAGCCACTTCTCTAGATGAATGGTAAGGAAAGTTCTTTCCATAGACAGACTATACCTAACTGTGTTTAGGAAAAGTCGCTCCACAGACAAGTTCATTGTTGAGCACGCGTGAGGAAAAGTATGGTGTCAACGGGGAAAAAATCAAAGCATTTTAGTTGAATAGTCTATTTCTGGATAAATTTTTTCATGAACTTAGAGCAAAACATTTTCCCAGTTTTATGCGAAATACTAACTTAATTTATAATCCTAATAGAATCGTCGTATAAACAAAGTCTGGTCAATTTGTCAAATCATCATTAGTTAAAACGAGACCGGTTGTTAGTCGAAGATGAGCGGAAAGTATCCAAATTATATCCGACTTGAATTTTTTACGTGTTGAAAACATATTTTTGGAATTAAAAATGCTAAGCGTGATTTCAAAAATATTCTAGAGCCATAATTATTTTAAGGCTCATATAAAAATAGTTCGCTATTGCTTTTCTGAATTGACTTCATGCCGTATAAAGTACAACTGTGTTTGAAGAGGAAGGAAAAAAAGAAAAAGACAATAAAGTAGCAATAATAATAATAAACCGTAATGCAGAAACTATTTGAAAAAAAAAAAAAAATGAAAAAAAAATCGTCAAAACGAAGAAAAAAATAGCTAATTTAGAATTAAAACAGATTCAACAAAAACTGCTATTTTCAGATTTCTCTCGCAAAACCTAAGTAACCAATTCCCGAGACTAATAAAACGTTTATTTGTGCTTTTATAAAATTATCAATGCAATAAAATTCGTCTTATTATTGAAATTAAGAAAAGAAAAAATTAAGAACGCGAATTAAAAAAAAGTAATAGTTAACAGTTTGGAATCAATTTTGTTTCAATTTTGGAATCAATTTTGTTTTGTTTTTGCTAATATATTTATGATGCTTTAATTACAAGCAAACATATGTTTACATATTTTTCAGTTATAAAAGACACTCTAATAGTTACTAATTAATTTGTCATAGTATCGGAATTATATTTGTACTAAAATATAAAATCCATAAAAAGTAGCTTGAAGAAAACATTTTTTTTATTCATATTCAAAAATTTATAAAAAATTGACTTTATAAATTAAAAAAAATTTCAATGATGAATAACTGTTTATCTCAGATCTAAATAACTGCAAATCAGTGTAAATTTGAAAAATTGTTTGGAAGTGAGCCGTGTTTGGAAGATTTTACCATTAACGCCGAAAAATACACCGGTGTTCCATGCTGTACTTCATAACAATAATTTATTAAAGTGCTAACTATAATATTTTTCATTTGTTTTGACTTAAATTAATACAAAATAATAAAAAAAAGTATGAAAAATAATTTTAATACAAATTCTGCGTCAGAGGGTTAATAGAAGTATTCGGATGTAAGAGAGTCTGGTTTACTATACTATCTACAGATTCTACAGTATCGATACTACAGTATCGAGATTCTACAGTTAAGTAATATTTTCCGTCTCTCTGCAAGCCAAAAGCACATGCATAGACGGCATACTATTTAACTATTAGATTAAATTTCAGATTATTTTTAATTGATTTAGTCCTTCTAAGGAGTTCGAAAGATTTTTCTTGCTTATATATATATATATATATATATATATATATATATATATATATATATATATATATATATGTAATACAAAAATTAATATTTTTGTATTAATAAAATAATTAAATCTCTTTCGATTTCATAAAATGTCTTTGTTAAAGAATAAGCGTAGAGAGATTCTATTTTGGGAAGTCAAGGCTGATAAACATACGATTGAGTTATTTATAGAATCTCTCCCCCTTTCACTTCCATATAAGGAAGCATGAAATGATTTTCCTTAATGCGTAAGGATACAAGAATGTCAACGACTGTGCCTGTTTACTCAAATCTGTGTTAGTATAAAAGCGAGAGCAATGCTTTTCGCATGGCTTTTCCATCATGTTGTGATCCTGGTAATTTGTCCAGAATTGTCCGAAGTCTTGTCCACCCTCTCCCTTGTGGAGAGCGGATGTGGACTGATTAATATTTTTGTATTAATAAAATAATTAAATCTCTTTCGATTTCATAAAATGTCTTTGTTAAAGAATAAGCGTAGAGAGATTCTATTTTGGGAAGTCAAGGCTGATAAACATACGATTGAGTTATTTATAGAATCTCTCCCCCTTTCACTTCCATATAAGGAAGCATGAAATGATTTTCCTTAATGCGTAAGGATACAAGAATGTCAACGACTGTGCCTGTTTACTCAAATCTGTGTTAGTATAAAAGCGAGAGCAATGCTTTTCGCATGGCTTTTCCATCATGTTGTGATCCTGGTAATTTGTCCAGAATTGTCCGAAGTCTTGTCCACCCTCTCCCTTGTGGAGAGCGGATGTGGACTGTTATCGATACCAGCCTACTACCATTAATAAAGATTTTTTGTGTGTAACATGGCTTACGACTGCATTATTAAAGCTAAATACACCACTGATAATAGAGATGAAGCTCTGTTATTATATATATATATATATATATATATATATATATATATATATATATATATATATATATATATATATATATATATATATATATATATAAATTAAATTTAAATTCGTCAGAATCATCTGTTTAAAAATGACACTTGGAGAAAAATATGAGGCTTAACAAACGATATTAGGGTTATTGATTAAACTGAAAACATTGAAATAAAAATTAATTATTTAAATTTTTTTAATATTAAATTTAATAAATGTACTTATAAATGTAAAACTTTAGTAATTTATTTTGTTCAGAAATCAATATTTAAGACTTCAGTCTGAAATTGAGCCTTATATCTCAAAATCTCATTTATACATCATTAGAAATGATACAAATACACTATAACATAAATCCAAACAAAATTTCAAGTATGCAAATCCTATTTAAGGCGATTTTAGTTATTTCTGATTTCAACCGAGATTTTGTGGGAGATAATCTTTCTCGAATCATTAATATTTTACTATTTTTAGAATTGTAGGTTGAGGTTAATAATCTAGTTAGAATAATAAACTGAAATGCAATTTAAATATGATAGGTTCCTAACACAATTGATGAGCAGATCGATAGTGCGTAATAGGGATTTCGGTTAAAACTACAACCGCAGATAAACTTCGTTTACATAAATACAACCAGTTTTACAATCATTGTCATTTGCTTTGTTTTTACTTGGTGAATAATAATTAAACATTTATTTCTCATCTTCCACTTTATACGTTTCAAAAAAAAAAAAAAAAAAACAATTATAATAATAATAATGGAATGAAAAAAAGAAATAATTGTCAAATTTAATTTTAAATAATTTTAGGGCAACAAATTATGTAAATCATTACTGCGTACAGTGATATATGATGTGACATAGAAGTAGACATGGAAAAAATTTTTCTTTTACTTTTTGAGGCAGCAATGATTTAATGTTCACATCAACAGCTTAAACAAGATCTGGTGCAGCTCAGTAGTTAGAGCATCGGGCTTTGGTTTAGAGGAGCTGGGGTCCGATCCTCATGGCCCTCTAAGACCCGCTTGGTATACATAAGATCTTTGGATCGAAAATCCCGTTTTTGCAGTTGAGAAGTACCATGTTTGCATAAGGATCTGAAGAAAATTTTCTTCTCCATTAAATCTATGTTTAAATTGTGCAAGTGGCCTCACGTAAGAGAGGGGCTGCTATTTATCGGGGGGGGGGGGTTCTGACAAGTCCCGCTTTTACCCTAGTGGTGCCTTTTTGTCAAACGTGTGTCCTTGTCTTGATTTGCATGGCCAGTGGTTAGCGATCTCGGTTTGTCCACGTGTCGTTAGAAACAACAAAAACACAGTTTAAATACTTCTTTGCGTGTTAAGAGCGGCACAAAGTTATCTAAATGAAAGTCAAAATATCACAAATTATGTAAAGAGTATAAATAATTTCGGCTGAAGTTTTGTACATTTTACCTTCTTTAATAAAACTAAAGTAGATTTTAAATTTCACCCGTGGAAAAACTCATTTTATAATTTTTTTAACCCTATATTAATTACTACAACCTTATAATTTTTTAATGAACACTTATACAATTGTTTTGAGCATATTTTGGTTGTTAGAAATCTCCTTCAATATATTCTTTTTTTTTTCAAAGAAAAATAAAACGTTAAAAAATTTTAATCTTTTGACAACTTGAATTAGTACCTATATATTTTGGAATTTTTATGAGAACTAAAGGTGCGATTTTGAATTTTGTTTAAAAACTTAAAAAGTATTTAGAATAAGAGTATTTAAAAGTATTTAGAATAAAAGTATTTATTAATAAGACTTAAAAGTTCTTATTTTAGTTGCGTAGTTTTTATCGCATATGATTGAATGCTGTGAGACCCTTTCCTTTGATTTTTATTATTTATTTATATTTTAAAATCTAATGTTTATGCCAACAACTCTATAACCCCATGTGTTGAAGAAGGAAATTCAGCACTGCATAAACGAAATTCAACCACATTTTTTTTTTTGCAAAATAAAATTATCATTGAAAATTTAAACAGAAGAATGCATATGTGTTAGCAAAATTACAGAGATCATTTACTCGATATGCTGCTCAACCTATAATATTATCGAATCGTTTATTAAAAATAACAATTAACAATTAAAAATTCACATTTTTTAAAATGAAAAACCTGTGTTTTCTATTTTAAAAAAATGACTTCCAGCTCAAATTTAGGGAAACACACTCTATTACACACCTTTTTTTTTTAAAAAAAAAAAATTTTTATTAATTTAGGGACACCTTTCTATTTTTGATAATGTTTAGGAAGTAAACATTAAGAAATGTTTGCTTTACAATTGAGAGATAATCAAAGAAAATTTTGGAAAAGCTATAAAATAAACATTAAAACATTTTTCCTATTCAAATCATTGAAATTTAATAGCATTTTTAGCAATCTGCAATCTAACAAATAACAAAAAAATAATAATAATAACTAACAGCCGTTAACATTCATTTAACCTTTAATTCGCATTCCACAGCGACCAACAATCCAACCATTTATTTTATAATCATACCCATCAAACATTACTAGCTTTCATAAAAGTAATTACCGAATCAACACTTTCATATTATACCTCTGTTAACCGATGATTTTTAACTAATCAAAAACCAGTTTGTAGCATCGTTAAGTATGAATCCAAGATGCTTGTTTACGCCTATCAGTTTCGAACCATTCGTCATTCACCCGTTATTTCACACATCATTATTCGCTTTTATCATTTCACTCGCCTATTATTAACATCTCCTAACGATGTCCAAATCCCGAAATTGCCTCCACACGCTTCAGAAAAACAACACACGAAAACCCTTTTTCTGAAATGAAAACAATGATTCAATTCTGAACAAGAGAGAGAGCTTCTCGTGTCTAATCCAAGTGACCTTGTTCTTACGCGATTCAACCGCATGGCGTGCTTCATATGCAACTTCTTTGCAAGGATCCCAAATTATAGATATTAAGAAAAGGAAGTGGTATTGAAAATCTCCTCCCATGTTCGGAACCCAGAGTACCGTACGACGGAAAACGTATCGAATCTCCGTAGCCATCAACGTCCTATGACCTTGAAAGATCTACCAGGTTGTTCCTCGCAGAATCAAACGACAGTGTAGGTGTCAATTATATATTACGTAAGAGGTATATCAAAGAAGACACCCCACATGGTCGATGCTCATTGTGTTAAAGACAAATCCT
Organism: Parasteatoda lunata; assembly: GCA_949128135.1. Lineage (NCBI taxonomy): Eukaryota > Metazoa > Arthropoda > Arachnida > Araneae > Theridiidae > Parasteatoda > Parasteatoda lunata. The sequence continues at coordinate 54,878,714 of OX421973.1, read as the reverse complement.
TCAGTTAAACCAAGGTTGAGAGGAAAAATTTTTACTGCGGAAAAAAGTTCAAAGTTCAAGCTTCGATGTCTAATTTCATGAGAATTGAAAAATATCTATTAAACATTGTTATGAAATATCAAAATTAAGAATAATAATAGATAAATAACTTTTAAATTTAATTATAAGTTAGTGTTTGGCTATTTCAAATAATTTCATCATTTTCTTATACTTCTCATTTTTTTAGGAACTGGAATATAAAAAAAAATGCTTAATTGTGAGATAAGGATAATTTGAAATTATTATTCAGTGAGTTAAGTTTTTCTACTTTTTAAACATTTAATTAAGTCTTCTTTGTGATTAGCATTTCGTTTCTGTTTTATATTGTCTTCACGAAATTGAATTCAAAACTAATGTAACGTTTTTTGCCCATCTCTTTGTGATAATTTATTATTTAAAGCCAACCTTTTGATGTCTACCTGTAAATTTAAAGTTAGGTTAAGTCTAGGTAAGATGCCCATAGAGGTGTGAGATGGCTTGTTTGAATATCGCTGATATTTTTCAATTAATTGCAGATGCTGTTTCGCAGGAAGCAGTTTAATTTTTTAATCAATTTGAACAAAGCATTTTTATTATTTTTCGTCACCACAAAAAGTATGTAAAATTTTAATATTTGCTTTATTAAGGGGTCAAATATTTTCGTGAATTAAGTATTGTGTTGTTTTTCAATGCGTAGGAGCTGTATATTTTTAAAACTAGCTGGACCTTTAAAACACATCTATAGTCCAATCTTTGTTCTTAAGTAAAAGTCCCGCAGTGGTCTGATCATTAAAACACGGTTCCCAGTAGAACACATAAGTCAAGCATCACTGGCTGAGGTCAGTAAGCGGACGGGTGACCACTTTGATCAGCCTGCGTAGGGAACGAGGGTGCGCCGTATCGGTCCTCGTTAAACTGTTCTACCGTAAAACGCTTGACTTCGCGGGCAGGTCGTCACACTATCACAATAGGGGAGCCATCCCCTCTGCAGAGGATCACATTTGCGATGGCATGTCTTCAGATCATCCGCAGGGAAGTTTCCCAGACCGTAGCCTATAGCCCATTGTGCAGCTGTAGTGCGACGTAAATAAAGTACCTACCAATCTTAGATAATAAAAAAAAAAGCAAAAACAAAACAGGGGAATATTATAATGAAGTGACGCTATAAATTCAGAGTCCATCTCATCAATTTTAGAATACATGGCCACATAAAATCGCGGAGAGATGACCATTCATCATTAATATCGAGGATCATCGTAGGATCTCAATATAAAAATAGGTAGCAAAAGTAAGAAAAAAAAAAGATGTATTTTAGTAAATTAGTCTTCACCAGCGCGCTTAATATCTGCAAATAAATAACTCTAGTTACAAAATCTTTGGGTTTAGTGATTTTCATTTGTTTCGTAATTTTAAGATGAAAGCTAATAAAAAGAAATTCTTTTTTAGTACAATATTAAATCATTTTTTAAATTTTTGAGGACCGTACGAACCCTGTATATTACATTCTGATTAACATATTATCCGATAAAACCCTAAAACCTTCTCGATAGAACCCTACACATTATCCGACACTCAGAATTTCATGAATATCAGTGTATTAGCACTGGAGAAGAATACAATACTACAACTAAAAATAACGACTGAATAAGAAATCGGTGTTAGATGCAAATGTATCAATGTATTAATGTATCAATGAGGATTGTACAAATTTTGAAAAACTTTGCCAAAAAAAAAAAAAAAAAAAAAAAAAAAAAAAAACTTTTCGAAAGTGACTAATTATATTTGTACTTAAAATTTTGTTCTCTTTACTTATCTTCTCCAACATATTCATTACTTACAGCTCATAGGTTAACTGTATTAAGTTTTTCATGCTTAACTGTATGAAGTGTGTCACTTTTCCTTTACTATATTAGATGGCTATCTCACCTAGATATTAACCTTTTCGGGACGGGCGAGTCATAAATGTAGTCGTATGGAATCAGGATAGTAAAAAATAAAAAGCGGTAGCTTAAGTTTGGGCATAGCTAATTTGACAGACTTAATTTTACTTTCACTTTAAATCTAACACATCCAATCCTTGTGTATTAAAAGTGTAACTATATAATTTTTAATTCGAACTAAGTAGTGGTGAATTAATAAATAAAGCAAACTATTATTACCCCGTCCACAAATAAACAGCTATAAAAATAGTTTGGCTACCAGTTTTATCTTTTTTTCCCTGATTATCGACACCCTGAGAATGCAGACGAGTATATGACTCTCCCTTCTCGAAGAGGTTAAGGAAAGGTGAAATTTGTTGGTTTAATTTCAAACAATTTTTTCTATATTTTGTTCTCAATATTCTATTATTATTTGCTCAAAATATGTTGCATGCATAAAAGTTTAAAATATTCATAAATATTTCTGGTATTTCTATTCTGAGAACTTCAATTTCGATTTAAAAAAAAAAAATAAAAAAAAAAAAAAAAAAAAAAACTATGGCCGTCTATCCTAGACTTACCCTATAATTTTCTTTACCTGGAAATTATAAAGGGTAAAACTGTCAATAAGAAATCCATTCTAAATTGTTGAGTTGTTGCCATTAGCGATTCACATACAGGCATTTATTATTTATAATTGAATATGTTTGATAATGGTAATCGTATTCTTTCTGTAATCATTAAAAATAAGTCATTTCTTCAAGGTGGCCATTGCATCAAAACTTTATAATGACTTAACTATTGAAGATCATAAGTTCTCAGAATCAAGTTTTCCCTAGCGAGAAGTAATCTTTATCTTCTCAATAGACCAAATAAATAAATGAAAACTAACTGAACTCACCCAAATAAAGAAATACATTCTCAATTCGAATCACGATATTGGTTCTTTTTTCGGTTCTAATTACAAACTGGAGTTTAAACAGACATCTTTTCATGGAAAAAAAACAGCGAGCAAATGTTGCCCACCCAATTCTTTTCATGACTCTTTCCATTATATTACTCAGAACAAAGATTCTGAAAGCGCCATTTTCTTTGAAGTTCTTTTGTGTTCTAAAGGGGATGGTAGCCATTTCAACGATTGTCGACGATCACAGGGCGTATGTCTTTGTCTAAATAGAACACCATGGAATGGTCGATCGTGCTTAGGAGTATCCCTAACGAAGCTGATGAGGTTCTGGTTTAACTAAATTATGACTGGAATTCCGAACAAGGGATGGACGTGAATTATCTTTCTCCAGGAAGAAGCAACAAAAGCATTGAGTATGTGCGTAATTGCGTATGAAATACCATTATATACATCTCTTTGATTAGAGTTGGTGGAAAATTTAGACCTTGAAGTTGTTCTCTGCAGCAAGCTAGTAGCTCTCGGAACAATTTTTTTTAAAAATTTGTTTACTATTTTTATTGTTTATTTTATAAACAAACTTGCATTTTCTCTATTTTTCTTTCTTTTTTTTTCTGTTACCATTATCTTATTGGAATCTGTATAATTTTAAACGAGAATTACCGAAAAAAATTTTCATATATTCTCCTTTTAAAGAAAACTTAATCCTTTTGCCTATAATAATAATTTAAAAAAAAAAAAAACTTGAACATTTCCTCCGAAAAGATAATATGAAATACCATTATATATTTCTTTGGTTGGGGTTGATGAAAAATTTAGATCTTGAGGTTAATTTTTATTTGATCATGAGGTTGATTTAATTTGAGGAAAATTTAGATCTCTGTCTCAAGCTTACAACTGCTAAAAAAAAAGTTTTCTTTTTTTTTTTTTTTTTTTTTTTTTTTTTTAATATTTTAAAATTTGTTTACTATTTTTATTAGTTATTTTTTAAACAAACTTGCATTTCTCTATTTTCCTTAATATCTTTTTTTCTTCTGTTACGATACATCTTATTGAAATCTTGCATAATTTTAAATAATAACAACCGAACGAAATCTTCATATTTGAATCATCAACGAATCATTCATTCCATACGAAATTTTCATAAATCTTCATCCATTTGAGAAAACTTAATTTTTCTGTCAGAAAAACAACTTGAAAATTTCTTTGGAGTAAAAGAAAAAAAAAAAAAAAAAAAAAAAAAATGAAGACACTTTCATTAATAAAATTATTCAAAATTATTTGTGCGTTTTAGTTTATTCACCTAAATTGGGATACTTGATCCTAACTAGAGGATTAATGGTTGAGTGATATAAATAACATCCTTAGAATGTGATTGCCTTCGAGCTTTCTTTTAAGAAAGCAATAGCTCCGAACTATATTCATGTATACATTGTTAAGTTGTCCACTATCCTTCATTAAGTTGTCCACTTGCTGTCCCACGGTGTGTTGTTTTACTAGTCAGTTTAGACACTGTTCAATATATTATATATATGTTCATTCAGAAAAATACAAGTAATTATAAGTAATGATATAAGCAAGTTTATAGTCAACCAATTATTAAACAGTATAATAATGGGGTTAGAATAATATTTACAACTATTTGCAATATTACAAAGGAATGGTTATTTTATTTTATTTTATTATTAATCTGATAGCAAAATATTTGCATTCATGTTTGATTCTTGTTTTTACAAATTTGATTTAATATACTTTTAACTTACATTACATTTAAATAGTTTAAAGATACGTTAAAAGAACCAGCTAGTTACGTTGTTATATTTTAAGTGATGGCAAATGACGAATTAAGTAGTTGCCTACACTATCACTTAAATAGTTATTTCACAACCACTAGGAAAAATATTTTCTGAAGCGCGTAAAAGTATGCGTATGCTTCTTTTTATCCGTTAGAGAATTATTAATCTAATATAACAATTAAATATGATAATATAATGCAATATCTTTTTTAGGGTACTTTTTAAATAGAAATGGTTTAAATAAAATAAATATATAATGAATAAATATTAACTAATATTAAATAAATATTAAATAAATAAATATATAAATAATAGATAAATAAATATATGAAGAATAAATATTAAATAAATGATTTAAATAAAAATAGTTTATGAAGAAATAATTGCATAAAACTATAAAAAGTTGTAAATGTTTTTCCCTTTCCTCTCCATTGACTCTCGGGCACTATTGTCACTTTTATATTATCTACACTTTAAATGTTGAAATTTTTAAGTAAGAGTGCAAAATGTGTTTCGTCTTGTAAACTTTTAGTGATTACGTCCGTTTTTAACGCTGTTGAAAGAACGCGAAGTGCAAAGGGTTAATTGTCAAAAAAAAAAAAAAAAAAAAAAAATGAAACCAGTACCAAAAAAGAGTAGCTATACTTCCTTTTAGAAGTAAATTCTTTGCCTTCATTAAAAAAATTCCTCTGTTTTACCACAAAATAATAATTTTACTAATAGAATTAAATAATCTTTAGAAAAAGACAAGCCTGGTAAGATCATCAGGCAATAATAATAGGCAACAACCTTTAAATCGAAGATCTATTTGACAACAACAACTTTCAATTGAATGTCAACAAGAATTGTATGAAATAGAAGGGGGTGGGCAAATGTTGAAATCAGCCTATAATAGAAACCCATCAACCACTTCTATTTTTCATGGACGGAAACAAGCAAAGCGATTTGTAAAAGGTGGTTGAACCCGAGCTGGATCGATGGTCTGTTTTAAGCACGGTACCGTAACATCCGTCTTTAAAAGCAAAACTGATGGGGGAGGTGGAAGGAAACAGTCTGGAGAACTTGGTGATGAAAGTTATTGGGGATCTTCGCATGGTCGAACTTCCTCAGATGCTGCTTTTGAGGAAGCTTTCTATTTTGTTGGAAAACGAGATTTCTTTTGTTTTGTCAAATGCCATTCTTTAGAAGTTATAAATGAAAACATTGTGAATAATATAATTTTAGGAAAAGTGGGATTCAGCTGTTAAAGAGCTTCAATTGTGTAACACACTGTCAGAAGTTTGACTGTTGGAAAACACAATGCAGACTGACTAAGAAATGTTAAATTTTAAGATTTTATACCAATAAATGTTTACAATAAAAAAAACTCTCGTTCGAAAAGGATGAATATCTGGATTTAGTTAATCTTTATAGTCGGAACTATATATGTGTAGGGTAATCACTTCTCAGAAATATTTAACTGGTAAAAAAAGATCGATGAAACAATTGGTTTTAACTAATTACTATCTATCAAAAATATTTGTAAGTTTGTATTATAACTGACTAAAACTGAATCCCTAAAATTGACGAGAAATTAAACCCTATAATATTTACGATAACCTCGCAAAATAGTTTTCACCATTTTTTAGTCTTGATATCTTGATATGTTTCTCCAATTACTACCAAATTTCCCTATTTTCAGAAAATATTTTTATTAGTGGTAACAAAATAATGTAATATTTTGATAAAATAGAATTCAAATTAATTTGTCCGCCACTACACATAAATAATTTAACAGGTCAGATAAATAAATGACCAAGTTTTTTCTAAAACTCTGATGAGTTTTTAAAAAAAACATCAGTGTAGGGTATACCGGGCAAATGTATACCGGGCAATGGCACTTGACCTTAACAGATCATCAGTGTAGGGTATACCGGGCAATTTCACTTGACCTTAAAAAAATATCAGTGTAGGGTATACCGGGCAATGGCTCTTAACTAGACCTAGTATGACTAGACCTTGGGTAAATGTCCGAAATATATACTAGGTCTAGTGCCATTGCGCGGTATACCCTACACTGATGTTTTTTAAAGGTTCAGTGCCCCTGCCCGGTATACCCTACACTGATATTTTTTTAAGGTTAAGTGCCATTGCCCGGCATATATTTGCCCGATACTCCAAACACTGATGTTTCTTCTAATCTATCGTCAGTATGTATTAAAATATCGAATAAATGTAATCTATCGTCAGTAACTATTAAAATATCGAATAAATGTAATCTATCGTCAGTAAGTATTAAAATATCGAATAAATGTAATCTATCGTCAGTAAGTATTAAAATATCGAATAAATGTAATCTGTCGTCAGTAAGTATTAAAATGTCGAATAATGTAATCCATCGTCAATAAGTATTAAAATATCGAATAAATGTAATTATATCAACGAATAAATTAATATAAAATCGGATGACGTTTCGAATTTGACATTTTTGAATGACATTTTGACGAATCGGAGAAGCATTTTATACTTTGCCGGTTTCTCATTTAGCATTCCATATAATGCCTAGGCAATGTGTGAAATATAAATTATTTCATACTTAGCCGGCTAATTTTAGGCATTCTATACAATGCCGGATTTAATACTTTCCCGGTAACATATACATTGACATACATCATGTCATACTTTAGTGATCTATTTTGAGCATAGCAGTCAGATTTTTTCATTTTACCGAAAATACATGCTCTCCGATATTTTAGGTTTTTGGTGCTTGTGTCAGTTTGGTGCATTTTTTGCAGTGGTCGTGAACGAAAGAAGAAAATTTTAAAACAAACAGAATTTTTTTAAGGTCAAGTGCCATTGCCCGTTATACCCTACACTGATGTTTTTTTAAGGTCAAGTGCCTTTGCCCGGTATACATTTGCCCGGTATACCCTACACTGATGTTTCTTCTAATCTATAGTCAGTAAGTATTAAAATATCGAATAAATGTAATTATATCCACGAATAAATTAATATCAAATCGGATGTAATAAATATTTCGGACATTCACCAAAGCGACTCTGTGATTGTCGACATTCACCGGTGAAAGTCGACATTCTCCAGATTTCGGTCATTCACAGTAACATGCACATAATTTACATAATAATCTCATCAGGACGTTTATTTCATACTTTGCTAAATAGGAGTTTGGTATTCTATAAAATGCTTAGGGAAAGTATTTAATACTTCTCACATTTCATACTTTGCCTAAAAATCCGGCATTCTATACAATGCTTAGGCATTCGATACAATGCCGGCGTTTCATAACTTGCCGGTAACATATATAGTGCCAAATGATAAACCTTTAAAGTATGAATAATAATTATTTTAAACTTTTAATGGGAATGAACATGGTTTATTAATATTAGTTAAAAGTAATTTTTAGTGCAATAAGTAGGTTCATATTTTATTTTTCTTTAATAATAAAGAAGTAAATTTTTACTAACTGCCACGTATTTATAGTATTTAACTATTTATAGTACTAACCTACGACTTTCCTGAGGACAGACAAGACTTAAATAGTATCAAAGCATTTTTCGCAGATAACACTGGAATCGTCGTGAAGTGCAAAACATTGCCCTTACAGAAACTCCAAGAAAAGTTGAATGAAATAGAAACCTGGTGTCTAGACTGGAAGTTTAAAGTTGACGGATAAAAATCGAAACCACTAATTATTCAACATAAAAGAAAAACCATTCTCCCAAAAAATAAAGTTGTTCTCTGTAACGAAACTATCCCCATTGTCAAAAGCGAGAAATATCTTGGTCTGGTCTTAAACAATAAATTTAATTGGAAAGATCATGTCAAATCAGTTAACAAAAAAGCACAAGCAGCCTGCCACAAATTATAAATCCTTCTTCAGAACTCTAAAATGGAACTTAGACTCAAACGCTTACTCTACATCTCAATGATCCGCCCCGTCATAGCTTACGCATCTCCAGCTTGATATAACGTCTCCCCATCACTCGAAGAGAAACTCAAAAGATGCCAGAAAAAACTATTCCGAAAAATAACACAAGCAAGATGGTTAATCAAAAATAAGAACATACATTGCAATCTCAACATAGATTTTTTAGATTATTATGTTGTAAAGTTAAATTGCAAATTTTTTGAAAAGACCATAAATTGTGATCCCGCAGGATTTAATGAAATTTTTACTTTTGAGAACTTTAGAGAAGACATAAACCTCTGCCCGATGGCAGCTTATTTTTGTAGCGACGCGACCTATTCTAAAATACAAAATATTTAATTTTCTTTTCACTCCAATTACCAGAAAGAGCCGCCTTACAGATAAAATTTCAAGATGGATGAGTAAAGGGCCGCTAACGATGATTTTAAAGATGATGATGATGATCGTCAACTTTTATTCTTTCCGAGAATGAATTTTCCAAGTGATAGTTAAACAATTTTACTCAAAAATATATTTATATTTTGACCAGGTTTAAATTCGCTATCGTAAAGACTATTATGCTTTTATTATTTTTGTTGTGATTATTTACGTGTAGTGGTTTTCAAACTCATTTATAATTATTATTATAATTCAAAAAGTTTAATGAAATAACATAAGTTTCGCTATCACTTTAAATATAAAAAAAAATCTTCCAGGAAAATCGGAAGAGTTGGCAACTATATATAGCACTATAGCATATATATATATTGCACTATAAAGACAAACTAATAATTTTTATTTACTGCACATAAGCTGCAAGTATATAGAACTCATAAAATTAGTTATAAATGCAGAGAAAATTTGGAAATAATAAAGATTAATAAAAAGAGACGAAGAAAAATAAAATATTTTTAAAAAATATTAAAAAGCCGGAAAACAAAATAACGAAGAGATATAATCTTTTCATCAGTTCACACAATTATATCCGCAAAAAGGAGTGCTTTCTAATATAGAATCAATATATAGCACCAAAGCAAAATATATCAATACAATAGAGTGAGGAGCACTGGAAAAAAAATTGGAATGAAATACAACACATTAAGTAAAAAATATATTCGAAATAAAACATATCAAGCAAAACATAGAAAATACAGAACAAAACACGAAACGAAATCTATAAATCAAGTAGCGAATTCAAATGAACTTATACGTACCGGAATCTTTCAAGAACGGTTTAAAATATTTTCATAATAAGATTGCCAGATTACAAAATATGAAAACAGAGACGCAAATAGAGTTGAAAGCGTAAAGATAGAGATCTTTTATGTCACGTTCTTACTGCAGTACTGAAGCACATTTGATTTGTTAGATATCTTGGATTGGCCTGAAATTGGATGTGCGCAAAGTAATAATATTATACTGGATAATTTAAAGTTTATAATCAATAAGGTTGATATTTAATTATACAATTTTAATGATTTTGGAAAATTAAAATTTAGTTTTAAAAAAAGTGAGAAGCATGATTTGCTTGCTTTGCAAAGATTTTTGGCCACGATTTTCCCGAATTGGATTTGCACATGGTAAAAATATAGATTAACAAAGAAGTTTTTAGTACATTTATTAATAATAACATACAATTAACTCAATAATTTTATATAGAACTTAATTACAATAGTTAGGAAATCATTGTTTTTTTTTTTTATAAAATTTTGAAAAACATAGTCAATTTTTTTGATAAATAAGCATTACTACATATTCTTTTATTTCGATTAATTTGATTAAAAATAGTATTTAAATAAATGTTTTTAGAAACATTAGAATTCCAAGCAATTAGTTTGCTTACATTAAAATTAAACTCACACTATTGTATTGATATATTTTGTTTTGGTGCTATATATTGATACAATATTAGAAAGCACTCCTTTTTGCGGATATAATCGTGAGAGCTTAAGAATCGTGAAGATCTTATTATATCTTTTCATTATTTCGTTTTCCGGCTCTTTAATATTTTTTAAAAGTATTTTTAAAAAATATTTTATTTTTCTTCTTCTCTTTCCATTAATCTTTATTATCTTCCGTTTTTTTCTCTATATTTTTAACTTATTTTTTGAGTTCTATATACTTACAGCTTTTGCGCAGTAAATAGAACTTGTTAATTTGTCTAACTTATGAATATATATCTTTAATATTCAATTAATAAAATTAAATTAATGAAAATTATAAATTTAAATGAAATAAATAATAAAATTATACTCTAAAAAAAGTTAAATAAGTGCCAGGATAAAGCACTATTAGTGAAAATTGTAAATGGTTAAATTAAAGTACACATCTGTTGAATTCTTTTTTTAAGTAAATCAGAAATTAGTGTGACTATAAATGAAAAAGTCATATTTTCTCACAAAATTTTGTCTGACAAAAATTATCCAAGGTAGTAGTTAAATCGTAGGTAAGAGTACTGTTTCCGTTGGAAAATGATTTGTTATTTTCATGGCTTGCCACTTTTTGTTACGAGGAGTTGCTGCAAACTTCCAAAATGGTGTCTCCAACAAGTTACCAAATATGAGTTTGTCCTGCTGCAGGACTTAATAATTGGATCCAAGATTGGAATTGACGAATGAAATACACAAAATAAAATTCTGAATTAAAAATATATTGTAAAACTTTTTTTTAACAAAATATTCCTTTCTTGATAAATTTGTTTTATTAACAAAATTTTCAATTTATTTTTAATGAGAAATATCGATTTTTTAAGGTGAAACAACGATTAATGCAAATCAATAGTGAGGGTTGGTGAGCGCAGTCTTCTAAATGTTCGAAAACGGTTGTTATTTTAATTTTTTCGATACAATCGGAACAAAGTATTGACACCAAATTAAGTAGAAAAGAAATATCGATACCACGATGTCGATACCGTATCACTAAATGTCCCCGCCACACTACTAAAATTCAGGCAAGCGAAATTTATGTCTGGAAACCATCTCCACATTTAACCTAAAATGTAACAGCATTCCCACCCCCCCCCCCCTCCAAGGACAAAAAAAAAATGTTTTTTTTTTTTTTTTTTTTTTTTTCTTTTTTAATATGTAACTGACGAATAACAAATATAATATGACGAAGACGTAACAGAAGATTGCATTCTGAAAGTTGATTGTCCGGTCAAAAGCTCTATTTTTCTTCGAATTATTTTTTCTTTCACCATCCATCTCTATCAAAAGAAATAAAACTGTGATGACCGAATGAAAAGAATCAATTGTCCTTTTAACAAGCCCAGTTCCATGTGTGTGATAAATGAACACCAGTTCTAGTGAAAAATGTGCTTTAAATCAATTGGATGTCTTCACTTCAGTTACCCTTTTCCTCTCTACTTATGATAATATATAAATATTTTTTTTTCGATCGTCTGAAGACGTTAATTATGCAGAATATAATTTTTTATAAAAGTCTTCCCTACATAATACAGTAATGAGTTTATGTGTTAATTAAAATTCCATTGAACCGATAAATTATTTTAAAACATTTTTTTATTGATGTTATAAAATTTAAATTCAAATCCTACATTCCTTTTCCTTTACTTCAGAAGTGATATAATTACATAAGTTCAAGTAATTTGTTCTGTGAAAATACGCAAAAATTCATATTCCTAATATTTACGTTATTTTGAATCTTATTACACTGTTGTACCATATTAAATTTTACGAAATCTATTCACAAACCTCCTACGAATCTTTTTTTTAAAAATTAAGATTTTTAAGAAAATGATGTTTCTAATATTTTTATAACTGTTTCAATATTTATTAAACTTTAATATTAAAATTTTTTAGTACCTTTAGATTAAAAGTATTTATGCGTTAATTTGTATTCAGCCTTTTTCGCCATTAGTGTCTTAAAAAAATTTAAACATTTCTCAAATTCTTATTTGTTAAAGGAAATTAAAAAATGAAATCTAATGTTATTTTGTAAAATTCCTGAGGACAATAAAAAAACAAGTAAAATATATATGTTCCCAACATCCTGTAACTATATTTAATCGATTTTTAAGATCTTGTGCTAAGTTTGGAAAAAATGTTTTTGGGACAGCCTCGAAAATTTCAATATCTTTTGAAGTTCAATATGGTGAAAAAAAATAAACCTAATCTTATCTCGTGCTGAAAATAAAAACATAATGGTTTCACTATTCGAAAGATAATAAATTGCATTATTTTTAAAATACTTAAAAGTTCATTTCTTTTTAGATTTTAAAGAACACCTCTAACCCTTTGCACTCCGATGTCCCCTCAGTTGGGACTGGCCTCTTAAGTCACAAGGCTGTAAAAAAAACTGCAATACTTACTGGAAAGACTCTAGAAAACTAAAATTCCATAAACGTTTCCAGTGCCGATTAAGTTTTTTTTAGCAACATATATTTTACGTCATTTAAAATAAAAGATGTATCGGTACTAGGAAAGTTTAGAGAATACCAATTTCTTAGGGATTTTCAAGTAAGTACTGTAATTGTTTTATATTGAATTCTGAAAATTAAAATTCTTATATCTTACTATTTTGTAACTATATTATTTTTGTTAGTTTTCATGCACAAAATGTTGTATTATCCATTTTAAATGATTTCGGGCTTTCATTAGATCAAATAAATGGCATCAATTCTTTACCGGAATGCAAAGAATTGATTTGCTTCTTATCTTACTTCATACATTAAAATAATGTAACTGTAGCGTTTGTTTACAAGTTATTAAACTTGTACTTTAATAAGGACATAAATAACGATGGACAGGGCTGCCAACTACTACGCCTTTTGCAAAATATTTTATAGTATGGTAGACATTTAAAAACTAAAGCTTTCAGATGTTTTCGTTCGTTCGTTGTAGTTGAACTGGGCGTCTGAGGCCTTACGGCCGTTTTCCCATTCATCCTGAAATTAGACTGAGAAACATACATGACAAAATTAAAGTTTGGGAAGCAAAATGGAGTTCTTGAGTGAAAAAAAGAAAAAATGGCACTTTGCAATTATTAGATAATAACAAAATTGCAAGTAATAAAAAAGTACATGAAAAGGTAAAATTAAAGTACAATGGGATAACAAACACTAATGAATATTTACAGTTTGGGAATAGATACAAGAGGAGGACGATTTAAAGGAATGTGAGGTTGTGTGTATATGTGTAAGTAAGTGTGGCTCTGATAAAGTAGAGACCCGGTCGTCCTGGTAATTACCACTCGTTTCAGATGTTTTGGTTATTTTGCCAACATTTTAAATGCCTCACAACGGAATAGCTGGAACAAAGTGGCGTTGCATATGAACTTTTAAGTCATTTATATGTATGTAGTGGTGTTTAAAATAAGTTTAAATAAATAAATAAAAATTACATAAAACATAAACATAAATTTTTACAAAAAGGGTAGAAAGTTTGCAGCCCTTCCCTGGGTAACAATTATTTGTATCATTTATACAAGTACTTGATCTTACCTAACTCAGATGTGCAGATTTCAAATCTGTAATAAGTTATGTTCAGAAATCTACAGTTTTTTTATTAGTTTTTTTAAAATGATATTTTAAGTTTAGTTTATTTTTTGTTTGGGGGATATTTCCATGTCATGATCTGTCGCGCCAACTACAATCGCCAAGGTGCCAAATAAATTTTAAACTTGCAAATTTTTTTAAAAAAAATAAAGACAAAAAACAAATACGTGTTTGCCCTGGGGTGGCTACGAGTTATACCTTTCGAATTGGTTCCTTTCTGTGATGTTTTTTTTTAGTTTCTCGCGGGCCGCTGCCCGTGAGTTACCGAAAATTGGCGATTATTCTGCCACAGATCACGATACGGAAATCTCCCCCTTGCCTGAATGTACAAGTTTATATAGAATGTACAGCTTTAATATACTTACATATACAGTTGTCTTCTTCTTTGAAAATAACATCATAAACGTTTTGTATCATACGTATCTTAAACTATCATTGTATCAAAAACTGAAATATATTATTACCTCATTACTACCCCTCTCTACCTAGCAGGGAGGTGGTGGCGCTTAATATTCACTCGAGTGAATTTAAAAAAAAAAAAAAACTGGTTAGAAATATATTATTAAATTACATAAAAACGGTAGAGAGTAACGGAATGCAGATTCGAAATCAGCGACGCGAAAATATCAAAAATCCGTCCAAAAATCTCATACTACAGAAAAAAAAATTGTTCCTTAGTGTTATCGAAAGAAACCATATAAAATCATTCATCAGTGGAAAATTTTAACTCGCAGATGTTTCTTTTCGAATTTGAGCAAACGACAGTTAGCTTTGAATTGTCCTCTTTTTATGGTTATTTCTTATCGTGTCACTTGATTTTCAGCATTTATATTACAATCCGAGAATATTTAGTATCTTACGAGTGGCACTAACTATATCAAATGCGTGGGGAAAGGATGTGTCGTGTCATTAGACGCAAAGGGAGACAAAAGTTACATACTGGGTCACCTTAATACCATACCTTTAATGGCGGCTGATGGTAGTTGAAAGCAGTGTCAAGTTTAAGATCAAATCGTCTGCTTTCATTAACTTTTTATTTATATTTCTTCCAAATTTCACTCGGGCACGAAACATCAACACATGTGTACTAGCACGAAGTTTACAAAAAGTTCGGGAAAAAAATTATTTTGTGCAGATCCAAATGGTTTCGGTTACAGCTTGTCACACTGCTGAACAATGGCTGTTTTTTTTCTGTGGCTGTTGTCTTTCTTTCACATTATTAGCAGAGCACTTTTTTGTGAATGTAATCGACTTTTAATTGCTTGTTGTAGTAATTTAGATTTTTAGATTCCTTTGCCAGTTGATGATTCTCGGAATCGAGACTCTTCGGAGTCGGCTCACTGACTTTTGAAAACTCAATCAGTTTTCTATTTTTTTCCCCGATTTTTTTTTCTCGAACAATTTGTTTAAAAGAAAACTTTAAGGTAGTATGCCTACAATTCACTTTTGAAGCCTTGACTGCTGCTTGTCGACGATTCTACTTCAAAAAAAAAAAAAAAAAAAAAAAAAAGAAGAAGAGTGATCAAAGATAAACTCTTTCCAATACAGACGCTTCCCTCTCTATCATCGCTGGTTTGATTTCAGAAATGAAATTAAACTGTAATCGACTGAATTTATGCTTCTGAACTGAATTTATGCTTTATGCTTCAGATAAATTAAGTTAAAACAACGAGATAAAAAAATTCTCAACTTAAGTCACACAAACAGGTATATGATTATTTCGGTACTAAAATTGAGCATATTAATGAAGTCAAGACATAGTGTGGAACATCAATCTCGAATCATTAAATGTTTTGACACTGAAGAAAATGCTCCATTATAGTACTGAAATGATATTAGTTGTTTATGTGACTTTTGTCACGTTTTCTACCCCATTGTTTTATTTTTAAACTTTAGAAATTTATTTAAAACAGTCTAGAAACTGATTCCATAAAATTTAGAAGTACTTCTGATTTATCAGGTCAAATGCAATATAATGAATTTAAAAATGCCCATGGAGATTGCAATGGTCAGAGTGGAGTAACTTGGCACCACCGAGGCAGCCCTTCAACTTTTAAAGCTCCATTTTCCAACTTTTTGTTTGTTACAAGCAGTTTGTCTGTGTCATCATTCTGGAAGAATATTTTAAGATAATAAGCTTGTACGAAATCTAATAGCTAATTTAATAAAAGTAAAAATTTTGATCAATAGCCGTGTTGTTTTGTCAGGTTACAAGTTCAAAGATACTCGAGTCTCCTTAAATTCGGATCACTAGTTTCAAAATTTAATTTGCTTTATTTTTTTTTCTTCTCTCAAGCAGTTTGTTATTTATCACTTTGGAATTATAATCATATGCTGAATCAGTAATTTCTTCAAAAAAATCCAGAAACTTATTCAATAAAATTTCTTATAAGTAGTATTGCCTTTTCAATCTCTAACGTTGCAACGAGCGGCAATGTATACTCTTCATAACCGGCATATTATTATATTATTTTATCATGCAAATTCTTTTAATCTTTCAGTACATCTATTATTTGAAGCTCTTCATATCGAAACAAGTATTTTTGAAAAGAATACAGAAATTGGGGTTGAAAATAAATAAAAACCAAATCGAAACTATTAAAATAAATGGAAAAACTGAACCTGAAGTAAAACTGGAAAGTAACAAATAGAAGATGTTAACCGACTTATCTACCACGGAAAAATAATTGCCTAAGTTTATCGAAAAAATTTACATAGTAAACGTGTAGTTAAACTGAAAAGTAGCCAAATAGAGGTTGTTGACCGATTTATCTACGCCAGAACAATAATTGACAAAAAAGTAGGAATTGATACTGGAATAGCCGTAAAAATATCAAAAGTACGAAATTGTTTAAAAAAGCTAACTTTATCAATCAAATAATTTGTTGTTAAAAACAAAAACAAATATATTTTACTCTATGGTAAAAAGCATACATTCATAGGTAACCGAAACATGGAGACTAATCAAACAACAAAATAAAAACTTAATCAGTTAGCAAAACAGATGATTGAGAAAAAATTTTAAAAATTTTCTAGTCACAAATTAATTCAAGCATAAACCTATATTAAAAAAAAACACAACAAGAACCACTTACAAATAACATCAAGAGAAGTAGGTGAAACAAAGACGAACATATTTTGGGAATGCTTTCAGCTACAGTTGCATCAATAGCCTTAACAAGGGCACCGAACGGTAAAAGAAAAAGAGGAACATGAATGTTAACACGGAGAAAAATGGTAGGAATTTAGAGAAGCATGCGGGATGGACAAGCTGGTCAGCAAAGTAATATCTACAGCAGCTGACGTGTAGAGATGGCTAGTTAAGCTGAGAGCTTTATGCGCCACTAGGCACGAACAAGAAAAATAAGTAAGAATAATATTATTGTAATATAAATAGTGTTATTTATAGACTTTTAGTACTAGTTCTTTAAGAGATGACAAATGAAAAATCACTCAACCATATTCAGTTTTTAATGGTTTTGTCCTCTAGTAAACAAATTGGACAGATAAATTAAATCATACTAGTAAAGGTTGCGACTTCAAAGTCTGAACATCGCATTGCTTTCTTTATTTTAGTGTAAGTGTCACATTAATTTATAAATGTTTTAATAATTGCTTTTATAAATAATGCAAAAAAAAAATGGTGGAAAATGGCCAAATTTTTTTATTAATTGCAACCGTGTTTTAACAATATCTTACAATTAGTTTTAACCGGTTGTGGAAGGCCCTATCCTGATATGTATGGTCAAAATTTTTCTCATATTTTTCCGACTTGTTTGCGTATTCGTTCTATATGGAAGGAATAATTCTCAACAACAAGCGTACGTGACCGAATGGGATCGATTTCTGATGACTATGTGTTTAAAGAAATAAAATCTAGCTACGGTAATCCTTATTAAAACGAAAGAAAGCAAGCATGAAAGAAAACGGAAGCCCCACGAAAACGATCGAGCAGCACGCTCCATATATCTTTAAAGGTATGGGGTCATCTTTTTAGTTCTTTTTCTTTCATTTTGATCACAATATACGCGTGAGGTAACTTTGGTTATACGGATAGAAATCTTAGCTATTCGTTTTATTTGTTAGTAAAGTTTTTGAACAGTTTTTCTTCGCATTTCAGAATTAAACATATACAAATTATTTTATTTTCCTTGCGATTCATTTTAGATCTAGGACTAAGAGGTCATATTATGTTTTTAGAACACTTATCACTCGCCATCTTGGACTTCAGGTTAAATAAACTTTTGAAGAGACAATATCATTCGACGGAGTAATATCTTTAAAAAAAACGTGTAATGCTCGATTAAATAGCGAGAAACAGTAGACAAATTGTAGAATTTCAATAAATTTCTTTTTCTCAAACAATCATGTGACTAGTTAATTCATAATTTTAATTAAAAGGTTTCATTCAAACGGATCAAAGTTCAAAGAATAATAAAAATAGAAAATATCTTTGTTACATAGACTCCAACTGCTTTGCTTTCTGAAAAAAAATGTAATAAATTGGTAGTGAATTAAATACTAAAACTTGTACAATAAGGATAATTAAGCCTACTCCTGAAAAGAGGCGCCACGAGGTAACTGCCTAGTCCTAGTGTTTTTATTTTATTGGGCACCTGGGCCGCGAAGCGGCCCCTATCCCATTCATCTAAAATTTTAACACAGTTTTAGTTGAGCATTGAGGTAAGCAGGCAGTGTTGCTTTTATGAATGTTTCAAACACTTTGCTTGAATAACTAAAAAGGAATCAAAAATAAAATAAGCAGCTTGCTCTAAACTGTGTTTGTTTGATTTTGGAGTAGTTCAGAACTGTATCAGCATGAGGAAAAGTTATTTTCAGAAAGGTTGATGATGAGGTAACTGCAATAAAGCTGCATTGCATTTGGTGCTTTTAATTTTTGTTATCTAATGGTAGAAAAATTACTCTAGCTAAAAAATACTAAGAAATTACTTAAATTACGTTACCACTAGAAAATAATTTTTTACGAAGAGGAGCAAGTAGGCAACTCTGCCTACACTACAGAATAATCGTAAAATCTTGGCCGGGTCCAACATCTGTATATATGATACAAATATTGATATACACTCTATAACAACAAAAAAAATCGACGCACCAAGAAGGAGTTGTCCGATTGAAACGAAAATTGGTGAATAGGAAGACAATGTACAGAATAATAAATGATTAAAATTTCAGAACAATTGAATAATTTATTGCAGAGTTACAGTAACAAGTTCAATAAGGTGTTGACCCGCCTCTAGCCTGGATACAAGCTGCCACACGGCGTGGCATAGACCGATAAAGCTCCCGGATGGTCTCTTGCGGTATTTCCTGCCAAATTCGATCCAATTGTCGAACGAGGTCATCAACATTCCGTGCCAGATGCAATCGCCTTCCCATCCAGGGCCGTCTTAATAGCAAGCAGGGCCCCCGGGCACAGAAATGTTTTGGGCCCCTATTACATTTCATACTGTTTAAAATGTAACTAAAAAACTTCACATTCATAAAATAAAGCATTTTCAAGATATGCTATAATTTTAACAAACTTAAACACATTTTTATTGCCCCAAAAACTCAATGCGCATAAAATAAAGCATTTTTAAACTAGACATATATTTTTTTTTTTAAATGAGATGCTAAAACCAAGAAGCTAATTAAAATAATTAAATAAAAAAACATAAGGGTTAAAAAATTTTTAAATATTTTATTTTATAATCGTTGTTAAACAGCCGACCCAATTTTTGAGTAAACGACTACTAGCCTTGTAATTTTGAACCAATCCAGAATACAAGGAAACTCCTGGATCAGTACCCTCAGAGATATGATTTGTTATGAGAACATGGAGGACTTTGTGACTCGACATATTTAACGAGCATCAGTCACCATTTACTACACAGGGAGTCTTCGGTTGGTGGAGATCGAACCTAAGAACTCTTGGACATGGGTCCAGTGCCCTACCAACCAGGCTATCCCGGCCTAGGGTATAACAATTATTTTATTTTATATTATAACCGTCGTTGAACAGCTTACCCAATTTTTGGGTTTATGGCTTCTAATGTTCAACTCCATAGCCTTGTAATTTTGAATCTAATCCAGAAGACAAGGGAACTCCTGGATCAAGTATCGGGAGAAATTTTGCCTTTGTGGAGGACTTTTTGGTGGACTAACCCGCATTTGCATTACATGGAGAGGAAGACCACGAGAATCTCCCACGGTAAGCCAAACGGCAAAGGGACTCTAACCCATGATCCGTCAGCACTGTGATCTGTACAAGCCAGGTGCGGATTCGTATCGACCAGCCATCGCTGGATTCGAACCCAGTTCACCTCATTGGAAGACGAACGATCTTTCCCCTGAGCCATCGCGGCTAGGGTATAACAATTAAAAAAATTCAAATGGGGTGAATTGTTTCGTCAAACTATTAAAA
Source organism: Parasteatoda lunata (assembly GCA_949128135.1). NCBI lineage: Eukaryota > Metazoa > Arthropoda > Arachnida > Araneae > Theridiidae > Parasteatoda > Parasteatoda lunata. The sequence continues at coordinate 54,858,231 of OX421973.1, read as the reverse complement.
AGTCAGTTATTATAATATTAATATTGAAACATCTTTCAATGCATATCAGACATAACCAGTTTAAAAGTTGCTGTCGTGTGATTCTAAACACTTTCAATTATTACTTTAATTAATTATAAATACTAAACAGAGTTGGTTGTCAAACATATTTAGAGACATTTTACCCTAGAGATTTGAGTACCTAAAACATTTTAACGAAGTAAAATAGATTTCGGTTGACTTTTTTAAGTTTTTCTGGTGATAAACTATTCACACTATTGGTGTTTGCATGATAATCAATCCCTATTTTTAGAAAAAAAAGGCACACTTTTTACACGAGAATATATCCCAGAAAGCATGTAACCTTACGGCTACCTTGCTTTGGAATTTTCTTTTTATTGTCATGAAAAGGTTTGTACTAAAAACCTTTTTTCATTTAATCCTTTCATCCTAAAAGGATTACAAATTATTTTTTAAAACTTTTTTAAAAAGTGTTGCCACTGAGGTAAAATGGTCTCTTCGATCCATAATGGCGTTTTAGCTGACGTCACACTAACGATGGGATCAAATTGCATTGTCCATTAAAATTTCATGAGAAGGTGTATTTTAGCTGAGCATACAAGACTTTGTGAAAAGAAACCTTATAACTATCTAAATTTAAGATTATTTTCACCTTGATACTAGCTTTATTAAAGGATTTTTTCATGCTTGAAAACCCCAAGTCAACCTCTATTTAAGGTTTTTATATAGAAGATTGTTTTCCAAGGTTTTGAATTAAGGTGCGTAGAATAAAGCAGATTGTCAGGGATCTCGTTTTAAGGTTAGAACCAACGTTTTTAGATTTACATTTTGCTGAGGGAAAATAAACTTCATTTTGTTACCTGGGTATTTATTTTAAAAATTATGTAATGCAAAGTTGTTTATTCTTAGTTGCTTTTTTAAATGCAATTTATAAAAAGTAAGATTTTCAAGGGCCCCCTAAGTGTCTGGGGCCCCTGGGCACTGCCCGGGTGTGCCCATGCGTAAAGACGGTACTGTTCCCATCATATCCCAGACATGCTCGATGGGAGAGAGATCTGGTGAACTGGCAGGCAAAGGAAGAGTTTGACAAGCTTGCAGACAGCTCATAGCAACACGTGTCGTATGTGGTCTGGCATTGTCCTGCTGAAAAACCCGTCCAGGGCGTTGCAAAAGGAACGGTAGCAAAACAGGTCTTAGGATGTCGTCGACGTACCGCTGTGCAGTAAGTGTACCTCTAATGACGACCAAAGGGGTCCGGCTGTCAAAGGAAATGGCACCCCAAACCATAATGCCTTGTTGAGGGTCGGTGTGGCGTGCAATAGTGAAGGCAGGATCCCCCCTCTGCCCTGTGCGTCTCCAAGCACGTCTTCGATGATCGCCAGGACACAGTTGGAAGCGGGATTCGTCGCTAAAGACTATACGTCCCCAGTCGGCATCATTCCAGCCTGATCGAGCCATGCACCACTGTAATCTGGCTCGGCAGTGTGCGTCGATTTTTTTGTTATAGAGTGTATATCTTAATATACCTGCCAACATTTATTCCTTTCGAGGATGATTTTCCCCAGTGGTGGTAAAATGGAATGTAAATTATAATTTTAGGCAGAAACTTACGTTGTATTTTTGGATGGCTTCTGCGGACAACTACAGTGGTAGAAATCACATAAATCTCGGTGCGCTGCCGCGAAGCGGCATTAACCGATTTATCTGTAGTAAAAACTCGATGATGAGGAGTAGTGAGGAGGAATGGAGATGGGAGGAAGAGGGGGTTTTACCACCAAAAAATCGAGAGGGGGTTCGTGTGACATAGACAATCAAGAAATGTTGAGTGGCATGGGGTATAATTGAATGACAATGTAATCATAAACAATATAAAATAAAATAATCATGAAGATTATGATGATCGATATTATTAACGAAGGTCTGGGTTAAATACACTCATGTCCATAAATTAAGGATAATTCAGAATCACAAGGAAATCAAACTCTAAAATTAAAATTTCACCTGTAGAATTATCACACACATCCTGAAGAAGAATATGCAAATTACAGGAAACCATTAGATGACGCTGGTAGTACGTCACAATGACGAGAGTGTAAGAGAGGGGTATATAAGGAATGGTGGCAAAGAAGTAAAATTGCTCACAAGCTCTTTAAAAGCCTTTCAGTGCAATAACCGCATAGTTATTGCACAAAGGAAGCATTTGGATGATTTTTTACGTGGCAGAATCATCGGACGACAGGAATGTGGACGTACCCAGCTGGAAGCATCCGAGGAACTTGGAATCGCCCAGAGTGTCATCTCAAGGCTTTGGCAACGATTCCAAGATGATGGTAATGTGAGTAGATGTTACAGCACAGGTCGCCCCCGAGTTACAACGCCGAATAAAGACCGGTATTTAGCAGTTACTGCCAAAAGAAACAGACGGAGCACAGCATCAGACCTGTCTCGTCAGCTCTCTTCAGCTACCGGTACGACAGTTTCAAGGCAGACCGTGTACAGACGCTTAGGGCACATTGGTCTATATGCTCGTAGGCCTGTCAGATGTTTTCCACTTACCGCCACTCACTGTCGCCTGCGATTAGTCTGGAGTAGAGAGCATGCATTGTGGACACCGCAACAGTGGTCTTGTGTGATGTGTTCCGACGAGTCCAGGTTTAGTTTGCAGTTTGATTCTCGCTGGGCTTTCATATGGAGAGCGGCAGGTACCCGCTACCACCAAGACAACACCATTGAACGACACCGTTACGGTGGTGCAGGATGGCTCGTTTGGGGAGGAATTATTCTTGGTTCCAGAACTGATCTGCATGTTCAGAGTGTAACGATGACAGGCCACATCTATAGGGATGTCATTCTGAAACTACATGTACGTTTGTTTCGGGGCGCCATGGGTGCTGAAATTCTGTTTATGGACGACAACGCCAGTCCTCACCGTGCAAACATTGTAGACGAATGCCTTCAATCAGAGGATATCACCCGTATGGATTGGCCAGCATACTCACCGGACTTGAATCCAATAGAGCATGTGTGGGATATGCTTGGCCGACGAATTGCAGCTCGTCAACTCCCTCCCACCTATCTACCGGACTTTCGGAGGGCATTGCTTGATGAGTGGTGTAATATTCCCCAAGATCAGATTGATAATTTGATACTCAGCATGCCTAGGCGTTGTACGGCCTGTATTGCATCGTCCGGGAGACATACTCCGTATTAACCATCATACTAACCATGTTACACTGTTTTTTGTAAATAGGTTCTTTTTTGAAATTTGCTCCAGGGAGTAAAAATTGCAATTTTTATTAATTATGTCAAACATATAGCATATTTTTTGCTCTTTATTTTTTGTTTAATACATAGACTTTACAAATAAGTCAAATCTGTTTGGCTTCTGTCTCTTTCTGTGCCTGAACTTCATTATCCTTAATTTATGGACATTAGTGTACAATATATATATATATATATATATATATATATATATATATATATATATATATATATATATACAACACCATATCCATAAGGAAAAAGGCAGTGATTGGGCTAAATTTAGTGTTGTCATCAATTAATTCTATATCTAGGAGTGAGTTAAAATTGCTACTGGTGCAGGTTTTTGCTTCATCGTAGAAATTTTTATTTAAATTTTTTATATAGACATTGATGTCATAAATTTTTAGATCCCTTTTTAAACTATTATTGCTAATGCATTTAGGGGCGCCGACGAGTCTTCTAATAATCTTCCCTTCTGCCAAAGAGAGTTTATTTCTTAAATTATCACTTAGCGTGTTAATGGCGGGGCAGGCATAGGTTAGAATAGGCCTAATTGCCATTAGATAGACAGTGCGTTTGCATTTTAATTCTAATGATGACTTCGAGTTTAATATGGAGTTGAGTGCCCAATAGGCACCATTCGCTTTTTTAATAATGTTATTTATGTGTTCGGACAACTACAATGGTATTCCAAATTGATACATATACATAATTTTTTTAAAAACAGTGGTGATCAAAAGGATTGTAAATTTAGTTTATAAATACAGGAAATATATAGAAAGCATACATTTTACTACCACTTTAAATATAGAAATAAGATTTGACGCCAAATGCGTAAAAGTTGGCAGGTATATATCTACAAAAAAATATAACTGATATCAGTCAAGAATCCCGCTAATGGTTTCCGACACACGAGTCAATGAATTAAATTAACTTGTTTTAATAAACCTTTTAAAAAATTTCCCAGTGGTAGGAACAGAAAGCAGAAAATTTTGAAACTATCAAGAATATTGCCTGGGCTTCAAACTATGACGCTTTTTGGAAAATATTTTATCTAGTGGTTGATAATTAAAAGCTAAAGCTTTCAGAATGTTCGGTAATTTTTTGCCAAATTTTGAAATCCTCACCGCAAGGCAGCTGGAACAAAATGGCATTTCATATGAAGTCTTAAATCATTTTTCTGTAGTATTGTGGAAAATAATAAATAGCCTTTGCAGAACGAAGAATTGCACATTAAACTTAGCTATCACTAAAAACAATTTTCCCCAAAAAGTGTAGAAAGTTAGTAGCCCTGCATTGCCAAATCTTAAAAGTATAGTCAATTTAGTTTTTTTAATACATATATGTTTCTATATTTTTATATATAGTGATGGAAGAATCTTTTAAATTAATTTCATAAAATGTTAATTAAAATCTTACTATATAACTTTCGCTACCAGTAATAAATGCTTAATTTTTGCTTTTTAGAATAAAATCAATCCTCATCATTCTCAACATACTCTCCTGGGCAGACCACATTAAACATATAACAGATAAAGCAATAACAGCAGCAAATATTATTCAACCACTTATACAAGATCCAAACATATCCTTGAATCTACGAAAACTCCTCTATACCAGTATGACCCGGCCTATTTTAACTTATGCTTCTCCTGCCTGGACAACAATACCGGCACATCTAATGAAAAAACTAAATCAATGCCAAAACAAAATACTCAGAAAAATCACCCGCTCCCGTTGGTTCATTAGAAATAAAAATATTCATCAAGACCTCAAAATTCCTCTCCTCTCCGAATACATCAACAAATTAAATGCAGATTTCTACAAAAAAGCCGAAAAATGCCAAACAGCCAATTTCAACCAGATCCTATCCTATGAAAACTGTAAAAAAGATTGACATCTCCGACCTATTGCAGCCTTCTATACATCTGATGCCTCATTTCATCATCATCAACAGAAATAGAAGTAAACAGTCATAGCCGAATGGATAAAGCACCCGCGTACAACCACAAAGATCCCAGGTTCGACCCCAACTGATATCACTTTTTCTAAATATCATCAGAATCATCCATCCTTTCAGCATATCGTCAAATCATTAGAAACAGCATAGTGCACAGCATCATCGTTCGCAGTAAAAATCATCAACTTTCCAATGCATCCGGAGCTACATCAATCTCATGTGTCATCTTGCAGTCTCAACACAAACTCTGAACATTTAATAGAACTTTAAAAATAAAAAAAAATCCATTATTATTAAAATCTAGAAACCTACTGTAAAAATTATTAAATAACATATTCCTATAGAACTGGCAAATATGTAATCTATAAACAATGCCTGTAATTTCTGTTCTTTTTATATTTTCTTTTTTCTTATTCCCTGTCTTTTTAATCTTGCCCCCACAATGTTGCATAATATAAAATGTTTTCAAACAATGTAAATTATTTCATGATGTATGGGTTAGGGGCCGCTGCGCGGCCCAGGCACCCAGTTTGATTTAAATAAAGAAAAGATCATTCTCAACATTGCCACAAAAACCACACAGCCAACTATACTGGGTGCGAGACCCGACCCAGAAGAAGGAGCCCTCGAGCAACATCAAATTCGACGCCAAAACTTGCTCATCGATTAGTGTCATTAATCAAAGAATTACAGGAATTGCTCAAAAATGAAGAAGTGCTCCACCTTCCGAGGCGGATCATCGGGGAAACATTTCAATCTCAGTGAGTTCTGTTTTTATTTTAAGACTCTCAAGTTAAATTCACTGAACTTTTCAAAGCAGAGTTTCACTTAAGTTAAATTATATTCCAATTAATTTTCTGATATAGCCAATTTATGCATATATATTTATCAACTTATGTACGTTAAATTCTTTAGCAAATTCTATTGTAGTTAATGAGCAATATTTCTCTGATAAAATATATTTACTGCTTTTTCTCCAAATATATTATTTTATCATGTATCAAGGTATGATTTATCTATTTTCATCAATCATGTCTTTCATTTTTCAAAAATCATTGTACAAATCAAATCATGTTTTATCTTTATTTTTAATCTACAATCAATATTTCTAATGTTATGTAAAAACGTCAATTTGTGATATTGAATTTTTTCATTGTTTTATTTCACAAGCAAACCGCTTGATTTTTTTATGGCTACCACAATGTCTGCCAAATCAATGTATTTTATCTTACTGTATGTAATTTTATGATGAATGGGATAGAGAACGCTTCGCGGCCCAGGTGCCCAGTTTATTTAAATAAAGAAAGAATCATTCTCAACATCTATCTTACCTAATTTTGGTGTGGGGATTTCAAATCTGAAATTAGTTTGGTTCCGAGAGCTATAGATTTTTTTAAAATGATATCTTTAGTTCAGTTTAACTTTTGCCTTAAGGCATGCGTGCTCTTAGTGATTAAATCAGCAGAATAAAATAAACTTGCTCCGCAATTGTCAATAGAAATCTAAAAAAAAAAAGATGCAATTTTAACCTCAAACGAACTTATGACATCTCTTAAAAAATAAAATTTATTTTATGTATTCATTTTTCTAAAATATGCATTTATCAAAATGTGTATTTCTAAATATTTTTTAGGATAAAGATTTTGCGATATTCTTTCCTTTTTATCTTAATTTTTAAAAATTCATCTTTATGTAGAAAAATAGAATTGTTTTGAAATAACACTCTAAACTGAACAATTATTGATTACCGTGAACGATTGTTTATCAGATATTAATCTTTAATTATTTTTTTAACTTTGGCAATTCCTATTCCTTAACCATTATTTTAAAATATATTTCTAATCAACAATTCACCTTGAAATTCTGAACAGTAAATTCCTAAGTATCTCAAGTTTTTTAAGATGGAATTCCTTTGAGCACTTCTCATAAACAAAGGCAGCTGTCTTTTTTTTCCACCATTACATAAGACATGTGAGAAATTCAATGCTCATGCGAAACTTCTAGCTAGCCATGCATCCAACCAACAACAGCAGATGGAAGAATAATTAAAAACGCTTCATTTAGGTTTTGTGGCAAGAAATATCAAGTGAAGCGTGAAAATCCACCTCACAACCATTTTTATTTCTTATCATTAAAAGTCTTCCTTTAAGTAGCAAGCAGCGGCTTCATTTTTCTTTTTATCTTCCTCTTTTGTCTCCAAGCCTCATCAATCAGCGTGTCAGTGCTAATCAAAATGGCTTCCATCTTTTCACCATCTTAGAACAAAATGGAGACCAAGCCCAGAATACCGATATGAAGATTAGAATCACAGAAGAATGACAAGCTCTCGATACATATTTTGTCAATTCAAGAAACCATTCGAATGGATTAATAATGACAAGCATGAGTGATCGATTGGGATGATATTTATGACACTGTAATCGATTTTGTTCGATATTAAAAATTAGAACAATGGGTATAATTTATTCATTTACTTAAACTTGAATATAATTTTTCTTTAATGGATTAATGCTTGCTTTGTTACTACGTTTTCATTAACTTGCTTTATAGCGTTGTTGAAAGAGGATTCCAATCCAAATTTCGACCACTATCCGGCGAACTAATCACTCGAATTTCTTCTGAAGTTCCACGATTTTAGATGACAATGCAAGTTTGAATCGTTTTTTGATCACTTCAAGAATTAATCGCCGATTTTTTTTCCAAAGGAATTTATTGGAAAATTAAAAAAAAAAATTTATGACCTAACTAAGGTACTCCTTTTTTAACTAGAGCTTTAAGATGATTGAAAATGCAAGCTACAATGATCGCAGAGTTTATCGTGATTTTAGTGCCAAGTAGAATTTATTGTTTAACACAATTCTGACTACTTTATATCTGGATTGGAAGCTCAAATTCGAATTGTACCTATATGCTTTATTGCATAGCAAGTTTTAATTGTTTTCTGGCCGTTACAAGCAGAATTTTTAATTTTATTGCCAAACCGATATCTCAATCAAATTTTGATAAAAGTAAACTAACATATCGCTGGTTCAAAACTAAAACGACACATCTGCAATGTTAACTCAATTGGAGATGTATCGTTTTAGTTTTGAGCCAGCGATATGTACACAAAACTAAAAAACATAAGATAAAATTTATTTTAAAATATGTTTTTCAAATTGACTAAAAAGTACAACAAAATTTTATTTTTGTCAGACTTAACCTTTAGACGCAGATGGAAACAACGGTGTCCTTTTTATATACTTTTTTTTCAGGCTCCCTAATTACAAGCAAAATACATTTTGGAATTTTTTGCTTATAAAAAACAGGCTAAGAGTTACCAAAAAATCTGTTAGATTATCGGAATTAAATTTGCACTAGAATATAAAATCCAAAAATAAGTAGTTTGATATTTTTTTTTTCATTTATATTCAAAAATATATCGATTATTGATTTTGTAAATAGAAGAATTTTCTACGATGAATAACTGTTTAACTTTGATCTAAATAACTGCAAGTAGTGCAAATTTGATAAACTAATGTTTGGATAAACTAATGTAATGTGTTTAAAACATTTTACCTTTAACGCAGAAAAAGACACCGGTGTTTTATTCTGTATTTCATTACCATAAAGTATTAAGATGCTTAATTTCGACCTAAATTAATACGAAATAATGAAAAAAGTATGAAAAATATGGTTAATAAAAATTCTACATCAAAGAGTAAATAAAACCTTTTGGCTAATACCTAAGTTTTAGTCATAGAATAAAATATTTTAGAATAAAAGATACTTTATACAAGATTTAGATTTTGAATGAAAGAATCCTCTCTTGCAAGAATAATATATCTACGCGGTCCGAACCGGTCGACTCAGTAAAAAAATAATTGTAATGCAAAATTATTTTTCATCTTATCCTAACAATTTTAGAATTTTTCTGTTTTTTCTATTCCCAAAATGTTATAAAACTCGATATGGATTTAAAAAAAAAAAAAAAAAAAAAAATGATTTCTCACGGAACACACATTTTTTGCCCAAAAAACTAAGAGCTAGTCATTATGAAACGGAAATTTAAAAAAACGGAATTAATAATGAAAATAATGAAGAATGGAAAATTTACTTTTATTACTATTATAATTTTGTACTTTTACTTTGAATAAAAAATTGCACTGGGAATATTTTTTTACAAGCGACAGTTTTTATACAAGTTAATAATCGCTTCCTAACCAGGAATTTTTGAAATTAACTCGAGTGAATAGTTCTTCTCTGCTACGTAGGGAATGGTAGGAAGAAAGCGGATGATGTGGTACGTTTAAGTCAAATGTTGTTTTTTTTTTTGTCTTAAATGTTATTTTCAAAGAAGCAGATAAGGGCATATTTATGCATACTGTTTGTAAACATTTACGTTCTTTAAAAATTTGTACATTCAGACAAAAAATAAATTAAGCTAATAACATCATTTTGAAAAAAATAAATATGAACAAAATTAATTTTAAGTCTGAAATTTTCTCACCTGAATAAGGTAAGATCAAGTACTTGTATAAATTTAACAAAAAAATCCCCCCCCCCCGTATTATTCAATCAAAAGTGTAATAATCAAATTTTTTCTTTAACATTTTAGGATTAACTAAAATTTGAGAAATAAAATGTCAGGAATTAGCTAATAAGTTTTTATACATTCAATAATATTTTTTTAAAATTTGTTTAAGGCTTGGAAAGAGATTATTAATTTTAATTCAATCAAAAAAATATTTCAAAAAATTGAAAAGAGCTGTACAGTAAATAAATAACAAAGGTTTGATAAACTATAAAAAACTGAGCTTAGTCAAAAATATTTAAATACTTATACATAGCATGCTTATGTTTTCGCTTCTAGCAATATTTATAATGGAAGTAAAATAACGGGTAAAACCGAAAAAAATTTCGACATATAATTTATTAAGGAAAAAAAAAAAACGCCACAGTTTTAATGTTTGATTTCTTATCTATCTTTTTTAATTATTTATACGTCGTGGTAGGTAATATTTATGCTAAATAAAATGTAACCAGAAAATAAGGTTGAAATGTAAATGTTGCCATCATTTTAAATTTCTATGAAAAAACGCCCGCTAACAGCATGAGAATTCGAGGACCGTGTTCTCAAAAAACTGGATGATGGTATTTTATAATTATTTAATTAATTATATTATTAATATTTATAGTTTTAATAATTATTATTTGTAATTATATTCATAACACTGCATTTGTATCCGCCATAATAAAATTAATTATAAAAAGAATGTATAATGTTTTATGATTTTTAATACTTATTCTTTTTGAAACTTGAAATGGTAGCTAATACTAGAAAATATTCACTTATTGACGTAAACTTTTAATAAACTTCTTTCCATTGTTTAAAATAGGGAACTCAATGTTAATTTTCACGTCAATAAATATTAGAGAGATTTCTAAAATTCTCATGGAATATATTAACTTCCTATTATTGTGAAGTGTCTATCTGGGTTTGGCAAAATGCTAATTTCTTCTCTTGACAGTTAATTCTTCTCATGACAATATTTTAATTTTTTCCCGGTCTATTGTTAAGTGAATCGGATACGTTAAAAGAGGTTTCATTATTAACCTTCCGAATGAGTGCAAGCAGTTACGGATAGGTCAGTATGAACGTTTTAATACAGTTATGGTCATTTTGCATGCCATGCGTGTAATATCTAGTGTAAGTCAGTTTTGTTTCCCAATTGCTGGAGAAGTAACTTATTTTATTTATTTATTTTTAAAAAAAATTTTTTTTTGCAACTTTCATTATTTTTCTATTAATCGATAACTTTCCACGCTTTTTGGTAAAAGTACTTCTAATGATTGCTAAGTTTGTGTTTTAAGGTATTCTACTCTGTTTTTTAAAATTTATTTCAACTTTTTTTACACACCACTTCATTTAAATGAATCAAAAGTTTATATGAAAAGTCACTTCGTAGCAGCGTTTGAAATGTTATCTCTGGTACCAAAATTTCTTGAAGCTTTAGTTTTTAATTGTCTATGAGTGACAATTTAACTCTAGTAAATATTTTTTTTTTTTTTTTTAGAAAATAGTATTAGTTGTCAGCCCTGAATACCTTTCATAAAAATATATGTAACATATTATCTCACGACTACCGTTTTTTATACTTTCTCGTTAATTCTTTGTAGTGGTAGTAACATTACAATTGTAAAAAAATTATTTCAACACAGATACATAATGATTTTAAAATACTAGTCATAGTGTTTTGATTTTTCGGGGCAGCGAAGCGGCCCCTATCCAATTCATCGGGCAATTTTATCACTATTTGTGTTGAACATTGAAGTAAGCAGGCAGTGGGGTTGCTTTTATGAATGTTTCAAGCACTTTGCTTGAATAACTAAAGAGGAATCAAAAATAAAATGAGCAGCTTGCTCTAAACTATGTTTGTTTGAAGTTGTACAGAGTTGCGTCAGCATCAGGAAACGATATTTTCAGATGGGTTGATGAAGTTATTTGTTTTAATAGTTATGATATGAGGCATCGGAGGTGAAATGTGCTGCTATTGGTCTGTAGTTCTACTCTTTGCTATAATTTTCAAATTTAAAGACTTCATTAAAATTTGCTGTTTTACATTCTATTTCTTTATATAAAAAATAAAATTGGCTTGTATATATGCTGCTATATATAGAGTATATATGAGTATATATGCTGCTATATCATTTTGAGGTTTGCATGTATATTGGTATTCCGGATGAACCATCTGGGTATTTTTCTAAGGATCTTGTTTTGGCATTGATTTAATTTCTTTTGTAGATGTTGAGGTATTGTTGACCAGGCAGGTGAGTATTGGGTGGATCATTGCTGTGTATAGTAGCTTCTTTAGATTTTAAAATACGTTGTTAGGACTTTCATATATTTATTTAAACTATCTATTGGTAGTGGTGGTCAGAATCATTGTGAAATAACTTATAATGTTAATCTAAAGCAGTACAATAACGTACACATTTTGTTACAATTTAAAAAAATATAAATAAAATCTCTCACGTAAATTAGAAAATTGGGCAGCTATACGTATCACCAGGGTTGATGTACCACCCCACCCGGATTTACTCTAAATTAAAGATGAATTTTATTTTATTTCAGAACTCTTCAACAGAAAACAAATTTCTTGCGGCATAAAAAATTTTCATGCTTGAAAAGGTATGCCCTGAAAGAGGATTTTAAATGCTGAAACGTATTAAAATACTGTAAAAATAATAAAATTTTCGAAATAACAACTATCCTTTTGTTTCTATAACAATCAATAAGTTAAGAAAATAGCGAGATTAGTTTTAAGAAAGCGTTCGGTTCTCTCAGCTGTTTTTAAATCTGAATGAATGCTTTTAAACTTTGTTTCAGAGTTTTATCTGGAAGGGTGTAATTAACAGATTTCCAAAATCCTTGAAATTCATACCTGTCGAAGAAAACACCCGCGGGTTTCTATTGTAAGGAGCGTTGTTCAAGAAACTGTAATGAAATGCATTCTCTGTACCTGTTTTTAAAGGATTACGAACAGCAGGATGAAAAGTAAGAGATCCGCGTTATATTTAAAAAAAATATAATGTTCAAAAAAGAGAATATCTTAGAAGAGTTGATGCGTTAAACAATTTAGTAGAAAATAAATAATTAAATAAATTTGCAATTCAAATTTTTTGATAATATTTTTTACAGTGTTTCAACATTGTCTTAATATTTAAAACATATTAATCAGTTATTCAAATATAGTCAATAATGAAATTAAAAGTCAACGAAATAAAAATAAAAAAAAGTTTACTAAGTCAAAGATTAAAAGACATTATGCAGAAATTATATTAATCTAGCCGTCTTATGCGACCAAATTGGTCACGCTTCAAAGTTAACTAATTAATGGTAACTTAATTTAATGGTAACAGAATCAAATGCATAGCACAACTGCACTTAAAGGTTTTAACTCTTCAACACTTCCTCCAATCCTAATTCCTTAATAAATTTTAAACAATTTTACTAACCAAATTTTTTCACCACCTTGTTGGTCACAACTTTGCCTGAGCGGAATAAGATTTCAATTTATCTATTTTCCAGAGATGGCCGCGATATTGCAAAAGCTCTCTATGTATTGAAATATAGTTAAAATTCCAAATTTGTCCAGTAGCTATTAAGTCACAAAAACATCCGTAAGTAACAGTTCGGGGCATTTGAGCTTAGTACTCAGCAGAATTGTTATATATATATATATATAAATTTACTTCGTAACTAAGTTTTTATTTGGATAAATATACAAAATTATTCTAAGTTAATATTAACGCAAAGCAAAATCACTTTTACTATTACACTTTGAAGTCAAACAAAAACACTAACGTAACGTAACGTAACGTAAACGGTAAGTAACTAACTATTCAACACTGCTTAAATTATTACTTACAACCTAACAAAATGAATCTAAACAAATACTTAACGTGTTCCCAATTTTTTAACACAAATTATTTCTAAAGACAACCTAATCAAAGGAAATATAACTTTAGTGTTGCCACTAAGATAGAGAAATATCAGAGTTTAAGGGACCGCAGAAGAGAAATATAAAAATAAATTATCATCTAGGTTTGAAAGACATTTACTTTATAATTTCAAAATAGGGATAATTATGAATATAATTATTATCATAATAATTATATATTACGTAATAAAGTACATACCAGCACTAAGTACATCCAGAGTTACGGTAGGATTTGAGCCCGCTACCTACACGCTACAGAGTATTTGACGGAGTGGCAATGCCACTCGGTCAGGGTTGTTCCATCGTCACATAATCATAACAAGATCCTTACTTATATGTTTGAACCATTTATGGGACTTGATAGGTAATTATGTCATATTTATTATAATTAAATGCTAAAGCATTAAAACATAATCAGTTGAAATTTTTTTTTTACCTAAAGTGTAAAATTAAAAAAAAGAAGGTAAGCGTCCAGTTTGAAATTAGAAAAAGAGAACAAAATTTTCAAAGTTAGAAAGAAATGCAGAGAGAAGACTCTCAAAATACATTTTCGCGATTCTCATAACATATCATAAGACTCTTCTGCTTCTTGTTTAATCCAATTAACTCAATCACCTCATTTGACGATTGATACTCGTTATGCATTTATTTAGAATAAATAAAAAGTAATGGCAGAAATATTTGGCTATCAGTCTACTTCAGAACGAAATAACGTGTTGATAACAACCACACTAACCTTAAATATCAGCTTAAATTCGGTAACTCATACACTGAAACAATTTCAACCATCCTTAACCTAATGCGGTGTAATGTTGCCAGACTGGCAAGTCTAGTTCAACAAATGTTTTATTTTACCGAGCAAAGAGCTTGCACCTGTAAAACAGCAACCTCAACGACTGGTAACCAAAATAGTAATTTCAAATCACAGCTTAAATACATATGGGATAAGTGCGGCTGCGCGGTCCTTATCCCAGAAGTTATAACGACTAGGACCAGGACTCATTTAACAAGAAAGAGCTATAGTATGTCGCTTAACGTAAGGTCAAAAGTCGCACTTGTTAATATTCTATCTGTCTAAAATTTTATATCGAAATTCGATGTTCCGAAAGGGAATCAAAATTTGTTAATCAAAAACTTAAAATCAATTTTTAATTTCACTGTTAATTTGGTACATAAATAAATCGGTATTGAAAAAAACGAAAGGTGTAAGTATCTTTTTGTTCCGCGTTTCAAAAAGATAAAAACTGGCAGAACTGGCAGCAGAATACTTCCAGTAGTCATCTTGGAAAAGGCCACCATGATATATAATTATTAAGATCCTTATCCCCAATATATAATTATATGAAGAACTTCGATATTAAATATTTCAACTGTAACTTTTTCATATTAAATTTGTACCAAACACCATAAGATACTATTTTAACTCTACATCGTACAGTGCTAAAGAGCAATCAAAATGTGGAGGTAAAAGGTAGATGAATAAAAGTGTTTAACACGGTGAATGCCACATTAATTTTACATGGCTTGCCCGTCTGGCCACAATGGTAAATAACTACAAACTAAATTTGCAAATATTAGACAGATTTTTAAAAGGTTTAACATGGCATATCTGAAAAAAGTGGTGAATTATATAAGCCTACAAATTGTTTAGAAATAATGAAGGATAAAAATCTACTAAATTGAATTTATTAAACCAAGAATCACAATTAATAAACTACCACTTGAAAATATATATTAACGCTGTCCGGAGCAAGTTCACACCTCTGTGTATATAAATAAAACTATTTTTGTGTGTTCTATATTGCATTAACTTCTTCAAACCATTTTAATAACAATAATAATATTAAAAAATTAAAAATTTACTCGAGTTATGTGTTTCTAATAATCTTGATTTCACCGGTCACTGGTGACCCCCGTGGTGCTACGAACTAACTCAGTGGCGGTCACCGGTGACCCCCATGTCATTCAACATGTTAAGCCTTTTACCACACCGCTGTACCTATTAACACATTAACAGGGCTCCCAGAGGCCCGCCGAAAATATTCAAGTGGTAGTATAATTCTCATCAAGGCATTTTAAAGTTTACCTAACTTTGCAAGCACTTCAATTTGAATATTATTTCTGGACTGATCGTTAAGACACGGTTCCCAGCAGGTCACCGAAGTCAAGCATCACTGGCTGCGGTCAGTGTGCGGGTGGGTGACCACTTGGATCAGTCTGCGTAGGGACCGAGGGTGTGCGGTATTGGTCCTCGTTAAACTGTTCTACCGTAAAGTGCTCGACTTCGCGTGCAGGTCGTTGGGCTACCGAAGCAGGGGTGCCATCCCCTCTGCAGAGGATCAAAATTGTGATGGCATGTCTTCGGATCATCCTCAGGGATGTTTCCCAGACCGTCGCCAATAGCCCATTGTGCAGCTCTAGTGCGACGTAAATTAACTACATCATCATCTTGAATATTATTTCAACTTGCATGTATCAGACTTACATACATGTTTTTTTCCCCAATGGTAGGCACTGAATTTGAATCTTTGCCTATGAAGATGCCGGAATTGTTACTCATTTAGCGTTACCCAGTGGGCAAAGGCGAACCAAAGTCACGGAGGCGAGTAACATTACCCACGCCACACTGCCACAAACCCGTTTATAGGGTGGGCTACATTCACACATCACACACACAACAGAAGACAGCACAAAGAGAGAGAGAAACATCCATGCCCAGAGCGGGATTCGAACCCGCAGCCAATGGCTTCGCAGTCAGGCGCGCTAACCGCTAACCACGTGGTCGGTAGACTTACATATATGTAATAAGTTTCCAAATCTTTGTGGTGATCAAGAAAATGTATTGATTTATTTTTAAAAAAACTAGAAGTATAGTACAAATTTTGCTACCTCTTCAAAAAGTTTGGCAGATCTTTGGAAGCCCTGCATTACTTATAGCCACTATACCAGTTATAAATATTAGCACTATTAATCAATCATCACCTGCTTCAATAATTGTTTGGCAGTATTTTACGGTTCCCCGGAACAAAATAATATTTATCACGTAAAAAAATTCTAAATTAAAATGCAAAACCTCGCGTTTTAAGATTTTAATTTGAAAGAAAGTTAATTAATAATAGCAACATTAAATTGTCATCAGTTTTTTAAACTCGTTGGGTGGCAATGCTCCCAAATTCTGTTTTTTTTTTTAAAAAAAAGTCTGGTAACTCAATTATATCATTCTCAGAATTTATCTTACTGGAAAAAGACAATCGTGTTAATATAAATAAATGGATAACGGATAATGATGTGGTGGACTTATTGGAAACAAAAATGAAGCTTCTATTTTTTAATCCGATTTATACAATACTACAATTTATAAAATCAGGCATTTAATGGGTTAAAAAGCATTCAAGTATTCTTGCTACGACCTTTCTTAACTAAATCGATTCTTTAGAGAAATTAGTTTTAAGAAATTTAAGCGCACATAATTATATATTTCAACGAATCGATTAATCTTCCTTTTATAACATCTAAATTAACAAAGCTTATTCATAATTAATTACAAATTCATTATTTTTCTTTCAGTACGAAAGGTTAAAAACGATTATGAAAGAGCATTTGTAATCTTTTGCTGAAAAACCGCCTTCATGCTGAATTTGGAAGAATTAATATAAAATTGAATAGGTCACAGTTACTCGAACCAAATATCAACTCTATTTTCTCCATTATGAAATGATTTTCAGGCGTTTTAAAAATAAATAGCTAGTAAGAGAACAATTCCTTTCTACTTTTTTTTTGAGAGAGATAAATAAATTTGATTAATACTACCAGAACTTATTAATATTTATAACAAAAAAAAATTTCCCCATGAGAAATTTCTCAAAAAAATTTAGTTTTTGTAACCGAGAAAAAAAGTGATAGTCACAGATAGTTAACTTTTTCAAAAAAAATATAAATATGAAATATTCCGCTAAGTTTTGTATGTTTTCAAGTTATCTTTCAAGTTCAATCAACTTTTCATGATAATTTCCGATATAAGCTAAGCTATAAGTATATGATGATAAGTTAAGGATATAGATATTATTTGATTTATCCAACTACTCAACATACATTTGTGAAACCATTTTAGTTTAATACATAAGCCGCTTACATTAACTCTTTGGTTTTCCTTTCAAAAGAGCTTGTACTGCGCCATGTTGGGCAGCGTAGTTTAATGCTTACGTCTTAAATGCTTCGCATTCACAAACCGAAAATTGCTTTTAAAAATGCCTCCTGGTGATTTTAATACTTTGTGCAATACATTTTTTAGTCTTTTAAAAAAAGAAAAATCAAAATACTTGTTGTTTATTATATTTCTTTTTCGTTGTATTTATAGCATGAACTTCCGTACGTTAGAGGCGTACTTTTCTTTTTTTGAGCCAGACAGGATTTCTCGAACATCAACATTTCTTAACATCCTAGAAAAAATAATAAACTGACATTTTTTTAACATATTTTTTTCGCGGAACTCTGCCACGCAACAATACAAATAATAAAAAAACAAGCAAAGAGAGGAAGTAGCGTAGTCAAAATACAATATGGTGAGAAAGAGGTTGTTGACAGAAAACTAAGAAATTGCTGGAAAAAAAATCATTTGAACAAATATTTCGTTCGTTTATTTTTTCTTTCTTTCTCTCGAACCACTAAATATTCGTAAAAATGTGTTTTAAATTTTTTCTACGCAAAGGAAGTATATAGCTCCCAAATTTCTTTCACAAAAGCCGAAAAACTAAATTCAAAATCGAGCCAGAAAATTGTTTTTGTTGTCTTTTCTCAGTTGTTTCTAAATGTTAGAATAATGTTTTCACTTAAATATAAATTTTAAAGTTTCGTGCAAAGATTAAAACAAGAAACATATCTTGAAAAGTTATAAAACAATTATTAGGCCCATAGTAAATTATGGTTATTAAAATAACGATCAAAATAATTTAATAATATATGAAAGTGAAACTTCGAGAAGAATATTTTTTATTTTATTTTATTTTATTACCGGCGAGAACAACCGACGCAATTCTGTTTCCGACTATCAATGTTCTACTCCTTAGCATTGAAATTTTGAACCTAATCCAGAAAACAAGGACTCTCTTGGATCAAGTAGTGGAAGAAATTTGATTTCGTTGAGGAATTTCTTTTCAATGGAACCAACCCGAATTTACGTTACACGGAGAGGAAAACCACGAAATCATCTCACGGTCAGCCTAACAGCAACAGGACTCTAACCCTTGGTCCGTCTACCTTTGAGGTTATTTTACGGCAGCACTGTCATCGGTGCGAGTCGGGTGCGAAATTCGCATCAACCAGCCATTGCTGGGATTCGAACCCATGTTACCTCCAATGACTGGTGAGCACTCTATATCCTGAACCATCACGGTTCTAAGAAGAATATTTGGACCAATTCAAATACACAATTCACAAATGAGATTTAAAATAATAGCTAACTTAAATGCTTAATAAAACAATTAGATGTAAATTGGCCTTTTTTATATCCAAAATAAAGCGTTTATAGTGTTATTTAAAAATAATAGCTACGTTATACCATATTATATTATACACTTTCTTATTCGAACGCGAAGTGTTAGTTAAAAATTATTCAAATTCAAATTATACAAAATTCAACTGTAAACACTGATTAAAAAAAACCCAACAAATACTGTAACTAGGAATGATAATAAAAAAAATATTTAACAAAAGCAAACTTACCTTATAATTCTAACAATCAATTTTTATGATGAACAAATACTCCTATATATAAAATAAATTTTATTACAAATTTAGAATTCATAAATACGATATTCACAAGCATATTCATGTGAATAATCTCTAAGTGGAATCAGTTAAAATATTTCAATGAAAGTGTTAACTGCCTCAGTTTTGAATTAGTAAAATCTTCATCAATAGCGTGAAATAAGATCATCAATGAAGCCTCTAAGATTATTAATCATTATTAAGGCTTAATTTATTGGATCATTCATGTTCTGATCTGGGAATTTTTCATCCTCATCATCGAAAATATCCTGTTTTTGAGTCACTTCTTGTGCAACATCGCATTTGGGTTGTTTCACCACTTTTAAAGATATCCTTGTCAATCTGAACAAATTCATTATAATCAATTCCAGAAGAAACTTCGTACCATCGTTGAGAGAAATAAAATTTTTTGTTCGCAAATTAGCACAGCTGTATAGTCGTCACTAACCCGAAAGTTTTAACACTTAACAATATATGAAGTCACAAAAGTGGAAGTATGTTTTCGGAAAAATTGATTTTCTGGATTGTATTTAACTGATAGCGCGTTGATTTAGCTTGTCGAGTCATACTTTAAATTTTGAAAAAGTAGTGAGTTTTCAATGACCCGTTCAAAAATTAGTTTTCTGAGGACGCATGTCAGCTACATACAAAGGTTTTGTCATTAATCAAAAAGAAAGTTTTATTAAAAGAAAGCTTCAAGCATTATGCTATTAATTAAAAGAAAGCTTCAAGCTTAATAAATAGATGATGCGTGAAGAAATGAAACAAAGAAAGGCTGAAAAACATTTTTATTTAAAAAATATTTTTGATTATTTTGGAAGAAGCCTAGGTGTTCCTAAACTGTTGTGGTACGACAGCATCATGAGTTCACAAAATTTTTATACTCATGACAAAAATTTTGCACGGCCAATTTCTCTCAATTTTAACCGCTGTTTTTATTCCAAAATTATTAAAAGGGAAGCAAAATTAAAATTTTTGGATCACCATAAAATAAAAATAATTTATTATTATTAAGTGATTTAAGAAATTGTAACTGTAAATTTTCATATCTGTATGGAATTGTATAACAGCTGTTAGGAATTTTTGCCTGACTAAGAGAGGGCGCTGTAATCATGCACAATAATTATGAATATGTAAGACTTTAGTGAAAGGTAATGGATGATTGGATGCTATTTGCATCAGGAAGGCTTCCCATAAATATCCCATCATCATATTCGCTCGTTTCTATTGTTTACGTCATTTAATTTGATTGCCATCAAGTTTAATGTATACGATAATATGGTTAACTTATTTCCATATTAAGGTTAAATTTCTAACAATGTAGTTAATAATTTAAAGAGCATATGGAAACTGCATTTAAACGAACTACTTTTGTTATCTTAAATTGACATATTTAAATTAATTTTAAATAAATTTCTAGCTTTAATATTTTTACAAATATGAAATAGACATGTTTATATCAAATATGATAAAAAATATGTTTATATAACATATGTTTGTAACACACATGTTCTACAGATATTAAATGTTCGTGTTTATATTAAAGGTATAATAACAGATATGCTTACTTATATATTTGTATTATACATGTCTTACAGATATAAAAGGTTCAAGTCTTAAATGTATAATGACAGACACTTTTATGAATAAGAAATTTAAATGCTTATATTAAATGCAATAACAGATAATAATAGTATTCTTAACATATAATTATATTACATATGTTCTACATATACGAAATGTTCACGTTTATATTAAATGTGCTATAACAGACATACATTTATAACAGCTCTACAAATATGATATATATAAAATTTATATTAAATATAATAGCATACATGTTTATATTACATTATTTGTTGCATAAGATTCTACAAATTTTAAATACGCATGCCTTTTCTTAGTGTTACGTCTTGGAAAAATTCGGATATTCTGAAACCAGTTCATTGGCCAGAAGAAGAATCTATTCTGAATTTACATTACACATTAAAATATAGGGGTTGGTCAAAGTTATGGAAACATTTATATACTAACTCTATGTAAACCATCTTTCTCTTAACAGTAAATGTTTCAGAAGATTTTACCTGGCAAAACTATTCACGCTACTTGAAAAAGCTTGCAGAAATATTGTCCTTTTCACCTAGGCATCGACCGAAATGAAGGTAGGAAGCTTAAAGTTTCTTTCCTTTTTCAATACTGATGTAATTAAAAAAGCATTCTAATATCAATATTGTAATCCAACAGAATAATTTCAAAATTGCTGGTATTAAAGTCCTAACAGCAAAATTACTTGGGCCCTCATTGGACCAATATTCACGAATCTTGGCTCAATAACTTTCAAAGAGCCGTTATTTTTCCAATATAAGCCCTAGATAGAATTGTCCGATTTACCCAATATTTTACCGCCACTTTACAGCCAATATCGGCCCTATATGGAATTATCAGATTCACCCAATATTTAGAATTCATTAATCAGCCAATATAGGTCCTAAATTGGCGCCATAAAGGCCGATATTGCCCAATATGAGGATCAATATTAAAAAATCTAGACATCCCAATATTCGTTCCTCGGTGTATGTTCATATAGGACCAATATTGAGCCAATTTTGAGCCCAACTGGGGACAAGGTGAAATTGTTACTTGGGAGGTAAAAGAAAAGAACATACTCTCCACAATTTAGTTTATCCGAATTCCTAAGGGTTATAATTGACACCATTTCTAAAAGCATCAAGCACGATCTTTCAAACTCTGCCAACAATTTTGCCATGCATAATGTTCCGAAACATTAGCTTCTAAAAGAAATTTTTTTTACAGTTACCATAGAAGCGTTTCCATATTTTTGTCTAACTCTTGCGTATCCTACTAGTCAGGGTTAAACATATCATTTGTAATTAGAGTTATAAAAGTTAAACAACAGTACTTGCACTAAAAAATATATTTCTTACAACAATACTCTGCTTTTGCCATGGTTTTCTATTTTTTTTTTCTCTTTTTTTTTTATTCTGGTAATTTTTTTCCTTCTCCCAGTCTAAAGAAGAAAAATAGTTCTATTGAAATTATTGCTCGCCACCTGCAACATGGTAGATACCCCTAACTTAAACTGCGAATTTTACCCTTTTCCCCCTTTAAACTGGGAGGGGTATTACCCTAGTAACTAACTCAGCCAATTGCTTTCTGTTGTAAAAAAAAATGTATAAATAAACGAACAACGAAAAATGCACATAAAAACTTTTAATCCATTTTTTTCTGGCTCTCGTCGCAGGAGTTCTTGAAATTTATAGTTCCCATAGAATCTATAAGGTCATAGCGGTCGTCGGTTTTTATTTTTATTCTGTTCTCGTGGGTGGGTAGTTAGAAGAGGACATTTTCAGGCTCACTGCAGCTATTTAGATAACAGGCGGGGAATCTGTTATCAAAGAAATGTTTAATATGAACGACAATTTGGCGGTAAAGGTGATTGAAGATTTTTTTTTTTTTTAAAAAATCATTATCTGAAAATAATTTGTGGAAACGGTTTTGGTTTCACGCATTGTGAGTCAGCTGTACGACAACTAGTTCTTCTATTTATTTTTTTAAAAAAGGCATCCAAATTTTCATTATTTTCCCAACAATTGATTGAAACTCAACACTTTTTGCTTCTCTCTTTTTTTTCTTCCGTTTCATAGTTTCAGAAGAATAAAAAAAAGAAAAAAAACTATAAATTTATGACAAAAGAGTCAGTAATAAAAAAAAGTTGTTTTAAGTAAATGAATATATTTTTAGAATTTTTCATCATATCTTGTACAATATGTCTTGTAAAGTAAGTACAAAATAAGGACGAAACTGTTTGAATAACTTTTGATCTAATGATCGGATTTTTACGTACTAGGAATCAAACTTAATGGTTAAAGAGAGTGAGCTCAAATATGCTACTTAATTTGTGTAGCTAAAATTAGAAATTAACCCTAATTTTTAGCCATTAGTATTTTTCTCTTTTTTTTATTTATAATTATTTTTTTTAGTTTTTTATAACCATGATGAACTATTTTGTCATTCACAAACATGTTTTATGCAAATAACAACTAATTGGTATTATTTATTTAGGGAAACAATAAAATGTTAAATAATCAGCTTAAAGAAGAAACTATGTGAGAAAAAAAAATAATACCATTCAAAAACAATAGTTATTTCCTTGAATTAGGTCAGTCACATGTTTTTTTAACGGTTTTCACTACTGCCATATAGGGTTTAATAGTGAGCCACTTAAAACTGATGAAAAAAATCGTTTCCTTATTAATCTAAGATTTGAACTCGTTTTTCAAACCAAGCCTTCAAATTTTGCCTTGAACGTGTAGAAACGATAGAACATGATTTACGTCAAGGTAGAAGTTTTTTTTTTAGTACTTAAAGGCATATTCAACTTTTTTTCCACTTTAAAAAATAAATTCTAAGAAAAATTGAAAATAATATTTTTATGGTATTAAAACCAAAGGATTTAGTCTATATTTATATAACTCGTATTAAAAAAGGATGAAAAGTTGTCAAACTAAAAAGAATAGTATAATAAGGAAATTTGAAATTTATAACAATTTATCTTTTATAATTCTAATTAGAGTTCACTTCCATACAAAACTGTATATTAAATAATAATTTTTCGACGTAGATTTTAATTTTCATTATGAATAATAAATATATGGTTATAGTAAAATAAATAATGATAATAACACTGAAATTCATAATTATAATAATAAATGTAACAGTTTTTTTAAAATTTTTGCTACAAAAATTTAAAAAATGATAAAAATTGTTTGGAAATCTTTTAAAAATGTTGTGCGCACACCTCAATAACAAGAATGTTTACGATATGCAAGCAAAAATTTTTAATCGATTTGCAAGTGTAAAATCATGGAATCAGAATATTATGAATAAAGAATCTGTAATATTATGAATAAAGAGTTTAATAAAGTGGCAAAAAGTAATCCCGTTTCGGTGTAAAAAATTTGACAGTTTATGCGTTTTGTAAAACATAATTATATACATTCCGTTTTTATTTTAAGAAATACACTTCCAAAGGGTTTTCTTATATCAAAGAAACACGGATCTCATGACCCCAATTTCTACATTTTTCTGGGGGGTGCAGTATAGCCGAATACGGTTTGTGTATCATTAATTCTGTGATATTTAGTTCAATTCTTAATAGATATTTTCCCAATAGGTTCGTCATACTTGATATAAAAATTAATTTATTAACTTTTTATTTCATAATTGAATCAGCAGACTAAAGAGGTGTACAAATTCCAAAATATTGAAATTTTAATTATTCCTTAAAATTTGATCGTTAATTCAGTGTAATGTTTCTGCCTTAATTAATAATAACTAATATATAAAAAATATTGAATAATATATTTATTTTATTTTACAACTGATCCAAAAGGCAAGAAACAATATTTTTCACGGCATTGAATAAAACTCGTCACTGAGTAAAAAAATTTTACACCAAAATATTTGACAAAATTACGTTTGTAAAAAAAAGCTAAAGTAAGAAAATTCGATAATGAGTCGAAAAGCAAGGAAATAAACTACAGTTATGTATATTACGACTTTTCCATTCAAATAAAAAAGTAGTTATAATTTTTTCTTTGAATTGACTATAAATTAGTTGTTGGCGTATTAGAGATACTTTTTAGTTAATATATGGAATATTATACCTATCTAAATCTTTCCACCTATTTGAATATTTGATATTTGCTTCGCTCAGAATGTAAAATAATCCATTAAAACTCAGGTCCGCAAAACTTCATTAAAGACAAAACAAATATATATTTTCATTGTCCGACATTATTTATTATTTCATAGAATTCATACTACAACAGCGAATACGAATGATATGTTAATGTTTCATAAATCTCTGGAAATCTTTTTATTCGTGTAATAAAACATTCATCATTGCATGGATTATTTTTATAAGACTTCATATAACGCGAAGTAAATATCCGGCGGTCAATGCAATCAGCTGCTTACTGGAATTAAAAATTTTCGGTATCGATGTGATTTCATTTAACAGGGGTTAATAGTGACCATAAATTTAACCCTTTTGCATCGACTGAAGCATCTTCATCATCAAAATTTATCTGGGACGCTGAGTTCGTTCACGGCCCTTTATCCATCCATTTTGAAGTTCTAACTTTCTGGTGAATGGAATGCAAATTGGTGTGAAAAGAAAATTAAATATTTTGTATTCAATGCGTCGCTACAAAAATAAGCAGCCATTGGCCTTATGTTTCTGTATTTTTACAGGTTTTCAAAAGTAAAAACTTCATTAAATCCTGTGGCATCTCATTTTATGACTCTTTCAAAAAATTTGAGATTAAGCTTTGCAATATAATGATCTAAATCAATGTTTAGTTAGCGATGTATGTTCTTACTTAGGATAAACCCCGAGAATTTTCAGAATTGTTTTTTTTTTTTTCTTTTTTTCTCTTTTTCTATTTCCTAAACGGCGTTGAACAGCTTACCCATTTTTGAGTATACGGCTATCAGTGTTAAACTTTGTAGCCTTGTAATTTTGAACTCCTGGATCAAACATTTGGACAAACAAGCATTAGTGGAGAACTTTTTGACGGAACTAACCCGCATTTGCGTTACGTGGAGAGACAAATCACGAGAACCTCCCATAGTAATTCCAATGGTGAGGGAATTCTAACCCATGATCTGTCTACAACTGAGAATATTTTTTCGTCAAACACTGTCGTCGGTGCAAACAGAATCAAATCGAGCAGCCATCTTTGTGCTTCGAATATGGGGCACCTTTTTGTGCTTGATTCCTCGAGCCACTTTGACTCTAAAAACCAGTTAGAAGGTTTTGCATCCAGTCGATTCTATCACATTTTACATTTTTCAAAACTTTGGATGGAACATGATAATCATTATTGAAATATTATAACATTTAGTAAAATTTTAAATGTTTATAAAACTTTGGATGATGTGCATAAAACAAAACCCACTTACGACACAAAAATATATTTATTCTTTCAGATTTTAATAAAACTAATAGAATTGAATATTTTAATGAAACTAATGTATTAATAGACAATTCAAAAAAGACTAATGGATAATTTATTAGTTTTTGACCATGACAATCATTATTGTAAGATTGATCGGACACAAATTTCTCAATCAAGATACTAAAACTATTTTAAGTACCGAGTATTTAACCTATTTGCTTTTCTGTACAGGATATATATTTACTCAGTTGTTCATTCATAAATTTTTTATTGAATGACTCTGCATTTTATTAATCACAACAATCAAAACCCTGAAAATACTTCTTTTACCCATGATCATTTTATTTTGATATTTATTTTTCAATATGCTGTGTCCCTTACAAACAGAACTTTCCATTCGAAGTTAAATAAAAAAAATATATAAATTAAAATTTAAAACAAATGAATAAATTGCGCAATGACCAGCGGTTCCCTTATGGATTCGCCAGCGGCTCTCGCGGAACCCTAGGGTTCAGTGAAGAATTAAAAGGGTTCCGCGAGTTAGTACTTTTTATAACCAGTGACGAGTTTTGAAACCTCCAATCATATTTAGATCCAACCTATAATTTATAATCTATTTAATCTTTCAGTTGCCTTCGTGAAATTATTTCAAGCAAAATACCAATGGAATAAAAATAGCATTTTTTTAATACGAAAAATATAATATTTCTAATAACAATACATTGGACAAAAATTGGAAAAGAACAAGCATTAATAAAACATTGCATTAGTATTTTCTGTCGAGCTTTTCAAATCAAAATTAATTAACTGTTGTTGTTGTTGTCGTCGACCATTAAGGCGGAGGGGGTGCCATTGTTCTTCTTTTCTAGTGGCGCCACCTATGGCCAAAAATTCGAATTCGGCCACACCCATGCGTCACTCTCGTTTATAAGGTGAACCCATTCATGCATCCACAGATCGTAATTTTGATCTGAACCAGAGAACGATCCATCTCCAATTCAATACCCACCAGAGGCATTGATTTGTTATGAGAACTTGGAGCACTTTGTGACCCGACAGATTTAACTTGCATCAGTCACCATTTACTACATGAGGAGTCTTCGGCCGGCTTTAAATAAATTAACTAAATTCTTTAATAAAGAGCTATACTTCCTTAATGAACATTTCCAACGTTCATAGCAGTTTCTTTTAGTTTTAATTTTGAAATAAACCATAATGGTTTAGTATAATGTTACAATGGACATCTAGACCAGATATAGCACAACTTCTAGACTAGATATAGCACAATTTCTAGACTAGATATAGCGCAACTTCTAGACTAGATATAGCACAAGGGCTGCAAATTTAGCTGTTACTGTAGGTCATTAAACCTAATTTAAGAGTAATAATGATATAACAATGAAAAATCATCACTCTTCTAATTATATATTTTAGAAATAGCCCTCTGTGGGTAATAGCGTTCATAATTATCGTAATAAACTTTATATATAAATTCGGGATTCCACCGAAAAAATAGGTTGATTATTTAGGGTTCTATAGCCGAAAAAAATCGGGCACCACTGATCTAGAGTGTTCTAATCAATCCTTCACATCTATGTTATTCTGAATAGAAACCTTTTCCTGAAATTTAAAAACAAAAATAAATAAAGTTAATAGTCAATATAAAAACGCTTAATGTTCATAAATAAATGTATTTATTGATATCGAAATTCAAAAAAGATTAATGATCACATTTTTACCTTTAAAATCTCACACCAAAAATCTCTTTGTCTTTCATACAGATAACTAACTCAAAGAAATAGTTCGCCTTAAAAAAAAAGAGAATTTTTATGGGTTTGTTAGCATTCATTGTAGTCTAAGAATTACTAAGAAATACCGATATTATTAGGTTAGCAAAATACACCGACGAGCTTCATAAAAGGGACAGGAAACATAATTGCAAATACTTTAGGAGTCATACTTTCTTACAATTTTTGCAACTCTTTTTCGTGTTTCAATCTGATTCTCTATAGGAAGAAGAAGAAAAAAAAAAAGAACATATCCTCTTCTTCAGAGGGGGTATATCACGACTTTCTCGAAACTTAACGGCTTCCATCAATTCGAAAGATAATACTTTCTATTGTTTCTGCGGTCGCATGCAAGAATTCCATTTTTATTGCTAGGAACAAAAGAAATTAAATTTCAGGATTTAACCCGAGGAATTCCAGTAAGCATTTGACATAATAGGGTTTGTTAAAGGTGAAGAAGTTAAAGAGATGCCGTTATTTATTTCTTATGGCATTCTGGGAAAATTGCTGGAATGGCAATTCATACAATGTGGTGTGTCATGAAAAATAGATAATACATTGATATACGTTTTATAAAACAGTAACTGAAAACGAAAGAATGATATCACTTAAGAACAAATTTTTGCTGATTTTATACAAATACTTGATATTGCCTAATTCGGGATTTCTGTAATTAGTTTTGCTCCTAAAGCTATAGATATTTTTTTATGGCATTTTTAGTTATTAGATATGAATAGTGTGCCTAAAAAAAAAACCCGACTACCCTGAATAACTTTTGATCTAATGATCGGATCTTCACGTTCTAGTACTCAATCTTAATGGCTTGATGAGGTGACCTCAAATATGCTAGTTAATTTGTGTAGAGGATATTTTAAGTAATGAAATCAGACACAAAAACGTACTTTCTCTGAATAAACATATATTTTTTCAATGGATTTGGATTTCTGATCCCCAAAATATATGAGATAGCCGCAATCTGGGAAATATGGTTCACATAGTTTGGTCAGGAGAGCGCTCCAAAGCTTTGACAACTTAATATGAAATTCACTTTTTGTGTTTTCTCCCTCATCATCTCATCGACTGAATTCTATCATACTCTCAGTATATCATAGTATCTATCAGCGTTAATTGCGTTACAGCAAGCTTTAAGTCAATCTACTCCAACTTCCAACAGAATAGATGAAGTTCAACGCTTTTTCAAGAACACAGCGAGAAGTTGGTATGGCATATGAATATAAAACTTATCAGCCTGGTATACATTTTCCCGGTATTCCTTTTACTGATGTTTTTTTAGGTGTATGGGCCATTCCCCTGTATTTTTAAGGCTGAAATTTTTCCAAATTGGGTGAAATGGTAAAATTCACCGCCATCTTTCCAGCACAAAAAAAAAAATTCAATTACTGAATAAAAATGAACGAACATAATAATATAAAATAAATATTAATTACAAAGTGTGTCAAACTGTTTTTAAATGCATATATTTTTTTTTTGTCCTTTTATTTTCAATTAGTACATAAAATTGGAAACGAATTCTGTCTGCTCAGAAAAAATGCCGACATGCATCCCTTATGAAAGGCAAAAATCCCCTCTCCAAAGGAAGCATGTTTTAAATTGAGGGACTAACGCTGCACGCTTGTTGTTAATCTCCATTGGATTACACCGTGCGTTTGACAAGATGGAAGCTTGAATCGGGAACCAATTTCTTCTATCTTCTGAGGAATTACAAACAAATGTTCGCAGGCAGTTTAGCAATTCTCTAGAGGATGGTTTACAAAAGCTCTTTGAGATAGCCCAGCAAAATGATAGAAGTGAAATGAAGAAGAAAAATGTGGCTAATCTACAGCCAGCTGATATATTATCCTTTTCATTTTAGCAATAAATTGTATCCTTCACTGTGGCAGCGTTTGTGCCATTCATTTCTGTAAGACTTAAGTAATAACGTAAATTTACTACAACTTTTATAAATTTAACATATAAATTACTTTGCCTTATGAATTTAATCCAAAATTGCAAGAATACGGACTTGTATTGATTTTACTGTTTATTGGCGATGGTAAAACAAAGCATTTACAACACATTATAAATTCGACAAAATATAATTCTGTTGGCTACTCATGTTGTTGTTCTAGCAAGTGAAACCAAGCGCAATTTTTAAAAGATGGTTCAAGTTAGAAGCACATGATGCGTTTCGAATTACAACTGATAAAACTGAAAATATCATGCATTTAACCAATCAACCATCTTTTATTTCATCTCTTCTAGAATGTTCTTCGCTTCACGCTTCACATAAAAGCAAACTTTTTATTTCCCGGCTTGCCTACCCCTCTATATCGCCAAACAGAGATCTCATTTTCGTTTAGATAAAATGCACCACAATGAACCTCATTACGAACTCCCCTCCTCCCCCTGGCGAATATATTTAATGACCTATTTAGTTATGTTCTCACGTTAGAGATTTCGTGAGAAAAATATATTAAAAAATATTCCAGTTGAAAAAGAAAGTGGCGATGGTTCTTGTTCTATTATTATGATGCGAAGGAAATTTGGTCCATTGTCTTTTAGTGCCAAGGACATTGCTATTTTGTTCAGTTGTCGCCAGTTCTTCTTAAAAGGGGAGAAGTCTTTAATATTTGTCTTTTAAATATGTTTTGCTTGAGGGGATTTATAAAGAATTCCTTCATGGGTGATGTGCTTGTTTATAGTTAGGTATTTCTTCATTTTTATCTGTATCAAAATAAGAATTTTTTTTACTAATTTTTGTTTGCGAACTATGGTGCGCGTTTGGCTTTCAATGAGTACTTAAAAGGTAGAAGAGTAAAATGTATCTAGATTAAATCAGGTTTGTTAAATCAAAAATAAAATGGCCAAGCTTAAAGTTTGGTACTGTATTCAAGAAAATTGTTTCGTTAAAACGAGAAAAATCGGTTCAGCCGTAGGAATTTCGATGTACAAAGTGTAACAAATATTAAAATTACAAATGCACATTTTATATTTGTAATTTATTTAGTATTTGTAACATCAACACACATATATTGCGACTTTAATAATGAAACTTGTTAAATCAAAAATAAAATGGCTAAGAATAAAATTTTGTACCATTAAAGAAAATTGTTTCGTTAAAATGAAGAAAAAAAAATCGGAATTATGCGTAGGAATTTCGATAAACTAAGTGAAACAAAACATAAATATCAAAAATGCAAATGCAAAGGCACATTTTCCATTGATAAATAGTAGATTTTTTTATGTGGCATGGATACTAATATTTTGTACAAAAACATTTATTTATGCTACATTTCTAATTCTAAAACTTCTGAATAATTTGTTTAGCATCCTACATCGCATAGCTGAATACAAATTTCTTCCTGTATTTGAAAAATAAATAAATAAACTGAATTTACATTTATGGCAATTGCATTATCTCCATTTTAAGAAGGAAAAAAATTTGCATTTTAAAATAGATTTACTGATTTTTATTTTACATTTTTTTTTTTCAATTTTTGAAAAATCAACAGAGCATCTCATAGAGTATTATTTGTCACTCGTGATGAACGAATTTAAATAGAATTCTTAAATTTATTTATACACTTACGAAAAAAAAAACATATTTGGAGGAAAAAAATTCAATCTGTTCCGTTGAAAATCATTTATATATTTCTTTAACATTATTTTGGAAGTTCAGACTATCTTATTTGAGGAAAAAAGTCACTTGAGGTCAAAATACAATTCCCAAGTTTGCTGAGCAATGAAATTCAATGAAGCATGATTTAGATTTTTAAACTTTACCGAAGCCCGTCGAAATCTTCTTATTGATCATCTTCTAAGGATTCAATTTGCTTCTTCTTCAAAAAAAGAAGTTTTTTTTCTTTTTTTTATGCTTCGTTTTAAAACTGTTGGACAGCATAAATCAGTTCATATCAAGTTGGGTTTCCATTTTTTTATTATTACGTTTTTATTTAATCGCTTTCATGTTCAACCCCTATCCAACAAACAAAAATTCTTAAATATAAACAATAGTTCCACGTTCTATAACCAGTCCGGCAATTTTCAACCGTTTCTTGGTTGATGCAAGCATAATTTATCGTTAAATTTCAAAATATTTAAGACTAGCTAGAGAAATAAAAATTTAACTCCAGCTCTACTAAAAAGAGAATTTAAAGCCATATCATCACCAAATAGAATTTCTGTATATTTTAACTCAAACCAATGAAAAGAACTCAAACAGCAACATCATCTCTGTCTTCAACTACAATTCAATTTTTATTGTCTGGCCGTTTCCAGGAGAATTGATCATCACATCGCCAAGTAGGTATTATCGTCAATTGAATTTTTGACAGTTATAAAATTTCAACTAGAATTTTATGTCTGAGGAAAATAAAACTTTCAATGGTTTTCTGACATGTGATCCTATTATGGCTAATAAATCGACAATCGAAATTCCAATCACTTTCGGCACATATATCCTCTCTCTCTCTCTTGCTACTTTCGATTGAAATCTACTGGAGCGCGAAAAATGAAATAAAGATCTCACGAGAAAAATTAAATATTTCTTACCAAGTGAAAATTTTTGATGGTTTTCCATTGATGGACGAACATAATCTTGATGGTAACCATCAATAATTCCATCATGAACCATTATATTTTTTGATGGTAACCAACATAAGTAACCATCACCTCAATGTAGGAATTCGGACCGATTTATGATAGTCCAACTTAAGAATAGCAACTTGTTTTGATGGTTTGTTCGTGTTGAACCATCACGAATTTCCATCATAGTATCTTAGAAATCAAATGTTGGAACTATCATGAACAATCATCATAGTAATGTAGGAATTCGGACTGATTTAAGATGATCCAACATAAAAAAGAACTCAAATTGTTTTGATGGTATATTCCTGAGAACCAAAAGGAATTCCCATTAAACCATCATGGAAATGTACAGTTGGAACCATCACGGATCATCATGGATTGTTAGTCCATGAGAGTCAAAATTCTCTTGGTGGTTAACCATTATAGTATTAAAGTAGCATTTTCCATCATGGAATGATGGAAGTTTGTTGGCATATCAAAAATAGCAAATGTTGGATGATGGTGACCTTCAAATGATGTTGGACCATCATGAATTGAACCAACATAAACCAACAAAATTTTTTGATGCGACCATCAAGAATTTTGACTTGGGTTGTATTTCAGCAGAAAGAAAAAATCGAGCAACATATATTTTTTTTTTTTTTTTCTGCTACAAGCTTAAACAGATTTCGAATTAAATGTCGAATATGAAATATTTTACTCCGTCAAACTTTTTATACTTTTTCCACACACTTTCGTAATTTCGAATGTCTAAGTATTATAGAATTTGAGCAGCAAAGCAAACTATAACGTAAAACAAAAAAAAAGTGAGAAAAATTGGCAAAAAAAAAGCACGTAAAGATACTGAAAAAAAAATTAGAATTTCGAAGCAAAAAATAAATAAATAAAAAAAAATAAAAAAAACTCTGTGTGAAGTTTATAAACAGATGTGGCCCTTTTAGCATGCCATTTTCTCCTACATTTTTAATAGTTATTCTCGAACAAATCGTCGAATGCTATTTTTTTTATTTTATTCCATCGTAATTCCTGTCCACTTTTTTTACAGAACTTAGTAATTTCAAATTTCTAAAGGTTGAACACTTAAAACAGCGTCGACGGTCCTTACGATTTTTTAATGTAAAGAGATATTATAATACGCCTCTTTTTTCCTCAAATATTTTTTAAGTAGAAAAAAAAATTTCCATCGCTGGAGTTGAAATATTGGTGCTTTCAAATTTAAAATCTGAAAAGCATATTTTATAATTCTTAAAATTTTATTATAAAAATTTTATAATTCTTTTTTAAATTTTTAACCAAACCTGATAGCGTTTCATGTAGTGCCTACTAAAAACCGTTGATCAAAGAAAAATAATTTTTTTTTTCCTTTTTTAAATTTATTCCATATTTCGTCAATTTCTCTTCATTTCATTTCTTTGACCTTAACCCCTTCTCCCGATTCATTTAGGGGTTGAATGAATAAATAAATGTATTCCAATGGACAGAAACTGAAAGCGAACACGAAAACTGAAACCGGAATATACCATTCCTAACCCTCTTTGTAACATGTGTCTTCGTGTAAACTTATATTTTGACCGTAAACAAAAACTCCTTTTGTGATAGAAGGGTACCTCTTCCGACCGAAAACAAATAAACCCCCTCATGACAGGAAACACTGTTGATGACAATATCCGGTCAGCCGCTTTGGTAAAGAAAAAAAACATCACTCTAGATGAGGCGTGGCATCACCATTTTTTAAAATCCCTCAGTTGATGTCCGGAATGATCTAAAATCGTGCATTAGAGCACATTTACGTTTCTGCTGAACTTAATGAACCTTAAGGGTAATGGACATGAGAACTGTCAGCAGTTGTTAAAATTAAAACGCCCGGATTCTCTATCCGGAACGATTCAGTAATTTAGATTGAGAGACAAGATGGCTGTCTCGACAATAAAAATGACCCGTTTATGATAAGAGATCGAATTGATAGTGTTAATAACTCGCTGGGAAATTAATGAGGCAATTAATTTGAATTTTGTATCAACTAACATATCAGGATGAAACTTGAATAGGAAAAGAGGTTTTGCCTGTTAGTACTTCTAATTATTCTGCGTATCAACGAAATCATGCTCGTCAACGGAATATTTCTCATAAACAAAAAATTATGTGATTACTTTATTTTTCTGGTATTTTGTAATTAATGTGAAAAAATTATTTCTGGGTTGGGTATTTTAATGCTTCTTAAGCTTTCTGAAACAAAAGTCTGTTCTCCAAGTAAATTTTAATAGCAAAACTATACTCATGTTTTTTTGTTTTTTTTTCCCAATGCCCACTTGGAGAATGACAGGAATCTGAAGGGCAGATTTGTTGGCTAGTCCTATAGGGGCACCTTATTAGGTAAGCAAACGTTGCTCCCACAGTAAGGACAGATAGTACAGAGAATGAAAGAACCTTTCTGATGCAAGGCTAGTTCCCTGACCTTGCCGGTCGGAACTATCCCCATGTTGAACCTTAAGTGTAAGCATTTTAAGTCGATATGTAATGTTCCACTTCTATGAAAAAGTTTGCATACAAACATCAAAGGGATGTTGCTATAACAGAATGTAGAAAATTAGAGTAAATCAACCACAAATGACTTTAACTTAAGGTTTTATTGCTATTTTTTTTCTTCTTTTTTTTACTTTCTGCTTTAAAATGCAATGGTTAATTATTTCACATGTTAAATACTTCCATTGCCATTGCATAAACGTTCTTTAAAAAGATAGTCAAAAGTTTTCTCTTCGGCTTAGGTCGATTGATCTTGCAGACGAGTTTGTAACTTGGATTTCCTTAGAACACAGACACTCTTCTATAATTCTAGCTGTGCGTATGGAAATTTTATCTTGCAAGAGAGCTACCATTAGAGTGCAAGTGGATTTAGTGATAAAAATAATTTTCTGAAAAAGAATTGGCTAGATGTAGCGAAACAGGGAGACATTAGAATAAAGTTACCTAAACTGGAATCTGGCAATAAATATCTTTGCAGGAAACGCGTTTAAATAATAAATAAGTATTAATAATTAAGATAATATAGAAGAATTTTCTTTTGAATATATTTTATAGTTAAAATTGAGTCCTATATTATACGTTTTGAAAATTAACTTACGGGGTTTGCTCAATGAAGTTTTAGCTATTTCACCCTAAACATATTATAATTACTTCATAGTGAACGGTTTAATTTTTGAATAATACTAACTATGTACACTTTAGGGGGCGTAAGAATTTTAGAAAAACTTAGGAGGGACATAACACAAAAAAGGCTGGTAACATTTGCTGTATCAAGTTTAAAATGAAAACTTGGTTGTGTGTTACAGAATTCGGTCAAAGAACTTCAAAGTTTCCAATTCTACACACTCAAGCCACATATTTTAATTCATAGGAGATTAAATTTCTTCTGTAACGAAAATGTCTTCAGATGTGTCGCATACTTTCTATTTAAAAATAATAAAACCGGCTATTTTAAAACAAAAACAAATTATAATGGTTTTTCAACTTTCATAACTAAATATTTTAGCAAAATGAAAACAAAGGATTTAAAGAGTTCAAAAATTTTGAGAGAAGTCTCACAATTATAATAAATTTAAAGTACTAATAATATAAGCAAAAATATTATTTTGTATTTTATAAGTAAATCCCTACACACTCAAATGCTTACACTACGTATTGTATGATCAATTGTTATGATAAACTAAAAAATATGTTATGATAGGTATATGTTATGATAAATTTTAAAAACTATTGCATTCAATGATCAGACATAACAACTTTTAAATTTATTTGATAAAAAAGACTTATTTGTTTATACAATATGAAGTGAAGTAAAACAGCATGCTTTGATGAAAATAACACTGAACATTTTTAGCTTCGATCTTATTCTAAATTATTTTAATTTAGAAATGTAGGACTATTATTATTTATAATATAAAACGCAATTACTCTATTTTTCTTCAATCAATGTTAAAGTCAATTCCGTAACCGATTTAGTAGTTGCAAAATTTCTGTTTCTACAAACATTGATGGTACACGTTTTTGTTTTGATTATTTAAGTCTTGTTTAGGGTAGACTATATTTGAGCGTGCCCCTTGATCCTCACCAAGCTGGGTGATGTTGAACCCAATCGTTATTCTGATTGGTTTAGATTTTAATGTTATTTTTAAATTTTCAACGGTATATGTAATTTCAGAGGTCAGTTAGTTCTACATTGGATACCGGCTGTTAAGGTTACTTTTGCTTCTGGTTAATGAGATCGAAGGTATGTGGGCAGTCATAAAAAGTGACTTTAGAAAATTTTTTTACGGTCAGTCCAGTACCACAGACGCCATTTTCGAATTGAATTTCGCAGAATTTATGTTGCGATAGAGGTACACAGATTCTATTCATGATAAATTTAGACAGTATCTAACTGCTATTCGAGAATTCTGTGCACCTAAATCTGAGAATATTCAAGCTTAATGAAGAAGTCAGTTTTTTTTTTTTCCTTTTCTTTCTGTGCTTACTCCATTATTTTTTGTTTCGATTCAAAATGCATTTTATTATTTTGCTTACATTGGGTTCATTGCAATTTTATATAGTTTTGGCCGCGTTTTGTTGAAATTTTCCAATGTTTTATTGAAATATCGTTATGTTTTGGCCGCAATTCCTGGTACCACGGTGTTCCGCGCAAGCAGGAATGGTGACAAACATAAGTCGCCAATTTCGCCAAGGGGCACCCTCAAGCAGAGATGGGCATTTGTCATTCAGAATAATGAATAAAGAATGATGAATAATTATTCAAACTCTGAATAATGAATAAAGATTTATTCATTAGTCAGAAATATTTTGAATAAAGAATAAATCATTCATTATTCTTTATTCAGTATCCTTTATTCATTAGCCAAGAATAACTGAATAATTTCACTGGTCAACAAAAATGGGTACGGAATACTCTGACTACGATTATGACAACTAGAAATAAAACGTTAATCCTTTTTGTTACAATGTAACATTACACTTTTCAAGTATATTTATTTAATAGTTGAGGAAATTTACTTTTGTCTAACATAATGCATACTTTTGAGAAATGTTTACATGGCAAAAAAGCGTTTAATTTTTTAAGTTAAAATTTTATTTAAAAATTTAAAATAAGATTATCGTTTGCTTACAAAAACTATAAGAAATTGTGTTTTATAGATTTTAGAACAAAATTTTAAAATGAACTTAAGTAACTAAACTGTTATAAACCTACTTTTTAGCACAGCTAAGTATGTTACGCTGGAGTAAGTTAAAATAACATAAAAATAAATATTCATACTTGTCTTAGTTTTATAGTTAAATTCCTAAAATAAGACGTTTAAGAGCAAACGATGTTTTGCATCTCGTTATAGACAAAGACATATCGATTGCATTTTTCGCTGGTTATTCAAAATTTTATTCAGAAAAATTAGTCATGACTAATGAGTTTATTCATCAATCATTATTCAAATTTTTTTATACATTTGCATAACGAATGATGAATAATGACTAAATTTTCATATGAATAATCATTCTGAGTAAATTTGTTCTGAATAAATTTAGTCATGAATAAAATTTTCGTGAATGATGCCCATCACTACCCTCAAGTATATTTTTACCCTTGTTTAGTTTGCTGTATCATCTAAAACTAAAAACCAACTTGTTCAGAAAACATAGTAAAACTCGAAGTTTAAACTTGTTATGTTTAAAAATATATACATCAACGTTATTGTTTATAAAGTCCAGAGAGAAAGGAAAAACATAATAAAATAATCCAAAACGAAGGAAAATAATTTTAAAGAATTAAGTATGCATCATTTTATGATGGTAAATGCTATTTCTAAAGTTCATACTATTTCGGTGTTTCAAATCAGTAGAATAAAAATTTTTTTTATATTTAAAATATTTTGGGGATTCTTTTCGGCGAGACAATATAATTAATAAAAGCTCTGAAAAGAATATCATTTATTGTACAGCTAGTGAGTCTTACGTTACATTTTGAGTTGCTGTACAAAATCTATAGCATTTTTAAGTGCTATAGATTTTGCACTTTTAGGTAGAATTTTAAAGATTGCCCTTTTGTTCTTTTTAGATAGCACATTTAAGTTTTTAAACTTGAAATTATTAATGCGCGTTGAAAGAAATACAGGAAGCGCGATGATAAAAAAAAATTTATAATTCGACAATTAGTTTGAGAATTTTTAACTGTT
This sequence comes from Parasteatoda lunata, assembly GCA_949128135.1. Classification (NCBI taxonomy): domain Eukaryota; kingdom Metazoa; phylum Arthropoda; class Arachnida; order Araneae; family Theridiidae; genus Parasteatoda; species Parasteatoda lunata. The sequence continues at coordinate 54,819,186 of OX421973.1, read as the reverse complement.
AAATCTGTAGGGGGAAAAATAACATGTTTGGTTGATCTGCAACATGAATTTTGTTTCAAAATTCCGATTTGTTCGAAAATTATTGCAATTATAAAAACTTTTCCTTGATTTATTTTAGTTTTTTTGCTTTTAATATTGACTTATTATCCATTATTGTAGAAAATTTATTTTTTCTTTACGATATATTTATTTTTTAATTTTGTAAGCTCGCATTAAAGTAGATGGTAATCAAAATTAGCAAATAGAGAGTGAGATTACATGTTCTCAATACAAATCTCAACATTTATAATGAAATTTTTAAAAATATGGAATAAAAATTATTGATAAAGAGCAGGAAAACTGTTCTTTTTTTCTTAAATAATCATAAATTTTGTCAACTGATGAAATTGCTTCTCATTTATTTCTTCTTATTAAGTTTCACAGTCTGTATTTTTTTGGTTAATTTTCTTTTTCAAGTAGAGGTGATTATTTTTCAAATCTATGTAATCGTATTTTTAGTTACGATTTACATATTCACAAGTCCCGCAGTGGACTGATCATAAAGACATGGTTTCCAGTAGAACACCGAAGTCTGGGTGCGGTCAGTAAGCGAGTGGGTGACCACTTTGATCAGTCTGCGTAGGGACCGAGAGTGCGCGGTATCGGTCCTCGTTAAACTGTTCTGTCGTTAACTGCACAGGTCGACGGTCTACCAAAACAGGGGAGCCGTCCCCTCTGCAGAGGATCAAATTTGAGATAGCATGTCTTCGTATCATCCACAGGAATGTTTCCCAGACAGTCGCCAATAGCCCATTCTGCAGCTCTAGTGCGACGTAAATAAAATACCTACCTATATTAACAAAATGTTCTTATACATAAAGTTGTAATAAAAGCATATTTTGGTAACAAATTGTTTCGCATTTTTCAAGAAAATATTGTCGTTTAACGAACTGATCGTTTAACGAACTGTCGTTAAAAAAAACTGATGAATGAGAAGCAATTACAAGTGGAGCTTCCTAGTATGTTTAAAATGTTTTTAGGGAAGACGAACGTATATTAAGACGAACGTGGAAATATATTAAATTAGAGGTTTATAAAATTATCTTTAAAACGCATACAATGTTCTAATATGTGATCAAATACTTCACTAAAACAGGGAATTTCGTTTGAAAATTATTTGGATACACAATTATGTGTAGCTAAAATCAGCGTTCGTAATCTTTTCAGCAAAAATGGCTTCAGTCACCTCGGTGTTTCTAAATTACTCAAAATGATGATATTTATAAACATTTTCAACCACAAACTATTTTTCAAACAATTAAAACTAAACGGAGATGACAAAGAAGATAAAGTTGTGTCTGAAATAGAAGGATAATATTTCTTTTAACCATCTTCAGATCTGTAGACGCGGTTCCGGTCAGCTGAACGAATTGGGATTAAATACCTTGATTGGTCCTCACCGCAAGTACAAACACAGTAAAGGTCAGATGAATCAGATTAAAGAATGTTTTATAAAAGATTCCAATCCATTTTAACAAGATCGTTTGAGATTGCTCAGTGTGACCTTTCGCTGTGCAGAAAAGAAAGCTATAGAACTAAACAGGTAGAAAAAAAAAAGATACAAAAGAACTTAACTTCCGCAAACGCTATTCTATGAAGATAATTAGCAATAGATTTTTAAAAATAAATTATAAAATTGGAATGTTAAAAAAATATTTTTTGTTTTATAGCTTTATATATATATATTTGAAAAGAATGATTCATGAATGTTTGGGATGTTTATCAAAATTTGTGGCTCTGGTGGCAAATAATTAAAGACAAATAAAACTTTAAAAAATAATTTTAGATATTTATCATTTAAAAAAATCTTAGTAACCTTAATTTTTTAAAAAGACTTCGTTCTCAGGGAACAACAAAGTAAAATTTCCTTAAATATATTTAACGTGCAATTAACTGAATGCATTTTGAAAACATTGTTATCTAAGCAGCAATTGAAATTCTTTAAATAAGAAAGACATGCATTTCGAATTGATGCATGTTCGGATTATACTGTAAGCATAAAATAATTTGAGATTAAGTTGTTTTAAAATATAACTTTTTATTTAATAGTTTTTTGAGTAAACCTTTTATATGTAGAATATTACACGAGCAATTTGAACGGACAAGCACGGAGTTGAACCTTGACATATCATTATATTATTATTAACAACAGCGAATAGTTGAAATAAAACATAATAAAATATGATCAGAAAAAAACAATTTTAAAAAGTTTGTTGAGGTAGCTTATTATTTTTGTGTTAAGAAAACTCATCTGCTTGGAATTTTCCTGTATTAAATAAATCTAGGCATACTTAAAACATTATTATTGTGTTTTATATATATTTTTTTATTGCGTTTGTATTTTTTTTTTCTGTACCGAGCTGTCTCCGTAGTTCTTCAATCTTTGACCTAATCTATTAACAGCTAAAATGTTCCTACTTTAAAAATGTTTTTTAAAATTACACCATAACAATAAATTTTACGAAATTGCTTTGAAATAAATTATTGTTAAACATATATTTATTTTAAATGTTATCAAAAGCAGAACGAAATAGTAATCATTACGTTAATAGGAAAAGTTTAGATTCTGTTTTACATAGATTACATACACAGTGAAACAGTTTTGATGTTTATTTATTTATTTAATTTATTTATTTATTTTTCTTAATACTTATGCATCACTGATTTCAAATCTGCAATCGGTTCCTCTCAACGTGCTACAGTTTTTTTTTTTTTTTTAAATGACATTTTTAGTCTATTTTTCGCAGAAAGGTATAAGTTTAAAAACATTATATCTAACAAGGCGTTGCATAAATTTTGCGACAAACTTCTGGGGAGTTAGGGCTCATCTTCATATATAAATTGAATAGCAACCCACGCTTGGAAATGTCACCATACGGCGCTAGGGGTGCTGCCCTGCTATGAACTGTTTCTCGGTGTACTTCTGAACAGGTCATAATAGGCGAGCGCCCCAAATTTTAATCATGTTTGCAATTTTATTTTGCAATTATGGTTCTTTTCCAATTTCAGTCCCGATGATGTACTCTGACTCCCTTAGAAGTTTGTCGCAAGCATTCATGCGTTCCTTGGATTTACAAAAGCTATGGATTTACGAAATATAGATTTTTTTGTGTTCATACGATAGATTAATGAAGAAGTTAACTTAAAACTGACGGATTTTTCATTCTACTGATATTTTGTTTAAAAAAAAAAGTTCATTATTGAAGGAAACGTAAAATAAACTTTCTACTTGATTTAGGGGTCCCCTTTGATGTGGGGGCCCGGGGCATCTGCCCCTTATGCCCTTGCCTTAGTCAGGCGCTGCAAATAACGTCTTTAAACTTACACATTTCGATAAAAAATGGAATAAATATGTCATTTTAAAGGAAACCCGTAGCTTTAGGAACACAATTAATTTCAGATGGGAAATAGGTAAGATCAAGAATTTGTATAATTGTAAGGAAAAATTTGTTCCCTAAGGCTATTTATATTAAGCGTATATTTTAATATACAATATGCAAATGTAAAATTATTTTACTTTTTGTTCCATAGTGTTATTTAATATTAAGCGTATATTTTAATACAATATATAAATGCAAAATTACTTTATTTTTTGTTCCATAGTGTCATTTATATTAAGCGTATATTTTAATACAATATGCAAATGTAAATTACTTTAATTTTTGTCCTATATTGTTATTTATATTAAGCCTATATTTTAATGCAATATGAAAATGTAAAATTACTTTATTTTTTGTTACATAGTGTTATTTATATTAAGCCTATATTTTAATACAATATATAAATGCAAAATTACTTTATTTTTTGTTATTTTAATTCAGACTTTAATGAGTATTTCAGAATTTTCTATTGCATTTCATAGTTATAAATAGTTTTCAATTGCTTCAAATGACGTAAAATATTTTCAATCAATAGATTTTTTAAATAAATTTTTCGGTTGGAAGACCCCTTTTTTTTATTTAGGGAGAGGAGATATCAGATAAATATACATATAAAAATAGAAATAATAGATCTAATTTAGAAACGAAATATGATATTAAAAGAAAATATGAAACGTTAAAACGTACATAAAAATTTAATATCTAAATGAGGAGTTATTATTTTGGTTTTCTAAAACGACAAAACGCAATTATTCTTATCTTAATGAGTTTTCCAAATATATAATCAGTTTTAATATTTTAACCAAGTTTCAAGTAACGATTTTACGTTTAACTGTTTTAAATTCCTTTTTTTTTCAAAATTAAGATTGAGTCTAAAGTGAGCTCTTATTATATTTAAAATGTAGTATTTTCACACAAAGAAATTGTTTTAATAATAATAGCTAATACCGTGTTATTTCAGTAAAAACCAATCATAAATATATAAAATATCATAATCCTGAAATAAGTAGGTTGTTCATTATTAAAATTGGTATCTACTTTTAGTTTTTTTTTCTTTCTGTTGCATTGTTTCTTAAAATTTAATTTTTTTAAAAAAGAAATTTGATTTCTTTCATTTTGATATTAAGAACTAGATATAATAAATTTAACTGCCGCTAGTTAGTTATATTCTTGTTAGTATTTTTTCACTTCATTATTTCAAACATAAAACATTATTTTTATTTTTATTTAAAATCTATAATGTTCAGATAAATGCTTTTCCATGGCAAGGCATTGAACAAAATGTCTGGAAATAATAACTAGAATTGCTAGATTGGGTTCTGTGCACATTTCTGGAAAAAATTGAAAATTGATACTATTTTTTTAAAAAAAAAAAAAAATTGTCTTTTAATATGTTTGTAGAAAATACAGTGCTTAAAGAATTCAAAGAAAATATATCTCGATCCGATTCTTTGGGTTGTTCGATTTTGAAGGGAAAGCTTGTTATGAGAAATTTTCATCTTCTTTGAAATTTATATTAGTCTTAATTTTCTGAGAACAATTTGATCCCGGCTTGAAATGATAAATTTAGCCCTTTGACGCAGAAATTTTATTAAACATATTTTTTACACTTCTCTTATTATTTAGTATTAATTTAGTTCAAAATAAGTGAAAATATTATATTTAGTATTTTAATAATTTATGGTTATGAAATACAGTATAAAACACCGGTGTCTTTTTCTGCGTTAAAAGTAAAATCTTTAAAGCAATAGATTTTCTAATTTGCACTTATTTGCAATCATTTTGATCTAAGAGAAACAGTTATTATTCATCATTGCAATTTCTTTCATTTGCAAAATCAATTCTTGATAAATGTTTCAATATAAAGGAAAAAAAAATTTTTTTTTCAAACTACACTTTTTGGATTCTTGTACAAATGTAATACTGATAATATAACAGATTTTTTAATCTAACTATTAGACTGTTTTTTTAGAATTAAAAATAGAAAAATATTTTTTTGCTTGTAATTAGAACGTTAGGAATAAAATATATGAAACGGACACCGGTACTCATCTACGTCAAAATGGTTAATGAATAATGTAAGATTATAATTTCCTTTCATTCATATTTATCAGTTTAATTAATGAATTGTAACTGTGTGATTAATTAACATATTTTATTCACAAATAAAAACTTTTTTATACTCGCATTTTTAGTAAAAAATTACAAGTGTGTGTTGTATACTTGATGTATTGTAACATCAAAGGATGAAAACTAAAGATTTTAGATAAATATCAATGTAAAAATAACAATGATAAAATTTCTTGTTGATGCTTCGTGCTTGAAAAAGTTCCACCTTATAAGCGACCAATTGTTATATTAGTTTATTTATAGTATTTAAAGTTGCTCGTTTATTTAAGTTTTCAATTTTAAAAATGACTTGTTAAAGCATTAATTTTATTGTCATTTTAAAAAATATCCCATCAAAAGTTGAAGTTGCTGGTAACTCTTCAAGAGGTTATGTAGATTTATAATGTCAGAATAACTTTTTTTTAAGAAAAAAACTACCACAAAATTCACTGATTTCAATGAAGCTTTAATCAAACGGAAACCTGTCATGATAACAATTTACTGAAGTAATTGAACTTTTTATCAATAATTTAAGTTTTTGCCATCGAAAAATTAGCTCGGAAGCTTTAGAGTGTAAACTTGTAAATAAGTTTTTTTTTAAAAGTATAATAAATGGAAACGTAGTAACTATCATTGTCCATGGAAGTATATGTTGTCCTGTTGTTTGGATACGATTTTCTTTGTGATTTCATTTAGTATTTGAAGTGGCAGCAGAATTTAAATTTACAACTTAATTCTTGGATTTATAACGAAAATTTAAAATTATTTTGACATCATTAAACATAAATAAATTAAACACATTTACAAATCCACCGCAAAATTTAGGATGCAGTAATTAAGTTCTAGCATTTAAAAAAGTATTTGCGCCGGCTTATAATAATTCAAGTGTTATTTTGGAACTACTTAAAAAAACATTCTCGAAAAGTTTATTTATGTTATTTTTTTTATTTATAGTAGTCACACACTAATTTTCTATAGTTTTGTTTCTAGTGTTTAAGCATTTCGTGTTTTGTTTTTATTTTAAGAATGTGGTATAGCTTAACAAAAGTTAAACGTATTTTTCTTGATAACATATTTATTTTGGTTCCAAGAAACATTAGGCTTAAGTCTCATAGTCTTGTACTACGATTTTAAATCAAATCCAACTGTATCGGACGCGAGAAGTAGCAGAACGAGAAAAAGAAAAAAAGATTGTAAATAATTCCAATCAAAATTTATCATCTGGGAACAAAAGGTAATCTTCCATAACAGAAAAAAAAGGTAACTCAGCAAGGGACATCCATGTAACATGCGGAATACACGAACATTCAAAGAGTAGGAAAAGCACGTGGAAAGAAACAATAGAGACGAAAGATGACCCACACACGGCGCAGACGATTTGTAGTATTATGGCCTGTAACCTGACCACAGTTCCAATGCTGTTCGGGCTGGGTCCTTCTCTTAATCTGATCGGGCCACCGCAACTAAAAGAGGCATTTAATATAGATCGCTGAAAAGATGCAGTCTTGTTCTTTTTTTTCTTCTTTTTTTTTATTATTTTATTACATAGAAGAGAGATAGTCTTTTGTTCGGTTTGAAAATCAATTCCAAATGGCCATTTCCGACTATCTACCGTTACGTAATATGAAGAAGGAAACATAGAACATCATGTCTGATATCTTTTCATAATAAAAACTAGGAAATGAAATAGGTGAGGATGAAAGGGATAAAAATTGAAATTCAGAAGACTTTTATGTCCAAAAGTTAGGAAACAAATGTACTTTCGCGGAAACAGTACCAAATCATGTGAATTTTTTTATAAAAAATGGCATCAAAATATGACAAAAACATCGATAAGAAAAATAGCAGGAACAAAGGATATAAGTTACAGTAAATTATTTCAACAAAAATAAAGCACTTGCCCGATGGGATTCAGCTTTGGAGATCTGACTGGCCGTTACATCCCATGAACGTCGTAGGCTGAGCTGTGATGATTTAAGAGATAGGGCACTCGTTTCATTATCTGGTGAGCCAGGTTCGAATTCCAAAGATGGTTCATCGATCCGAATTTTGCTTCCAGCTCACAATGTTTCCGAAAACTACCCTCGGATCATGAATTAGAATTCCCTTATCATCGGGTTAACCGATTAAAGTTTTAGTGGTTTTCTTGCTCACGTAACTCAAATGTGGAATAGTTCCATCTATAAGTCCTTCACGTATGCTAGTTGAATTAGGAGTTGTGTTCTAGTTTAGGTTCAAAATTGCAAGACTACGGAGTTGAACTTTTCTGAGCTACAGAGCAGATATCCTCATATTAAAAACTGTCACCTCCAGGTTCATTTTGAAACTTTTAGTTAAGAAATTCATTATTTCTCATTAATCGAAGGAGATGAGTCGATTGATTTGTTAGGGTCTTATGCCAATCAACTAATTTGCGAAATATCATTCTGCCTTCCAAGAGACATAGAGGTAGGGGATATAATCTTCCGATGAAAATACTTTTGTTTAGTTCTAAATCTAAACAGTAATAGTTTTCTTTTGCTTTTACTGGGATAAAAACGATCAATGACAATTAAATTGTATAACTTTAATCTAATGAATACTAAATTTGAATGAACATAAAAAACTTTCCTTACTTATAAGGATTTTGAATTGAAAATTTATCTTAATAAGTTTGCATAAATTTCCTTCAATAAATTCTATTGTAAAGTGCACCAGATAAAAAATAACTGAACATTCTGAATAACTTTTGATATAATGATTATATTTTTACGTACTCGGACTTAATGTTTTGAGACCCTAACCTTAAATATGCTATTTAATTAACGCAGAAGATATTTTAAGTTTGTTAGATATTTCAAACACAAAACGTAATTTCTTTGAATAAGTAAACTTTTTTTTTCTTGAGATTTAGATATTTGTTTAATTAAAATATGAGGAGCACCCACAATCTGAGAATTGCTTATATCGCTGTATCTTGAAAAGCGAATCAAAGTTTAAGTAAGCGAATCAAAAAATCTTGGATACAATTGTAAAATTCGTTTATTCAAAGACAATTCTATGTAAAATAATTTTTAATAATTCTTTCTTTTATATAATGTTATTCAATTATGTTCGAAAAATTTTGATTTAGAAGGTTTACAAATTTTAATATAATTTTAAAGCATGCAAATTTAAATGATGAAATATAAAATTCAAATAAAATCGGTCAAAAAAGTTTCTAAGTAATAAAATGTCAAAGAAGTCGTATTTTTAAATTTAGATTTTTTTAGAATTATTCAACAAATTATTACAAACTTTGTACTTTGTAATTTAAAATGAAATAGTTCAAAATACTGTAAAAATTTGCATTATTGATAAATTACTATTATATTAAAAAAAAAATTCTAAACACTAAGTAATTATTAAAAGGTATTTTTACATGGAACTATCTTTGGATAAGCAAATTTTAATAATTTAATTCTTTTGCCTCAAAAACTTTTCGTAACAATTAGTTTTTCTATTTAAGATTTAAAAGTGAGCTTGTTGTTTAAAAACGAAAAATATATTTTTTGAAAAGATCAAGATCCAAGTTGTTGCTTTCCTTATTTAAATTGAATATGTTTTTATATTTCTTAAAAGAATTCCGCCAACAGAACTTAAGAAGTGTATATTATTACGCGGTGATTTCAAATACAGTTCCCGAATAATAATATGGTGATTGAAAATTTTCTAAGCTTCTACGCAAATTTAAAATAAACAAACAAAGAATAAATACAGAAAAGAAATAAATGATAGTAATTTTTTTTTCTTATTACTGCTTCAAGAAAATGGGTGATTAACCTGCGAATTTTGAAAAAAGAATTACTATTTTTAATTGTATGTAAACAAGGAAACATTGAAATTCCAGCCAGTCGTCCAAAAAGGTACGGTTAAGAATAAATAATCCGAAGAAAAAAAAAACGACCTCTCGTTCTTTAATTAAGTGATAGTTAAGACAATCATAAACTCATGAAAAGTATGGCATAATAAAAAAAGTACTTTTTTTTCAAAATTATTTATACCGGCTTCATAAAAATATTAAGATCTAAAAATAATTGTCTACTCGACCTTTGACTCTTGGAAAAATATAGAATAATTTATATTTTTGCCTCGTATCTTTGAAGTTCTGTAATTTCTAGAGTCAATTCGTGTATCTTTAGATCTTAACCGTTAATAATAAATATCTGAAATTATAATTTACCTAAAAAAATAAACCAAGAGAACGAGTTTGTTATGTTAGCATTGTAACTTTATTCACTAACTTGTTTCTTAAACTCCTATTTATTTTTCCGTTATTTTAAAAACTAGTCAAATAGTTTTCGTTATATTGATTATTTAGCAATAGTATAAAAAAGTAATTCTTAATATTCTATTTGGTTTGTATTAAACTTAATTTTATTAAAAATAGAATATTAACTGAATACGTTAATTGAAATCAGTTTTGAATAAAATTCGTTATGAAAGTAATTATAACCTATCAAAAAACTTACTCAACGTATAATTATACAAAAGTAACTAACTAGCGAGTACTTTAAAATACTAAGTCAACCGGAAAATTCTGTACAAGGGAATGCATGCCCTATTTTGTTTTATTTTCTTTGGAAAATTCCTTTATTTATGGAGGAAAAAAAATGGTAGGGCATTTGCCTTTTATGCATGTTTTGTCGAGGAGGCGCATATGCAACATTTTGTAATTACAAGAAGGATTTTTATATATATTAAAAAAAAAGAGGTAGATATTTGTGCTTAAACAAATTGGATAATTTCTAGTATTAGCTACCACATTTAGTTAGAGAAAATCGTGTTGCGATCTTCTTCAACTGGCACGACGGTCTCAGGTGGAATTCTTTTCTTGGCGTCCTTTCGCTTGGCGATTGCCATCATATTTTTGGATTTTAGAATGTCCTTGTCTTTTCCGAGTAAGTCTAACCATCTAAGGCTTTAGTCTACCTCTTCGTCTAGTTCCTATAGGCTTGACTAGACATAGTTTTCGGTAGTTTCGATCTTCCTGCATTCTAACCAGGTGTCCAGATAATTCTATTCTTTTAATTTACAAGTATTTTAGGTTTTTTAAAGATCTTATTTAATTCTAAAAGATTGTGAAAGATCGATATAATAAATTTACATGATCAGCTGAGAAACTCCTAGTTCTGTTCGTTTTATTACTTAAACTTAATACTATAACTAAGTACGATAATTACTATAACTTAAATGTATCATTGCTAGAAACAAAACGAAGCAATACAATATAAGGAAAAAAACTGAAACTTGCATTGTTGTCAGACAGTTTCAGTTTCAGTTAAGATTTGATCACTCTAACTAATCAGAAAATAGTTGAAACTTCGATTGATGTTGATTTTTATTTATCAATTACATTATGTTAATTTTTATATGTAGAGGTCAGGAAATAAAGAAACTTTGAATTGTCATTCATTCCAGAAGAGTGCTCCAGCTAATCGGAGAGTGGGAACAATGCCACGAATGTGGATTACAAAATGGACATAAATCAAAATACATGTTAAAGAAAATGGACACAGTACAAAATGCGTGTTCACAAAAATGGATATCGTTCAAAATGTGTGTACACGAGATTGGGCACAGCTATTTAGAAAATTGTACATGGCATTTAATTCCGTTTTTCAAACTTCTTTCATGATTGGTATTCTTTTTTTTTTTTTATTTAAAAATAACTAATGAATATCAATAAATTCGTATTAGGGTATCGCCCATTTGTATAAATCATTATGTACAGTGCTCAAAAAAATAATAATAAATAAACAGACTACCCTGAATAACTTTTAATCTAATGATCGGATGTCCAAGTTCTAGGACTCAATCTTAATGGTTCGTCGGGGTGACCTCAAATATGTTAATTAATTAGCGCAGACGATACTATAGGTAACGAAATCAGACGTAAAAACGTACTTTCTCTGAATAAACATACCTTTTATTCGACGGATTCGGATCTTTCCCTCTAAAACCGCACCTTTTAGCCCTTTAATCCCTTTTAGCCGCAAACTGGGAAATATGGTCCTAATAATGTGGTCAGGAGAGCGATTCAAAGTTTGTACCCCTTAATGTTAATTCTACTTTTTGTTTATTTCGCCATGTCTCGAGAATTTTTTTAAGCGAATAGAAAAATTTCATTATAAAATTCATTTATTCAAAGATACTCTAGCAAAAAATAACTCATAGTAAATATTTATTATTATTTCTTTGTATTTTTTTATTAATTTTTACTATTTTTTTAATATTAGTCGAAAAGATTTTGAAATGTCAGGTATACAATTTTTTCCATCATTTTAAAGAATGTAATTTTACATGAAAAACAAAAAACAAAATTTGAGCAAAATCGGTTGAATATTTTCCTAGAAATCAAATTTTAAGTATACGACTATTTTAAAATTTGATTTATAATAGCTATTCGACCGATCATTTTGAGCTATGTCCATTTCCGTAAAAACTCATTTTGTGCTATGTCCATTTTCTTAAACACGCATTTGTAGTTGTGTCCTTTTGCGTAAATATGCATTTTGAGTTGTGTCCATTTTCGTAAGCAAGCATTTTGAGTTGTGTCCATTTTTGCAAACACGCATTTTGAGCTGTGACCAGAATAAAAAAAGTTCACCGAACTAAATTCTGAAAATTGTTTTGAAAATCTAAAATGCTGGAAAATAAAGATGAGGGGATTCAATTTATAAATTTAATATTTCTATAATCCCCCACAGACGTGACGTGTTCATCTCTACACATTTAAAAAACTTAATTTTTTTTTTTTACAAAATATCAGTTAATAGAAGTTCCTGTTTTTATTTTTATTTTCTGAGAATGTCCCAAATGTGTTATAATTTTTTTTAGTGACTATAAACTCCATTTTGTGACTTTAAACGTAGAGGTTATAAACAAAACGTTCTTAAAAAGGTCTTTTATCAACCCGTTAGACTGACAAATAAAACGACTTGCTTAATAAATAAAATGAGTTCATTGGACAGATTTCTAAGAATTAACTTGTTCAACATGTGATGAGTAATGTATTTTTTCTCGCCTAATTATCATGTCAGGAAGTTTCAACTATCAACGAAATATATCTCTAGACATTGTTATTAAACTCTAAAGGAAATCTTATTTACTTTAAATCAATTTATTAGATCTGTTTGGCAGATTTATATCATTTTCAAGTCCTTGTAAACTTTTCAAAAGAGGTAGCAATTTTAACTTAGTTCAAAATAAATAATAATTATTTATCATCAAATCACAAACAGCAATTGATATATAGTTGCTTAACATCCGTTGAATTTGAAATTAGACCTCGTTAAGATTTTATAACATTCAAATTTTTGAAAGTCAAGATAGAAAATAAATATTTAGTTAAAATAATTGGGACATTTCTCAACATAATTTGCATGCATTTAAGTGAGAAAAAACATGTGATTCTGTAAAATAATGCATGATTTTCAATTTAATCAAATGATATTAATTACCAACTCATTTGTTTGGAGGAATGTGATTATCTAAAAAATTTACGCATTCCTAAGTTAATTAAATGGTCCTATAATAAACACTTGTATTGTTTACTTTTAAAATTGTTTTAAACAATGTCGCTACCTAAAAAAATTTTTTGGGTTGAAAGATCGCATATGAAATACAAACTTAAAACTCAATGTTTTTTTTTTTGCTCTACATTTAAAAAAAAAAAAAAAAGTAATTATAAAATTCTTGGAAATTTCCAATATAAGCTTCCAACTTGTACGTTTTTTGTATAAAATTTTTCTGTGCTTCAATATTTGATTATTGGGTTAATAAATATAATAATATTACCAAATTGAAAATTTAATTCGCTTCAAAAATATACAAATATGAAATAACAGTCGGCAGTTTTCAAGAGCTTCAAAAATAGGGGCCAAATTTTCAAAACTGGTCAGACGAGAATATAAAGAGACAAAAATAATTTGAAATAAAAAATGTAAAATTGCCATCTAAAAATGGAAAAATAAAGGTGAGAAACCAAAACTAGAAAAACCACAGAAGCCGAGAGAGAAAAAATATGAAAAACAGAACAAGAAAAATTGCAGTGACCGAGGGGCAAATCAGGGTAAAATGTATTTCCACGTGTTATGGAAAGCGGGGGAATAAGTAAGGTCGTTAATAAGGGAATTAGCATTTAAATGAATAGAACAAATTCCAGTTTAACTTCTCACCTTTATTTTTTTATTTTTCAGCGGCACCTTAACGTTTTCTATTTCAAATCATTTACGTTCTTTACGTCTCGTAGTGGACTGATCGTAAAGACACGGTTCCAAGCATCACTGCTGCTGTCAGTAAGCGAGTGGGTGACCATTTTAATCAGCCTGTGAAGGGACCGAGGGTGCACGGGATCGGTCTTCTTTAAACTGTTGTACCGTAAAGTGCTCGACTTCACGCGCTGGTCGTCGGGCCACCAAAGCAGAGGAGCCACCCTCTCTACAGAGGATCAAAATTGCGATAGCATGTCTTTCTCAGGGATGTTTCTCTGACCGTCGCCAAAAGCCCATTGTGCGTCTCTAGTGCGACGTAAATAAAAGTACCAACCTACCTTACGTTCTTTACATTCATAGCTTTGGCCTCCCTGGCCGATCGGTATTACCATCCAAACGCTGCATGGAGGTAGCAGGTTCGAATCCCACTGTTACCCAGGATGTATCTTCTCGCTGTCCTTCTCTGTATTGTACTATCTGTCTTTGTACTTGGCAAAGATTCATAAGCCCTAATTGAACACGCAAGTCTGCAAATGTATGTTGCACTAATAAATAAATAAAACATTCACGTTAGACAAGTCTTGAAAACGGGCGCCTATTTTTGAAGCTCTGGAAACATGTCGACTGTTATTGCATAGTTGAATATTTTTGAGACGAATGAAATTTTCATTCAGGTAAAATCTTACCGCTTCAGTTTCTTGGGATTATTTATTTAAATATAATAGTAACTGAGAAATGTTTATAATAGCGACAAAAATTTAAAAAAGTATTTATCTTGCTCTTAAAAATGTCTGATTTCTTTCACCACTGGCATCGTTGAAAAAAAAAAAAAAAAAAGACCATCAGCAAACATTAGAAAAGCTGACATCTATACGATAGTATACTTTGAAAATTTCTTGGGAGTCTCTCTTGGGGGTCTCCCCTGTCAGTTTGTGACCCCAAATTATTCTTTTGTGGGGAAATCAAAAGGAGATCTTTTTTTTGTTTTTGTTTGTTCCAAATTACATCAAGGACAATGAAGTTTTGCTTCTCTTAAATCCATTTTACGGCACCTAAAAACAACAAACTTGTAGGTTATTCCAATTTTGTGGAAAACGGTTGATATTTAAATAGCGGTTAGATAACGAAGTATCCAACGAAATAATTACTTTAACCTAACATATGTTAGAACAACAAGAGCAAGTTATGGTTTCTCTTTTTGAATACAATCGTTTAATTTCTCAAAAAGCGCTTTGTTGTTAGAAGTAATTTAAAAATAAAATAAAGCGGTGAAATAACAGAGGGATATGAGTCAGCCAAAGCTAAGAAACGTAGGAAATAACAGTCTTTATCTTTAGTAACTTGCAATCATTACTCTTAACAGAGACAGCGAAAAAAAAAATTATCTACCACATACGGCTGATAAAATATAGCTTGAATTTTAGAAACATATGCTCTTGGTAAAAAAAAAGTCAAGTAACTGAAAGAATTCATATCTCACTTTTTATTTCTACCGCCATTAAGTAAAATTACAATTTATAATTTTCAGCGAGATAAAAGTGCTTGTATGTACATAAATTTGTTGAATTAATAAAAACAAATATTTAGCATTCAAAGTCAAGAGGTTAAAATCAAATAAACTTGTCTTAAAAAAAGTCTTTTTAAATGAACGTTAGATATTTATCTTTTCTACGATTGTTATTATTTTAACTACATTTCAAGAAATATCGCGTTCTTTTTTTTACGAGCAAGTTCTGTTTTCTTTCTGTGTTATGTTACATGACTTCTTTGATATTTGGACTTTTTTTTCTTCACTTTAAAACAAAATGGTTGCCTCCTATTTTTTAAATTGTTTTGTTTCTTCTTTTTTTTTTTTAAATAGAAATTAATTATAATATGTCGACATGTGGAGTTATCACTGAGCAAAAAAGTATGATCAAAACTACCAGTCCTTTGGCAACATCAAAAAGTTAAACCCTTTGCATTCCGACGTACTCTTTAAAGGTATATCAAAAGTGGCCACTCTGAAATTTTTTTACATTTAAATAATTGGCAATCACATTATTATATTTTAAAACCGTTGTTGAACAATCGAATGAATTTTCAGTTTACGACTACCAATGCTCAACTCCGTAGCCTTGTAATTTCGAACCCAATCCAGACAACAAGCGAACTCATGGACCAAGTATTGGGGAGAAATTTTGAGAACTTTTTGATGGAACTAACCCGCATTGACGTTACATGGAGAGGAAAAAACCACGAAAACCTAAAAAAAAAAACACGGTTGTTCTAACGGCAAGGGGACTCTAACCCATGATCCGTCTACCACTGAGGATATTTGGCGTCAGCACTGTGGTCGGTGCGGAGTTAGAATCAACCAGCCATTGCCGGGATTCGAACCTTGTTCACCTCATGGGGAGGCGAGGGCTCAATACCCTGAGCCATCACGGATTGCATTATTTTATTTTATAACCATCTTTCAACAGCCGACCCAATTTTACGGGTTTACGACTACTAATGTTCAACTCCGTAGCCTTGTAATTTTGAACCCAATCCAGAAGACAAGGGAACTCCTGGACTGAGTATTGGGAGAATGTTTGCCTTCGTGGAGGACTTTTTTGATGGAGCTAACCCGCACTTGCCTTACATGGAGAGGAAGGCCACGAGAACCTCCCACGGTTAGCCTGACAGCAAGGGGACTCTAACCCATGATCCGTCCACCATTGAGGATATTTCACGTCAGCACTGTGGTCGGTGCAAGCCGGATGCGCAATTCGTATCGACTGGGATTCGAACCCGGTTAGCCTCATTGGAAGGCGAACGCTCTACATTATATTATTATTGGGATGGAGGGGCCTGCTCAAGCAGTCTCGTTGTTTAGCCAAACACTCACAGGCGTGCAGGCAGCGGAATCGAATCCCGCTTTTTAAACCCTGCATGTATCTTTGTAATGTCCTTCTCTAACTTGTGCTATCTGTTCCTGAACCTGACAAGCGCTTACACAAGCTTGCATGATAATGTGTAAAAATAACTAAATACATAATTGTTAGTTACTATATATAAATATTGTATGATGCATTTTAAATGATAAAGTATACAGTACTTAAAGTATAGTTAGAACAACAATTTAAAGTACCAGGAAAGTGAATAAAGGTTAAATCATTAAGTTTATTTTCATGTATAGTGATAAATATTTAATAAACGGTATTGTTTTTTTCCCCTTTATTTAAAAAATTGTACAGATAACGTGAATTGTCTGACACATGACTTTTCCCTCTCCACGTGACATCTTTAGTCAGTTTGAATATTTTTTCGAACATAATTTGGCTTAAAATAATTTCAGACATTTGAAAAAAACTCGATATATTAAATTAATCGCAAGCATGAATAATAATTTATTTATAATTTTGTCCTAAAATTAGAACTAGTTTCAGATTTTTCATGAACTGATCTAGGATTTAGAATGCATAGGCAATGCAATTATGATTTTATTTAGTTTACTCAAAGAAATCGTATTCCAATAACTGAACTTCGCGATAGTGTAAGCTTGTTTTGAAGGTCGAATTTAGAATAGGTATTAATTATGGTTACAATGGATCTCTCATTTCTGCACTAAAAAACATTTAAACATATTTTTTTTTTCTCTATACAAAATAAATAAATTAGACTTGAGAGATTAAAGAGCAGAAAACTGTCGTCTTGACAACCAATCACAATTTCTCGACGTCTCGCTCCAGTAGATATAGCCTTGGCCCTTTTATCGGCATGCTTCATAGCAGTGACCGATTAAAGTAGAATACTGTCAATTTAGTATTTTTTTCATTAATCTTATGAATCATACTACGAATATTCCGTCTGAAATAATTTGTATTCATTTATTTTTTCTTCGTGAAAGTTATATCTTCGAGAAAGCATTTATTCAAAATCAGGCGATTGCTGTCTTGTGTACTTTCTTGTGAATTACTCTCTTATTTCCTGAACATAAATGTATTCGTCTTTTTAAAATTTTCTAAGCAGAAAATAAACCAAAAATTCAGACAAGTGAAAGAAAATAACTTATTGACCAGTAAGGCAACAAAACGTTTACCAATAAAAGCTGTAACGCACACTTCGAAATTGGAGTACGTACTTATTTAAATTTAATTCATTGGTTTTTAGAAACTTAAATTTTGGTAACCCTTACAATCTCTTGGGACGGTTAAGACAAAAATGCATTCGTACAGAATCAGAATTAGGCTAATTTGACAGTCTTACTTTTGTTTACATTTTCATTTTGAGGAGTTTAATCAATGATATGTTTGTATAAGATCCTTAAAAAATTTAAAAGTGGTAGCAAATTTGAGAAAATAAAATTAATTTTCATAAATTTGCATTTGCTAAGCTAGATATTTCTTAATAATTATGTCTAGTGTGCAATCCAAGTTTCGTATAAACAATTTATTTATTTATTATTTTTTTAACAGTACGTTATTTTTTAAATTTTTTTAAGAACCACGTACACGGAATGTATTTCATTTGAATTTTTTTTTGTGTGTGTGTTTTGAATGCCAAAGAATCTCGTATAGTCCGAAAATTGACTTTTAATGTAATTCTTGCAGCATTAATTTTTTGTGAGGTGGGGGAGCGGGTGTTACTGTATACCCTTCAACTTTTACGCTATTTACGTAATAAATTACTCAGTTATAGTGAACTGAAACATGACATTTTAAAAACAACAAAACAATTTTTTTAAAGTTTTCTCAGCATTTAAAAACATTATTAATGTCCATTAGTGCGATGTTACTGTTCTTTTTATAGGTAAATGTAAGTTATTTATGCGTTTGGGTTAATGTTTTTTTTTTTTTTTTTTTTTTTTTGAAAAAATCAAATTTATTGAAATAAGAATCTCATACTAGAGCACAACTTTTTTCATCCACAGGGAGAAATCGCCCGAAGAAAATGGTTAGAGGCTCAATGAAACACAATGATAAGCCTAAAATAAAATTTTTAAATGAAAAAAACAAGAGATTTGTGTAAAACGGAAAATATACTATTAAATAAACTAAAAAAATTAAAAAAAAATTTTTTTTTTCGTGGAGCCTATCTTGGGATACATTCATTTTATTACACTAGCACAAAATGTTTTCGATTTGCTTGAAAAGTTTTTGATATATGGCGAAATACGCTAATTGTGAAAGTAAAAGCGCCCTAACTTTCGACTGCTCTCCTGTTTTAACTATGGAGACCAACTCCTGATAGGGTCATAAAATTCAAATCCGTCTAAAGGAAAAGGGTGTATTTTTTTCTGAGAAAGTAAGTTTTGTGTCTGATTTCTAGTCTCAGAATTTCATTTGCACTATTGAATTAGCACTGTCAGGAAATTGCTGACTGGTCTGGGTCTAGACTAGCAGAATCATTAATAATTTAATTAAAAATTTTAATTTGGTGCAATTGGAAACAAAGGCAATTAAAAAAATATATTCATTTATGAAACCACACTAAGTACATCCAAAAACAGCTCACAATCTCTCCAAACCCAAAGTCAGTCTGCTTCTCTTCTAAAACAAATTAATATCAAAATAAAAATAAAGTTTACACTAGACGTTTTTGATATTACGTTGCAAGCTTCATTATTTAACGATTTTTCTTGCTTTCGTCAGCCTTTCGCTAGATTTTATTCTTAAAAGCACTGACAAGAACATTTAAGGCTACACCCTACCCTCATTCCATGAAGACTTAATCTTAGTACGTGAAAACCCAATAATTAGATCAAAAGTTATTCAGGGTGTTCACATTTTTATTTTGCGCACTACACATCACTCAGTATTAAATTTTTAAGACATTATTTTCATTTTTGCTTATACTGTCAAAAATCTATTTGGATTGAGCTACAAAACTCTTTTAACTGGAAATTCAGAGAAGCAAAAATATTGTTCATAACTCTAAAAACAGAAGTAAGTAATTCAAAATACCCTTGTGAAAAAGTTAATTGCAAAATTTAAATGGTAAGAAATTTCAAAATACTACTCATTGAAATTTCAAAATACTACTCGTTCGAGTTAGATTGGATGACGACCTTATTTATTTTATACGCATATTTCGAATTATTTTTTTCACATAATTATTTTTGATGCAACGAAATATACAGTCGAGTAGACTAAAAAAACAAATTTTAATTTATTTCCGGTCTCGAGGAAAAAGATTAAAAATTTTTTTTTTCTTCCTTAACTATGAAATAAAAAACTGTATAATTTTAATATCATACAAGTTTCATGGGTAGTTTAAAATGATATACTGTATTTTGCACCCATCTTTCTTTAATAGAATCTAAATTTAAGAACATCGCTTAAAAAAAGAACAATGAAATATACAACATTGAAATTAAACAACAATCGTCATCAATCATTTTCTTTTTAAACAAGCTGAGAAAAGAATTTCAGCTTCGCTCTCAAAGACAGAAATCAAGACAGATGATAAATATCGTTTTCATCTAGATATTCTAAACAAAACAGCACGATTTTTCTAATGAGTTATTCCGTTATTTTTCCTCAAACGTAATTAACCTCTTCAGGGAACGGTTTTCAAAAAACATTCTTCCAACTATCAAACAGCAGTTTTTTTCGGTTATTTAAGAAGAAAACGTTTAATGTATCCTACATCACAATCATTCATATTATATATATTTTTGTGACCATGCTGGTAATCAGCTTTTTTTCATTTATAGTGAATAAAAAAAAAGTTTCAGTACTTAAGTAACAATTAATTATTTCACCGGTTCCCAAGTTTTTCGTTTATGGAACATTAGAAGATCAAGCATCTTTCGGCGGAACCCCAAATATATAAATAAAATTTATTAGTAGCCGTGTTAACCAAAGAAAGTGCTAATTATTTTATTATTTAGTACTAATTATTTCACTAATTATTTACTAATTATTTCGATAAAATTTGATGAGAAGAATTTTTTCAATAATCGTTTTATTAATAAAATTCTTGATTTAATAGGTTTTGTGTGAAACAGTTGAATTCGCTGGTCTGTAGTGGTATACCTATAGTCTAGTTCTGAATGTATTTGTGGTGCTTACATTGGCTGAAAATGAATAAAATAAGCTGAATGGGATGTCGGTAAGTGACGTAATGTGGATATCTCGATGCTGATTGATTGATAAAACGTGGCATTTGTTTACGTTATCAACTGTTCTTTCCATTATATATCAAGTAAGCCAAGCTATTTAAGTATAAATTATCTTCGGTGACACATTCTATATTCTTACACAAAGATTTCAATTATTTCACTATATATTTCTTATTCAACACAAAGACAGGCATGAAGCCATGTAGAGCATAAAGAAACTAATTATGCATCGAAGTTGCCAGGTACACAAAGCAAAAATATATCACGGTTACATTAAAATATATAAACAAATAATGAATCTAAGTTAAGTAAAAGACGTATACAAGAAAGAATAATATTTTAACAAATTCTATGTACGATACGGAGCTGTATTAAATTAACATCACGTTAATTAGCATTCTAACTTATGTGAAGAAACTTAGATCAATTTTAACATGCCATTTTGCTTATAAACGATGGCTCAGGGGATAGAGCGCTAGCCTTCCAATGGTCGGTTCGAATCCCAGCGATGGCTGGTCGATACGAATCCATATCCGGCTTACACCGACCACAGTGCTCACGTAAAATATCCTCAGTGGTAGACGGATCATGGGTTAGAGTCTCTTTGCCGTCAGACTAACCGTTGGAGGTTCTCGTGGTCTTCCTCTCCATGTAACGCAAATACGAGTTAGTTCCATCAAAAAGTCCTCCACGAAGGTAAATTTTTCCCAATACTTGATCCAGGAGTTTCCTTGTCTTCTGGACTGGGTTCAAAATTATTAGGCTACGGAGTTGAACATTAGTAGTCGTAACCCAAAAATTGGGTCAGCCGATCAACCCTGACGTCATAGGTCACATGTGTGGGTATATACATGACCTTCTTCTTGAAGTGCGAGTACCCAATTATCGTTTTTAAAAAGAACTCTTATAAACGTTGAGAATAGTTATCAGAGAAAGATAATTCGTTATTTTTTAATTTTTTTTATTTTATTTTAAATTGAAAAGTTCGACGAGAAATACGGACGGAATTTTTAATAAATATTGTCATAAATTTTTTCTACTAGCCTTTTGCTTAAAATTTCATAAAAATAACCCAACTATAAAAAAATAATGGCTTATCGTTTCGATATAAATATAATTATAAGTTTCAAAAATCAATACTAATTTTAAAAAATTATACTCTCGAAATCCATGTGACTCTTCTACGAAACCCCAGGCTTCCGAGAAACACCATTGGGGAACTGCTGCCGAATCTAGTTATTAACTCGTTTTTGGTTTATGCATACTCTGAATACGAATAAAGTTCGCTCAATTATAGTTTTTAGCAAAGAACTGCTATAAACGTTGAGAAATGTAATTCTTTATTCTAGAATTAGGTCACTGTTATTTTGAACTGCTCATGAAAAATAGTGATGCAATATTATTATCGTATATTGTTATTGAAAGAAAAATTTTTTTAAAAAAAAGTTGCTATTTTTTGCTGGATATTTTTGAAATAATTTTATAAAATATCCAATATAAAAAATAAATTATGGTTTATTGTTAGGATATAAATGTAATTACAGGTTTCAAAAACCATTACTGGTTCAAAAAATTTAAAATCTCGGAACCTTTCTAATCCTCCCACGGAACCATAGGGTTTTAAGGTACACCATTTGGAAACAGCTCAATTATTGAAACGAAATAGGTGAAGTTTTATTGTATCTCTTAATAGTTAAAACCTTTTAATGTCAAAATTTTTTTAAACGTCGTTAAATTAAATAGTTATTTGGGCTCTAAACATAATTATAAAGAATGAACAACATAATTACAAACAATAATTATGATATTCAATAGATTAGCAATAAATATATTATCGTAAACTTCCAATCAATTTAATATGAAAATTTCTCTACAAATTACTAATTAATTATAGGTTTTATCTGGTCTTTATTAAGTTTATTCATTTCAGAAAACAATTTAATGCTTATAGTTGCAAGCATAATATACACAATTTTTAAAAATATTGCGCCGTGTGCAAAGTAAAAGAAACGATAGACCCTGATAACTTTTGATTTATTGATTGGATTTTTTTTTCTAAGAATTATTTTATTTTTATTTATTTTTTTTTTTTTTTAAATCTTTTCCGTATATGTTCCGTTATTACGTTATTCATTATCTTCAAGAAATGTTTTTAATACCAGTTTTCTTTTTTTAATCTTTTCCGTATATGTAGCGCAATTACATTTTTCTTTACCTTCTTTTTTTAGTCATTAGTTTAATTTAAAAACCGTTTTTTCCTTGTTTTACTAATAATTGGCGACGTTTATTTGTCAGCGATGTGTTTATTTGTTTACATTTTTCTACAAGAGTTATGTTAGTATTATAAACTTTTAAAATGACATAAAAACTTTTTCTGTTTTTTTTTTCTTTTTTTGCTATTAGATTTAAACTATTTTTTAATTTGGCTAGAAAAAAATTAAAGACCTTGGTGAATGTTTGAAAATTAGGTCTGGCAGCTTTTTTTTCAATGCCCTGCTTTTTGTGCACCGGTCCTTAATAACGCACCCGAAGGCACTTATTACTTGTTTTTATTACCTATTTATTCATTTTTACCTTTAAAAAAAATAATAATAATACAAGCGTTTTATTATGTTTGTGGATGTATTTTATGCTCTTATTGTGGATTTACAGCAAGAAAAATAAATGTGACTTTTTGAATTATTTTTTTTTTCTGCTTTCTTAAATTGATTTTTTCTTAAAGGGGAAAGAGAAAGAAAAAAATATGCCCTTTTTCGTGTTTGTCATTTTAGTGTCTGTCACATTTCAGTGCTTTGTCACCATTCATGACGAAGGATTTCATTACGTAAGAAAAAATGCGGTCGTAGACTCGCATTATCATGACAGCTTATTTTACGAAGAGCAAGTGTTAAAAGAAAGGAAAAAAGTTTTTTCAGAAGACTTATACAGTAATTTAAAATATTATTATTTTATTTATTTACTTTTTTGATCATAAGTAGGGTATTCTTGCATTTAATTGTTTTGGAAATGGCAGCAAATATAAAATTTTAAAATACTTTTGTCTTTAAAAAAAACGGTACTTTTATGAGTAAGAAGACAAAGAATAAGATCCGTAAGCTTCAACCACTCTACAGTATGTTCAATAAAGACCGCCCTTCTTTTTTCGAATATTTTTTCAAAAATGAAGTAAAAAAATATGTACAGTAGCGGCTGGGACTTTTAACAACGTGAAAGGAAACTGTTTGAATCCCATATTTATTTTGGCGGCTCTCAAACCTGTTTTGATACTTCTAAACCCCACATTCTTTAATAATGAATTGTCAGTTTTTGATTAACTTGTTTGGTTTCTGTATTCTTAAATATTAATTTGCATATTCGACTTTACATACATTTTTTACTTCCTTATTTATAAGGATTCTAAAAATATAGATTAGACACGGTGAATACCTGAGTTCACTGTATAACACAGAACTATAGATTATGCACTGCAAAAAAAAAAAAAAAAAGCATTATAATTTATTGACTACTAGACTGAGCTATATTATTGGAATGTGAACTTAGAAAAATATCTAATTAAAAATTAAAAAGTTTTTTAATTGCAATTTCATAATTATAACGAGAAGAAAAAATTTAGTAGTATTTCACTCATTAAATTAACTCCTTATTACTCCAGCTACTAATGGTAAGTTTTCAGAGAGGTTTTTATTTGTTACCAATGGAAAAGATAATTTTTTAAAATCACTTTTAATCTGTGAACAACAATTAAAAAAAAAACTCCAGATTTTTTTTCCTTATTCAATTAACTCTTTACTACTCCTATTACTAAATGGTCATTTTTCAGGAAATTTTTTTATTAGCTACTTTAGAAAAGGCATTTTTAAATCACTTTTAATCTGTTAACAAGAATTAAAAAAAAAGTCCAGATTTTTTTTCCTTATTCAATTAACTCTTTACTACTCCTATTACTAAATGGTCATTTTTCAGGAAATTTTTTTATTAGCTACTTTAGAAAAGGCATTTTTAAATCACTTTTAATCTGTTAACAAGAATTAAAAAAAAACTCCAGATTTTTTTTCCTTATTCAATTAACTCTTTACTACTCCTATTACTAAATGGTCATTTCTCAGGAAATTTTTTTATTAGCTACTCTAGAAAAGGCATTTTTAAATCACTTTTAATCTGTTAACAAGAATTAAAATGAAACTCCAGATTTTTTTTCCTTATTCAATTAACTCTTTACTACTCCTATTACTAAATTGTCATTTTTCAGGAAATTTTTTTATTAGCTACTTTAGAAAAGGCATTTTTAAATCACTTTTAATCTGTTAACAAGAATTAAAAAAAAACTCCAGATTTTTTTTCCTTATTCAATTAACTCTCTACTACTCCTATTACTAAATTATCATTTTTCAGGAAATTTTTTTATTAGCTACTTTAGATAAGGCGTTTTTAAATCACTTTTAATCTGTTAACAAGAATTAAAAAAAAAACTCCAGATTTTTTTTCCTTATTCAATTAACTCTTTACTACTCCTATTACTAAATTATCATTTTTCAGGAAATTTTTTTATTAGCTACTTTAGATAAGGCATTTTTAAATCACTTTTAATCTGTTAACAAGAATTGAAAAAAAACTCCAGATTTTGTTTCCTTATTCAATTAACTCTTTACTACTCCTATTACTAAATGGTCATTTTTCAGGAATTTTTTTATTAGCTACTTTAGAAAAGGCATTTTTAAATCACTTTTAATCTGTTAACAAGAATTAAAAAAAAACTCCAGATTTTTTTCCTTATTCAATTAACTCTTTACTACTCCTATTACTAAATTGTCATTTTTCAGGAAATTTTTTTATTAGCTACTTTAGAAAAGGCATTTTTAAATCACTTTTAATCTGTTAACAAGAATTAAAAAAAAACTCCAGATTTTTTTTCCTTATTCAATTAACTCTTTACTACTCCTATTACTAAATTATCATTTTTCAGGAAATTTTTTTATTAGCTACTTTAGATAAGGCATTTTTAAATCACTTTTAATCTGTTAACAAGAATTGAAAAAAAACTCCAGATTTTTTTTCCTTATTCAATTAACTCTTTACTACTCCTATTACTAAATGGTCATTTTTCAGGAATTTTTTTTATTAGCTACTTTAGAAAAGGCATTTTTAATCACTTTTAATCTGTTAACAAGAATTAAAAAAAAACTCCAGATTTTTTTTCCTTATTCAATTAACTCTTTACTACTCCTATTACTAAATTGTCATTTTTCAGGAAATTTTTTTATTAGCTACTTTAGAAAAGGCATTTTTAAATCACTTTTAATCTGTTAACAAGAATTTAAAAAAAACTCCAGATTTTTTTTCCTTATTCAATTAACTCTTTACTACTCCTATTACTAAATGGTCATTTTTCAGGAAATTTTTTTATTAGCTACTTTAGAAAAGGCATTTTTAAATCACTTTTAATCTGTTAACAAGAATTAAAATAAAACTCCAGATTTTTTTTCCTTATTCAATTAACTCTTTACTACTCCTATTACTAAATTGTCATTTTTCAGGAAATTTTTTTATTAGCTACTTTAGAAAAGGCATTTTTAAATCACTTTTAATCTATTAACAAGAATAAAAAAAGCGCTTTTTTTTCTTCCTTATTGAATTATCATTACAGTTTCTGAATGGACATTTTTCAAGAAAGTTTTTATTAGTTAATATCAATTAGTTAATTGATAATAACCAATTATCAATTAACAGATAATTAACTTATGCTCTATTAATATTAACTTTCAAACTTAATTTTACTAAATATCAATTTATTATTTAAATAAAAAACTTGAAAGTTAACATAGACAAAATCTGTTTACTTGTGAAGAGCGAAGACTGAGTACACTTAAAAATCAAACGCGTTTGAGCCCTTCCATGGTCGAGATAATCCATTAGATAAATAAAGTAACATAGAGAAAAAATAATATAAATATAAAAAAATGTGTCACAATAGATTTTCTTAAATTATTTATCCTCAAAGTAATCAGTCATAACTAAATACGAAGGCTGTTTTTAAGTAAAGGCCGTTAGAAAATAAAAACCAAATGAAAGAAAAGTTGACAATCACATAGTCGCTTTGGTGAATGTCCGAAATATATATTACATCCGATTTGATATTAATTTATTCGTGGATATAATTACATTATTTCAATATTTTAATACTTACTGACGACAGATTAAAAGAAGCATCAGTGTTTGGAGTATCGGGCAAATATATACCAGGCAATGACACTTGACCGGGCAAATGTATACCGGGCAATGTATATTTCGGACATTTACCAAAGGTCTAGTCATACTAGGTATAGTTAGGTGCCATTGCCCGGTATATCCTACACTGATGTTTTTTAAGGTCAAATGGCACTGCCCGGTATATCCTACACTGATATTTTTTTTTAAGGTTCAGTGCCATTGCCCGGTATACATTTGCCCAGTATATCCTACACTGATATCGTCAGTAAGTATTAAAATATCGAATAAATGTAATTATATCCACGAATTAATTAACATCAAATCGGATTCAATAAATATTTAGGACATTCACCAAAGCGACTATGTCAACATTCAGCGGTGAAAGTCAGCAACCACCGATTTCGGTCATTCACAGCAACATGCACGTCATTTA
Organism: Parasteatoda lunata; assembly: GCA_949128135.1. Lineage (NCBI taxonomy): Eukaryota > Metazoa > Arthropoda > Arachnida > Araneae > Theridiidae > Parasteatoda > Parasteatoda lunata. The sequence goes on along the minus strand of OX421973.1, from coordinate 54,791,694 downwards.
CATAATAACCTCATCAGTACGTTTATTTCATACTTTGCCTAATTAGCTCCGGCATTATATAGAATGCCTAGGCAATGTGTGAAATATAAATCATTTCAGACTTTGCCGGCAAGTTTTAGGCATTATATATAATGCTAGATTTCATACTTTGCCGGTAACATACCCAACAAAAAGGCCCTTAATTAAAAAACAGTCCTCGTATAGTACACGCACTAAGAAAATCTAATACACGTAGCAGCTAAACCTCATGCATAGTTTTCAAAGCATATCTTTAATATACGAGTAGGTTTATATAACATTTCTCTCAAATCCTAAGAAATCAGACTAAGACTATCAGAAATCCTAAGACTATCAGAAAAATCGGTTCAACATTTAACTAAAATATCGGTACGCTGAACCATAATACGATTAAGATTTGCAATATTAATTAAAACATGCTTCTGTTAAAGCAGAACCATATAGTATCGTGCAACTTAAAGAACTATGATGATATGGGTCCACTGAGCACTATATTAACCCGCTATAGTCCAGCCGCGAAAATTGCTCTACATTTGAAAAACCCATTTAAGAAGAAATGGATATTAAATATTTGTTAATCAAGTGGATATTTCTTACTGTCAACTTAAAAAATACTAACAATTTAAGTTTAAAAAAAATTATTTATTTATTTGCTGTTACACATGCATATTCAGGTTTACGTGCTTCATTACAAATATATAAGCCTTTGACAAGTTGAAGAACATATAGCTCTAAATAGAGAGGGACAGCACATCATAAAGATATACATCGAAGGTTAAGGCGGGATTCAAATCCGCAACTGATCGATTGACGGATCGATTGTCCTACTGAAGTACTTTGACTTCAGATCCGAAAATGAATATTTATATTTTTAATATATTTTAGAAGACAGAACTATCTTAATGTTTCTACAAAATAATTTCCAATAATGAAACAGTTGTGATGCCACTTTTATCTTTATTCGAAAAAAAGAACAGAAATCGTTATTTTAAAAGGTCGCAGGGCACAAACTGGTTAATGTTGAAACAAATTTGAATAGTTTGAATTTTATGCGTATCACATTTTCTTACAATATAAAGTATACATAAAGTTTTCATAAGTATACAGAGCATCATCTTAAAAATACTCTAATAATAGTCTCAATATACATTGATAATAATAGTAATAATACAAGAAAAGCAATAGTTTAATACAATTATAATAGTAACAAATAGTTTGACCTATAATAAGTTTAAAGACAATTACAGTTATATAAATGAAATTTTTAATTCTCAGTTTTTTTTTTTATTTTCTCAAATAAAATTAAAAAAGTTAGCAAATGGTTGGCTTTTTTATTAACAATACTGCTTCAAGAAATATAGAAAAGCTTTTAAAAATAGAATTTCTATTACTATATTGAAATTTTCGAACTATACTATTTGCACAATGTTTTTTTCTGAAAAGTAAAATAATTTTGAAAATCTTAAAAATAAATAAAATTTTTTTCCCTTCAAAATTCGATTTAAAAGCAACACATATCAACTGTCTTGAGAGATTAATTCAATATGATTAATATAATTTAAATTATTGTACTTTATTGATAATGTAGTTAGGTAGTTTATTTAGTTCATTTTAATCGCATTCATCTTAATTTCCTATTTCCTAACATGACAACTATAATCTCTCGAGATTTATGAAATAAGAAAGTAAATTATTTGAATGTTCGCCGGTAGATTTTCCATACAATTAACCTCGTCTAAACTGTAGTAAGCAGGCATAGCAAGTACCCCCCCCCCAAAATAAGACAAAAAAATAAAAGAACAAATAATAACACAAATAAAAACTTCAAAAAATTATTTTAAAGCGAGCATTTTTGCGGTATCAGCACATAAAGATTTAAAAAAAAAAAAAAACGGATGAACTCTTGACTGCTGTTTCTTATTTGAAGTATATTATTATTTTGATTTGCATATACTTAAAATACATCAGACAATATTTCCAAAACGTGACGAAAATATTTATTATCAAGTTTTCTACGTAATAGTTAGAAAATTGCAAATGCACATATTTTCAGACGCAACAATTTTTTTTTCCTTAGTTAAAAACGGCAAAAAAATGAGGAAAACATTCCATAAAAATTTGCAGGTTAAAATTAATTAAATGCAGGGTTTGTAGCAATAAAATTTGCTTTTTGTTATTTTTAAGTAGAGCAAATTAAGCTTTTTTTTAGCTCTAAGTTTTCCCGTTTTAAAAAGCAATCTGGTTTATCAAATAATATCCTGTTTTAAAAATTGTTGTGAATTTTTTTTATTAAAGTTTTTTTTTCTTCTTCTTCTTTTTTTTTTTTTTGAGAAATGCCTGGTTTTTTCTTTGGCCCACAACGAGGTATGATGTCAGCTTCTCAAAACCCAATTTTCTCATATCTCTATAAATCAGTTAATAAAAAGAACAAAACACTTCGCAAAAATAGATGTTAAAAATTTTTTATGTGCGATAGTTTATGGATTTATAAAGTTTCTCACCACTTATATAAAAGTAAAGTTCCCATGAATCTTTAAAATTTTGGTGGTGAAAATGAAGCAAACCTCGATATTTTCAATATATTTTTGATCACCACTGCATAAGCTTTTCCAAAAGGCCATGTATGACTTGGCATTTGCCAAATCAATAAATAAAAAAAAGAAATTCTTATTTGAATGAATTCAAATTTACTACCGCCATTATAAATTTGTAAAACCTGCAGGAATGCAGAAAAAATTACATTATAATGCACTAAAACCCTTCTTCTTCAAAATTTATTTGCCTTACACTTCTTTAATTTCCTAGATTGTTTTAATGAGATAAAAATCCAATTTATTTCTCGGTTTAGTTTTTTTTTTTTTTTTTAGATTATTTCCTTTCAGAACTTGTACAACTCTAGTTACTTTTCTATAAGGATTTGAAATGTTGATCAAGACTGATTTACAAGGATTTTTTATTTTAAATAAATTGAAAAAAGTTCCTTAAATAAGTTTATTAATAAATTTTAAAAAAAAATCTAGTTCGTGACATAAATAAGAAAAAAGAATTATTTTTTCACAATTTAATAGTTTTTTCAGTTAGAAATTCATAACGTGAGATTTCGGAGAAGTTATAAATATTTGTTGTGGTGATCCTAATAAAACACATTAGGTTTCGCCACTACTTCTTAAAGATCATTCGAATCCTGATTGTTTTGTTTTTGCTCCTTTTTCATAAAGCAAAACTGATAAAAAAAAAATAAAAAAAACTTAAAATGTTCATTTAAAAAAAAATTTACCACGATCTTCCAATAATTTATTCTTTTTTTCTAAGAAAAAGTAAAATCCGCAATGACATTTCGCAATATAAACAAACAACCATTATTGACAACATAGGCGACACTTCCATTTTTTTGCAGCATCACACAATCATCAGACCGTCTGGTGAGATTTCGGTAGGCAAAGCAAGCAACCGCACAGAAGCCCACCATCCAATCACGTTTCGGTCCGGCGCCGCGGCGGAAATGACGTCACAGAGATGAATGGCTGTCCTTTTAAGGGTGAGTCTCATTGTAGCGGAGGCCAGGTGGTGTACTGCTGTTGTTGTAGTTGTATCACACAAGTTATTCTGCAGATAAAAATCAACGGAGCGGCTTTGTGATTTTTTGAGAGAGGAGATTTTTATGAAAAGAGAACTTGTTCATTCCTGATATTTGCACCAAGAAAAAGAGGGAAAAATGGCACCTGTCTATGACTTCAGACATGTCGAACTGGATAAGATAGGCCGTGGAAAAAGGTTTGTAAACATTATTTTTTAAAATTATTAATTGAAATTTAAGACTGTGCACTAATCCATGACTTAGCAGATTGCATGATGAAATTGAAATTATTTTTCATGGATGAATTACATTTAAAATTCGATGACGATTCTAAAATAAAATAAAAGATGCTGCGTTTATGGTATATTTGTGGAATTTTTTTTTTCTACACTACTTTGATCCATGGTTCAATTTATGGAATTTTGGATTAACATTTTGGAGTAGTTTGATTCACTATAGATAGAAATTTGATGACAAATTCTAATAAGGGAAGAGGTTATTTATTTATCTTAATTGTATGGAGATGCATGCATTATCATATTTTGAATGATTTGGGATGATTTAAAATACTCAAATTTAAGGAAATTTGGCGAAATATTTTGGGGTGGTTTGATTTACTATAGATTAAAGATAGAAATTTGATGACAAATTCTAATAAGGAAAAGGTTATTTATTTATCTTAATTGTGGGGAGATGCATACATTATCATATCTTGAATGATTTGAGGTAATTTAAAATACTCAAATTTAAGGAAATTTGGCGAACCATTTTGGAGTGGTTTGATTTACTATAGATTAAAGATAGAAATTTGGTGACAAATTCTAATAAAGGAAGAGGTTATTTATTTGGTATTATTTGAAAGATGATATGGAAATGTATACATTTTCGAATTTTGTATGATTTAGGATCATTTAAGAGTTAGAGAATATTTTTTTTAAAAGAATTACTAGTTAATCAACTTTAAAACTGTATTAAAATCTGTTAATGTTACACTGTAATTTCTATTGATTTTTATATTTTTTATTATAATACAAATATGTATTATAATATTTGTAACACTAGTTATGTGCAGGTGTTATGTAGTAGATAAATTAAAATTTCCCATCTCTTTTCTTAACGTCACAGTACATTAAATTATCTAAAGAATGGCGTGCAATTTAAAATATATTTAATTTATATTTTTAATGCTTACGTAAACTGATGGAACTTCATGCGAACTTGTAAATTATTGAAATCGTGAATACCGTAAGATGCCCTCATCGTTTTTAAAATCATGTTTATTAGTTAAGCCTAATTATGTTATTATATTGCATTAGCATTTGATTCATGAAATAAATTAAACATCAGTTGTATCTTTCTAACATTTAAGATTAACGCAAATATTTTTTGAGAAGTGTTTTTTACGCCTTGAGAAAGTTTTTAGAAAAGCAACCTTTCGTTGTTATACTGGCACCCAAGGTGATTGCAGAAGCTTCTCCGCAACGCCTTCTTTTGTTTGCTTTGCGGGGAAAAAACGTTCCAAGAGCTGACTTCTACTTCTACCCACTAGAGATAAGTTTTGGCGTCCTTCTTATGTTAATCAATGACACAAAAAACTGCAAAAAAATGACTAAATAGCAGAAAAAAATGTGTCATGTTTATGGTGTATAGTTTTGTAAAATTAATGCATAAAAAATATTTAAATTGTGTTAATATTTTCAGAAGGGAAAAGATTCAACCATCTTTGTTGTAAAACAATTAACCATTTTAAATGAGAGACTACATCATGGTGGATAAAGTTATTATTTGTAAAACAAATTGTATAAATTTTAATGCTTTTTCATCTTGACGTGTAAAATATGGAATAATTTAAATTTAATTATTGTAATCAGATAAATTGCGCTTATGGTAAATTCTATTTTGTACGAAATTTAGTAAAGAAAGTAAAGTAATTAATTGCGCGAATGGTTTGTTAGTTGTTTATATCAATCTTGTGTGCGCTAAATAAATAGTTTGAATTAATAGTCTTTGATTGTTTATCAATATTTTATTTATTTATTTGTACTCTATTATTTGTTGGAGGTCGTTTTTACAACAAGTTACCTTAATTTGCATACCACACCTGAATAACCGTTCATATATAATTACATAAGCTAGTAAAGGCTTACGACCTTGATAATTTACCATAATTGTCCAAGTGTTTACAGAGTAGATAATTGCTGAAAATAGAAAATAATTCAGGTCATAACTTTTTCATCAGATTGAAAAAGGTTATTAAATATGATTTTCATTTTATTATGATACTCAGTACATAATGATTTGTGAGTTAATTTTTTTTTTCTGATTTAATTGCTTAAACGGTGTAGTTTCTTGAATAGAGTGGAGCAATTGTTATTTCTTACATCAAGAATTATGACAAAATTGTTGATACTTTTTATTTCAATAGTTTTAATTGTATATGTCTATTCGTTTTGAATTTTTTTCATCTTGTCCTTGAGCAAGACATGTGTGAAGTGTAGATTTTATCTAATTAATTTTTCACTAGATCACCTTTGCAGAATTTGGAATTTCAAATAGCTTTATCGACATTTTAAATGAATAAAGTTAGTATTATTTTTTTACAAAAAGTATGTTTTACAATTAATTCAAGTTTAAATATCGATGAATTTTAGTCATCATCCAAAACAATTTTTAACTTTAAAATCTGGGAACTGTTCTGTCTAATATATGTAATTCACAACAGATTTTTTTGTATTAAGATAAATCAATCATTTAAATAAACATATTTTAATAACAGAATTTCAAAATAATTTCAATGTTTTAAAACTTTATATTCTTCACATACATTTCAGTGCCAGATTTAATTTACGTTTGTAAAATTGATAGTATTACCATTAAAATGTGGTAGATGTCATGTAAATATGCAAACTGTTATAAAAAAAACTAGAACAACAACACACATTAATAATTTCTAACAAGTTAATATTACTTTTGAGCAAATTCGAAAATTTTCCAGTTTTAACATTTTGCACGAGAATTATAAGACAAACGCAATTGTTTTTTAACATAAAAGTAGATATTCCTGTGAAATATTACAAGTAGATTAGCTCGTACTGATGTAACATTAAAGCGAACTGATAACTTATTATTTGTCATATCCGAAAATGATATCATATCTCAAAACATCTCATTCGTTGAAATACTTAAGTTTAATTTTTTTTATTAGTTGAGTTATTTAAATATAAGGAATCTATTGTTATAAATTTATCTTATATTTAGATTGAGAATTTAATTTGATAAAATTGAATGCATGTTTAAATAAAATAATTTTAAAATTGTATCAAAATATTTATAAACTAATAGCAATATATTAAAAGAACCGTTAAATGTGTATATATACATATAGATCAAAGTTGCCAAAAAGCCTTATTTTTCTGAAAAAGACCAAGACGGCTGGTTTTTATTAACTTTTAATATTTTATTATTCAAAATTAACTTAAACGTATTTAAATTAAATTTATTAATGACTATTCAATTAAAATAATATAAGTGCAATATGTCCCCTCAATTTTACTTCCTCTTGGAAGTCGTTTATTTTATAAACAGATAAAATTATATTAAATTTAATGATGTAATTGCTGCTACATATTTGCTTCAAAATCAGACACTTCCTTCTGAAATTGTTCTAAACCTATTTCAATCATTTTCTGATTCATTCTAACTGTGCTATACATTGATAATACATATATACATTCAAATATATATAATATACATTCAAAATAATTATTATTTTTAAAATTGTACTAATTCTTTTATAAATTAGGCTCTGTTCTATAAAACTGTTCATGATTTGTTCAAAATGACTATTTAATTTTGTTTAAAATTTAGATGTATTTATAGTTAATTATATATTATTCATATACTTATGCTGCATTATACAAGTTATTTCTAACTGTTCTAAGTAGTTTAAAATTAATTTTCCCAACACCACTAAAGTTAAACTAAACTGTTTCGAAGAGGAGAAATTACTTTTCTAAATTGTTAATTAAATTACAATCTCAATAATTAGTTATCTCCCTTTTATATTATTATACAGTTTTTGAAAAAATATCAGTCAGCTCTTTTATTTTCAGCCGGTCTTTTTTAAGTAGTTCAAATCAAAAAATAAATAAATAAACAATCAGCCTTTTAAGTCCTGACTAAAATTCGGTAATCCTGATATAAACTGTAGTAGAGAAGAGATAGTGCTTTTTTTATTTTCTTACCATATAGGGGAGAGTCGGGTAGCCCCGCCCACTTAAAGAGTATTGCTTATATTTCTGTATAATATTGAGTAATAATCAATATTTTTGTATGTTTTTATTGTTTTATCATCTAATTAAATAATGTGAAAAGAATAAACTAAAAAAAGAATAGTTTAACTTAAAAAAATAGAAATTTAAAAAATGTGACTACTGTATTCAACATATTTTCAAAGCTATTGTTTACCATGTTACCAGCTGCATAAATACTTGAAACTTTGAAAATAATCATTTTTTAATATAACAATTAATGTCCGATGGCCCATTGACTTGAAAAAATATTCTATACATATGAAATTGACAGTGGGCGGGGGTACCCGACACTCCCCTACTTGTATAATATTAATGTTTGATAGAGTATAGTAATAAAATTATAATTATATAAATATGGTCACATAAATGATTTTTTACTTAGGCATTATTTTTAAAGCTAAGTAATTTGATAATCTAAACCTTGCAGTGCAACACCTAATTCAAAGTGACTGGAGAGGTTGAGAACGAAATAAGAAACTATTTTATTTAAAAAAAAAAAAAAAAAAAAACATAAAGCATTGTAAAATATATATAGCCTTATCTATACAATTGCGTAATTGTATAAATGTGATTTGATATATTACAGGAATCATTTTAGAAAAGTTTGGTTCTTTAACCGACCCTTCTCAATTTTTTTTATTGTTAAAATGGACTTTTCTCGAAATAGTTAAAACGGAACCTTAAGAGAATATTTTGTCGTAAAAACGGGCGCTTCGCATAATATTCTATTGCGAAAATGGACCGTTCACAAAGTAATAATAAATAATATAAAATTTTAGGAAATATGATTGAGAAATGTTTAAGTTATAAATGGCGCAATACTGAAATGCAGTTACAATGTACCTCAGGTCGTTGCCACATTAAGTAAATTTTACTCAATTTTGCCAACTCAGTAGAAATGCTTTATTTCCTACCTGCATTAATGTCTTGAACTCAGTATTATTAGGTTATATTCGTACGAATTCAATGTAGAAGATAAAACGCAATAATATTCCAAATATTCTATTGCCCATTCCTGGATTATTTTTTTCTTTCTTTACAATGTTCTCATCTTAGCGAGTTAAAGAAACTCAAATACGACTAATGTAACGCCCATTGCCTATTTACTTGCAAAAATGTGGGAAAGATTGAAGTAAAATGCTTCTTCAAAATGGCTTTTTAAGTTGTCAGAATAAAGATGATTTAAGGCTTTTTCTAGAGATTAATAAACTCAGCATTCCGCCTGTGCGTGCTCAACGAGTTGGAAAATTCCTCTCATCCGAGAGGCTGGCTTTCGTCTCTTATGACAAAATAATCTGCATATCCATGTTTGTTATGTGATTTCTACCGAGACTCCAGACTCATGTCTGGTGCTCATTACTTTAATTTTATGATTCTGTTCTCTAAGGTCAGATATTTTTTTCCACTTGGTCGCGACTTATCGTGGGGCATTAAAGTCTTCTATGAATCCCTCTATTTTAATCGGGAGTTTCTTTCTATTTTTGTTCGTTCCCGATCAAATTGAATATTATCATGAATAAGAATCTTGACCTTTTGATTCGAGTAATGAGACAGTTTGCTTGATTTATGCAGCAGCGAAAATCAATAAAATAAATGCGTCATTAAATGCAAACGATGCACATTGAGTTGATTAGCCTTTTCTTTCTCTGCTTTTTATATTGAATATTAAAACGATTTCGAATGTAAAATAGAACTTATCTTTTAGTTATAATAAACTGAATAATATCTATGGTAAAATTATAATTTATTTTATAATATGTAGCTTCTTGTTTGAATTTGGTTGATTTCTTGTTTTTTTTTTTATAATTATAAATTTCAAAGAAAAAACTTATAATATTTTTTTGGAATCAAAAAAGTTTTCTCGTTTACACATTGTTTGTAATTTTAAGTATTGCGATAATTTCTAATTTTAGAATAGGATTACAGAGTGGAAATAATTGTAATTATAATTTTTATTTACTTATTTATTTTTTCATGCAAAATCATTTTGTCAACATTTTTTTAAAATATTGAATAAAAGTGATTGCGAACATTAAAACTTGTGTTCGCTAATTAATTTTAATACATTTTATGTTTTTTGAAAATTTTATGTTATTTTTGCTGTATAAATAAATGATTTAATATATTATTTAAAACTAGTTTTTTTTTTCAGGAAACTTTTTATAACAAGATATTAATAGTATAAATTACCAAAAATTTTTACATTTTTAAGTGCCAGCTAAGTAGTACAAACTCTAATTAATAATTTTAACTCCATATTGTTTAAGTATTCTTCTGTAGCTAATTGCCTGTGTGATTAGTTATTTAAAAAAAATTATCATTCAATTATAGAATATGTACTCAAGTACTCAGCGACTGTTTAGTAATTTATTTATGTATTAGTAATTATTGTTAATGCTACACTGAATTTTATATTCTATTTCCATGTTAAAAGCAGGCGCAACCGATCTTAATATTAATAATTTGTCGTTCATAATTAATTTGAATCAATTTATAATGTTGTTACAGTTTGACTTATTTTAAATTTATTGTATCGCCCATGATTAGTTCTATTCAATATCACAAAAGCTGAATCAGTCATACGTGACAAGTAAAATATTTTGATAATTTATCTTAGCAGTTGTGATCAACCTTCATTTCCATTCATTTGTTAGATTCAAGACCAGAAACCATAACCGAATATGATGCGGGTTCCATAAAAAAAAATTACTTGTTGTAGAGATAGAATCACCATATCTTTTTATGGCATGATCCCACCATCCATTATTCTGAGGGATCAGCCACACTTTTCCATTCCATCTTCTACGATACAATAATTGATCCCATGTCTCTGGGTAACACCTGGTTAGAGGAAATAGGTTTTTGGCCTCATTTTTCGAACTCCATCCCCTTTCACAGAGGGAGAAGGATTCCATTCTAGAATTGAAGGATGGGTTTCGAGGGGGTACTCTTTGGTAGGCAGTGGTGTGTTTTTTTTTTTTTTTATCATTCAGTGATCAAAAAAAGATATTGTAATTTTTTTCTTGTGGTAGTTGATTCTTCATCTACTAGGTGTTCTATGCCCTTTATCGACCTTGATGGTTTTATACGTCGGAAAGTGTAAATGATATTGAAAAGAATGTATGTTAGGAAAGTATAAAGAGCGTGATTTCATTTTCTTCCAATACTTTTTTTGAATTTTATCCATAGTTTATTTAAAAGGGATTTGTTCCTTGTTAATACTCTTAATCTCGGAATTCATTTAAAGTGGTTGAGTAATTAATCTAAATTTGTATCATTCAACTGTGTACTTATATGTCGATCAATTTTGTAACTAGTAAGACATAGTAATTGTTTTTATGAACGCTTAATGAAATAGCTTTAAACTTTCAGTTCTAGTTATATCTATATATTGCCAATTAAAACTATTAAATAAAAAAATTTTGAAAATTGGAAGAAAAAAGCTGTTAGTAGGTTGCGTTCCAAAGCGTCATATCCATATTGTCATCTTACTCAATTCAGTATACGAAAAAAAAAAAAAAACATGAATTGGGCAGTGTTTATGCTCGTATTATCTTTCAGCGAATGAAAAGAAAAATGCAAATTCGTCCTCAACCATTTCCGGTACAGTTTGCAAGTCACCTAAAAAACTTCTGAAGTTATTAAAGTTAATCTCTTGCTTTACGCGTTATTGCCATAAAATATCCAATGCTGTTTTGTAAGCCTGTACTTGAATCTATTTATCTAGTAGTGGAGCAAATATAGATCTCCTTATGTATTTCTCTATTTTACTTACATTAGCCAAGAACTGTTTTTTCTTATTAAATAATAACATATTCGTATTTTGATGGATTGATATTTCGAAGGCAAAATTGAACGTTGCCAAATTTTATTTGATATGTGCAGTTTAGCTCGTTTTCAGTCTCTAATTTTAAAATTACATTCGTTCTCTTATCTTTAGCCATAGCACCTTTGAATCAAACATTAAGATACTGATCATTAAACCCGGAAATATTGATTCAACCTTCGTCGTGCGAATTATATTCTTGGTAAATCTCAAGATCTTCTTATCTTTGTTTTACAGGAATACGCGTATTCAAAGTGTTACCTAAGTTTCCGTCATCGCCACTTTGTAAGATAATCCAGAGTTAATCCTTAAACAGGCGTTAGCACCATTAAGAAGACGCTTTAGAATTACTGTAATTTACATTACACGCTTTTCGTTTCGCTTCATTTACTCAATCTATCCTTTAATCATTTATTGTTTTTACTAGCACAAGAATACATTTGATAAGTTCTTTTGTTGTTATCGTTTTTGATAAAGGTCGGAAGAATCGTTTGCAGGCGTGTATAGTGAATGAACTTGAATTTCCTTTGCATTTATTAGAGCACTGCTAATGATTATCTCACGAATTCCAAGAACAGCATTGTTCCATTTTATTATTAATTTTTCGAACAAAGTACCGTTATGTCCTTAAACGTGTTCTACAGCTTTTATTATGTTAGCTATAAATATTATCTTGTTTCCTTGTTGCCATTCTTGCATTTATGATCGTTTTTACACTTATCGCTTGCCTGTAAGAAGTTGTAATAAAATATGCTTCAAATTACCCTTTGGATTGTTAAATAAGTCGCATAAAACAAAGGATTGGAAAAAAAAATTTGCTGTTGTCAATATAACATTGTTTTGTGTATGATTACTTTTAAAACGGAATTCCATTATATCTTAAAATGTTGAGCGTGTGTGACGTAGTTTATTTTATATTTTCTTTAATCTTATTTTGTGGTGATTGTGGATGATTGTTTAGATAGAGTTTATAACATAATTAAAAATAAAAAAAAATTTCATTTCATATAATTATGTATTTTATTACTATTATTTTTCAGTTGCGCAAAAATTTTCGGGAAATTTTTTTTGAAACGTTATGCATTAAACTAGATTTTCTTCTGCGTGCTTTGATTTTATTCTTTTGGTGTTTTCTTACATTGTTTTATATTCGCGTTCGTAAATACTACTTTACATAGACAGGGGTTTTTCAAGCGGCAAAAATTCTAAATCATTTGTTGGAGAGTAATATTTTGCCATTTTGGAGACTTATTCATTTTTTCAGTAATTAAAACTTGAAACAATATTCCTTATATATTATATTTTTATAGTCTCATGATTGTCATTTTTTATGTCAATCAAGTAATATTTCATTATCAAAGTATATTTAATTGTTCGAAATGTTATTTATTTAATATACATTGAATGTTTCATTTTTGATTTTGAGATATTGGCACGAATAATTATTTCGGATACCACAGAAAAGCAACACACGCCGGTTGCATTTTTCTATGTTGCTGTATAATTATAATAATTTTAAAATACACTGTCTAAAGTAATCTTTAAATTGGTATATCTGAAACCGGCATTACTTTTATATTTGGATTTTACCGAAATTATTGTGCTCAAGACTAGTTAATAAAGTAAAACGAGCATCGACGCTCAACTCAGACTAAAGAGTGCCAGATGCATATCAATCATCCGTTTAGAGGACTTTTTTAATTTTTATTTATTTATCTATTTGTTTTTTGCGTCGGAGGGAGTTTAATATACTATTTCAGACTTTATATGAAATTGGGAAAAATCTACTTTTTAAAATTGTGAAAATACGTTTTTGTAATTAGTGAAAAATCATCAAAATCAGTGGTCAGGCCACACTTTTTGAGAATTCGTAAAAAGTGTGTATACACAATAATAATTTTCTTATTTTAAAATTTTCGAAGAATTGAGTTCTTTCTAGCAAGCTTCTGTTTTTGTGAATAATATGCACTGAAAAAAAAGAAATATGCTCAAAATTAACAGAATACGGTAAAATTTACTCTTTGTGAACACCAAAAAGCTTGGCAAGGGGTCTGTCCAGACATTTTGTGAAAGGTCCGTTTTTGTAAAAATTGAGAAAAAATTACTCGTAATTTGTGAATATAAAATAAACGTTAAGTCACATTCTTTCAACCAGGGTCCGCTTTTGTGAATTTGTGAAAATAGGGTCCGTTATTCCAAAAAAAACTTTTTCAAAGAGTTTTTAAATTGTAAAGACATACAAGATTATGCTCAACATTGTAAAATTATAATTAAAAAAATTTAATTTTAAAAAATAAACAGCAAATGCAGCTACTAAATTAGCGATGCAATATACAAATGTTTGTTATTTAGCCTATACTGCTGAACGCAGAATAGGCTAAATTACATTCTATTCGGACGTATAAAGGAAGAAGCGTCTGCCGAAGACAAAATTTAGTTCGTTTACATCTGTCTTTCTCCCCTCCCCCTTCCTGGGAAGGGTTTATTCGATTAACAAAACAATAATGAAGATAAACCAATTTGTGAAGGGTCCGATTAAAAGATAAATTATTTTGTGAAGGGTCCGTTTTTAAGTTAAAATGTTTTGTGAAGGGTCCGTTTTTATGAAAAGATATTTTGTGAAGGGTCCGTTAACGGACCCAAATTTCTTCTAAACAGACCCCTGCTTGGTAATTTTTACCAAAGCGCTTTGGTAATGATTTTGCTAAAATTAAAAATAAAACATAGTTTTATAATGTATATTAAAATTTGGTAATTTCATTGTAATACCTTAGTGCTTGGCATGAAAATTATTTATTTCGGATAAATGTACTTTTCAATTTCGTATTTTTATTAAATGTGCGATAATAACTATGAAAACAAGAATTTACAGTAAACCGTTACCATATGAATGATTCAAATGCCCGATCATTTTGATTTCCTTACCATAATTATGTTTTTTTAACCAGTTTTTCTCTCCGTGTTATAATTAGATCCTGTTAAAAAGTCTTGTTAATAAAATCCTGTTAAAATTATCAAAGACGTCATTGGCGCCGTTTTCAAATTGAAAAATGCTGCGAAGAGCTCGTTATTAAAATAAACTTATTAAACTATATGCGAGGAATCCGTTTTAACTATAAAAATTGTTGTGAACATTTCTCTTAAAATGACTTCTGAAATGAGTCAAAAAGCGTGGTATTTTAAAAGGAAAAAAAAAACATTAAAAATTCTCCACCAGTTCCCCTGGAAAGAAAATAGCTTTGAGGAGAGAGGATGTCGGTTGACATGAAAATTTCATCACAAACCCGACAGCTAGTTTAAACTCTGGCTTTGTTCGATTCTGTCTCCTCCAATTTTTTTCAGGTTGCCCTTTAAACTGGGAATTCCCTTGTGAAAATATTCCCAGTAACTCTATCAACACTTCTTATTTCCACCCATATTCAAAGATAAAATGGGGATTATTCCGTCAGAAAAGGCCGATATAACCTCTTACATTTTTATCTCAAGTGGTTGTTTTGAGATAGGGCGGTATGAGCCTGGATTGTTTTATCAGTGAGCCATTCCTCTTCTGGCATATCACACAACCGTTTTTCAGTTAATAATGCTCATACTATATAGATCCGGAAAGTGTCTTATTCTGTCTCAATTTTTTTTCCTGCATAAAATAATGTTATTCTTTTTCTTTATTTACTTATCTTTTTTATTGCCTGTTCTCAAGAGATACCCTATCAAGCATTTAGGTTTTTATTTAAAGGGCAGACCATTTAGAACATTTATTAGAACATCAATCAAGTTTTAATTTTATAGTTCGTTTTTGATGTCAGACATTCTGAACAAAGTTAACCTTTCAGCTCAAGCCTTTATGTGTAAAAATAATGTTTCAATGAATGAAGTTGTAAAATGTGTTCAATCAAGTCTTAACTGCGCATGGTTTGTTTTTTTATATAAGCCATTCTGAAGAAAGTTAGCCTTTCAGCTAGAACCTTTTATGATTAAAATTAATATTTCAATCAATGTACTTTGAAAATGGTTGCCAAGTTCTTAAAATGTGTTCAATCAAGTCAAGTGTGTTCAATTAATCTTAACTACGCGTTGTTTGTTTTTGATATCTCTCTTTCTGAGCGAAGTTGGCTAATACCTCCAAGCCTTTTATAAGAAAAAAATAAAATTTCAGAAAACAGTTCAATTACCAAGTTTAGTTGTGTTTAAGATTTAACTACATGGTTTGTTTCTTGTTTTTGGCAATCTGAATATAGTTAGTCAGCACCTTTCAGCCAGTTCTCTTTATCCATAAAAATAATTTTTAAACAAACTTGGCTTTATATCAGAACAATAAATAACCTTATTTACGAAATATTCATAATTTTTTTTTTTTAAATTTGGTCAAATATTTGTAATTATTTTTTTCCTCTCAAAAATGTATGAAAAATCAAACAATGGCGTAGTTATAATTTAATTTAAGTGAAGTAATCAAAGAATGTCATATAATATAAACAGCTTTAACAGAATCGGATCGATCACACCAGTTGCATAGTTGTGTCGCAGCCATCGATTTCTGGCTCCTACGTCAAAGAGATATTTAAAATGCAGGAGCATCCCTTTACAGCAAGCATTTCTTCCTTTCAAACGCGTAACGCGTATATATTCTTTCTTTCAAACGCGTAAACAATTTCAAATATTATTTTTAACAATATGCTTTTTCACATTTATTAGTCTATTAGTTCTTATTAACAAGCAATGGCATTAATAATTATAATTTTCATTAGGGTTCCATGCAATTTTCAGCGATTATAAAACATTTTTGAAATCCGAATATTTTTTTAAAAAATAAATCTAACTAAGTCTGGTATATATATTTAAGTTTGTATTAAAGCGACCTGTACACCATTCCCACCTGCCATCTGTGATGGATTACTAATATGAATTATTGCATAGAAGTCATCCATTTTACTGAATTGCAAACTACGCCCGATATTACTCATATTCATATTCCTTTTTTTTTTGTGACCAGTTAATTTAAAAAACATTGCCTGGATGACAACAAGCTCATCTGTTTTAAGTCGGTAACTAAGCAATTTTTTTTAGCATTTTTCGTTTTTGATAAACTTTTTTTAAAATAAAATAAACCCAAAACAAGTCTTATTTATATCCCTATCAGTAAACGTGTAATTTGTATTAATATAATTTACGGAATAGTATTTTTTATACGCATCTTTGTTTGGTTATCTGTTATAAATAATAAGTTGTTTAAAACTTAAGGTATGCCATCATGTTTTTTTATGAATTATTTAACTTATAAATTTATTATTATTAATTGCCCTAATTTTTTTTGTACAGTATCGGAAATGTTTAATCTATGTCTGAATATTTAATGAATGATTATTATAAATCCAAATTGTTATGTTTGAAGAAATTGATTAAATAAGGGCATGCTATTCATTATTGTCTTTTCTTTAACGATGCTGCATATCATTAATTCTTGTATATATTCAATAATATGAGCAAAATTAAGTAAAAATAAAGGAGTTCGCACCATTTTCAGACTAATCAGAGCACTTGTCAGATACAGCTGATATAACTAAAATTTCTGCTCAAACAAACGTATCGATTTTTTTTATTTAATTAATGGATAAAAAGAATGACGGAACGAATGATAAAAGGGGTATTTTATGTAAGTAAGGTGATTCGTATGTGTAGTTTGGATCACTTTGTCTTATTCATCTTATCTCTTGAATATCTTGTTTGAACACAATTCTGCTTCTATTGCGTGGCATATGGCAACATGTTTTTCAGCTTGAAGTCATTTAACACGTTCTTTCACTCAGCTCATGTCATCATATCTTTAAAGGGAATAGCACTTTTGCTTTATGAGAGAAAAGCATTTGCCCTCAACTATAACATATTTTAAACTTGAAAAATTTGATGATTATCAATCATCAAATCATGCCATCATATCATCCATATCTTTTTTCTTTTCCACCAATGAGCTGCGCAATTAGTCTTCCCGATGAGCAGACCTAGTGCGTTCTCCAGAAGTGGTATCCACTCTTTCAGGACCACCACAATGGGTGAGATACCGTTGGTCATGTTAATTTGAACGTTTAGTTTCTGCCACACTAGATGGCAGCACCGAGACTCTATTTGGATGCTAAAGTGCACTAGGACTTTAATTTTGCTGGAAATGCCAGGAGCCAATAAGGCACTCCAGGGATCTTTTACATGCCGCACAATCATACGACATGCCCACTGAGGATTTTCTGCATCCCGAAAATCCGGTGTCTGGGCCGGGAATCGAACCCGCAGACTTGGGCTCAGAAGACCGACAACAAACCAACTATCATCCATATCTCTGAAGAATTATTAATTAGATGGTTTTCAAAATGTTTTTAAGCTTGATAAATCTAGTGTTTTCAAAATATCTCGTTAACATGCTTTTTCGCTCATCCCATGCCACCATATCATTCATATCTCTAAATGGAATAACTCTCTTACCATATGAAACTAAAACATTTGCCTACGACCGTAACACGATCTTAAACTTGAAAAATTAAGTGTTTTTATAATGTCACTTAACATGTTCTTTCACTAAACTCATCAATTGGTATCTTGAAAGAAAATGCTACTTTTTCCGTGTGTGATAACATCAACTGGTGGTCAAAACACAGTCACGGTCAGTGTTTTATTTTCTATCCAGGTCTTGAATTTTGTATTTATTGATCATGATTTCCGATCACGACTGCTCTCTGGAATCACGTAAAAGAATCACCTTCTTATTCGAATACCAAACAAGAAGTGAGGATAAAAAAATTCGGTTAACTGATTACACAGGCAGGTCAAGTTTATATAAACATGCGCGCTGTGGATTTTCTCTCTCCTGTTTATCTGTCAAAGCCTCTAAGAAACGCAAAGAAAAAAATTGGCTTTATTTTTTTCGCATTTATTTTTCAGAAGGTGCCATTTCTTATATTAAATTGATAAGAGCTTTCCAAGGGTCAAAGACCCGCCATTTTTCAAAGTAAAAACTTGTTTTTAGCATAGTTCTTGTGATCGGGGATTAAAAAGTCGTGATTTGAAAAATATTGCTGTCAAACTATGTGATGCTTTGAATGTTTCAATATAATAACAATAGGAATTTTTTTTTTAAATGGATTTTGTATAGGACTCAAAAGTATATGTTCGACGCGTTTTAAATAATTTACTCGGAAATATTTTTTCTCTTGAAGTGTTTATCATTATCATTTAAATATGAATAACTTATTATCTTGTCGATAAGCGTCAATACTAACCTGCCAATTGTCTTGTTAACAATGGATGCTTTTTTAAATCTTTTTTCTGTTGTTAATAGTACATTAATTTTCAAATTGTTTTGTTACAAATAAAAATAAAAAAAATTTGAAAAAGAAATTTAAAGCTAGTTGAAAAATAATAATGAAATTGAAAATTTTTACTAACATGTTTGTTTTATAAATATTTAAGTACATTGTAAAATCTTTGGTGTAATACTCATTCGAAAAACTAAAATTTGTTTAAGTGTTTGTTAAATTCTACTTCAAGTTAATACCAAACTGGGCGTTTATGCACACTTAAAAGATACAGTTAAATCCTAAAACCAATAATTAACAAAGCGTACACCAAGCTAATATGTTTTTACTTCTTTCCTGGTTGGCAACAGGCCGGATAATCTGTTGTCGTTTTTGTGTGCTCCGCAAAATTTTTAAAAATTGTGGGACATTGTGATTTTATTTGCTTTAGAAATGATATAATTGAAGACAGAAAACTATAGATACAGATATTGAGTACACTAATTCTAAATATCAGTGTTAACGAATCACAAAAATGGTGGCACCTACTTTTCACCAAGTAGTGTAACAAAACCTTCTTATCGCTTTACTACAAACGAAACTATATCCCTGGTTGTTGATATAGTTAAGAGCCATTTTGGTGTAAAAAAATTGCAACCATTTTGGAGATTCTGATACACAACAAATTTTTACAATGCAAATTACTCCATTGTTATGTTCATGACACTGGTAAGTTTTAAATTTTGTTTTTTTTTTATGTTTTCTATTTCTTCCTCCTTTTTTTATTGAGACTTCGTAGACTTGAAAATTTTAAATTTTCAGTTAGTGAAATATGGCCGGTAGACAGTAATAACATAATTGACACCTTTTCCTCAAACATAAGTATTCCTTTTTATTTAATAGCCATTTTTTAGAATTTTTTTGTTGTTGTTGCTTGGATTAAAAAAAAATTATACTAGAAATTATTTACTACTATAAAAAGTTAATTCAATAATAAAAATGGTATAAATATGGGACACAATACTGACTTTTAAAGAACTTTATTTTTAAATATTTGGGGAGGCGAAATATATTTAATCTTAATGCGATATATATTTAATCTAATCTTAATCTCAATACAAGTTTGAATTATGTGAGCTGTTACAGAATTCTCTTTCCACATGAATCCTTCTGTCACAAATTGATGGATTCTGAAAGATCATAATTTTTTAATGGAGACATTGGAGTCTTTCTGCATTGATGTACTTTCATAATTAAACAATTAAAAAAATTATTAAAAAAAGTGACTGGTTGTTTATTTCCTTTTAGTCGCCACTTTTTTTGTTGACTCGTCCTGTGGCGAGTGGTTATTTTCAGGTCTAGACTTCCGCAATAGTTTAGTGTGGTTAAAATATTTAACTTTTAAACATTTTTATGGTATAATAAAATGATTCTTGTATTTATTTTTTTTCTTGCAATCTGCGTACACTTTCAATTTTCGTCTTCTTTCTAAAATTCCCATTAACTCTCTTCCGGTTTGAAAGTCGTTAACTCTCAAATGAAAAAGATATAATTACTTGGCAGTTAATTATTTATTTACCTGTTGGCATTATGTTTATTCCTACTCCGTTCCCAACAATCGTCTTTCATAAAAAACAATAAATGGTGTCACTTTCACCCCAGCAACACAATATGTCACCTGAAAGGTCTTCGCACGCCCGTCCCTAATGACCATTACATTGTCAAGTTCAACTTGTTCTCAGGTTAACAGATACTTTTCATGTATCCGTTACATTTGACTTGTTACTTGTCGTTAAACAATTCGTTATAGTGTTAAAAATTTTCAACAACTTTTGGGACATGGCATTTATTGGTATATCATGTTGTTTATTGTTATATCATTGTTATATCATTAAATAAATGACAAACAAGTTATATGTTTTGAAATAAGGAATTCATAATGTTTAACTTTATTTTTTGTATGTCCATTCTATTTAAGCCTTGTTTGTTATTTTTAGCATTATTTTGATCAAAAATATTAGGCTTTGAGATGTTGTGTAATAAAAAATGCACATAAAAACACCTTATTTATTTCCTTATAATTTTTAAATGGAAATTTAAAATTTATTGGGAAATAAATATATCACATTATATATTAATTATCTAAGAAATATGTTAAAAATAAAAAAAATATTTAATTTTAATTTTTTCTAAAAAAATAATTTTAATGACACTATGTAATTAACGATCGAATATAATTTAAAATTAATATAGTACATTTATTATTAATATAGTACAACTTGTACAAGGAATTATTAAGTTAACTCATCTCAGTTCAAAAGATGATCTTTTTTAGTAATGTTAACACCATGGTTAATTAGGGTTTAAATTGCATTCACCTGTTTTGTTTTATTTGTTAACTTTCTTTAGTTATTTAATATAAACTATAAAATAACTAATTAATTTGAATTATAGCTAATTAAGGTTCGTTACTAGATCGAATGTTTGGTTATATTTGCAATTTTTTTTCGGAACGCTTGCTTCGATTAGTCCTATGATTAATCCCCATTTTTTTATATATTTTTTTATTATATTTTTTTACATTCTAGAAATTTTAAATTATTTTTCTTATAGCTAATTAAGGTTCGTTACTAGATCGAATGTTTGGTTATATTTGCAATTTTTTTTCGGATCGCTTGCTTCGATTAGTCCTATGATTAATCCCCATTTTTTTATATATTTTTTTACATTCTAGAAATTTTAAATGATTTTTCTTGCAATTATCTCACCTTTGTTTGTTTTTTGACCTTGTAAATAAATACTCACACTTTTTGTGTCACTGGGATGAAATACTCAAGTTATTTATCTTTTTTATTTTAATAGTTTTTTTTTTTCTCTCTCTCTCGAAGGAAATGGAACATAACTTCCTACAGATTTGTTACAAAAATGTAGTGGGAAGTTGTTTATCTAGAATTGTAGGCTTTCAGTGCAAACGTAGTTCAGCTTTCCTAATATACCATTTTACGGTTTTTCTCTTTCTAACAAATAGAAAGTTTAATTGTCATTTTACGTTACTAAATTTCACTTACGTGGTAAAAAACAGCATTTTGGAACAAATGCAAAGGTGCCAACTACTACGATTAATTTCATCGTTAAGATTTCGGTCTTACGGTTGAGCCATACTTTTCACTAATAATCTGTTTAAAATAAGTTTTTTCCCCTAACTACCAACATATGCGAAATTTTATCGTCTGCAACTTAGCTACGATAGTTTTTTTTTATTCTTTAAACAATTTTAAAATCAATAAATGAAAAATCAACAATGAAAAGCGATTTGATAGAAACAAGAAATTAAAAAAAAAAAAAAAAAAAAAAATAGAAAATTAAAGAAATTTTCCCCCTTCCAACAACTATTCTGAACTCCCCCTTCCAACAACTATATATTTTCTCTTTATTTAAAATCAAACAAATATAAACTCAAATCTGAAGTGCTGTGAACAAAAATTAGTGGTTAAGGCAATAAGTGCTAGTTCTAATTTAACTAATAACTAGAAAATTGATTCAAAGTAATCGATTTAATTGTATCACATAATGATAAAGTATAAAGTTAGATAATTTTAATGTATATAACTTTTAATTTAGTACCTTTTATCTAAAAGAGTTCCTTTTTTGTTTCATTGTAAGTTCATGCATAATATTGTAAATATTACATACCTATCTAGAATTAAGTAAAATATACCTCTTAAAATTTTTTTTATTTGAATTTCGTAAACGTCAATTGTATATATATCTGTGTTAATGTACAGAGCGGAAAAAAAAAAAAAAAAAAAAAAAAACGGACCACCGTAAATAACTTTTTATTTAATGATCGTTTTAGGACTCATTCTTAATGATTTGACGGTGTGACGTCAAATATGCTAATTAATTAGTGCAGACGATATTTTAGTTTACGAAATAAGACACAGTAAAGTTTTTTCTTTGATCAAACATACCTTTTTTTTTAATGAAAATAAGGTCTTGTTTTTGTGAAAAATCAAATAGTTTTAGTTTTAAAACTATGAGTTGACGTCAATGACTTCGTTTTCCAAAAGAATAGATTTGCGAAGGGTCAGTTTTTCCGATAATAAATTTTATTCATCTAAAGTGACCCCTGGCCTGTTTTGTTAAAAATATAAAATTCAGTACATGGGAAGGAGGGTAACGGTAATTTGCTGTATGAAAATGAATAAATGAGACTCCTAACGATACATATAACTGCTCAAAATTCAGCCATTGTTTCTTTACGAATGCTGGTAATATATTTTTCATTTTATTTAATTAGACAGGAAAAACGCAAAACATCGTAATTATTAGTAATTTAGACTAAAATTTCGTTGAACAGGTTAGTAATTCTTTTGTTTCGATGAAAAAATTGGGTTTCGTCTGCCACGATGCGTAGCCATTTATTAAACTTGATTTTTTTCTATTGCTCTTCAACCAATTGTTACTAAATTACTGTTTCATTACTAAAAGAAATGAGAAAAGGGAAATAAAAATTTAAGTTCACACAATCACGATTGCGGTAGTTGCTTATTTATTCATTAAAGTTATTAAAAAAGGATACATTCTTTACTTAAGGAGGAATAAATCTATTTAATTCCATGAAAGTATTGTCTGCGCTTTATTTATTTATTTTTCAATCGTTTGCGATTAAAACCGTTTATTGGAATTTTTTTTTATTTTCGCTTTAATTAGCATACCGAAAGTCATAACTGTAACCATAAAAAAAATCTTCCCATAAAAATAATCTTTATTGGTTGAAAAGACTTAGTTTTTTTTCCTATCTGTTTCGTTAATTAAATGGTGAGTTATAGAAAAAGCTAAATAATGAATTTTATAGATAGCATTGCCTTTGCTGATTATATTAATGAAGAAAAAAACGATTTGTGTAATAGATTTTATGCCGTTTCAACGTTAGTTGATTGTAAATATTAATTTGATGCTAGTTGAAATAGTTTACGAAAGCTACAAAAATTTTATTGGCAGAAATCAATTCTAAACATTTATTGTAAATCCTTGGCATATTTATTTCAGCTTCGTTCCTAAAAATATTTCAACGACATAAAATCGTTTTTTTCCCACCCTTCTCATTAATATCGACAAGTTTATGAAACGATGTAAAAAATAAAAAAAAATGATTTTTTCTTTTCTTTATATATTCAGAAGCAAAGAAAAGTGACAAAAGAAAACGCCGTTGAAAGATATAATAAAAATTTATTATGCAAATAAATGAATGCGGTTATGACTGTAATATTTTTATTACTCTGACGATCCATTTAAAACAGATTAATAGGGTCTATTTATGAACAAATATTACTTTAATGAATAGAAATGGTACGATCTGTGATTGTAATTTGTATGTTTAGTAAATAGATAAACAGAGACTGAACACCATTTTGTACGTAGTGTACTTTCTTATGATAAATACCATACACATTTTCAAAATATTATTTTGGTTATTCTAAAGTTTCAAAACTTTTTCGCATTTTTATCTTCCATTAAGAAATCTTCTTTTTCAATTAAAAATTGAATCATGTAACAGTTTGAAAACTAGTTCTTTATTTCGTTTTTTAAGACTTGTAATCGCGACAACGTTAAAAAAAAAAAAAAAAATCTTTTGAAAAAAAAGAGGTATTTATTATTTTTAGCTTGCATTTTTTTATCACATCAAAACGAATAATATTTTAGATTAAATATATTTTCCTTGTAGAAAAATACCAAACTGCAATGAGCTCACTAAACAGTATCAATGGTCAGAATCGATGGAATGGAAGTCCGTTTGCGGACCCTTCAGAAATTTTTTAACGTTAAAATGGACTCTTCTCAAAATATTTCATCATAAATAAGGACTCTTCACAAAATATTTTTTAGCGAAAACAGACCCTTCGCAAACTTTTTTCCATCGAAAAACGGAATCAATGACGTTTGCTAATTCACGATTCTGGAAGAATTATGTGCTTTTTTTCTCCACAAAAATGGAACCATATTTCCAAATAATTTTCACAAAAGAGACTTTTCTTAAAATAATTCAAACGAAAAACTGATTTTTAGTGTTTTTCACAAATCAACACCTTATTTTCACAAAAATGGACTTTTTACAAAAAAAAATAACCGTCAAAAGGGAAAGTGATTCTGTCATTTTAACCCTACTCAAAAATTTACGTGTCTTCTATTTATTTATTCACTTTTTATTTATCTGAAGCTTTGTATTCACTTATTGTTATTGCCAAAACTTCTTAGAATCGTCGTACATTGAGTCAGGCCACACTAACTCGATTCATGTTTAAAGACACCTCATGAATTGAAAATTATGCGGATACAATTGGTTTCCGTTCTAAGAAATGTTCGAAATGCTCTATACAGAGGAAATGAAGCACTCCATTTTATGACGAAATGTGGCAAGCGATTTTTCTCGAACAAATCTTAAGCGTGTTTTTTCCGGGAGATAAAAAAAAAAGTAAAATCCAGAAAATTTCAATGGATTCTTGGGCTTCTTTAAGCTTTAGAACAATAGTTCGGGTCTATTGGTTGCTTCCTAGAAAACACAAATAAAAGAAAAACTAAAACACACACAAAAAAAAAGAAAACCAAATAAATCGAGAATCCCTTTGTTACAATCATAACGGTTGATACCATCATATTCGATTTCTTCCATTGGTTACGAAAAACAATTTTTTTTTCTTTCGACAACAAGGTGAACTGACATTGTTGATCATTTATTACTCTCGTATCATTCATTGTTCAATGGACCACCGTTATTAAATTACAATTTTTTTCATCATTTTACGTAACTGCAACCAGGGTAGGTCATTGGCCATGGAAGATGAAGCACAATTAGCAGTGTGTCTGATTGAAAACGGTAATACTCGCGTGGGCGATTGTGGGGATAAATTGGAATGACCAAACACAAAGAATCACTGCTTACACAAAATGACCGCTTGCTAGTGACCTGTTTTCGGATTTTTTTTTTTAAGTTACTAAATATTTTTGACCCCAAGTTTCTATTTTCCCTCAATTTTCTACTTTTTTTTTGTATGACCCGTTCCGAAGCTTAATCTTATCCAACTTCACTCTATGGTATTCTAATTATATTTTAGGGCTTTAATTATTTTCACATGAAATTGAAGGAAAAAGAAACTATATCTTTCCAGCCTTTTTTCTTATTACATATTCTAAACAAGTACTTATTTTAGTAAATTATAAACAAATGCTAATATGTTATTTTTATAGTGTGATGTAGTATAATTTCTAAAAGTTTCCGTTAAAGCGTACTTATATCAATTTACATAAAATGTCCAAGACTGCGTCTTGTGGCAATGTGCAATAAATGAAAATTTACAGATACTAAAGTTACTTACAAAGTTTAAAATGCTATTCATATTAAAACTTATGATCACTATACGATAAGAACGTCCACCTCGTAAATTGACGACGTGGTCAAAATTAAGATTAAGATTGACAAAACTTTTAAATTCTGTCAATACGGCTAATTTTGTAACCCTTAAAGCAATTTAATGCGCACTTCATTGGTACTGTGTCACAAAACTTGCCAAAGCTTTCATAAATAAATTACCTTCTGTTGATTTACAACAGATATGTATTTTGATACCTGCAGAAATCAGAAGGTTAAATCAGTTAAAAGTTAATTCATGAATTATAAGTTAAGTAAGTTACATTTACAAATGAAATTGCAATTATTATTTATGACTATGAAGAAAAACTTATTTTATTATATCTATGGATTAATCTTATTTTTAAAGTTATATTTCGTTTGCGAATTATGCACATATTTGTTTTATGATTTTCTATAATTATGATGTTATTAAAATTGTCTTAGATCTGTGCTATATTTTTTATAAGTTTGATGTAAAAACATTTTTACCATAATTTATCCTTTTTTCTTTTATATAATCTAAACACAATTTTACCATAATTTTGCCTTTGTACCCTTTTCAAAAGAACGAGAGAGAAAAGGCTGAGTTCAACAAAATTCGAATAATAGGTGGAATAATCTTTCTCCAAAAAATTCGCGGCCATCTAACTTTTTTACTTCCTTCTTATGCTCGACATTGATTTACTACTTCCTGCATCTTAAAAAAATGTTGTTTTTTTTCCCGTTTTTACGGTCTTTTTTTTTTTTTTTTCGTTCTTAAAGTGAAAGATGAATACATCTGAATTGAACTATAGTAATCATGCAGCATATCTAATGTCGCAACATCTAAGAATCTGTTTCTTATAAAGAGCTTTATGCAAATTTCTTTCTTTCTTTTTTTTTATTATTTATTTATTTTTTTTAATTGAACTCGTATTATTTTTTTCTTTACGTCGTCTTCATAGGATTGCTTGGATAAAATAAACCAAAATGAGAATATTTCAGAATATTTACTAATGATAAGTATTTATTGTCAATCAATGTTATTTTTTTTTCCCTTTAAATTAAGGCTTTTTGAAAAAAATAACTACTTAGGACAAACGTAATGATTTTATTAAACACTCTTAAATTCTGTTTTATCTAAATGTTTATTGTTCTGATGTATCTTCGTCTCATTCTGTCGCATTCATGACTGGCAGGAGAATTTAAAGCATATCTTCTAATCAGAAAGTTTGTGCCCCCCGCCAGCTAATCGGGGTAATCAACCCTCAACCAAAAATCAACAAACCCCCAAAAAAGAGAAAAAAATTGCAAACGTGTAAATTAATTCGTTATAAATATGAAAGATGATTAATGATGAGCCACATTTTTTGAATTTTTCAACCGAGTTATTTTAAGAGCGTTTTTGGCGACGAAAATGATTTTAATGTCGGCAATGCGATGTTTCTTTGCCTTGTCTTGTTACGGTGTAGAAATCATGGAAATGTGTAAAGTACCTATCTTGAAACAATTGTAATGAACAGTTTGAAGTAATAATGTCACCTTTGGTAAAAAATGTTTCTTATCATTGATTTGCCCCAAACCCTTCGTATAAATAAGTACCATTCGATGAGGGAATATTAATGTTGATTGCCTCAATGTTACAAATAATCACGTGGGTTTAAAAAAAAAAAATAGTTGTTGTTTGCCATTTTTCTGTTTTTATTCCTTTTTCTCAGAAACAAAAAGGGAAATAAAGGAAGAAAGAAAATTCTCAAATTCAGAAATCAATTTAACTATAAGATAAAAGATTAACGGAAATTTTTTTTTGTTTCCTTTTGTCTGGTAAATAGTATTGTATTTTTGTTAAAAGATCAAATTCATTTTGACTTTTCCCTTTTGCTCAAAATATTTATGAGAATTCTGCCCTCTGACCTTGATAAAAACGGGCATTTTTATCGCTATCATCTTGCCTATTATTACAGCCCTTTATACTAAACTTCAGAAAGATTACCAGATATAATAGTTTCCTCATATCTAAAAAGAAAATGTGTAGTTGTTTGTGTTTGACATTTTACTCTGGTCGTGCTGAGAAATTATTTGAAAACTGGGAGTGGCAACATTTTTTTCTGCTTATCACATACCCAAGTTGTGATCTACTTTAGCGAGGATGAGTGTTAAATCCTGAAAATTATTACTCTTTTGTTTTTAAATGAATGTGTAATGGTGAAATAGCAATACCACGCCCTAACACTATCAGCTACACTTTTTCGCATCTAAATAGAGTGATGAAACATACTAAGTTGTTTTCTTTATTTTTATGTTAGCTAAATAATACAGAATAGTTTTTGTTTCTTCTTAAAGAAACCAATGAATCAAAGTTAATTAATTTTTCGTTTATAAATGTATTTTATATTTTAGAATTGCCTTGCACCTGATTTGTAATTAATATAACTTCGTTAATTAATTAAATTAATAAAATTACTTGTTTTTTCTTTTAGAAAAAACTTTTTTGTATTAAATTTCAATTGTGTTAATACCTTATGAATGATTGTAATATTAAGTACTATAAGCAACGACATAAGTAGGTTATTCAAAGGTTAAATGCAAGGCGGTACAACATTTTTCTACATTTATATTGCATTTTGTTTTTTGATTAAAAAAACTTATATTTTAATAGTCATTATTTAATTGGTATTGATTATTTGATAGATTTTGTTTTAGATCCAAAGTGTAACTCTTAGAGAGATTTCTTGCGTTTTTCTTCACTGTCAGGAAAAGTTTCAAATCAAAATTTTAAGTAATTTCTACTACTATCATTAAATAAACTTTGATAGAATATTTATCCTTTCCGAATGATAATTTAATTAGCATATTGGTGTAAATTCTTAAAATTTAATATTTCTTAGCCACTCCACAATGAGTCAAATGATTGATAAATATTATTGATAATATTTTACAAAATTTGTTAAATTATGTGTCCGATTTTAAATATTCATTTTTATATCAAATATTTTCTAGCAATTGAATGTTTCCTCTCGTTATAAGTAAAAAGTCATAAATATATAATTTTGTATATAATATATAATAATAATTTTGTTATCTTAAAACAGAAATTTAAATGACAAAAGAAAAAAAACGTTTTTTAAAACAGATAAAAACTGACTTAATCTTTTCCTTCTTTTAAAAGTATTTTCTACTATCGTTTAAGTTATATTTTATAATTAATATTAACAGTATAAATAATAATTTTAAAATACTTTATCAGTTTCTCCACCTTTTGTTGTATGCTCGTTTAATAAACTTCATCTAGCCGTTTATTTTATGATTTTGGGTTTTTGAAATATAACTAAATTATATATATCTAAACAAAATGATTGCATTATTAGTTTTGAGCATTTTTTTAAGTAATTGAATAATTGTTCTTAACTTTTTTAATAAATTATCTTCAACAACTGATTCAACTATCTTCAGCAATTGTCTTATCAACAATTGTCAACTATCTTCAACAATTGTCTGATAAGTTCTAAAATTATTTCGAAAACCCAGCATTGATAGAATAATCGTTTTATCAAGCCAACATTGATAAAATCGTTTTATCAAACCAGTGTTGATAGAAATTGTTATCTCAAGCCAACATTGGTTAAATCGTCTTCTCAACATTGGTAGAATCATTTTCTGAAGCCATCAATGAGAAAATCGTTTCCTCAAGCCAGCTAGCTATGACAGAATCGTTTTCTTTAGCCAGCTTTGATAGAATTGTTCATGTTGTGATTACTAGAATCGGTTTTTCACATCACCTTTGATAGGACCGCCTTTCTCAAATCATCGTTTGTTTTTTTTTCCTTTTAAAATATTAAATGAAGTAATGAGTATCAAAACTATTTGGGCTAAGGGAAGGGGTTACAAACCGTGTATTATGAGCCATAAAAAAATTTCAAATATAATTTTATAAATTATAAATAGAAGACTACCCTTTCGATTTTTTTTTCCTTCTCTAACTGCTGTAGGTTATTATTATTTTATAACTTTATAACATAAAAACAATTTTTTTACCCTTTATTATAACAGGATAGGATTACCTTGAAATCCATTCCTTCGTACATGTTCTTATCTTAGCCACTTGACTTATGGTTTTACCTGCGTATAAAACCAGCCTTCGTAAAAAAAAAAATTAAGGAAAAAAAGTATAATATTTGCAGTTGTACTGTATGACTCAATGTAATACATAGACACACCATCTGGGAGCTATTGAAGCGCAAGTGTTGGAGAGACACGCCATTTGTCTGTAGTTCCTCCCATATAAATGATAGGGGAAAGCGGGGATGCACATTTATGCATCGTATCAGTTACATTTACGATCCTAATGACAGGTTGATAGGACCGCGTGTGCCGGGGATACTTGGAAATACGTCATAGTTGGTATTGCGTCACTTTTTCAAGAGAAGGAGGGGATCAAAATTATAAGCTTTAGGCTTATACTCTATCGATTGGAAAGGAACCGTTATTTTTATAATTATTTTGATCAGGCTATTCGTGTTGCCAAAATACGTTAGGTAATTGTTATTTCGATGGGATCAAATGCATTATGTTTTATAGCTATATGAATCATATCAAATGTTTTTTTGTGATTCAAAATCTAGGGACGTTAACTTGCCGGGCTACCATTTAGTTGGTTATCGTATTATTATTGGTTTAATAAATGCGATTTTTTTTTATTTTTATTTTTTAAATGACTGGCCAATGTGGGAAATAAATAACTAAAAGATATATAATTTTCAAGTTTTATTTCTTTATCATTTTAAATATTGTGTGGATTCAAAACGTCGGTGGTGATATCTCTGAATCTTTGTTACAATGCTTGAAAAAATAAAAATTTTGAAACCAATTCACGGTGTAAGTTTTCGATTACAAATTGAATGTGGTTGTGAAGAAAAATTTATATCACCATATATATTCCCCCGTTACAAAGCTATGCACAATGCGTTTTTTTTTTTTTTTTTTTTCTTTCTTTTTTGTTTTGTGTTTGACAGAAATAGAGCTATTTTATCCTTGTTATTCTACTTTAAATGTGTAGTTTTGAAAATTATTATTTTTGAAGTATTTGTATGGGTTAGATTTGATTGGTTGTTACAGTAGAACTTATTGTTCCGATTGAAAAACTTGGTAAAATAAATATTTCTCTAAGTTTTGTCTCGAGGTTAAAATCACGATTCTGGGAAAAAGAAAAACAATTTTTCCGACAGTTCGTTGCTCTAACCACGGATTTTTTTTTTTTTTTTTTTTTTACCTATTGTGCTTCTTTTCGCAGACAAAAGGCTTAGCAAACAAAGATTGCAAACGATAACTTTATCAACCCATAGTAACTGTAACTGCAGGTGCAGAACGAACGTTGATATCGTTTGGTAATTGTTATTTATTGCTCAATGTTTTTTTTATTTTTTAATTTTGCTCAATATGTCTTTGAAATGGTATAAATAAATTTTTCAAACACATTTTTCCTCATTTTGTGCTTTAAGTTTTCATATGATTTTCAAAGGTAAAATTCGATTTTTTTTTTTTTTTTCACTATTGAAAAGGTTTTTTTCCCTCAAAAGACTTTGTGAAAGGAAGGTATAAATCTGAAGATATGTATTTGTTCAATTTACGAGCAAATGGGGAATTTAATTATAGTTCATTGCTCAAGAAATAATGGGCTTTATAAAAACGTATGCGCTATGTGCATTCGATTTTTATTAACAACAAAAAAAAAAAAATTTTTTTTTTCTCCTACATTTGTTCGAGAAGAAAGGAAATATTAACTATTAAATGATGCGTGTCTTATAATGTTTATGTCCCAACGATTGAACGTTTTTATTTTAGAAAATTTTTTCTTTTATGCCCTAGAATAGTTTTACAGAAAAAGTTCCAAAGTTGGCTCAGTTCGTTTGTGCTGTGTAGAAAACTAGCTCTGTTCTTGCCAAATTGATATTCGGATTTATCTTTATCTCATTTTTTTTCATATTATATTTATTAATTATTGCGTATGCAAGCTTTTTTTTCTCATTACGAAGTACGGCTTATAAGCTCTTATCAAACTGAAAAACAAATAGCTCAAAGTAAAAAAAAAAAAAAATCATTATGAAGATCTATCCTAGGTTATGGTTGGATTCGAACCCGCTATCTTTACGCTATTGAATAAATTGTGGTATAACGAAACTACTCGGCATTTTCTAAACATTTTTTTTCTTCTCCTCTAACGAAACACAGTAATGTTTAATAACTAAAGGTACCGAGTTTGAACATTTCTAAAGTTAAGTGATATGAACAATTCGTGTTCCAAAATTCGACAACAATCCAGTAATGTTTAATAACTAAAGGTACCGAGTTTGAACATTTCTAAAGTTAAGTGATATGAACAATTCGTGTTCCAAAATTCGACCAACAAATTCAGAGGGGGGATAAAAGGCATCAAGCGGGTGGAAATTTAACATAGAACATGGGGAAAACAATGTACAAATCAGTAGTCAAATATTTTAATTACCAGCTTCACAGTTCTGATGAAACTCATTGCTAAATAAAATCTTAATTAATTAAGTAAAATTTTACCATTTCTCAAAATTTTTCTAATGTAAGATAGATATTTGAAGATCTCTGATTCACTAGCAGTTGGAAGTCTTTGAGCTAAGACTTATGTTTAGTTTTCATATGCATACTTTACTCTTTTTCCTTTCAAACTAAACAAAAAAAATATCTGTTATAAAATTTTAAATTCAGTTATAAAATTTTGAAATGTGTAAAAAAAATATAAAATGAAAAAATAAAAATTATTTTGACTGTTGATCCATAAATAAGTGAACTCAACTCACTTAGATACCTGCATATGACGTCATCGTAGACAAATAAAGGCATCTGTCGATTCGGTGCCGATCAGGTTTGACACACACGCGTAGCGTAGCTTGGTATCCAATTATATCTTATTTAAATCACACGGTTAGGCATAATCATTTCACTTCTCCAATTGCAAGTAATCAAATTTTATAATCAATGTGGCATTTGCAAGTTGCCCATTGGCTTCATATTTTCGCAAATTTCGACTGCCATCTTACAAAATAAGGTTTATAGAGTTTAGGATCTGATTTTATGACCTCGAGCGTCAGGAGTTAAACTCAAGATCATCTCAAGCAAAAGAGAACAATTGCAAGAAGTAAACTATTTCCATTATTTAACCACATTTTGTTAGAATGAAGTAATAAATAGTTCAGCAAAGTATCATCAAAGTTCATCAAAGTATCATATATGATGACTAATGATTTATGAATTAACAATTTCACACTCCGCCTTTTCAATTTCTATTGTTCACTCTTCTAATCCTTCTTGTTACAAAAATGAAGATCCCCTCTTGTTGATTAACTTTCCATAATTTCCTGGTCTATCTCATTTTCTTCCAATTGAGTTTTCCGTTCGCGTGGTTCTCCCCCCCCCCCTTTCATTGATAACTAAATAGAAATTATCTTGTCTCATTTAATTATTGAAAAAGAAAATAGAATAATGAAATTCTCTTATTTTCGTTCTAGATTTAATCTAAAAAAGGCTTGTGTTATTTTTGTTTCGAAAGGTAAAAGAAAAATAAAATAGTAAAAAGGGTTAATGCAAGGATTAGGTAGTTGGACTAAATCGTGACAGACGATAATAAATGTTATCTTAGTGGAATCGTTTTATAAAGACATTTGTTACAGATTTCAATTCCTTTTTCTTAAAACCGTTTGCATTGTTTGAGGAAATTTGAGTTTTAATTTGATTTTTTTAGAAGTGTTATAAAAGTTGAATGACTTGCATTTTTTAGTTGTACCTTCTTGTTATACTTTTTTCTAAAGGTTAACTGCCTTTTATTTAATAATAAAAATTTTAACTTCTTTTTTTTTTTCATAAGTTGTTTAAACAGTTCTTTATTGTTACAGTTCTGCGAAAAAGTTATATTTTCTTTTGATGATTTTCCTTAACATTATTTTTCTATGGTTTTGAATTTTTCTTAGAATTTTAAGAACAATATATTTTTAATTTTATATTGAAAAAATGCTGTTATGATGGTAGAGAAAAAAAGTATTTACATTTGTAATTGCGTGCTTGTATCTTTTTTTTTTCAGTCACTGTATATTTAGCAATAAAAAATTTTTTTGAAATTCCATTGCTCACTTTAAATTAGTTTTAAATTGATAAATAGTTCCCTTTGATCTTTTGTCGGAAAATAAGTTTTTTTTCGTACTCAAAACTTTTAATTTTTCTATTAATTAACCAAATTAGCCGTACTATAATTGAAATCATAATTGAAACAATTTGAATATTCTTTTAATAATTCGACTATTTGTATTTTTTTTCTGTGTTAACGAATTTTAATAATACTATGCTTTTTGTTGTGTTTAATTGAATTTAACAATTGAATGATCTAACTATTTCGGTAGCTGCTAAAAAACATTTACACTTGTAATTGTGTGTATTGTTTTTGGACAGCATTCTTTGTTTAAAAAGAGCATGTTCGTTCTTAGGTCATGGGCCATAAGTGCTGCACTGTAATTGAATTCGTGCAATAATGCCGACGAAGTCAAGATCTTTGTACTTATATTGACCATATAAAAATATTTTTTGCCGGTACATAAAGAATAATTTTATCATATGTGTTTGTTTTTTTTTTTTTAAATCGTTTTCAATTCAAATTACAGGAACAATTGCTATAATGATGCCAGGTTGTGTAAAACGTGTAATCATATATTATTGCCGAAGTATTTATTATTTTTAATTACCATGATGTCATATTATCAGAAAAATGGAAATTAATATTTTAACTGCTTGCTTAAAAAATGTGATAATCTGTATTATCTTAAAGTTTGTAATTTGCATCAAGAAAGTGAGCAATTCCATTATCTGATGTAAAAAGGTTTGAAAAGTTTCTCAACCTAAAAAGTTATCACCGTTCGTAAATCATTTTATTTTTCATGCCGAATGCGTGTGAAGCTTTCCGTATAGTTTATTCAGTAAGTTGAGTTTTTTTTTTTTTTGTTTTTTTTTTTTACCACATTTCCCGCAGTTATACCATTCTTACTTTTATTCTTTAATGAAATCGTTTCACATCGCTTGATCCAATAGAATTTTTTCGCTTATTTTTCCCACCAGGTGTATTGTTAAAATGGATTTTTTCTCAGTAAAAAAGCTTTTAATAGTTTCTAACTATGTACTAATCGTCTGCAAAAACGTCGGGTATTTGAAGAAAAAAAAGAATAGGAATTGTGTTGTTCATATATTATTAATTTAAATGTTCATGCAAAACGATATGAAAAAATTGGATACAAAAGTTTAGTTTTGTATACTGGTTGTCTCAAAAGTTGCGCACCTGTATTCTCTTACTGTAACAAAATTTTTTTACTGTACTCTGTAAAATATTATCTTTCAAAATCTTTTTTGATATTTTGAAATGCTATGTTCAAAGATAGATTTATTTGTTTTAATCATTGACTAATATTTAAATATTACCCCCAAAAAGACAGAAAATATTTTGTATATTGATAGCTTATTTCAAAGACATTTGATTTTATGAAAATTAAGCTCATCAATCATGCCTAGTAATAGTTTGTATAGCGCGTAATATATTTTTATTAGCTTGAGAAAATAGATATTATTGGATAGATTAAAAAAACAATAGATTTTTTATTACTATGAAAGGAACCAAGAGCCTAAACATTTCTGCGTAATTCATTAAAAAAATAGATTTAACTGACAGAAGAGGGAGGGAGAAAAAGAAAAAAAAAACTGCAAAATAAAAAAAATAAAATTTATTTTTGTATTTAGAAAGGAACCAATTATTACTGTTATATGTTATAGATTGCATACATTTTGGAAAGTTAAGTGATATCATTTCTGAATAGTATTAAGAATATTTTAATATAATTTAAAATAAATAAAAAATTAAATAAATATTTTAAAAATATTTTAACCATTTTGAAACATACAAGTTTTTCAGCGAAACTATGTATTATTAGAAGAATTATGGCTCACATAAGAATATAATGCAGTTTTAATGGTTAAGTGCAATTAGGATTTTAAAGTTACTCTTCTCTTCTTGTGCGGAATTGCATAAACTAGTGTCAATGCAAAATTAACTGAGACAATTACTGATGAGCCATAATTAATTAATAGGTTTATTAAGACAAAAAGACAAGGCGTATATTTTCTGCTCAACAAAAAAAAATGAAAAAAATTTTTTTATGTGTAACAAGTCCCATTTTCTTGTAAAATAGCTTTTATTCCTTAAAGGTTTAGCTATATTTTTATATATTTTTTTGAAATAAAACCCAAATACCATGAGCAATATATTTAAATCTATATATATATTTCTCTTACACGGCACCAAAAAAAAAAGCCACATTACAACTTCCCGAATGGCAACGTTAGAAAATCTAGCTGAGGTGGCTCAACATATAGCGCTTTTAAAAACGGAAACAATAACTAGAGTGAGCATTATCAGGTTGTTCAATTCATCTGCGGCAAAAATAAAAATAAACAACTTAAAAAATAAAAATGCTGTTGCCAGCCATAGAATTTTTTGAAAGTTAACTTAGCAACATAAATCAAAATTATGATACCTGAGCGCTTGACGTAACAAATCCTTCAATTCTATAAGTGTTGTATCGCCAAATGCCCAAATTAACAATTGCAATTTCAAATTAATATTGAAATGTACAGGTTTAGAATTTTCTACAGTGAAAAGTTTTCTAAACTTCAGTATTCAAAAAAGTATACAAAAGCTAGACGTTAAGAACATATCCAATGAGCGAGCAAAGCGAGCATTGGATTGAGAAGCAATCCGAAATGAACTGCGAAAGCAGTTCCGGGGGCTGGTGAGCGCCAGCGAGCAGGGGGCGAAGCCTTCTAGTGTAAATATATTAAGACTAAGTAAATTATTGTACAGATTTCTTTCTTCATACGTTTGAAACTGTTTATTTTCTTTTTTTTTCTGTAACTTGTCATTGTTTCACGGTAAACTCTAAAATTATAGCTAGAATTTTTAGAGGAAAAATTTTTTTTTTTTAAAACTTACATGAGCTGCAATATAAATAAAACAATATTGTTGATTTCAAGCCACGTGACAGTCGCCGCTTGCATGCTTTTTAAATCTCCATAAGAAAACAAGATTCTTTGTATACTTTAACTCTTGTTACTTTATTTTAACTATTTCTATCTTACGTGACAGGGTACGTACGCAACTGGAAAAAATAAATAACTGGTATCAATTTTATTATAAAGAAGCTGAAAATTTCTTAATATTAGCTTTCACTATCGAATTAAAATTTCATATCCGCCTCCTTCTGATCAATATATGTTTACTTAGATAAAACAAAATATTCTGGTAGCTATAAACATAATAATTTTAAAAAAAAATTATATTTAAACTGCTGCCACTTTTTTATTTTTTCCAGATGCGTATGAACCCTGAGTGAACTATGTAAAACAATATAGTTAATTTCAGGCTACGTGAGGATCGCCTTTTTCATATTTAATCATCTAATGAATAAAATAAAATAAGGATTCTTTTTATATTTCAGGCCACGCGAAAATTGCCGTTTGCATACTTCCAAAGGAAACAATACGAAATAATGTTTTATCCTTTTTTACTTTCTTGTTTTTTGTTTTGACAAGAATATTTCTATATTAAGGATATAATAAATAATTAAGACATTTATTTTTACATATAAATAAGTATATAAAGGTAGATGAAGCTAACATTGTTATTTAAAAAATATGGAACAATTCTTTAAATTTTAAACTCATGTATAAATAATTTTAACAGAAGTTTCATTTACTCTAAACCTAGATATCATTTGAATTTACTTTCTCTTGTTGTGTAAAGTTTGAAAAGAAAATTACGGTATTTAAGTGCAGAAATTATATGAATTAGTGGAAAGATTTTAAACAGTTCGTAGTAAAGGGGTTCTTTCAATAACCTCTATCATTATCACCACTTTACGTTAGGAATGTGAACGAACAGAAGAAAAGTCAAAGCATTAATTTAAAACGAAAAAAATTGAGAAAAAATAAATAATAAGCCAACGACCGCAGAGGCTTAAATGTGGCCTACAGGCAAACGATCTCAATCGAGTTAGGTTTTCTTCTTTTTTCTTGACTTATTACGCTGTTTGTTGCCCACGCGTTGTTTAAAACTTTGACTTCTGAACTTGACCTAAAAATTTTCTTTTTGCTTTTGTTTTCCACTTTTATTGCATTTTTTCATTTGTCGACCTTTTACTAATGCTACTTCAAATTCATAACGCTCTGAATAATATTCATATTTTCTAAGGTGAAGGTTAAAAATAAGTTATATTTTCAGCGGAAGATAAGCAATTGTTATCGTTTTCGGAATGAAGAAGTAATAGTTTGGTGAAGATGATTTTTGAGCAGGCGATAATTTTGTTCACAATATAACGATTACGATGAAAATTACATTGAAGAGATGCGGCAATTTTCTCTAGGTAACGGCTGATCTAATGATGATATGCATTTGCAATTGGGTCTCTATTTTGATGTTTATCGGGAAAAAAACTATTGTTCTTTTTTTTAAAAAAAAGAAAGAAAAGAAAAGTGGCAGGTTATTCGACATTAACTCACTTCAAAACGTCAAGATGATTTATCGGGAAAGAAATTCTAAATTTTCTGAATAATGAATTTAGAGAGGAACTATAGTATTTTCTACGACTGTGCAATTCTTAACCTATTTTGAAAACGACAATTAAATGAAAACATAAATCTATATTTCATATTATAAAACACAGAATATCTTCGTTTTAGCAACGTTTCCAAAAATCTTCATTTAAATTTCAAAAACCTCGCTTAAACTGGATTCCGAATGTTAATTATATTTGTAAATGAAATCTTAATGGTTTTTGAATTAACGTTATTCATTATTATTACAAAAAAATGTCTATGTTTCCACTTATGCTATATTTACTTCTTCCAATGCTTATAATTTCGAAGGAAATATTTGCTATAAAAACGAAGTACCTCACTTCGTGTCCATGTCATCTCTCACTATCTTTCATGTCATCTTTCATTATTTTCTAAAGAGTTATTTGTTTTTTACTCCGGTACTTTTCGAACAACTCATTATTTCCAGTCTACCGAAAACTTTTTTTTTTTCTCGGTGTCACCCTCTCCGTGGGCCTGGGAAAAGACTTTCAACTTCCTGCGATTGCTACACTTTTTATTCTTGCATTAAAATAATAAGAAAAGAAATGTATGTGTCTAAATTTTTTTTTCTTCTCTACGGTAGAAATTTGATTAAAGAAGTAATTGCTGGGTTCTAACAAGAAAAGGTAATTGGAAGAACCCGCTTCTCTTGTAGACGCTTCAGAATTAAAAAAGTTCTTTTGAACCGATTCGTTTGCTTGAAAGGATTCGATGTTTAAATTTTAGCTGACTTTGGGAAGATGCAATAATAAGAATAAAATAAATAGAAAATTTTTATGATCCAGGCTTGTGACTCATTCTGACCTCCCTTTACCTCCCCTTCTATATTTTCCCTTCAAATGACATCACAGAAAACGATTTTCTCTCCCTAAAAGTTAATTGCCGAGTTGAGGGATGTGTTGGATTCTTATCGTCTGCGATGAATCAGCACTTCTCGGCTCTCTCATAACGTTTCTTCTTGTGAATGTTGCGGAATTTGAGGGAAAATAATTAGGAAATAAGAAAAGAAATTACTTTTTTTTATTTTTGCTTCGAGAGGAAACTTCTGTTCTATTTCTTAGCAATCTTCTCTTTGCGGTAAAAGTTCTGAATAGTCCTTTGTTTTTCAAGTGTTAGGGGGAAGAAATATTTGCTTTGTTAGTTTAGCCGCAAACGATATATCTGCGATGAAAGCTACAATCAATAAAATGGTTCTTTGAAGTTTATATTTGTTTTTGTGTTAATGAATTTGTTTATAAATTGATAATTCTATTGGCTATAAATTGGAAATTGTTTTTTTCTTATTATGAGTTCGGAACCTAGGTTCTGTCGGAAATCCTAAACTATTGGCTTTGAAGTGTTAGGGCTTAAAAATAAACAAAGTTTTTTTTTTTAAATTTTTATTTTTTTATGTTTGTGTATGTATGAACAAAGAGACAACCTTCTTATATTATCAGCTCTTCGGGAAATGAAGATAAATATGGGTCTCCCAATTCCAAGACAACCTTATGATCTCCCTTAATTTTTATGGCGATCGCTATAAACCGCCAAATCATGTAAAAAAAAAAAAAACAGTCAAAACTAAGAGTAACCATACTCACACTTTTTGTTCCGTTCAGGCTTTGCATTCAAACCACGCAATATAGTAATTAATATTTTTCCAATTTAAACATTGAAAAAAAAATTTTGACGATTTTTTAATTTATCGTTGAGTGAGGACGATAAGATGCCGTTTCGTTTTTCCAGGACAAAGAGGTACTACCTCGCAATCGAATGTGCGTAAATGAACACGAAATGAAACTCTATGTAAAGGAAAGTTTGTGGAGGTGCTATGTGAAAAATTGTCACAAAAAAAAGGAGCTTAAAAAGGCTGGTTACACACATTTAACTGTGACTCATACTTCATGACCACTTGGTTCCTTTAGGAACACATCTTTCCATCTCGGCGTATTATTCACATGATCGGACGTGTAAATTGTATTAAGCTTATTGGATATGTCTGTTACATAAAATGTACTTTCCAGCTATCACAAGATGAGCCCCCGATCAAGGCTTACTGGGGGCGGACTGGTCTATTTATTTTAGAAGAAGATAAGGCTTAGGTTTGGCGGTCGTGTTGAACTGAAACTAGTTCTACTTTTTAGTTTATTTTAACTAGTACCTGCCACCTAAGCTACTTCGCGAAATGCGCAAGTCTGTCAACCTCGCTGATAGCTAATCTCGTTATTGTCAGCCGATATCCATTTTACTTTGATTGATTCATTTGTTTATTTGTCTTGTCTGTGTTTTTAACCCTCCCCAATATTCATATTGAAAATCTCTTTTAGAATTGTCAAGCCTCCTGGCGGTGAATGCAGCGATATTTTCGGAGTGCAAAACGGAGTTGCTCCACATAGTCCAGATCAATTGACTCCCAGAAAATCGAACAACTACATGCAGTCGACTATATTCAGTCCCGATTCGCCGGATTCGTCCAACCACTCAAATCATTCTACTCCTGCCACGACCCCGTCCAAGTTGTTACCCACAGCTGAGAGGCTATTTGGAGGATCTCCAGAAGACCACACTCCTAGGAAAATAGTCAATAGGCAAAGGTCATCCATTTTTGAAGAAGAGGTATCTCCTAGAACACCCAGCGCGAAATCTGCAAATAGTAAGTGTTATCATTCACACTCAAAAAAATCGGTTTAACATTGAACCCTAATATTGTTACTTCAAACCATAATATGGTGCCGAGTACCAACAACTTAATTAAGGGATTCAATTGGACCATGTTTTCCTTCAAGTTGAAATGTAGAATCGTGTAATTAAAAAGTACGATAATATTGTTCAAGGTAGCACCCTATTTAGGTTGAAGCAAATTTTAACAATATTATGGTTCCTCAAGCTCCAAACTTTTTGCTTTTTTTTCTTCTCATGCATGACTTTGATTATAATACTGACAATATATTTGGATATTTGCTTGAAAATGTTCAAATTACAAGGCTACGGAGTTGAACATAGATAGTTCTAAATTTAGAAATAGGCCGGCTGTTCAACGCCGGTTATAAAATAAAATATATTAAAATTAATTATTATAAGTTGGATATCGAAGTAAGCAGATGACGTAGGTATTGCTATAGTATAGATGATAATTACATCAACGTATGAAAAAACAAAAAATTGCTAAATTATGCTCCAAAAATAAGTAGCCTTTCGATATCATCATTACCCTATATCAGGGGTGGCGAAGCTTTTTGCACCAACGTGCCATTTTTTCTAAAAAATTGTTTAATGAAGTCATAGACGTGCTGTCAAATAATTTTGACTTCGTGATTATTGGGAAAATAATAATACAAAATAGTATAAACTCACAACTCTTTATTTACTATGAAAAAAATACATTTTGCAACGTCTCAGGTATAATGTCCAAATGTTCAGCAATTTTACGCGTAATTCAACTTAAAGTAACATCAGTGTGACTTCTGTTGTTGCAAATTAGATGACAAATAACTTATATAAGTTTGTAAGATGTTAGTTTAAGCAGGACTGTTAATTTTTTTTCTTTTGCTAGTCATTTATTGTTAGCTTGTTTTTATGGTAGTTAATTGTTGTTGTTTTTGTGTGTGTGTGTGTGTGCATTGATTGTTTATTTTTTTTAGTTAATAATTTTTTTTTTGAATTTTATTTTAATTGTTAATATGCTTCATAGTGAACTTTGTGATCGGTGGCGTGCCCAAAATATTGTGTAGCGTGCCATAAATGGCACGCGTGCCATTGGTTCGCCATCCCTGCCCTATATAGTTCTCAACCCACGCTGATACTCCGCTTGTCAGATCGTAGATTGTTATCCCGTTGTCGCCGTGTACTGACTACGAGAAGTTTTATGATTTTATCCTCCCTGTGTGACACAAATACAGGTTAATCTCTCTCACTCAAAAATAAATATATAAAATTTAACAAAAAATATTATTAAACCGATAGTTTATTCATCATTTATTTTTGAATATAATTTTAAATTATAGAAATAGTAAGTATTTATTATGGAAGTTAGTGTATATTTGTTACTTATAGCACAATACTCTTTTCTGCATTTGACTGTTTGCTTATTGATGATGATAACAATTTTAGTTGTGTTTCAGAAAATTATTCTCATAATGAAATTATTTTTCTCGTTTTAAGTTATAATCAAATAACTATTTCGATACTGAATATTCAGAAATAAGATTGTTTGTTCTTATAAACTCATAAATTTTATTCTAATTGCAGCTCGTCGTCCAATAATCAACCCAATAACAGGAGCTCCTATTTCTCAAAATGGCACTTCCAATGGATCTCATAATGGCACTAATGGAACTTCTAATGGAACCCCTAATGGCACCCCTAATGGTACTCCTAATGGTACTGCCAATGGATCTGTAAATGGCTACTCTAATGGAACGTGTAAGTAAATTTAAATTCTTCTATAAAATTTTTAAAAAAAAGAACAAAGAGCAAATTTAAAAAAAAAAAACAAATACAGTACTAATTAAAATATTTCGTTTTGGTTCAAACTGGAAAAATTAAGTATCTTTATTTTTCACCATGAATCGATTGCAAACCAAAGTAATTTTATTGTAACTTTTTTTTATTTTAGTTGAACCCTGGTTTTATACTTAGGTTTCGTGGTCAACCTTTAGGAATATAATAGGTCGTCCGAATATTTATTTTTGCATAAATTTTTATTCAACTATGTGTAAAAAAAAGTACTCCTTCTTTAAAAATACAAAAACATTTACAGATAAACTAATTGTTTAAATTCTACAATTAAACTAAAACCTTATGTTAGCTACCAATTTAGATTATTTTGGTGAAACTATACTTAGAAATTTGAAATTACAACTAGAGTACAATGGAATAAAAAAATTAACATTTGATAATTAGTTCTAGAATTATTAATTGTTAAATATGTAT
Source organism: Parasteatoda lunata (assembly GCA_949128135.1). NCBI lineage: Eukaryota > Metazoa > Arthropoda > Arachnida > Araneae > Theridiidae > Parasteatoda > Parasteatoda lunata. The sequence goes on along the minus strand of OX421973.1, from coordinate 54,747,686 downwards.
GAGAAAAAATACTATACTGACTGTTCTACAAGTCGCAGGAATGCAATTACTGAGGTGAAATTTGGTTTGCTGAAAGGGTCACATTTGTTTATGAATTTAACGCAAGGGTTTTTTCGATGTTCCGTTTTGATTGAAACTAAGTGCTTTTTTTTTTTTTTTTTTTTTTTTTTTTTTTTTTTTTTTTTTTTTTTAAATTTTTCTCCTTGTTTTTTTATGGGGGGTGCTTTACGTTACATTTTGCTTTGGTGATAGAATTCTGTAACACTTAGAAACTTGTAATTCCGAAGGATTGTAGAAAAAAGTTTTGAATTGAAATTGTTTTGAAGTGGCGACTTGAAATTGTTATTTTACTATCATTAGTCAAAAAATTTTAAATTGTGAGGTACATAAATTTTTACACCAATTTAGTCTTTGTAATTATAATTGACAAAATCCATAACTCAAAGGGAATATGTAAAATATTATTTGAAGAAAAATAATGAGAAAATATTAATATGTGAAAATCCAATCTTTAGATCAAAAGTTATTTAAGGTGTTTCCTTTTTAATGCGCACTAAATATAAGACACATCTGCTTCTGGGTATTGTTGAAACACCTAGCTTAATTGGAGAACTTCAGGTGATGTCATCGTATATAAATCGTGGCATTGGTCTGTTCAGAAGCCAATCAGGTTCGACACACACGCGTGACGTCGCTTACGCGCATCCAAAAAAATCTATTTTAAATCTCATTTTTAGGCATAATAATTTCCTTTCTTCTCGAGTTGAAGTACCAAGTTGTTGGAAAATTTTTCCTTCTTTAATATTATTTTACTTCCACAGAACGACTATCGCACAAGTTGGCGACCCTGTAATTATTTTGAATCCATGTTCATTCTGATATATCATGCACTGTTATCAAATTGTAACCAAATAAAGTATTGCGTTGTTTTTTGGAAACTTTTCGTAACACAAGTTTATCAAAAGGAAGAAGAAAAAAGGGGCGTTTCTGCTCTTAGAAAATTCATCATCTTCTAAGAAAAATCAGAACTGTAATTTCATTTTGTGGTTACTTAGTCTGAGTAATTTTTTAACCCTAATGATCTTTATTATTATTTTTTTCTTTTTTGGTAACATAATGCGTTTTTGGGAAACGTTAAAATATTTTAGGTAATAATTTCCTATCCATAACAGACTAAATCATAATCAACTAGAAATTTATTTGCGATCTAAAAAGAGTTTTTTATGTAATAATTTTTTTCAAGTGTATAAAATTTTCGTTGAAGTACTATAAAGTTATGTCTTTTGATGATTTTCTAATAAAAAATTTTTTTTTTTGGCTGAATAAGGTGCAGAAATTGTAAGACTTTTTGTCAATTTCATTTGAGTTATAATAAGTAATTATTTACTCATTTATTAATTTTTTACTATAGGTAATGGACATTCTACACCTGAGAGCCCTAAGAGCCTAAACGGAACACCTCGTTCCCGTATTCCGCCCGGTGGTAAATCATCTGGAATCTTCTAGAATGCGTGTGCAGACCCTGTCGATAATCGACAGTAAATCTTATTTTTGTTTTTATTTTTCCCCTCTCTTATGTCTTCCATTGATTGGATGAGCAAATTAATGATTAATCTGGTGGCAACTGGGAAAAGGCATGAGAAAAATGTTCTGTTTTAAAATCTTACGAATGATGCCATAATTATTTTTCAAAACAGCGTGTATAGTGTTTATTATATTGTATAATATCATAACTGAAAATATATTACTGAAATCACTGATTCAACTAACCCTTACTTATGAGAAATGTGAAGGCACTTTATTTGCTTAGGCCTCAACTTCTATAATCATATGGGGTGTAAGCATGAACTAATAAAATATTTTAAAAAAGTTACGCATTATATCTTAAACTAAATAATATTGTAGAATTATCACGTATAGTAAATATAAATAGGTAGGGCTGACTGTTACTTGGAAAAATAGTATAACTTAATTGGAGAACTATTTTATTTCTAGCTTGTTTTTCCAGAAGACTTTTCGCGATTTATTAACAGTTTTAAAGTATACATTATTTGTGAGCTTTCTTTCCTTCGAATTACTGATATTATATCTGTTAACAAGTCGTGATAGGCTCATATATTTTACATTTCCCGAAACTTAACTAGAAATAAAATGGTTTTGCTGCCAATTTCTTTCTTTTTTCTGGATAATAATCAGCACTGTAGGTAGTTTTATCAACTTCTAAGCATAGATACACACTGCAATCTCAGACTTAATTTTAGAACAATAGAAGACTTTTTTTTTTTTTTTTTTGCTGAAGAAATGTAAAGATTTAATGATTTGTGGAACAATTTATAATCATTCCATTTTTGCTTGTTTTTTACATTTATTCTTCGCTAATTTAAATGAAAAACTTGAGCCAAATATTCTTAAGTAATCCTGTATGGAAACGATCAAAATCATATTAAAGTGATAAGTTATTTTACTTTGTGATGAGCTTTTTTAAAAACAAACAAACCAAATCGAATCAAAACCGGTGATAGATATTTTTTTATATACATATTATTCCACCACTAAAAAATTAAGCAACATTTTCAGCAAAACTGTCATGATTGCACAAAAATGGCTGGTCCATTAAATTATGTGCCCCCCCCCCCCCTAAATTAAATTCCAAAACCTGTATTTGCTCAAATTTCTTTTTTACCCAAATGCCAAGACTGAACTGACTCAATCTTTATGTCCCGTTCTTTCCGCTTTAACCTGAACTTCTAAACATTTATTTTGAAATTTGTATTAATCGTTTGATTTAGTAAAAGCCACCAGTGTACTTTGTGATATTACAGTTTATAAAAGCTGTAACACGTTTTTGTGTTATACATGCACTTTTACGAAGCTTAGCAAAATTTTCTTTTTTTTTTTTTTTGCTTTTTGTTTTACATTTGTATGACCTTTATCGTTTTGTATATTTGTATACAAATGGCAGCCTTCCAGTATTTACTCTTTTATTCTTTTGCTTTTTCGTATTGAGACAAATATATACTGCAGACGTTTTTCTGTTTACGATTTTATGCTTATTAAAGAATGCATTTTTGAGTGATGATCTTTACTTAACAACAATCAATATATAGCATAGTTAGCTTGTTTTGTTTTCTGTCTTGTGTTTTGTTATTAGTTCCTAAATATTATTGTTTGTATTAGCTGTAACTGTATGGAAATCGCTTTCAGACAGTTTTATGTAGTAGATGTATGTAGTCTACCAATTCTACGAAATGTAATATTGTGTTGAATATTAAATTGTGTAAGTAATGCACGTTTGCAGCGAATTTGTGGGTCTTTTTTATGATGTAACCAGGCTTTTTTTTAATTTTTTGAATAAATATTTTACAATAAAATATGTATTTTGTGTTCCATTTTTCTCTACAAAAATTTTCTATTGTTATAACTTCAGAAATGTTTCGTAGCTGCCAACTTTAACACTTTTTTTAAGAAAATGTTTTCTTCTGGTAGCAAAATTTAAGGTTTTGTGAGCTGTCTCGCAATGTTCACTCTAAATATATATATATATATATATATATATATATATATATATATATATTTACAATTTTTGAAAAGAATGAAGTTGAACAAAAAAGTATACTAATTAGGGGTCTCAAATGTCAGAAATAAATGTGCTTTAAGCCAGCTATAAGCAAAAACGGTATTTAAACTTAATGAATTATTCCTGAGAAAGGCTGTACTGAAAACAACAAAACCTGTTTGATTGAGAGAGGAAATAAGGAACAGCTTACAGGTTAACTGATATATAAATATTATTAAAAACATCTTCGAGTTTCATCCGGCAATGAAACTGGTTTTATTGCTTTCAGTCTCATACATTAGATTTCGATAATATTTTCCTTTTTTCTTTGCTTCAATATTAATTGGAGACCCCTCATCTACATACTTTTTTACAAGTTTTCTGAAAATACATGTTAAGAATGGTCATTACAGAACACATTGAAAATTTTTTTTGACATAATATATAATAGATTATGATCAAAGTGTGTGTTCATTTATAACAGTGATGTGAACCAGCGACATAAAAATCTCTGCAAAGTTAAATTAAGACGACTAGAAAAAAAACCTTTTGCAAAAAAAGAAAAATAAAAAATTTAAAATATGATTCACTACAAAATGAAGAAAATTGCGGCGATCACAGGTTACCCATTGGCATGATGGCTGTTGTCTAATTTTTTTTGGAAAAGATACTTTATTGTGTTTTCATCTTGGACATCTTTAACTGTTAATCCTGAACTGCTCGGTACACAGTTTCGCAGACATATTGAAATGCATCTCAGACGCATTCTGTGTAAATTCTTTTGATGACTGCATAGACATTGAACAGCCAATCGCGATCAATATTAACATTTTCGGATTGGTACAATGGTGTTGGATGGAGATTGTAAGCTGCATCATACACCCGTTTCGGATTCACAAGTTCATACATGAAATATGATTTGAATGCTAGGCTTTTCTTTTCTTTCTTTTTTCAATTTTACATAAATAGTGAATGAGCCATTTATAATGCGTGGAAGACCAACACCTCCTAGAAGAAGGAAGGCCTCAGCACACGGATCATTTAGTAGTCCGATGTGACGAAGTTAACTGCGCAGTTGATGAAAAATAAGAAAGATGTCCTTACTTTCGGGGTACTAAGCTGCGCAGTGGTTGAAAATACGAAATATGTCATTACGTTTGGACTACTAAAGGATATTTATGTTAACCCGTGCTGAGGCCTACTCTTTCTAGGAGGTGTTGGGAAGACAGTCTACGGTCTTTTGCAAGATATTGGGTACGTTGACAATGGATCTTTTTATCCCTAACTGGTGATCAACATCCAGCTGTCTTATTTGCATTAAAGGGGTTCGAAGAGTCACCAATCGCTCTTCGGTAGAGTTCGATTCTCGCAACAACTTTCGTACTTTTGTGAGGAACGGGCTTCTTGCTTGCGTTTGCGAAAGGAATCCTTGCGTATTTCTTTTTGTGTGTAACGCTTAAGGTGTTCCCGTCAACTTTCTTTGGCTTTTTCAGCATCGGTAAGTTTAGGCCTTGGCATCGTTTTTTTCTTACTTCAACTCTAACTTTTGGGACCATGTCAATCAGTTCGGACCCTTTTTATTTTTGATATTCCCCTGAATTAGTATTGAAAACGATATAGTTTGAACTGTAGGTTAGAATTTCTGGTTCTTAATTTAAACAATAAAAATATTCAAATGATGAAATTCTCTTTTATTCACAACTCGAGGAGTATTTATGGGATCTCTCTGGCCCCATATTTCAAAAATAGCAACTAACTTTTAATAAACTCACAAACTTAATGCATTATAAAATTAATAGTGAAAAAGAAGAATTATCAAACAGCAGCGGACGCTATGAAATCCAAACCAAGACCCATTTTTCCAAAGGGTATTAAGCAATTTTGACAGCATTTTTTCTTGAAACTATAGAGCAGCATTGGGATTTTGGCATCATAAACTAATTTTAACCTATTTGTGCCCAGCGCCCAAAAATATTACTTGTTTCTTTTTTTTTTTCTTCTTACGTTCAAAACTGGTTTTACACGTGTTTCATTATGAAGATTTATTTTGCATAAAGCAGATGGCTCTGTATACCATAATGTATGAATAATATAAATACTTATTGAACTGAAGATGACCACGGTGTACTATAAATACTTATTTTTTATCTGAATTCAAATCAGGATGTTTTAATTAAAGTTAAAGTGGTACGTAAAAGGAAGAAATGTGCCATTTGAAAAAATAAATAAATGTGTACTACCACTTTTATTATATAGTCATCATTTATTTATAGACTAGTTTTTGGTTGCCAGATATTAATGGGTTAAGTGTGACAAATATGAACTGATTTTAGTCGTCAGAAGTTCTGAAACCTAAGGTGAGTACTGATCTCATATCACTAGTGAAATTTTTTTAGTATTTTTAGATCTATTTGAAATTCAGGTATTACTAATACAGGGCTCCGTGCAAAGGATTTCAAATTAACGAAAGTCTTCGCTGACTGCAAATTTTAGCAATTTATGATTAATTTTTCCAATGGAAAACTATTTTACGGTAGTTAATTTCAGGCTTATATTCAGTGCCGGATTACACATTAGGCCATGGCCTGGGGCCCCCTTAAAATGGATTTTTCGAAAATAAATTTAAAAAAATTAAGAAAAAGAATGACTTTTAAAACAAAAATCAATTTCAAATATATATTCAAATTTTTTCAAAAGGTTATGATTATTTTTTAGTTCTGATTTAACAAAATAAAGTAAAATTTAATTTATTACTATATTTATTTTAAAAGCATATTTATTTTAAATATGCTTTCTTAAATGAAAAGATATATAAATACTTTTATATTTGAATAAATAAAAAATATACGCAAAAAACAACTTAATCGAAGGGCCTCAAAAATTTTAATGTCCTAGGGCTCCGCGCACGCTTAATCCGGCCCTGCATATAGTATTTGGATCTAATTGGTTTTGCGGCGAATCTACCAAAAATACTGTAATGAAATAAAAACTACAGATTTGTTTAGAAAAATTCAGTTTAATTTCTTTCCAGTGGAAAAATCTTTCCCCAAAACGCAGTTTTATTCTCCAAATTTACGATTTTATCGAATTGGCGAAGGGTTAGAGAAGGGCCTTCTTAATACATAAATGTGTATTAAATTTATTAGTCAATACAAATAAATATTAACTTATTAGTAACAATAAATGTATTAATGTAGAAATTGTACTTTTAAGCAGAAGAAACAATTTTTCTCTCGTGCGTTATTTTTACTGTTTCATTAAATTTGAAATTTTAATCTTCCTAAGAATTTCGATAGGCTCGTTGAAATCTTAACATATTATTTTTATAAATTGTTTCATAATTCGCAATGTTTTTTTTTTCTTTCTTTTTTTTCTTCTTAACATCCAAGTCTGTATTATATCCAAATTATGCCAGAATTGATTAAAAAAAAAAAAGAAAATACTTTAAGGAAGGATTGGTATACTTCTAATAAATGTGATTACCCCCCTCCCCTCATTGGATACTATTCATTTAAATACCAAACTAAGAGGAGACTGCCGTAATTTAAAACTGGTAGCAAGTTTTTGATAAAAAAATTAAAGTTTTTTTTTTTTTGTTGAGTAGTTTGCTAAATCTAACTTGCTACTTACACTAAATGCACGGTCATTTATATAATGTGGCAATGGAAAATACTTTATTTATTTCTGAAATAGACTGATAGCAAAATATATTGGCCACCACTTTTTTTATTATTTGAAAAGCATGCACGGACAGCGAATAAATATTTTTGAGTGGTAGTTTATCAATTGTGATTCTTGGTTTAATAAATTCAATTAGGTTTTAATCCACCACAATTTCTAAATAATTCAAAGGGTTATTTAATTCGCCACTTAGTTCTAGTTAAGTCATGCTGAACCTTTTAAAAAGTAAATAAAATTAGTCAAATATTTGCAAATTTTAGTTTGTAGTCATTTACCGTTCTTTAAATTATTTTGGTGCGTCCGGAGCATTTGGTATCTCTGCATGCATGATAAGTCTGCTCGTCATGTGATGCGATTGCATTAAAGTGCAGTCTTTCGCATCATTACAAAATTGTTTTATATGAGTTTAAATATTGACTTAAAGAAATTAGGTATTATAGAACTAAAATGTAAAATGAAAAATTTGGAGTTGAATAGAAAATTTTATGTTTCTGCATAAATGCACAAGATTTTAAAAAACTAACGTAAACTCACGCAATCTAATATTATTCAATAATTTTGATTGAATTAAAATATTAAGAACTCAATCTTGAAAAAATAAATCACAAAAAAAATACTATTTATTTATGCGACAAATATACTCGTGCAGTAGTTAATAAATAAAACAGTGTCACAAAACACTGCATAGTATACCGCCGTAAAGTGTCAACTATTCACATCTATTGATCCTTTTCGTTAAGTGTTGCTAGAGGGCGCTGTAGACAATCGGGCCAGAAAAGACAGACGTTGTTATGATGGCAGAGTGGAGCGTCTTTAAGTAGTATAGTTCATGTTGATGTACCTAACCTTAATTGCGAAAATTTCTTACTGATTGAAAATCTTTGAAAAGATTCTAGTTTCGTAAAGCTTAAGTCGCACTTCTTCAATTTTTTAAAATTAATATTAAATACCACAAAATTAGCTATCAATTATTTCTGTTTTAATGGACTTTCTATTTCATTTATGTAACCAAATAAATACTATGACATATTTCAAACAAGACAAACTTAGTAGCTAAGGAAGCGAACCATATAAGATTATAAAGTAACAGGTAATCTTTGGAGTTGGCGAGCGTTATCGAATAGAAGTGAAACTCACTAGTAATAGAAACACATGCATTTACCAATTGTCTGTTTATGAATGATTGCCGGCTGACAATGTTTGATAATATCTTTCTAATCAAAAGTCAGCGAATTCTCTTCGAGTTGTTCTAGTTTTTAAAACATTAATGTACATATAATTTGTACATTTTGTTAAAATTAAGGAAAATCAAATTTTATTCACTAGGCATTCTTAGGATTTTGTTTACTTATTTGTTTATTTTTATTTAAACATTAGTTATTATTATTTTTAAGAAATATGTATATTTCTGATGGCTCAGGGGAAAGAGCTCTCGTGTCCCAACGAGGTGACCCGGGTTCGATCCCAGCTGGGATTCGAATTTCCCACCCAGCTGACACCGACCTCAGTGCTAACGTAAAATATCCGCAGTGGAAGACGGATCATGGGTTAGAGCCCCTTGCCGCCAGGCTAACCGTGGGAGTTTTCCTCACCATATAATGCAAATGCGAGTTAGTTCCATCAAAAAAACCTCCACGAAGTTACATTTCTCTCAATACTTATTCCAGGAGTTCCCTTGTCATCTGGATTGGGTTCAAAATTACAAGGCTGCGGAGTTGAGCATAAGTAGTCACAAACCCAAGAATTGGGTCGGCCGTTCAACGGCGGTTATTATATATGTATATTTAGCTTTCAAAATGTTGAAAGTACTCACAATATAAAAAAACGGCATAAAAATATGGTGTATATCTATCAGGATATGCTTTTAAATTAAATGAAAAATATCTTGAAACCTAATATTAAACTGAAAATGCATAGAGGTGTCGAAGTAGTCTAATTTTTCGGCGGGACGAATTCAAAATACATAGTCACAAGAGTTCTCTAAATTTCATACATAAGAAAAAAATTCCTATATCTGCTTATTCTACAAAAAAAAAAACACTTACTTTTTTCCTTCTCTTTCTTGTTTTTACTTCACGCCATTTTTTTATTTGTCTGAATTATTGAGGGGAATTGGCAGAGATTTGTTTATGAGGAAGATATTAATGATCTATCGTCTCCCCTGTCAACGATGTCAAAATATAATTTTTCGAATTTAAATTGTCTCTTGAATCTCTTGACATATGTTTTTAAAATGTCTCCAGTCCAGTAAACCTGTATAAGATTATTTAGTAGAAAGTGGGCGTTACTTTTTAGATTAACCTATTCGGTTACGCCTCTTCCTTTCCACTCCTTTTTGAAAAGTAGGAGGAATAACTTTAGAAATGTAGACCATGAAGATGAAGAAAAATTAGTAAAAAAATTAAAAAAACATGACAATCAAAGCTGACGTCCTCAGGGTGTACCAGCCTTGAATTGTCATATAATGCAAAACTTTTTCTATCGAGAAAGCTAAGACAAAAGTAAAAAAATCGCTTTCTCTCTACCCCAAAAGTTTCGCCCAGGTCCAGAAAAAGAATACACAAAATACAAGAATAAATAGTAAAATATGTTATACAATACAGTTTAAATTACAGAAGCATAAAACAGTAGAATAAAAAATAAGACAAATACAGAAGGAAAGTAAGAAAGAAAACTTACTAGTATAATACAAAATAAAATACGTTTTAAATACAGAAGCATATGCATTCTTAGAAATGTAGGAGGTTCTTCTGTAAAGTTGGAGGAATGTCTTTTGAAATGTAGGAGGTTCTTCCGAAAAGTAGGAGGATTATGATCAATCCACCGTTTAACAAAACTGGTATTAGGGTTTAGTAATTATAAATAATTCAAAATCTAAGTGTACTGAGGAAATTAATACTCAATACCATCGATTCCCAACCCAATCAGTGTTCCGCGGAACCTTAAGAATTCGTGGAAGGGTCATAAGGGCTCCCAGAGTTAAACCAGTTTTGAAACCTGTAATTATGTTTAAATCCAGTCAATAATTCAATATTTTGGTTATAAGAATTTTGAAATAAAATAATCAAATTTAGGAATAAAGAATTATGTTTCTCTGTCAAACTTTTCTCGAAGCTTATTAAATTTTTTTCCGAAAATTATAATTCAGCTTATTTTGCATATGCAGCTTTCAGCTTAAGCGCACGAACAAAATATTTCAAAACTAAACTAGAACACTTTCTGGACTTGCAACTTCCATATAATAGCTGACACATATTTAATTTTTAAACTAATTTTTTGATAAAGCAATGAAAAAAATAATTGGCTAAATTAATCTTTTGCTGCTGGAAATGTCTCAAAACCATTAAAACTGGCGTTTTCATGTTCATGTGAACTTTTGAAAGAAAAGATAAAGCAGATAAATCGTTTGTGATATTTAAGTATTTGAACAAACCATGGCAGGTCTTATGTATATTATACGCTGATGGATAAAATGATTAGTTACAAAAAGTAAAAAATAATTCTCTATTTTTGTTAGGCTTTTAAGTTATGATATAATTAAATCTAAATCGTTTATTAAATACAAATTAAGCATTATATAAGCTATTTCTATCTATTAATGATTTAAATATGCGATTGTGCTCGTACGAGTATATAATGAATTATAAAGAAGTAAATAGATAATGTTCATTTTCCCAATATTTTTTATTTCTATAATATTTATTTAAACACCTATTGACTTCCAAGACATTTCTATTGAGAATAATATGATTTTTTTAAAATATAAAATGAAACGAAGTATACAATTTAATGAAAGCTTTTATTTTTAAATTGCAATGCATGCCGGTTGCACGTAAACTACCTTAAACTATCTACAGTATCCACAAGAGATTTTGAGATCTGGTTGGATTTCTCGGGCATTGCTTTCTTTTACGTCTTTTTGTAGTTCCTCCCCAATATCATTTCTCCGTAGTTTGTTCACAAAATGTCAATTAATCATAAATCAGTTCCAGTACATTTTTCATACTAATTTTAAGACGAATTTCAAAGTTTTGTTCAAAATATAAAATAGCGTCATCAATGGTCTTAACACATTTATTTAAATCTAATTTGCTTTAAATTTTATTCTTATATTTTTCTTTATTTGTTTAAAATATTTTCTTGTACGTTTCAGTATAATATTTATTAATATTAATGTTATGAATTTCAGGTAATTGTAAGGTAAATAACAATGTTTTAGTAAAACATCAAATCAGTACAATGATAATTATTAAACATAAATTAAAGCTTTATTAGCTAGCTTTCATATAATAAATATAAAGTTTAATTAATATTGAAATTAAATAGTATTATGAATCTCCTTATGCATTTAGAAATTAAAATATCTTACTTTAATTTATTGAGTATGATTGCTGAACCATTCAGTTAAGTTTGAATTTATTATATGAGATTTTAAAATGTATATAAATATTATTGTAAAATTATGTTTGACTATTTTAAAAAGATTTTATCATACCTTAGAGGAAAATATTATTTTATAAAGGAATCTGATTTCCTTGTTGATTTTTTGTTGAATTTCACTCTTGTACATATTGTTGCTTGACAATTAGAATTTTTTGAGAAACTACTTTTAAATTTTTCCTGCAGCACTTTCATAAACGCTTTGTGGTGACAAACAAATAATTTCCTGCAATTAAAAAATTAAAAAAAAATATTTACAATCTATTAGAAATGTACTAGAATTTTTTGTAAATTTACTCTTTCATTACTCGTGGTATTAATTCAATAGACAATTCATAATCATTCACTTTGATTTTGATGGGAATTAAGCATCAAAATTAATAAAATAAACATCTTAAAAGACAATTACTTGATTTCTTAGATATCAAATAATAGCTTTTCGGTATAATAAAACATTTAACAAACAAAAGAAAACATTAAAAATAAGTTGTAAGTAAGTAGGCATAATGCAGATCTTTCTGTTTCATTTTATGAAAATAGGTGGCTTCACTAATAAAAATTTTAAATGCAAAACTTATTCATTTAATTTTAGTAATCCACAAGAAATAAATCAAATATTAATTTAATTCGATGAACATTAAATTAATTCAATAAATATCAAACTAAAACTAATGAGTTTTCATTTCATAGTGGATATAAAAATTGAGCAAAGTATTTAAATTCAATGTTATTCAATAAATTAGACTGATATTAGCTTCTACGTTCACCGACTAGGTGGCTGGACGCAGTTGAGAAGGACCTAAAGATAATAGGAATAACTAACTGGAAGGCCATAGCACAGAATAGACTTATTAGGGCGGCTTTGGCCTGTCATAGGCTGTAGTGCCCAAGAGGAAGATTAGCTTTATAAGAATTAACGCATATGATAATAATAAAATTATAGAAAAAAGCATTTCCCATAAAATTTAAATCAAAATATTTTCTTAAAAAAACTAAGCTAATTATTTACTAATAAACAAATCTTTCCTTGAGGTTTCGAAGTTCTAGAATTCCATTTCGTATTTGTAAGTTCCCCTAATTCCTTTACCTACTTATTGCAATCTTCTAAATTAGGAAAATTGCTTCTAAGGGTAATATTATTTGATGAAATAGTTTCTATGTGATTTTTAAGTGTAGAAGGCAGTTTCTCAGGCGAAAAAACTGACATTTTAAGTTCGAAAAACAAAAGCTGAAGTACAGAAATCACCCAATGCTGAAAATAACAAGCATGTCAGAATGCAATAGCTGTGTGTCACAGAAGGCGTTGCCGAGAAATCCAATTATCGCTCTCAAAATCTCTTGGGGATACTATGGATGGTGTTTTTTACACTAGGGAGCGCTGCAAGCTCTATACCGCCTATATTTCCTGGTTACTGTTTCCGGTGTATTTTAAAGCCATTTGGCTCACAACGTGATCAAGACTGTAAGCATGCGGTTTGGGAGGTAATGAAAACGTGAAATCTATATCAGAAGAAGAATTATTATGTAACAATTATTAACTTGTGTTACGGACATACAATCTTCAAAACTAACGTATGCCTAAACAGTGATACCACATGCAATAACTAATAAAGGTGTCGCTATATAATAAAAAAAGAAATGAAAAAACAATACGCTTATATAATTTTATTAATGTTAAAATTATAAAGGGTATATAATTTTAACATTAATTGTGAAATAGTAGTGTTAAGTAGTAGTAACATGTGGCTTGATCAATAATAAATATGTAAACCTAACATTTGAAAAAAGAATCGTTATAAAACACTTCTTGCCTTGTCAATAATATATGCTAACTTTCAAATTTAAACCTTAATTATAATGTATAAACTTAATCTTGCTCCTGAAGCAATATTCTAACACTAACGTAAGATGGTGCACAGCTTACAACAAGAACAAACAGTAGTAAACAAATGGAAAGAGTCCAAATCAGGACTGCCAAAAAAGCGAGTTATTTAAAATCTAGCAACCATGTCACCTTTTTTAACAATATATCTATAAATAACTAATACAAATTTTCACTTCAAACTCACCAGAATTACTTAATAACATTAATATCTTATGAAATACAACATGTTTCAGCTCAGAAAGTATCTAAATTATTTCCTTTATTAAAAACAAAATTATCCGTTTGAAAATATCGCCTCACATAATAAACTGTAGTTAGCAGTTGCAAACTTTCTAACCGGAACTACAGCAGGTATTGAGCTCGAGACTGTTATTGTTTACATTTATATTGAAAACACCATTCATAAATGTAAAGAGAATTTACATGCATGCCGGTTTCCTCTCTACCTATGGCAACACTTCGCATGCTTTCACCATTACCGTGTGGAGAGTCATGGGAGAAGGAAGTACGTCAGTTTCTCTCTTGATTTTCAAGTAGATAAAAATAAAACTTTCAAGGTAGGAAACTATATGATACTGAAAACTACATTGCATATAATTCTAAAAGAAAGCGTAGTGGAAAATTTAAAAAATATTTGTGACCATAAAATACGAAAAATATTAAGAAAAGGGAAACTATTGTAGTACATTCCTATACGATTGAGAAGACGAGGAGAGGGAAAGGTCAAGACATGGAACCAGTCTTTTCCCCAGTATTCCGTATTCGAGCGTTGCGATCACGAACAAATTAATATTTTATCTCAGATAAATCATTTCTTATGTTATTTTAACATATTACAAGAATTAAAAAAGATTGATTATTGAAAGTCATTTTACTATATACATTTGTTATTAAAATCATTACTTATCATAAAAATGACTACTAAGTATAACGATTATTGATTACATTAAAAATTGACGATATCTATTAATTTTACTAAAAACTAATTATATCGATTGTTTATTAAAATATCCAATCGATTAATTTATACCAAAGTTTGAATAAAAACAATGAATCGAATTGATGGGTAGAAAATATCGATTAATTTTATATCGAAATAATCACAGTCAATGCTATTTGTCACTGTTACTTTTGTTGAATTTACAGTAGCAGAAGTAACAGTGAAGTGAATAGCAGTTTTGCCCATCTCTAAAAGTAACGCCTACACTTTTACTCAAAGATAACTTGAACTTTACATTTATCAAAAACAGCGAACGAACAAACAAAGCTTTGATTCAAAATTAAGCCATATTATTAAAATAAAATTAGATTATCTGTTGATGTTTATGCTTATGTTAGATATTTATCTAAGTTTCGGCCCCGAAGGGTCCCTAACTCATTCATCTGAGTGGGTTTTTCAGAAAAATTCGGAGCATAACTCCGAGAGATGATAGGAGAGATGTATAAGTCCATAAGTTGGGCGTGATTAAAGTCCACAAATTGAGGGTGTTGAAGTCCTGAGTGGGTGGTAGAAACATCAGAATACAGGGGTCTTTCCCTGTAGGATGGTTTGAAGAAGGGAAACAACTTCTTCATTCTGTAAAAGTTCTTTCACAATAGAGACAAGACGATGAGCTGATGATTTCGTAGTAGGAGCACTATTACGATGAGATGGTGTCTTTCTGCTGGGGCGAGCCTCGCACCCAGAAAAGTTAGCAGTATTAGATTTGCCGCAGTTGCAGCACTTTGGAGGAGACTCTCTTTCCTTCTGACACTCGAAGGAGCGGTGAATTTCCGCACACTTTAGGCATCTAGCAGGAGCAGAGCATATCTTTTGTGCATGGGCGAAGCCCTGGCATTTGTAACTTTCAGTGGTCTCCGACCGCCGCGGATACGTTCCACGTTGACCGGGAACTGCTGGATCTTACTGAGGGTGAGCACTTGAAGATGACTGGTCGTTTCTCTGATGATAGCGAGGGAAAGTGGGAGGAGCCTATAGGCCCTGCCCACTCTCTTATTAAACTGGATGATCTTGACCAATTTTAAGTCCAATTTCTCTATTTCTAGAGAAATGATATCAGTGTTGAAATCTGCCGGGAGACCTCGGATAAGAGCTTTGTAGTTTCTATCAGGCAATGCCGGTGTGTCAGCAATGGGAGGCATCACTGGAGATCTTATCCCCTGGTGGTGGTTTGAGCACTGGGATCATAGAGGAGATCTTTTTCTTCTTCTCAGGTCTGTTTGAGTCTGCGTCAAGCTTAGTTACGACTTCGGAGGCTTGCGCCTCTTCCATCGGTTTAGCTATCTGCTCAGAGGCAGTAGTCTCTACAGTTTGAGGGGTGGTGGCTGTAGTCTCAGGGTCTAGAACACTGGGCTCGGGAATGTTTCTCAGTATCATTCTCAGTTTTAGAGTTCACTGGGTTAGGTGAAGAGATGAGAGTGGGTTTCTTCGACTTCAGTTCCCCCCGGTTTATGGCAACTAGTACTTGGCCAGCACCGTTCCACAGATTGATGAAAAAAATCAGTCTGTCGTTTAGAGCCTTTCAAGCTCGATGCTTTGTACAAGTTATCTCTCAGGACGAGAAATTCATGATGGTCCAATGTAGAGTCGTAAAGTTCAGCATAAAATTGCTTAGCTTCCAAAATATCCGGAAATTCAGGAGCTAGGTGTTGTGGGGAGACCCCACTTGTGTCTGTGGGTACAACCGGCTGAGCAACTGCGCATGCGCAGGGCAAAAATTTTTGACGCCTCAGCCAGTTGTAAATAGCGAAAGGTTGCCAAATGCTGCACCCCAATCATTTTACAACTGGCTGAGAGATTTTCGGCTATGGATAGAATAGTTCATCAAATCATT
Organism: Parasteatoda lunata; assembly: GCA_949128135.1. Lineage (NCBI taxonomy): Eukaryota > Metazoa > Arthropoda > Arachnida > Araneae > Theridiidae > Parasteatoda > Parasteatoda lunata. The sequence continues at coordinate 54,731,290 of OX421973.1, read as the reverse complement.
GCTAGATGGCGCTAAATTTCAACGACAGATGGCGATTAGAGTAACTATTTGCAAACTTTTTCTGTGCTAGTGCTCCCAGCTATAGAAAACTGAAGCTAATGAACCCTTATTTTCAAAAGTTGGCAACAGAAAAATATTTACATTAATTTTTTTACTATCTTCTTACTTACAGAAAGAAAAATAAGAGAAAAAAAAGAAACTTAGTAATAATAATAGGAATTGAATAGCATTTGAATTAATTATACATATATCAATTAATAATTTAATAATGATATTAAGTTTTTATTGAATTTTCAGAAAATACATTTGTTAAAACTGTCTTATAATATTCATGACAAGAAAAAAATAAGTGTGCTGAATGCTACAGTAATTAACTCAATTCTTATATAATAGTATCTTTGGCTATTCACATATCTTTAAAAGTTTGCAAACTCATAATAATTTTCTATTTCAAAGAATTTTTCAAACATATGTATATATATGCATTCTAAATCGATGTGAATAGTTAGATATATATTAACAAAATATATGAGTTAAAATAGTAACTATTTTTCTCATTAAGACATTGTATACAAATACAAAAATCGAATAATTGGTAACCGAATTCATAAACTTAGTTGTATCTGTAATTACCATATATAAACCCATGTACACTTAAAAACTGAACAGTACGCTTTTTATTTGGAATTTCATGCCAAATGTAAAACACTTGTATAAGCTTCAAAGAAAAAAAGGCCTGCTACGCTTGGAAATGCAACCCCTTGTAATCACAGTTAAGAGAATCACAGACCTTCTGAATTTATAATTAAAAGAATAAGTAATAAAAGTATTCTATTCAAATTGTCATGTTTCTTTTAAATTTTTATATACATGCATTCCATTTTCATCTATTTTATGTTGTGTATGTAAGTTTCACAATATTTACCAGCTACCATTATTGCTCCACAAAAAGGCAATGTTCCAGTGCAAATTTTTAAAGCTAGTGAATCGGATAAGCTGACCCCTCCCTATTTGCTTTCTAGAATTTTCTGCTCATATGTGGTAATTTAAACTATCTTAGCACATCGGGCACCAATGAATACCTCACTTACCTACTTTGGCTCATAGATTTTGTAAGATAATGCAACACTTATTTTGCACCATACAACAATGTTAAAACATGAATGAACTATTTATAGTAGCTGCTATAAGAACTTAGCGTATGTATTTAACAGGTAAATCATATTTTATATTATGACATGGAATTCCACATACAATTTAGTAATACAGTAATTATCTTCCTTCATATGATGTAAACAAAAACTATATACATATAAGGTAATATACTCACCATTATATTTACTAATTTACCCATTATACTTACTTCATTCCAAATTGAGAAAGATGTCAGTGGAAATTAAAAGATGCGGCTTAGAAGGGGCAATAGAGGGAAAGACTTGATATTAAAATAACAAGTTCCCTCACTAAAGCCCCACTAAGCCATCGTGCATCATAGATCATCTCTACACAGCTCACTTCTCCACAGCCAAATATATTGCTTAGAAAATCATGTAGGCTCCAATTTTCAAAAGTAACTAACTGCAACTGGCCCTGTTTATCAAGCTATCGTAATGAAGGAATTAAATTAAAGGAAAAAAAATAGAAGACACCAAAAGGTACTATCACATTTAATTTTTTCTTGAAATGATTATAATATATTCAATAAGTTTTACTTTTGAGAGAGTGGCAACTTCGTCAATGTTCCATGAAAAATAAATATAAGGTCTTCAAATTCTTGCAAATGAAAGTAGTTGATAGAATCTGCAGTTCTTATAATTTTTACCCATTCAAGTCATTTTATGAAGTTAAATATCTGAATATTTCTTTAGAACAAACAGTAAAAGAATCTGATTGTCTCATTTTGAATGTTGCATGGTAGTACAGTATTTACACGCATTTTTGATATTTTATCAACTAATAATTGAAAATAATTATAAATTAATTTATAACTTCATGGATTTTCACTGGGTGTACGTACTCAGTTGAAAATATGTAACCAAATACATAAATTAGTAAAAACTACACCAATTATTAAACAAGACTTCTATTAGGTAACATTTAAGAGGATTATTATGATGCTCTCTTTCAGTAACTTACTTAACTAAGATTAATACAATATATAGGTCTACAGTTACCACATTACTAAGTAGGCTCAATTATAGTAGTAAATTTTTTTCTTCAGAAAAACAATAAGGATTAGATACTTACAACATGTGACAATTTCAATAAATTTATCTTTATAAATAACATAATTCATAATAACATAATAGGAATAAATAATCTTGAAGAAAAGTAATTATCAATGTCATTTAATGTACCAACATTTAATGAACTTAGCTATAGGTAAGAGATGTAACAAATAATTGACTTAGAATTACCTTATATTTAATTTTCTATATACAAAAGAATTAAACAGCCTATAAAAATTATTCTTGATTATATTACAGATATCTATATAAAATAGAATAAGCAATCTTGATCAAAAGTAAATCTATAAAGATATGTTATTTAAAATGAACTATGTACAGAGAGGACTTCTACAAAGGGAAGTATTGAATCTTTAAAATAACACTTTTTAGTGAGACATTTCTCATTATAACAAAGATAAAATCGAAAGCGTTAAACACGCTACTAAGCCTAACTAAATCACGTGAAAATCTGTAACTACATTAAAACAGATAATTAGCATAAAAATGTTTTAACCATTAAACAAAACGTTGATGCAATAATAAAACAGAAAAAAATTATTCAAAGCAATTAACTTACCTTATTTACTGAATCGTAAATTAAGAGCCTACACGATAACTGTCAACCAAGCAACACACCATTTCTTCAACAGGGTTACTTGACTCTTTCGAAAATTCTTTGGTGAGAATTAAATTCGAGCCAAGCAATTGTAGCGCATGCGCATTAGCTCAGCCGGTTGTACCCACAGACATAAGTGGGAGACCCCACAGGTCACCGCAATCTCGGACAACGATAACTCGTTTCCGATCCTCGCAACGTGGGAGCGGGCAGTTCGATGGGTTCTTTTTTCCTAACTTCGGAAATATCAGATAACTACAGAAACACCCTTTTGTGCACCCAAATTTTTTCTCAAAGTTCAAAATTTCATTCTATTTTGACACTATTTCTCACATTATTTTTTCGCAAAATTGAAAAAAAATAAATAAATAAATAAATAAAACACGAGTCTAAAAGTAGTCGTAAACCCATATAATTGAGTCGGCTGTTAATATAAAATAAAGAACATATCTAGAAAATTTCAACAAAATCAAGAATGTCAAGTATCCCAATGACTTAATTTATTAAATTTTAAAAAAATATCCGCAATGCAGATGTGTATATTTGGGGCTGATGATTATGAAATCTAACACAAAACTGTGAGATCGTGGGTTCTATTCTAGCTGATGACAGTTTTTAATTATTATTTCTTAATACTGAAAAATGTTTTTCTTATTCTTTTTAAGTATGCATGTTAAAACTAATAATTTAACAATTATTTAAAAAACTAGAAGGCTCCGCTCCTCGTTCATTTTGCTCACTAACCCTCGGGGTTGCTTCTCATTAATCATTGCAGATAAAGAGGAAAAATGGTTTATTTCCATTTTTTTCCTACAAAAATTTACATTTTGAAGACGACTAAATTTAGGCAAATCAATAAAATTGGTACAAATCAATAAAATTGGAAAATTGGTACCTCCCGCAGAGTTATTACTCAATGAAGATAGACTCAAGGGATAGAGCATTCTCCTCCGAATGAGATGCACCGAGTTAGAATCTCAGTGGTGGCTGGTCGATACGAATTCCGCATCCTGCTTACACTTTCCATAATGCTGATGTGAACTATCCTCATTGGTAGACGGATCATGGGTTAGAGCCCCTTGCTGTCAGACTAACCGTGTGAGGCTTTCATGGTTTAGCTCTCCATGTAACTCAAATGCGGGTCAGTTCCATCAAAAAGTCCACTAAGAAGGCAAAAATTTCTTCCAATACTTGATCCTGGACTTCTCTTGTCTTCTGGATTGGGTTCAAAATTACAAGGCTACGGAGTTGAACATTAGAAGTCGTAAACTCGAAATTGGGTCGGCTGTTCAATGACTGTTATAAAATAAACAAATAATTTGGCCGCCATAGCCTGGCTAGTAGGGCTATGGACTTGTGTTCGTGAGAATGGGAATTCGAATTCAGCCGGCCGAATTATACCCTTATATAAAATGGTGTCTGGTGCATGTTAAATCTGTCGGAGTCAGAAACTCCACCAAGTTCTCATAACAATTCAATACCTTTGGGTGCTATTCCAGGAGTTCCCTTGTCTTCTGGATTGTTTTTAAAATTACAAGGCTACGTAGTTAAACATTGGTAGTCCTAAATTCAAAATTAAGTCAGTTTTTTAACGACAACTAAAAAAAAATTTTTTTTTTTAAATAATAATCAAATTTTATTTTCTTGTATTCTTTTTAACTCCTTGCATATTTTCTACACACCTTCATAATTTCATGTCTCTAAGTCTTATAGATTTTGAGCAGCAAAGCAAAATGTAACTTAAAGGAAAAAAAATTGAGAAAAAATTGGCAAAAAATCATTTAAAATTGCAAATAACATATACATATATTTAAAATTTATAATTAAAAAACATTCAAGCGTTTCAAGCATTATTTGGCCCAGGACAATAAGTTGGGACAATTAGGCATAAATGACATGTATAAAATAATGAAAAAAAATAATCTCGAAGATACATTTCTAAACATCATTTCATTTTGAATATTTTTGTCACTCATGATAACTAATTGTAGTAGCAAACGATTATTCTTCAGACTTAAATTAATAAAAAATGAGTTAAGAAATAGTATGACTCAAGAAAGATTGAGTCATTTGTCAATAATGAGCATTGAATATGATGTCTTACAGGAAATTGATTTTGATGATGTGATAGAAGACTTCGCCTCTCAAAAAGCGCGAAAAGTATTTTTACGTTAAATTTTCGATAAAAATAATGTATATAAGCTTTTATAATTAGTTTATATGTGTTTTACTTTTTAAATAAAATAATTTTTTAAAAATTGCTCAAAATTAAATTTTTTTTCTCTAAATTTACTCTAAGGGCCCCCAAATAATGACAGGCCCAGGGCCCCTGTAAACATAAAAACGGCTCTTCAACAAACATGCATATTAATATATTATGGTTAGTTTAAATAGTAAATAGATTTAATAATTATTTAGAAAAAAAAATATATTTTACAAAAAATACGAATTTACTAAAAAAAAAAAAAGCAACGAAGATCTAAGTACATTGCAATACTTCATTAAATCGTAATTTTTAAGCTATTTAATTATTCAAACCACGCAAAATAAATAATTATTAGAAAGACTTAAATATAAAAAATGAATCATTCTTTGAGATAAATTTCAAAATTGTAAAAAAAAAAAAACGCAACAAATTAAAGTTGTCAAACGTTTGTATCATAACATAAAACACTAAATTAAAATACACATAAAAGCGTAACTAAACGTATATAAAATTAAATGCTTATTATACAATGAGATTTTACTTGTTTACTACGCTGTCATAAACTTTGCCATGCATACGAAAGTACACATACTGTTTGTCTAAGATAGGTACTCTGACCGCCACTAAGTCTGCGGCAGTCTGGTGCTATGGAAACAAGAAGAGGGCATTTTAGGGAGGGTGGCTTCGATGAAGAGGTCTCCTTTTCTTTCTCCGAAACCAGTCCTAAAGAGGGATCCCGCATCCCTACTTGAAATAATCATACATCGTTACCAAGTCACCGCCACAGCTCCAGACGGATGTCTGGCAGAGTACCTACCGTAGACAAACAGTACGTGCAACTGCATGTTCTTGACTGTATTATTTTAAAATATAAAATAATTATAAATTTAAAAGCTTCATTTGAATCGCAAAACTACTAAGTCAAAAGAGAAAAAAAAAAAAATTTCAGAGTAACTAAATGTTATAATATTTTAAATTACATACTTACATTTTGTGTACGATGATTTGGAATCCTTTTTCTAATATCTCTTCTGTTTATGTGGAATTCTACCTAAATAACTTGTCTTCCGTATTTATTGGAATGACCAAAAACTTAAACGCCTACTAATGTTTCAGTAACGGTGGAACTATAAATTTCCTTTATAGGGTGTTGCAAATGAAGAAGTTAAAAGAATATTCATTACCAAAACAACGCAGTTCACACCTCTGAGTTAAAAGTAGGCGTTACTTTCAATTAGTTAATAGTGAAAAATATTAATTATAAGAGATTATTGTATAAAGTGCAGCTATTAAAGTTGAGGCGATCAGAGAGAAATGAGGAATTGTTGGAAATTCAATGCAAATAACAGAAATGCTCTGTATATTTTTGAATCCTCAAACAACGTAATCGTCCACAAATGTTTCAGTAAGGGTAGTTTATAAATTTTCTTATAGGATGTTTTTAGAAGAAGATGAAGAGTTAAAAATATTCATTACTTTTACCAAAACAATACAGTTCACAATTCTAAGCGAAGACTTGAGTAGAAAGTTGCATTTACATTGGTATCAGCTACAAATTCTCAAATTAAAGATCGGAGTTGTATTTTCTGCTCAAGAATAACTCATAATTCACAGGATTGTGTTCCGTTATAGATTCATCTTTTGAAGAACGTAGTGCAATTTTAAAAAAAGAAAAGGGCCTACTTTAAATGTTTAAGAACAGCTCATCTACTTGTCGAGGTTTTGTGAAATGCGTAATATGCAAAAAGGCGCATTACCCTATTATGTGTCCTAATTCTATTAATCATGATATTACGAAGTTTGACCAAAAAGAACCTAAAATTGTGAATACCTTATCCACTTCATCTAATTGTTCGGTTTCATCTTTACAAACTTTGATTGCACATGTTGTTATTGGTAACAAAGGATTCCTGTGAAAGTATTATGTGATTCTGGCTCTCAAAAGAGTTACATTAAGAACTCATGAGTGAGAGATTGTAGATTGGTTCCATACGGTAAAATTGCATTATCACAAGTTCTATTTGGCGGGAAGAAAACAACATTAATGACACATAATTTGTTCGAAGTTCAATTGTCAGCTCAAGATTTTGAATCTGATTTGGTACTTGAATTAATTGGCACTGATCAATTTTGCACTACTATATAAAAATTTAATGATAAGAAAATTTATAAATTCCTTTAGAATAAAAAAATAGTTCTTAGTGATTATTCAGTTGATAATGCCAAAAGTACAGAAGGCATTCAGATATTCCTAGGCGCTGATGCTTGGACAAAAATTATTACATAGTCCTGATATGGTTTCGGTTGATAAGGATTTATTGGTAATCAGAACCAGTCTAGGATGGACTCTTATCGGTAACAAACGACATTCTACTTTTGGAATTTCTACCTTACTGGCGTCCATGACATGTTCCTCAGAAATTTCTACATTTTGGAAGTTAGAAATATTGCGTATTTTAGATTCTGCAAAAAGAATTACTCAAGAAGAAAAAAAATGTGAAGGTAACCAAGTTTTTTGAGCAAACTTCAAGACGAAATAATACTGGTCATAGCGACCAGTATTATTTCGTCTGGTAGTTTGTCTAGTTCTAGTAGTTCGTCTGGTTGTGCGTCTTCCTTTCGTTGGCGATCATCTTTCTATTGAATCCAATCGAGAAGATGCTTTGAAACGACTCGAATTTACATTTAGAAAATTAAAGGAACTTTTCATTTCAAGATTATGATGATGTAATAAATGATTGGTTGAATGAAGAGATAATAGAGTTAGTGCCAGTGCCAAGCAGTTGTGGAAAAAATCATTACTTACCACATCAAGCAGTATTTAAGGATAGTATCAAACCAAGACTAGGGCAGTGTTTGATGCCTGACAGAAGATAAAATTAAAATTCAATCCTCCCACAGCATCAAGTTGGGGGGGGGGGAATTCTGGGAAAGGTTGATTAAGATTTTAAAAGATGTTCTTCAGAAAAATTTAGGGCATGCCTGCCTGGTATGTGAAGAATTTTTTAGCTTTGTTTTGTGAATGCGAATCTTTGATGAACAACAGACCTCTAAGTTATGTTTCAGAAGATAGTGAAGACTTAGTAACATTAAGACCATCTATGTTTATCCAAAGATTATCTTGTAACGGTGTAGGCGACTTGGATGACATTCAATATTTAAGTTTGACTGAAAGATGGAAATATTTACAGCGTATCAGAGAAGCACTCAGAAAACGGTTTCAAAAGGAATATTTAGGCTTTCTTCGTAACACTCCTAGTGGACAGAGAGGATAGTTGACATAGTTCTTATCGGATATGATTATAAAAAAGAGAATAGACTGGATTCTAGGTCGAGTGATATAAATAATCCCAGTGAAGGACAACATCGCCCTTCTGGTGAAATTAAAGACGTCAGTTGGAATTGTTAATAGACCTATTCAGTGTCTTTTTCCACTAGAATTAGATTCAGAAAAAGATATATTTTCTTTTGCAGACTGCAATGTAAAAAAATAGCCAAAGTTTTCAAAGGGTCATTCAAAAAAACACGTTTTGGAAGAGAAGTTCACCCTCCTGGAAAACTCAACATATGAACTAATAATTTCAGATTGAACTTTAAGTAAAGTTTTAAAATTAAATTTATATATATTCGCGATCGCAACGAACTATAAGGGGCGTTGTTGTATGTGCCGAATCCCTGCGATTTCCATATGAACAGTCATTCAGTTACGCTGGAGACGTCTATAATGTAGCGTGTAGCATTGTAACGTTCCATCTTTATTGTGGCTGATTAAATTTAAAAAAGAAAAATGTTTGTTTTCTTTCTTATGCAAACGAAAAGAAATAGTTTTACTAAATTTAATGGTATAACATGAAAGGCCCATTTAAATTTTAACGTAAAATAAAAAATGCTTACGAAACAAACAAAAAAAGAACCATTCTTTTTTTGTCGCCATTTTTTAGTGTTACGAAAATGCGTCTTTGGGACTTGCCAAAAACAAAACAAGATGCAATTTTATTTTTTTAGGAGCGAAATATTTTATGGCGTGAAATATAACGAAAATGTACCAATGTCCATAACATGAAACTTTATCTTAGTAAACGTCCGTTTTGGAAATGTTATTTCATTTTGAATCTTATTTATTAGAGTTCATAATGGCTATGGAATCAGGATAGAGAAAAGTTTGTTTTGAATCTATGCTAAACTCTATATCGGCCCATTTTCCACCGAAATCCGATTGACTACTTTGATTTTAAACAAAGTGTTTCATTTTAAGATTTTTTCCAAAAATTTTAAGTGTAGATTGGCGGCACTTAAAAATCTGCCAAATCTGTAGTTGTGGTTAATACGTCAATACCGAATTTTTCCTCCATACTTTTCTGAATCATATTACTTCAAATATTAGAATATGGAAGAAGTATACATAAACACATAATTTAATACCATTTAATTTTTCAAAAAAAGTATTTTGACAACAATTTTATCAAAAAATTATAAACTAAAAAACGTAAAATAAAGAATTCTTAGGATAAAAACGATTTTAAAAATTCCTCATTTTTCAATAAAAACTTTCGTATTGTTTCTTTTTTTTAATTCTTATAGTATTTAATCAGACGTAAAAAAACCATTTTGTAGAGAACGATCATCAAGTAAGAAAAAAAATTATTTACAAGCAAATTTTTTATTATAAAAATCATAACACTTACCTGATTTATAAGTCCGGAGAATTCCAAAATGATATGTTCTTTGTTTGAAAACTTTATTCTCAAATAATATATACATAGTTTATCCCTTCATTACTTTTAGGTAACATACCACACATCAAAATTTTATAATTGTAAGATCTCGATATGAGTTTTAATATGTAGCTTAAAACAGAATAGCTGAATTCTAGTTGAAATTCTTTCAAAAATAAAAACACTTACCAAGAAAACGATAAAAAATTTATTTATAATCAGCACAAAAGATACTTTTTCAAGTAATTCAGATTATTCTTTATTGTTGTTTTCTGAATTATGTAGATACAGAAATATATACTATTCTATGAAGAAGAAGAATATTCTATAACTATTACAGTTCTGCATGGAATTCATTGGAACACATTTATTCATTGGACTGACGAAAGCAATGTTGACTTCATTTTAACTTGTAATGAATTGAAGACAGAAAAATTATTTTACCGCAATACACGCATCTGTAACAGCAAGTGATCATGAAATCATGTTATGTTGTTGGTAATAGAAAGGTAAAAATTATTGAGAAGTTGTTCTTCAAATGCTTGGCATGTTCTGCTTCAATGTTTGGCATGTTCTGATTAGTTTTTTCAAGAAGTTTTACCTTTTCTTTAGGGAAATTTTGCTTCTTTTTGATGCTAAGAAAATGGCGTCCGTCATTGCCAATGGTTATGTGGGAACTAATGCCCGATATTTACAGTCTCCCGCTAGATGGCGTACTCGAGCGCTGCGATCGCGAATTGCAAAATTATGGATTATACAGATAATTATATAGATTGCGAAGAAAATGATACTCTTGGCCACCGCGGCATTATTTATTTTATTTCTAAAAGCTGTGAGTCGCATCCGTTGACTTGTTTATTTTTTTCATGGAACTTAGAGTTTTATGCTTGTCATTAGTTCTTACCTGTTTTATTTATAATAAATGTTTTGTCCCTGTTAGTTCTTCGTATTTTATTTAATAATTACAAACTCAATCTTTAATATTTATAAACCCTGAAATTTGGATAAATTTTAGAACCGTTTGCAACAGTTTTCGCTGCTTTTCAAACTTCAATTGTGAAAAACGAAAATTTTAAGAAATTATTGCATAAAGTAAAGCTTTTAAGTTGAGGCAATCAGAGAGCGCAACGAATGAAGTCGAACGAGGATGAGGGGAACAGTATTTTCGACTTTTGCGCTCTTTATCGAAATTGGTCGTTCAGCTTGAGAGATGAAAAGTAGTAGAAAGCCCATAAAAAAGCTTCTAAACAGAAATTCATTTACCTGTATATTTTATTTATTATTAGTATTCTTCTGAGAGGTATCATAAACTTATTAAACTGAACTGTAAATATATAGAATGTGTGCCAAATCATTGTCGTGAAAATTTAACTGAGCACCTGAGGCCGCACACGGACTCTTTTCCCATTCATCATATTGTACCAATGATTGAGAGAATAGGAAAAGGTTGAAATGGATATAGTTCAACCTGTAGAGGAAACGAAGTAGCAAGTTGCCCAGCAGTGAACAGTAAAAACCAATGTACGATGGAAAAAAAAAATCACTCCTAATAACGTTTGATCTAATAATCGGATCTTCACTTTCTAGGACTCAATCTTAATGGTTCGAGGGATTGACCTCAAATATGCAAACTGATTAGTGCAGACAATATTTTAAGATACAAAAACAGACATACAAGTGTAGTTTATCTGAATAAACATACCTTTTTTTCCGGTTGATTTGAACTTCTTATTCCCAAAATGTGGAGAGGAACCACAATCTGGGAAATAGGGTCCTAATTGTTTGGTCAGAAGAGCGGTCAAAAGTTTGGACCCCTTAATGCTAATGTTTCATTTTGCATACTTTGTCATATCAATAATTTTTTAAGCGAATTGAAATATGCAATTAATATGCGGCGAATGCCTCAAATTGAAATTTTCACCAAGCCAGCACATAAAAACAATGCAAACTTAGAGTATAACGATTAGAACGTCTTTTATTTGAGTTTCGAAATGCGTGCAAATGAAAAATAAAGAATTTTTTTAAAGACTAAGTCGTCTACGAAAGAACAAAGTGCTCAACCGATGATGAAATCTTTTAAGGAAGACAATATAATTTCGATAATGATTTCATTTGGATAATTGTGACCTCATCAAACGTTACCATGCATATAATAAATTGAAATGTTTTGAATGTATTTTCGAAACTGAACTAGTGCATCATTTCAAAAAAAAATGGAAAATAATCCCGCAAACAGACTATTCTGTGCAATGCATACTGAAAAGAATCTACGTAAGACTGCACCTGGAATACAGATAAGTGCTTCTGTATCTTTATTAATTTACACAAATTATTTTTTAAAGACTTCCGATAGCTGAATTGTTTGTGTACTTTTTAAAATAACGTATTCTGAACTGTTGAAAATGCTTTTTTTTTTTTTCGATTTTCAAATGAATATTTTATTTTACTTGATTAATTAATATTACAGGAAATTATAATTGCACATTTTAAATGTATTTCTTTCATATAAAATGTTTAATTTCATTTGAATCATTGTAAATAAATAATTAGTAATTTGTGTTTTAAAGACTTGGCGCAATGACCGAAGTTTCAGTCGTTCAAACTCCTACATATAAACAAATCTAACCCTGTTTTATAGCTTTTTATTTACAAAAGCATATTTGCTTTAGAAAAATCTAAAGCAAATCTTTAGCAATCAATATGTAACAAAACATAATTATGTAGTTTCGAATCTTTCTCCCGATGTTGCGGGAAAAATATACTTGAGGGTGCCCTTGGCGAAATTGGCGACTTATGTTTGCCGCCATACTTGTTTGCCCGGAATGCCGTGGTAACAGGAATGGCGGCCAAAACATAATGATATTTCAATGAAACATTGGAAAATTTAAACAAAACTTTTTAAAATTGTAGTAAACACAATAGAATCAAAAGTAATAAATATATCAAGACATATCTTTCCCACAAACAGGACATTTATATCTATTACTAATTAAACCTTCATTCATACACCAGTCAATCACTGCTTTTTTTCCATTGTTATTCAAATCGTACATAAACTTAAGATTTATCTTATTTACAGTATTCATTTTTAGTACCAGAAGCAAAAGTAACCTTACCAGCCGGTATCCAAAGTAGAACTAACGCATCTCTGAAATTACATTTGAAAATTCATTTAATAACAACGCTAAACTCTAAACCAATCAGAATCACGATTAAAATCTAAACCAATCAGAATCACGATTGGTTTTCAACATCGCACAGCTTGGCGATCAACCGCGATCACAACTTGGCGAGAATCAAAGGGCACCCTCAAATATAGTCTACCCGATGTTGCTATCTTAAATCGAGTTCTTATTAAAACCCGATGCAACTGATCCATACGAAATATGAAAGGGAGAGTATATAAAGTGTTCTGTTATTAGCATTCTTCCCAGCAAGAGATTCGACAACTCATATTGGAAAAAATTGGGTTATTGTAAACCTTCTGATTTAATACTTTCTATGAAGCATTCTGACGATACATTGTGATTTATTACGTTCTATGAAGCATTCTGACGATACATTTTATTTTATTTTATAACCGTCGTTGAACAGCCGACCCAATTTCATGGGTTTACGACTACTAATGTTCAACTCCGTAGCCTTGTAATTTTGAACTAATCCAGAAGACAAGGAAACTCCTGGATCAGTACCCCCAGAGGTATTGATTTGTTATGGGAACTTGGAGGACTTTGAGACTCGACAGATTTAACGTGCATCAGTCACCATTTACTACACGGGGAATCTTCGGCCGGCGAGGATCGAACCCACGACCTCTTGGACATGTGCCCAGCACCCTACCGACCAGGCTATCCCGGCCTTCTGACGATACATTGTGATTTATTACGTTCTGTGAAGCATTCTGACGATACATTGTGATTTATTACGTTCTATGATTCATCATGTTTTCAATCGCTTACGCTTAACGTTGCAAATAAACTTATGCTGAATTTAAAGCGATTGCTATCATTCGGCCCAACAATATTAGTAGCAGTTTTTGATACAACTCTCGATAAAGCTGCCGAATTTCGGATCGAATTTCGGAAGTTATCGTAGTACCCTTTTAATAGCAACGACCCATGCATTGACGTAGCACACACGTGACTTCATAAATGAGTGAATATCGCATTTTTGTTGCTGGTAACGGTGCGATCAGGGTTCCTTAAGTTTATTCTGTAGATTAGCAATTTGTTCAACCAACATTTTATAGTTGATACGAAGTTGGACTTTTTTAACCCTTTGAACTCTTGGAGTTCTTTTAAATGCTGTTTGATTTAATATCAGCACTATAGCATTTAAAATACACAATATACTATTGTTATGTAATTTCAAAATTCATTCTTACAATAATGTGGTCGTTAATTATTAAGCTATAAAATTTCTTAATTTTAAAGTGGTGACTGCTGATGGTGCCTCCGTGGAGACATCGAGTGTAAATGGTTAATAAGGATGTATTTATTTAGTTGCCAATTAGTGCTGTTAATGCCTCGTGAAAAAACTATTAAAAAATATTTATACTTATTTTCACGAACTTTTCAAACATTTCACTCAGAATTTTCATTTTCTCATTGCACAGTTTAAAACCAGGTTGAAATTTGAAATTATTTTTTGTATTGTTTTCGGATAAACAAGTTATATGGCTTACAGATATGCAAGTTTCATAGCAAATATATTTTAATTAAGCCAGGTTCAAGTGTAGTTGTTCTGGTGCTGGAAAAGACTGGTTGGTAGGACGTTAGGCTCGTGTTCGCGAGATCGTCAGTTCTAATCCCGCCAGCCGAAGAATCCCTGCGCATAAAATAACGTGTCGGGATCGACAGATTAAGTGCTCCAAGTTCCCATAAAAATTAATACCTCTGAGGGTACTGAATCAGAAATTGATCGTTCTCTGGCACAGGTTAAAATTAGAATCTGTGGATGAATGAACTATGACTGGGTCCTTCCTGCAAAACGGGTTGTGACGTGTGTGCGAATGAAATCGTATTCTTAGTCATAGATGCTGCCAGTGCAAAGTAAGAAACTCACCCCTCTGCCTTAAATTAACCTGATTTTCCATAGCAGGCTTGCTGGTACTGGTAAGTGACATTAGTAACAACAACATTGTGACAAAAAAAAAAAATAAAATCGATTCACGTAAGCAATTCTCGAAGAATGGCGAAATGGGCAAAAGTTAAAAATCTGTCGACAAAATAATATGAGTATAGGAATCTTACTTAAAAAGTATGATTTTTGTGTCTAATATCGAGGAAGTTGGTACTTTCATTTACGTCTCAGTAGAGCGGCACAATGGTCGACGGTTTGGGAAGTCTGGGATTTTTTAATGGAACTAACCTGCATTTACGTTGCATGGTACTGGTACATTTATTTACGTGGCACTAGAGGGGTGGGTAGATACCTCACAAGAGGTACACAATGGGCTATTGAAGGCGGTCTGGGAAACATCCTTGAGGATGATCTGGAGATAACATACATACGTCGCATCCCATCTACAGGGAGTTCACATTCACACACCATCCATCCATCTGCAGATCGTAATTTTGACCTGAACCAGAGAACGATCAATGTCCAATCCAGTACCCTCAGAGGTATTGATTTGTAATGGGAACTTGATGAGCGTTGTAACCCCTTCAGATTTAGCGTGCAACAGTCTCCATTTTTTACACTGACGGGCTGCGGCGATCAAACTCACGATTTCTCGGACATGGGCCCAACGCCCTAATAGCAGGCTATCCCGACCCCTTGGATGGTCGATACGAATTCCGCATCCGGCTTGCACCGACCACAGTGCTAACGTAAAATATCCTCTCTGATAAACGAATCATGGGTTAAAGTCTTCTTGCCGTTAGGCTAACCGTGGGAAGTTTTCGTGGCTTTCCTCTCCATGTAACGCAAATGCGGGTTAGTTCCATCAAAAAGTCCTCCAAGAAGGCAAAATTTCTTCCAATACTTGCTCTAGGAGTTCCCTTGTTGTATGGATTGGGTTCAAAATTACAAGGCTACGGAGTTGAACATTAGTAGTCGTAAACTCAAAAAATTGGGTCGACTGTTCAACGACGGTTATAAATATAAATATATTTTACACTTCGTAACACTTAATCTATAATTAATTTGTAGCTTATTTGAATTCATTCCTTCGAACGATTAAGTCTGACAGTTTGCCCATTAAAATCTGATCTTTTTAGAACAAAAATTATTCAAATTGATATATTTTTTTTCTGAATTTATTAGGGCACTGAGCACCTGGGCCCGCTTGAAGTAATTTTTTATTTTTTGCTCAGTATACCACGTTTATGTAAATTTTCATATAGTTCACGAACTTGAAAAGTTAAGATTACCGGGAAGTGAGATTTATGTGAGAATATTCACTAATTAATAGTGTTTTTAACAGCAAAAAGTTCGACTGTTTAAATCAGTGTTTCCCAACGTGAGGCTCACTCTCCACAGTGAGTGATTTAATTGTTAAGGATGCAATTCAAAAATGTTCTCGTCCAGAGTTACATAAATTTCATGGCAACTTTCAGTCATTACTCGAGCTGGGCGAATTGTAAGTATATGGAACGTATGTCCGTTATGTTAGTGACCCCTAGTTTATTTCTTAGCCGCCAGCTACAGAAGACCGGAATTGTCAAATTTATTGCTCATCGTTAAATCTGGTAAAAATTCTGTGTACTATATTCAAATGCAACCAAATATGCAATACATCTGTTGTCACCCTTTTTATTTTTCTATTTAGCTAAATGCAAATTTGTTGCCCTTAATATTTTGGTGCTGCAAATAAATAAATAAAAATAAATTTAAAAAAAAAAAGATTACGGTGGTTTTTTTTAAAAGGAGGAGACTTGAGATTAACACTAGAAATACTGAAATACCTATATTGACCAAAAGCAGTTAAAATGACTGCATTGTGAATAAATAACTAATGTATAAAGAAATTTGTTTAAAATTAATTTTTAATATTTTTTATATTATTTTCAGTTATATAACAAGTTTTTAGTAAATATCAACAATAAAAATAATTATAAAAGTCATAAAATTCTAAGAAATTGTGTCATTATCCTGTATACATCATTGTTTTTCTAATTGAAATTAAAAAGTAGTCAAATGACTTTCTTGGACAATCTAGTGTTAAAGATTATTATTCTAAACCTGGCTTAGAATCCCTTCGCCTCAAGCATGAGCCTCAGAATGCTCAGAGACCTCACTGAATTTTAACAGAGATGTCAAAGATGACGTCATTTCCTTTACCTGTCCAATGGAAAAACATCAATGTTTCTATTTTGATGGAAATGCTTATCCGGTAGGAATAGTGCAAACATTTAGTAGTCATTCACTACCACAAAATTACGACAATTGATTGATTTATTCCACTCAATAATGTAGCTCAGCCTCTGGCTTGGACATCTCTGTAATAAAAAGTACTAATAATTAAAATAATGTCGAACAATTTATATAAAAATTACGTAGTGACTAAAATTTAGTTCTTCATCATGTTTTGATAATTTAATTTCTATGTCTTCTCAATAACTTTCTAGTCACTTTTATCTAAAACCAATAGTTCAAACTTTCTTGAGAGCATTTTCGTTTCTGAATATCAAAATTTATGCATAGGTTAGAGGAGTTTAAAATATTTGGAACACTCAAGCTTAAATTTATCATTAACAATAATTGTAAAGTAAATACTCTTTTCTCTTTTTGCCAAAGTAACGCCTATATTACTCTCGTTTTTGTCAGATCAATATTCAAGTAACACCTACTTTTGTTAAAAAATAATTATTAATTCTTATAGCAGTATTCGCATATACAAGTTAAAGTTTATTTGTATCACGTATTTTTTGAGTTGGGAAGGTGATTGATTTCGAATTTATGTTATAATTTATAAAAAAAATTGTGTTTTTGAAATGAGAAAGGTAACATTATTATGTATAAAATTAAAAATAGCAGTTTACAAATCTACCACTTTTTTAAAATACAATTATATTGTTATTATATATATATGAAAAATACTAAGTACAATTGGGTGGTCCGATATTACATAGGCGCTCAAACTGACCCATTTCCAATAGTATGATTGCTTTCTGCATATGTAGTGATGTTGACTGCCTTTTTAGCGATTTTTTTTTTATTCAACTTCCTATATGTTATAGATATTTACTTTTCTTCTCGTATTCGAATTCCTATTTCTCTCGGAATTTTATTTATTGGCCAATCTTTATTTGCATTATAAAGAGTCATTTATGTCGTCTCTTATTATATTCAACAATGTTTTATTTATTATCTTAACTTATGAGACTTTTTTTTTTTAAATTTTTGTTATTACGGCAATTTTTCGCAGCTTTAAGTTATCTATTTTTCATTAATTTAATTGATTCTTAGCAAGCTAATTTTATTTTTTTATTTTTTATCTCTTGCAGGCTAATTTTTATTTTCATCATGAGGAATTAATGGTGCTACCTTTGATTATTTGCAACGACTAAATAAATTGAGAAAGATCAGATTGAAAATAAATAAATAAAAATAACCATCAAATTTTTTTTCCTTACAATTTTTTCCCTTAAATCATTATTTTCTTAAAAGAATTTAATAATATCCCCCTTGTTACTTTTAAATTAGGCAAAATTATTGTAAAATGCGTTAAACTTTCATACATACAGTGAAACCTGTCAAGTTGATCACCCTTGTAAGTTGGGCACCTGCATAAGTTGACCTCAATTATCAAGAACGGAATTTTTCCTACATACAGTGAAACCTGTCAACCGCCAGCTCTATAAGTTGACCACTTGTCTAAGTTGACCGCTAAGACAATGCACAACAAGTGGTCAACTTACACAAGTTTTACTGTATTTAAAAAAAATATATTATTATGGATATATTTATAAGTAGAAAATATTATAATGCGGTTATATGGCTCATCAGTTAGAAATTTACAACTGCGAATAAGAAAATTTTTTTATTTATTTTTTTTTTATATATTTTTTTTAATGGACTACTGTTTTTGTATGCTTTGTTGGACCACCATGGTCCATCAACTCTTTTAGTGCATTTCTTAAGAGATGGTGTTTTTTCAAAACATCACAACAAACATTTTACATTTTAAAGTTAAGTTAAAACAGCGATTGACAGACTTTTTGTATAAGGTAACTCTTGACACATAATATTTTTTTAATGAGCAGTATTTAAGCAATGAACACATTTTATCATTTTAATTTCATGGGGGATTTTAGTTGCTGCAGTATTTCATTCATAATATTTTTGCTATTTTACTCTAAAATTTAACAAATCGTGTGCAATTGTATGTTGTACACATTACATGCATTGAAACATAAAATTGTCCAGAGTAAAAAAAAAGAGGAGAGAAATCAAAACAAAATATTGTATTTCTTCGAAAACCTTATCCACAAAAATAATAATAAAAAATATTGTAAGTTAATTCAGATCATTTTGAAATATTTCTAAAATTCAGTTATCAATTTGTAATAATTCGAACTTAGGTGCATGCAAGCAACCAAATATTTGCCTGTTCCTTTTAATAACTTATGATAAGTGTCAATTTCTTTAACGTTTATGCATTCCATTTATTTCAATTAAATAAATCTATCTTAAAACAGAAGTTTTATCGACTCATGTTTCAGTCTTTATCTTACATCATTCTTCAGTTAAACTAAATGTTAAGTTATTTTGTGATTTTCTGCAATTCGTTGAAAACTTCAAATTAAATTAGTTAACAATCTAAAAAGAACTAATAATAATGTTGGATTTCTGACAGTTTATTTTGATCCAGTTTATTTCTTCTGATCTAAGAAATTTAAATTTTTCGCAATAAAAAATTAAACCTGATTTTTTCATAATTTTATTACAAAAATTAAGTGGCTCTGGAACGACATTGCTTTATTGTTAAGCAATGGTAAAGCTATTCTGGATAAGTATAATTTTTTTTTACCTACATATTTCGAATTTATGGTTGACTCATTAAAAAAGAAGTTTATAAATAGAATTTTTTAATGTTAGAAGTTTTGAATTGGGTAGTTGATACCCCTAAATCGAATGCATGATACGCGATATAAGAGTCATAAATGCTACGTATCTTTTTACGCGCTATTTCTAGATCAAGATTCTGATTAGTGGCTATCAGGGGGCAGCATCCCTCAGTAAACAGTCGAGCCCTTTAGAAAATTGAAAAAGCTAAGTTTTTAAATCTGTTACTATAATTTCTACTAAAAAAGAATTTTTTTCTCTTGTAAAAAATATTTTATGAAATATAAAATGATTTTTTTCATAATTTAATATTTAAGATGGAAATTAGTTTTTAGAAGTCATAATAGATGGAGCCAAACATGAAGAATGTCCTAGATATTTTTTTTTTAAAATAAAGTTTTCTTAACTTTTATATACATGTTGATCGTGGCGCCATCTTTTTTAATCATTAATAAACATGAGGGTTTAGTACAAGTTTGGGAATACAAACATACACTAATTAATTACAACAAAAATAAAATGCTATTTATTAAGCTGTAATTAAATTTCCTTATGCATTATAATTTGTTTTTCGCAACTTATTCATAGTACTTATTATGCATCGACGGTGACTTGCAACTGGTAATTATATGATACAAAACTAGCAACTAATAATTTCATAAATACAAAATATAAAATGTATTTAACGATAGTATTACTTTGTTGTTTTATTTATTTTCGTTATTAAATAAAATATTCGTCAGAAAACTTTGCATCAGCGTCAGGTTTTTTTTAATTTTTTTAGTTTGAAAATTTGAAATTCGGATGAAATCGATAATCGGTTCAATTGTGATAAAAAATTTTCTAGAAAAAAGAATAATGAAAAGGAAGATTAATGAATAGCAATATTTATATCGACATAATTATTTATAAATGAGCCAAAATTAAAATAATAATAATTGGTAGGTAATAAATATAAGAATTCTCAAAATCTTTCAAAACTGGGAAGATACAGTGAGAAATTACCATTAAAGTAAACGCAAATCTGCCATATTCTTCTTCTTTTTTTTTTTTTTTTCTTTTCTTTTTTTAAGAATTTTTTTTCTTCTACTCTGTACTAGAGAGTCGCGATTTTGCGATTTTCTTCATAATATAATACAGGAAAAGTAATTGAACCAACAGGTTTTTTTCAATATTTGACAATTAAATTTCAATAATTAACAAATAATCTCCAACTATTTTTATAAATGTAGGTTGTTCAGTAATCAACACCTATACTATATAGGGTATTTCATAAAGACTCCCTTTGTATTACTATTACTTTCTACTATTTAAACTAGGAAAAAAACAATAAAACTATTTAGAAATCTAACTAAGTTACAGCACAACAACAAGAAATGTTATAAACAACAAGAAATGTTTGACTATAAGAGAAAACAGACAGGAGTTGAAAGACGATTATTAGAAGTGCGTACCTTCAAGTTTCATCAACCTATTTTAATGCTTATTGCATACACTTTTCTTTACTGTAATTTGTCAGATTTCTTTTTAGTTTTTTCTCCGTAAAAATGCTAATTTGAACTTCCAATGTGTCGACTTTCTTTTATTTCATTTTTGGTAAGGGTTTGAAAGACTTCACGGAGTAACCTGCTATTTTCTTAAAAAATAAATAAATAAATAAAATAAAATGAAAAAAGTAAAAATTTCAAGGGATGAGAAAAAGATAAACTTTATTTCGCGCATATAGTTTAATCGCTCTACATCTAACAAAACCTGCAAACATAACGGCCAGTTCGAGGTGAATCTTGTAAAATTTTGATCAGTACGTTTAATCATGACGTGCCAATGGCCAGCGGCTCTTTCAGCTTTGGTACCCTCTCATTACACATTGCAAATATCAGAAACAACATTTTCCTCAACTTGATATCAGATTAGTATTCTTAAAACTGGCATTAATTAAACCGAAAAAAAAAAGAAATGTAAAATTTTGGTAGAACAATGAGTCCTCTTTTTAATGATCTTTAAACATTTAATGACAAATTAAATAAAACTTTAAAAAAAAAAAACAAAAAAAAAACGGGGGAAGCCCAGTTGCCAACACAAGTAGCAAGGGTAGTAAATTATATTGCACCTCATGTGAATTATGTTAACATCTTCCTTGTGAAAAATCCGTCTGAGTACAAAATGAAAAAGTAACTTTAGATTATGTAACATAAAACATTTTTTAAAGATCTGTTAAAAATGATGATAAAAGTTGGACTATCATTTCTTTGGATCTACATTTGATGTTGATCCAAAATTTAAAAACTAGACTTTTACCGATGTCGAATTGCAACCTGGCATTTAAAGTTACAGAAATGCAATATTATGCGCATCAGCGCTTTTTAAAAATATTTGCTTCGTTTAAATAAAAACCGGTACGGGAAATCAGAACATTTGCTAGTGTTTAGTAAATAAACATTCTACGAACAAAATATGCAGACATTAGGTCTGATTACGCAAACATAAAATTAGCTCGGAATATAATTACAAAATGTTTAGAAAAACCAACGCCAAGATAATGAGAGTTTTCTTTTATTTTAAAAATGCTACACTATTTTTTTTATTAATTCAAATAATAAACGGGAAAACAGTATTCTTCAAAGTTTTTTTTTTTATAATGAATTGGATAGCTAGAATTTTCTTGCTTTCGAATTTGAGAACTATACACATTTGTTAAACTTACTGGTTGTATTTCCTGCCTATTGCTTACAATTTAATTCAGAACTAATAATTTAAGGGTTTAGGGCAATATTATGTATAGTATATTTTTGATGCTCAAAAAATAAAGGTTCCGCAAGGCAAACTGTTTTCTTTTTGATATCCTTCTTAAATTTAGTTTCCTTTTCACCTAAACACTTAAATTTCAACTGCCATTTTTAGAAAGTTACAGTTCATCTCCAAGTGTTTTTAAGAATGACACTTAATTAGGATATTAATGTTAAAAATATATGCCTGAGTATTCAGCCAGTATTTCTGTACAGGACTAGCGTGTTTTTTGTGTGAAAAAAATTTCATTTAATTCGATTTTTTTTTTCTATTGCTCTTTCAACTTTGAAAACTATTGCTCACCTACTGCGAGTTTAGCGTAATTTAAATAGCATGAAGCGGCATGGTAGGAACTATGAAATTATTTAATCAAAACTTTTTTTTAAATATGAATACATCCTTGTAAACACAGAGTTTTTGAATTTTAAAACTTAACATAAAATATTAAAAAAAAAAAAGGTTTTGCTTTTTAAAATTATACCAGTATAAATTAGTCAATATTTAGTCTGGTTTTACTCATTGTAATTTTTTAATGTGCTGTTATTTTATCAAATTTTCTATAAATTATATATTTGTTATCTTAAAATCCTTAACAGAGAATTTCAAACATAAAATGAAATATAAAAAATGCTCGTGATTTCTATATCTGTACAGTATTAATATTCTGGTTAAGAATTTCGAATTGTCTAATGCGCTTCTTTAAAGCTTTGTGCTTATGCATTGTGAGTTTAGTGCTATTAGCATGAAACAATGAAACGATACTGAAGGAAATTTCAGCAATTTAAAAAAAAAAAAATTAACATTGGTTAATTCAATTGGTTAACATTGTAATGCAACACGTTAAAAATAATTGTAAATAGGAAGTATATAAAAAGTCTCCTGTACAAAAACCCATTATATGTACATGTCTAAATAGAAAATGTATGTCTAAATAGAAAAGTATTGCATGTTAACTTAAGAAAAGAATGTAATTATTAAAAAATTACAGTGCGTCTAATAATTTAGTCCTACTATTATAATATTCTAATATAATACCTGGCGTAATAAACATTCCATATTTATATAATATATCGTCTAGTTTATCGAATTGTCGAATTTTTATTATATATCGTCGAATTTAACCAATTGATACACGAACGCAAACAAGTGCAAACCGGCTTCAATCGCGTAAAAAACAATACAGCTGTATAGTATCACATGATTATTAAGATTTTACATAAAATCTTATAGTGCGTCGGATAATTTATCCAGGGACAGTACATATATATATGTTACGGCCAAAGTCCGAAGTCGGCCAATTCACGATCTGGCCGGCCAGATCGCGAATTGTCCAAGAGCGCTGTAAATTAGCTGGCCAAAGTCCGAAATCTTTCTTGATTTCGGGAATTAGCCGGCCAGATCGCGAATTGGCCGAGGATGGCTGGTCAAAGTTCGAAATTGCTCTTGATTTCGGGAATTGGCCGGCCGGATCGCGAATTGGCCGAGGATGGCTGACCAAAGTCCAAAACTGTTCTTGATTTCGGGAATTGGCCGCCCAACTCGCGAATTGGCATGGTAAGATCAGCCGAAGTTGGAAGAAAAAATCATTATACCGGGCAAACCGGGCAAATGTATACCGGGTAGGGCATTTGACCTTAAGAAAACATCAATGTATACTGGGCAGTGGCACTTGACCTTAGAAAAACATCAGTGTAGGATATACCGAGCAAATGTATACCGGGCAGTGGCACTTGACCTTAAAAAAACATCAGTGTAGGATATACCGGGGAAATGTATACCGGGCAGTGGCACTGAACCTTTAAAAAAAACATCAGTGTAGGGTATACCGGGCACTTCACCTTAAAAAAACATCAATGTAGGATATACCGGGCAAATGTATACCGGGCAGTGGCACTTAACTAGACCTAGTATGACAAGACCTTTGGTGTATGCATGACAATTAAATAGACAATTTAATAATGATTATTAAATTAATATTTGTTTAATAAACAATTTAAAAACTTCTATTTTTTATATTTTTAAAGTAGAAGATTTATAAGAATTATTTATATAATTATAGAAGGCCGCCAAAGTAAAATATTCACTGATCGTTTCAATTATTTCGGACTTTGGCCAGCCATCCTCGGCCACTTCGCGATCTGGCCGGCCAATTCCCGAAATCAAGAACAATTTCGGGCTTTGGCTAGCCATCCTCGGCCACTTCGTGATCTGGCCGGCCAATTCCCAAAATAAAAAAAATTTCGGACTTTGGCCAAGAGGGCCGGCCAATTCGCGATCTGGCCGGCCAGATCGCGAATTGGCCGGACTTAGGGTTTTGGCTGTAACATATATATGAAAAAGCCAAAGTAATAGACAGCGCTTATGATCTAGTTTTTCGATATTTAATAATAATTAATTTTAATTTTAATAATAATAAATAAGATAATAATAAATTTGATAATTTAAATTTTAATACTGATAAATTTTAGAAAAAAGTGAAAAATATTCGTTGATTTTTATGATTTTCATCTAGTTAGAAAAATTTCGTGAAATTGGCAATTTTTAAAAATTTTAATAGATCTTGTATATAATAATATAAGCGATTATATAAGCATGTATATAAGAGATTTGTCCGCTTCAAAGCTCGGGTAATGAAGAACGCCCTCTATGCTACCTAAAAAGGAGGCGCGTCAATATGCAAAAGAAAAGAAAAAGAAATCGCCTGAAGTTTCGTGAGAATGAAAAATATTTGCCATCTAATTTTTTATATTTTTCTAAAATTACTCGACTGCATTGTCTGGGTTTATAAAATTTGTAAAAATGATTTTAATAATTTTCCTCCAGGTTAAAAAATCTCATCAAATGAGCGATAGTAATTTTCTTAAAAATATTTAAGTTCTTTGTCCTTGAAGCGCAGATAATTCTTTACAGCAAAATAGTGAACATAGTTTAAAATTACATCTATTTTTAAAGGGCTTGAGCTGTGACTTTTTCCTTGGCAAGAAACCTTCATAGAACGCCCTTTTTATGATAACAGAAGAGAAAAAGATCTTCCACTTAAAAGGTAATATTTATGTAACAGAAAACCTAACTAGCCGTAAAACAACGATTCGAAACGCCAAAATTCACTTTTTCCACCAAAATGGTCTTTTAGTGTTCACAAAAGCATGACAGTTTAGATTATCTTAAACAGTTATAATGACTGTATTTTGAGCGATAGTGTTTATGTTTTGCTTTCAGATTTTATTTGAAAATTCATGTTCCATTAGGAACTTCGGAAGCAGTTTTGTGCTCCACTGGAGAGGAGATGGTCGTTTCATTTTTACCGACACACTAACTTATTAAACAGGATGATAGTGGCAGGAAAATTCCGTTATTTTTAGCAATTGCAAAACCAAACAGTTATATAAGTAGACAGGGGTCGTAGTTTTGTTCCAATAAATTAAAACAGTACTTTTTTTATTTTTCATTTTTTTAAAATTAGTCCTAGGGTTTTATGGTCAAGGTGTAGAATCGGTAGCCATGGTGGTTAAGGGAAAAAAACGTTCGCCTCCCAATGAGGTTGTTCTGGGTTCGAATCCCAGCGATGACTGGTTGATACGAACTTCGCACCCTGCTCAGACCGACCACGGTGGTATATAGATTATGGGTTCAAGCAAAACCTCCTAGAAGAAGGAAGGCCTCAGCACGGATAAATTTAGTAGTCCGATATGACGAAGTTAACTGCGCAGTCGATGAAAAATAAGAAAGATGTCACTACGTACGTACTAAGCTGCGCAGTGGTTGAAAATACGAAATATGTCATTTAGTTTGAACTACTAAAGGATATTTATGGTAACCCGTGCTGAGGCCTACTCTTTCTAGGAGGTGTTGGTTCAAGTCCCCTTGCCGTCAGACTAACCGTATGAGGTTTTCTCTTCATGCTACGCAAATGTGAGTTCCATCGAAAAGTCCACCAAAAAAAGTGCGGCCAAAATTAGAAAATTAACCTCAATGTTCTAAAAATTGATCACCTATAGGTTTTTTGGGTCGCTGATTTCAAATATGAAGTCAGAATTTCAAAAAAAAAAAAAAAAAAAAAAAAAAAATGGCGGATCCAAAATGGCGGATGATTATTGAAAAAATTGTAAATAAATAAATAAATAAAAATTATTTACTAGTAGTTTTTGAGATCTTTGATTACAAATTTGTGGTTAATAATTTTAATAAATAAAGTAATGGATGTAAAATCGCAAATATTTATCAAAACAAATTTAAACTAAATAAATTGAATCAAAATATTTAAGATTGTTAATTAAAAATTCGATTATCGAATTTTAAAAAAAATAATGAATCTATTTTGCTAGATATAAAAAATTTTGAAAATGTTATAACAAAAATAATAATTTCAAGTTTATTTTTATAATTTTTTTTATTCACGAAGTATTATTTTTATTAAACAACGTTTTTTATTTATATTTAATATAAACAAACTACTTTGGCACTATTAATTTTCCATTTCTATAAAACATTAACTTACTGAAGGATCTTCCAATAAATCGATAACGGCTTGAGGCATGCTACCACTATTCCTACTAGGCAATTTTCGAAGAGAACTTATGACTGGATCTGACGAAATTAGAAACATATGTAATATATCTTCATTCGAGTGTACTCTAGATATCTTTCTTGTGAACTTTTCACGGTAATTTCTAAAATCATTATTCCTAGCCTCTTGGGCTTCTTCACTCATCATGCCTATAGGTAATAAAGCATATTTTAAAATATCATGTCCGTGAATCAATATCTTATGAACGCTAGCTGGCATTGGATACCACGAATACTCCTTTACATATAAATTTGCAAGTTCCAATGAATAATTGTAAAATTTAAAGGAATCAACTGCATATCCACTTGATAATGCTTTCAAAATGGTTATTGCACATTGACATCAGATTTTCATTAAGTCCTGTAATTTCAGCAGACTTTTTCGAGTTTTCGAAAAAACGACGAGCCAGATTTCCGCCAGGTACCTTTTCCTTGTATAATTATACCTACAGGTAAACCCATCTCTCTGTGAAACTTTTTCTTTATATTTTCTTCTCTGATTCCCACTTTTTCTTTCACATCTTTTCTTTTCTGCCAACACTTCACTTCAAGTCGTACAGAAACATGATATAACCACTCAAAAAGACGAATATAAGCGTGCAGTGTTGATAAACCGTATTCATAAAAATCTGTATTTATCTTCTTGGTCTTTAGTTTCGTCAAGTCGGTCATCTCTTTTGGTGTAACTCTGCATAAATTGCATGTCTATGCAGACTTTGTATCAGTAATCGCATTGCACGTTTTTCCGTCAATCATTGTCATACCTAAAATATGCTTAACAACAAAAGATTGAGAATTATGTAAATTCACGGGACCAGGTTTTTAATTTTAATGTCCATCATCAACTTCTCTTGTTGAATAGCATCAGTCGTTTCATTTTTGAACTCAAGTTTTACTGCTCTGCAATATCTTGTGGAAGAAGGTCTGGGATTTTGACACAATATATATATATTTTTTTTAGGATCTCCGTTGCAACTACCGTAAAGTTGTAGAGGCACTAAGCAAATCATAAAAATACTAGCATCTGAATTTGACGAATCTTGAAAAATTTGCTTATACAGGGAATGACCACTACTGCCATCGCAACCCCATTTAGAAATCAAAGTTAAGTTTTGCATTTTGTCTGCAGAAGTATTAACAAAAACATCTGATTGAACTTTTAAGATGCGTTGTGTTGTCAAATCTAGTAAGTCTTGAAGATTAATTTGAGCTTTCACTTCACTTATGCAGATAGAGTCTTTCGATGGATAACAATGTGATTTAGCTTCTCGTACTTTGTAATAGGGTGGATAGACATTTATTTCACGTTCCACGGCACTATTTCGAATATTTTGATATGCTTTTCTCGTTAATAATGTTTGAACGATTAAAGTTAATGCTTCATCTGGTGAGTAAGTGTTAACATTGGAAGTTTTTTGTATCAAATCGGAGTTATTTAATTTTATTTCTCCGATAATTTTTACGATTTCTGCATTGCCTTTAGATTAAAGGTGTCTTTTGCTCGCATCGAAAATTAATTGTGGTTCTGCTTCTTCACACAATCATCGAAGTTTGCGTCTTTTATTGCGTTCATTACTTGATGCATAATCTTTTTGCGGCCTACCACGTTTTACAGGAATTCATAGATAATTTACCTTTGTATTGGAATGTATACAATTTCAATTCCGTGTCAAGCCAATCTTTATTTTGCTGGAGAAATAAATATTTCTTGCGAGTGCATTTTTGCCACTTATTTTTAATAGTTGCATATATTTTTCTTTATTCTGATTTTTGTTGGTCTTTCAAACTTTCAATATTAAACAACACTGCAACCGACTTATCAGCATTTTCGATATTTTTTATGCCATCTCACAGTGTGCCCCATGCAATTTGAATAGCTGATGCCTTCTTGGCTCTGTTTGGCGGGAATTTGTAAGCTGGTGTTTCCCGGAGAGATTATCTTCGACACGAATTTTGTAGATATAAGAAAATCATTATTATAAAAATGACACGAACTATAAAAATCGATATATCTTATATAAAACCAGCGCTGTCGACGCTAATTTTTGAAATGACAGAAAACGCCAATATGGAGAAAAGCCACAGTTTTGTGAAAGAAAAAAGCGTTTGTGGTCTAATTTTTAAATATTTAGAAACTTACTCTAATACTGCATTACCTGGGCTTATAAAAATCTTCAAAAACTGAGAATTCGACAATGATTTTGATAATTTTCCTATCGGTGAAAAAATGTTGCCAAATGGGTGACTTTTAAGGAAGTTTAATAACTTATTAAATATTTAAGTTATTTATCTGTTCTAAAACAATGATAATTCTACACGACAAAATTATATATATAGTTTAAACTCATCGTATTGCTTCAAGTGTAAGGCACTTAAACTATGGCTTTTTATTTTCCTTGGCAATATAGTTTCGAAAAACAGCGTTAAAAGCATATTGTAAAGAAACAATATGCAAATTCGTTTCAAAATTACAACCCGTGTTGTCCCGGACAGTTTTGTGCCAACAGCCCGAAGATTTCTAAATCAGGCCCTGATTGCCTGCAGTATCGATAATAACTGAAATGAGAATAGTTATAAATTCTCAAGCTGAAAATTAAATTTCCTCAACCAACAATTCAACACTTATTAAAGAATTCTTAGAAACAAAGTATGCGGATATAGTAGACTCATTTATAGTGCTTCCCTGTTTAATAAATCAAGAAAGAAAATTAATTACAAAAATTATGGAAGAAATTAAAAGTAGAGTAGAGAGCTATGCATAAAATACAATACTATATAATCAAATATACTAAATTTTTTTCCTGTTAAATTTGTAAACAGTCCCCTTTTTCAAATCTAAAAGAATAAAATAAAGTTGAATAATAAACATTTTTTCCTGATATACTTTTAATTTTGCCCAGAGCCATAATAAGCAAACGATTTCCCGTATTTTTAAATATACTTGTGTTATGTTCCATCGCAGGTGGCGCTGCTTAAAATGGTTTCCTCACGAATTGCAAGTAGTCAAGAGTTCCGTGAAATTCGACTCAAGAAATTCATGTGTACAACCCTTGTTATCATCATCATTTCAAATTGAACTTCTTTTTATATTATTTTTTGTTAATCCTTATGTCTCCTTTTTTTTTTCTTCTTTTTTTTTAAATTTTCCTTCTAAGTAATCTTTTGCTACCGTATTACACACACCAAAGCTTCTTCTTATCCATTTTATCGTTTTCATCTTCATTTCAGGTCATTGACAACTTTGGTAATGGTACAATATAAAAATGTACTTGATTACTTTCGATTTATACTTAACCATATCAGAATGATTTTTATTTTTAACTGAATAAAAAATCGAAACAAGATGAGATATCGCGTTTTTGATTATTATTATTTTTTGGAATGTGTGCGAAACTTTTTTTTAACTAACTAAAGTAAACATTTTAATCAGTTAAGTGCTTTTCAGAAAATAGTCTTAACTTAGTCATTTAATATATATATATATATATATATATATATATATATATATATATATATATATATATATATATATATATATATATATTTAAACATTGATATGCACTCGTAACTGCCCTCTGGTTAAAACATAGTGAACGTTGAATTGTTTTAAATTTTACTTAATTATTTAAATAACAGTGACTATTTAATTACAGATTTAATTATACAGGATGTTCCGTAGTTACCACCCTTAATAATAATTTTTAGATTTATTGTGAAAAAAAAATATGCGCTTAAGCGGACGAAAATTACAAATTAATGGAGGGAAAAAAATATATACCGAACTATAACGCATTACTATTGATGAAGACAGGAATAAAAACATTAAAGTTTGATTGCGAATTGAAGCTTAAACCTGTTAATACTAGCCTTACAATTCTTCTGGCAACCAAATAGGTTTTGATGTATTTAATCTCACCTTCCCCGTTAAAGATTAATCGAGTTATGCAGCTTTATTTTCAACAAAGTGTGCTGTAATGATGTGAGTGATGTAATTCTTAACAAATTGGTGTGCTCATGATGTTTAAAATGATGAATGCCGGTTAGTTCCTTCAAAATTTCCTCCACGAAGTCAAATTTCTCCCAATACTTGATCCAGGAGTCCTCTTGTCTTCTGGATTGGCTAAAAAATTACGAGGCTACGAAGTTGAACATTAGGTAGTTGTAAACTGAAAATTGCGTCGGCTGTTCAACGTCGGTTATAAAATAAAATATGAGCTTCAAAATTTAAATATACCATTTTAACTGTTAAGCAATAAAGATTATTGAACAAATCGCGAACAATTTAAAGCAAAAAACTGTTTACGTTTTGACTTTGAAATAGTTTTTATTCCGAGAAATTAGTAATACAATATCATTGCTGCGAATTCGTACGGATTTTTAGAAAACTCTTTTTAGTATTTTCAAAAAAAAATTGCAAAACTATCTTCGTGATATTTGAGTTAAGCCTATTTCCCTACCACAAGAAAAAATTAAAGAGAGAGAGAGAGAGAGTAAAAGATGTTACTTATAATATTTTTAAAAATACTTAGATTAAGAAATTCTCTTTTTTTTATTTTCCTTTAGCGATTTTTTTTAGATTTTTGAAAAGATTTGTACTAGTTTAGAAAACTAGTATAATTAGTACTAGTATAAATGCTAACTTTCATAATTGCAATGAGTGATAGGGCAAGTCTATATCCCCTCAAATCAAACTCATTAAAGTCAAACCGAGTTACCCGGGTCATATTTATTCAGCATTGGATTTAGTAAGTTGGTTTCGCATAGTAATAGAAAAGCAATAAATCAGCATTACTGTAAATAGAAAAACAATAAATCAGCGAATCTATAGAAGAACGCATCAATTTAACGAATAAATAAAAGAGCCATTGAAAGAACGAATGAATATTTTAGTGAATCGTCGAATCAGTTTTTCAACGAACTAACAAAGAGTGAATCATCGAATCAGTTATTCAACGAGCTAGCAAAGAGTAAATTGCTGAAACAAAAATAATCAACGAATAACTGATTCTTCAACCTGCATGTTCAATAACTTGAACTTTGATTAATTGATTGGGTGACATCGTTTCACAAACTCATTGATTCTCCCTTTCTTTGATTCCAAAAATTCACTGATTCGCTATTTTATTCATTTGCTGTCGTTCTAATTCATTTATTAGCTTATTCATAGATTCATTGAATAATTAATTTATTCTTTAATAGACTGATTCATTGATTCGCATATTTATCAATTCACCCATTCAATATTCACAGACTAGTTCATTTACTTATTTACTCACTGAGTTATCAATTCAAGTATTCATTGATTTGCTGGTTCGATCATTTATCGAAACATCGATTCGCTGTGTTATTTATTCGGTAGTTTATCGATTTCTTGGCTTTCCCATTATACTGGTTTACATGAAATTAAATTTTGCTTGATGCAATGAGGGTATTCATGGAAGTTAGTGGCAAAATGAAGTGAAACAACTGCATTGTAACATGGTCGTTATGACTACAATTTTTAATAATCCAAAGTTTATATACCTAGGTGCGAAATATTCGATCCTTAAGATTTTCATATTTAAGTGATTCACTATCTGACTAAAAATAGTCGGAGTATGATATTCCTTCCCTTTTTCTTACACGTCCGGGGAAAACCACCCACCATAGGTGGCTGTAGGAACTCACTTTCAGGTGTCCAAAACAAATTAAGTGAATTCTGTATGTGAGGATGGTGGATGTAGCTGGCTATATAATCTGCATTCTTATTCGTCCCAGAATTGTTCTTTATGAGATTTATATCGGAACTATGAGAAGGCCCATCTAGTTTCTGAACACCCATTTGGTAAAGTCATAGCTGCGCGGTCTCGATGCATGATGGAGCTATTATCCCAAAGACAAAGAAGCCTTCCTCGAAATATTGCCATAGATATTGCAGATAAATATTGTCTAGAATGTCCACATTTATCTCAGAGCTCTTGTTTCCAACCACACGAAATATCACCCTGGTCAAAACATAAAAAAACCCCTTCACACCATGATGCTGCCACTGATGTCCGGATACTTTTGACCACAGAGTGAAGTTAATTCAAAATTAATATCTATAACTTATGAATTCTTTCCAATACAAAAGTGAGTAAATATCCACTCCTATTTTAAGGCACAATGTGACATGGGATTTGAAGATCTCAAAAAAGCATTAGAGCAAAAGAGCTTAATTTAATTAGTTTTGAAATGACGACATCTACGTAAAGACTACCTGCCTTTTAATTAATTACAGATACGATGTATATATTTGTAATATGATCAAAAATTCCATGTTAAAGTTCAATATATTATTTTAAACCTACTATAAATTATTAATATTATAAATAATCTAATAATATTATACTACTATCTACCATAAATATTCTCTAAATACTGTTCCTAGGGGAGTAAATCTTTCGTTAGTAAACGTGAGTTCCACGACTCTATACCTTTTAATCTGACTTCAGACTTCGATAATAACATGAATGACCGAACCACGCAACGCGTAACACGGTGGAATTTTAACTGCGCCAAACAAAATTTTATTACAAAAATTAAAAAAATAACAATATCGTCTTCAAGAGCTTTGTAAAAAAAAAAAAAAATATTTTGACGTTTAAGTTTGGTGTAGTATAGCCTCGTTCGATGCAACCAACATGAATTTGAACCTTCCATCAATCAATGCTTCGAAATGAAGAAGTAAGAGTATATTCTCATTATAATTCCGTTGCTTCTTATATATCATTTTTAGTATTTTTCTCCCAGATCCTGATCAACGGTACGTGAAAAACTCAAGGTGATACGCGAAGAATATCCAATTTTGAATTTTAAAAAAAATTGAGTCAAGATTTAAAAAATTTTTTTTTTTTTTATTCGCCTGCACAACTTTTCCTTCTGAAATAACTATGCTCCGCAGCTTTATGTAGAATCCTTTTCGCTTCAACTTTATAAAGTGAGGGCGAAATTTCTTCATTTTTAGTTAGTTACCTGATAGGAGTTAAGTTATTAAGCACTACTTTGACTATCGCAAAAAATTTACTTTAATGGAGAAATATATAAAATTAAAAATTTTCCTGACAGGAAATTTAAAAAAAGTGTTGTGGTAGTTACAACTGTTCATTACCCACCCAGCTTCAGATAGATGGGTATAAGGAGTGAAGTAAAGGTGGTTGGTGAGCAATTCTGATCAAATTACTCATCATGCCGTAGGTCACAAAATTGTGAATCTTTAACTCCTTGTTCCCCTCTTAGCCCACAAATGGCTGTTGAGGGAATGTTTCACTAATTACTTTTACTGATTTTATGTATTTATTTTGTGACAACTAGATTATGCTTTTATTTTACGTTAGAACAGCGTCAATTCTCTATAGCATCAAGTGACAGATATGCAATAAATCATTTGAATGCCCATAGTAACCAATATTTTCCTAGTTCATTTTAAATCAATGTAACTGCACGGGTGTAGGCTATTTTATACTATTCATGTGTATTAAAAAAAAATAACTAGTGTTAGTTCTAAGAAATCTGATTTGAAATTATTTGAGGGCTTTATTTTTAAATAGTGGTCCATTCATATGTTTAAAAATATTAGAAATTATATATTTTGGAGTTATTATTAAAATAGAGTTAGCCTTACTTCACGTTCATTCCATAATTTCTGTCACTAATTTGATAGAAGTAATTTTAATCTTATTGGTGATAAATTATTAACAATGGTTTTCACCCAGATTATTTCTGCTGCCATACTGAGGGTGCAACAAATTAGACAAGATGGATAGTGAGTAGACTTAATGAAAAGTGACCCAGTCTACCCATTAATCAAATAAGGTCTTCTTTTGCTGTTATAGTAGTGATGATATTTAAATGTACACTTGATAATGATGTATACTTTGTAAAAAAAATGTATCACATTTTTGATATCGGGAATTATATATCCCTTGTGTCCAAATTTTTTTTTATCATTATGTAAATATTTTTGTTAAAGCTTATAAAACGCGAGAAAAAACTAAATAAGGGTTTCATCATTTGCAAAAAGATATCAATTTACTAAATATTTTATCTTTGAAGGTGTTGAGTAATTAAAGTTTAAAAAGTTTGCATTTTTGAGTCATAATTTGGAATTTCGGAGGATTTTTTTTTGTTTTTGTTTTTTAACTTGGAGAAAACCTACTTTTTCAAATCATACACAATCAACTGCTGAGGAACAGAAAATGCGGTTCACAAGACAGCCAGTATTCTTTATTGTCAGCCTGTTTTTTTCAGCCAGTATTTTCCGTTACTTTTTAATCTTACTATACTCTCAGAAACGTAGGTTGAACCATAATATCGATACCTTAAACCATGCAAATTCGCTGCAGTTTTAATGAGGTGTTAAATTAAGCCATCAAAGTATAGTGTAAGCAA
Organism: Parasteatoda lunata; assembly: GCA_949128135.1. Taxonomy (NCBI): domain Eukaryota; kingdom Metazoa; phylum Arthropoda; class Arachnida; order Araneae; family Theridiidae; genus Parasteatoda; species Parasteatoda lunata. Next base: position 54,695,752 of record OX421973.1, on the reverse strand, counting down.
GTTTTAAAAAAAATCGAGAATAAAGATTAATTTATAAAGTCGAAATTTTTATAAGACTAGTGTCTTATTCCGGTTGCAATACATTTAAACGATATTACGGTTCAACACAGTTCAAAATTTCTTACAATATGTAGCGAGAGAGCTTCCAGCCACAGCCGATTTAAAGAACCATCTAGCTATGTACTTGTTTTGACGTCCAATGTGTTAGGCTAAACTAGATCAATTACCCTGTTGCAATTCATCAATAGTTTGCCTTTTCTAGTTACAAGTGGCAACAATGCGTTCTTGTTTCTTTCTTCAATCAAATGATCAATAATTGATGAAAGATTGAAAGAAAAGTATGGTGAGATAAGTTCAAATCACGTGAATTTAAACATGTCTATAAACATCAGATCTTCAACTGAAATCCGGCCCGAACCCACAATCTCCTACTTTCAGTCAGAAACGCCAATTGTGTTCTATTATAGCTTACGCACATTTGGTGCACTTTTTAGAGGTAAGCAATGTTTCTATTTCTTTCTCTCTCTCTTTTTAATCCGCATCATTTTCAGTGAAAATAATTTCTTGCTTTTAACAATCCTCTGCAAGAGGAAAATTTGTTCTACTTCAACGAAGAGTTTGTATACTTGTCGCTTGTAAATGCATAAATATTATAATGTAGTACCAGTTTCTACGTCTAGTCAACATTAAGGAGCAGTTTATAAAAACATATTTAGTTCGCCTTTTTATCCAGAACCGTAACATCTTTTAACTTAGTCTTGATTATTTACTTTTATCCTCTATGCGACATTATTCTACACTGAGTATTGTGATGCGAAATGAAAAAACTAAGTTTCGCTGCATATTTCATTTTCGCTTTTCGTTATGTGAAGTAATAAAATATACTATGCTTCAAAATTTATGTCAATGAAGTTGTCAATGAGAAGAACACACGCACAATGTAAATTTTTTGACTTTATGAATCACTCAATGTAAAATTTAGGTATGTGAAGTTCAAAACTATAATTGCCGTTACTAAGTAACAGGTAATTTTTCTTTTCGTAGAACTCTTTTTTGATTTATGCACGAAAACTTAAGTTTATAATTGAGTTTTTGATATTTTTGCATGAAAATTTGATTTTTACACTCAAATCTTTTTTTGTGCGATGAATAGGAACCGTAAAAAAAAATTCCCATGTCAGTCACCAAGAGCTGTGGATTCTACACCTTCTGCTATTGGTTTTAAAATCGTAGTCTTAGATTTTTAAGGAAATTACCTTCCTCTTCGTTTTGTTTTTGCCCTTATTCATTTTCAGGGATTATGTCTAAAAATAAAATCAAAATCCTAAAAATATATATCTAAATAGAAAAAATAATAAATTTAAATTTAATTTACGCAGTCCGTTTCGGAAAAATCCGAACTAACCTGATGCAGATGTCCTTCAATGTTTATTTGCGATCAATGAATTTTTCCTTTGCTGCGAAAGAATTAAATCGCACATTTCATTTATTTACATGTAGATTCTTGTGCATTCAATAATTAAATTATGCCATTACAGAATTCAATACATATGTAACGTAGTTGGCTGACGCAATATTTATGTGAAGTGATGAAATACATATCAGAAATCGAAAAAACTAAATGACTGATAAAACTTTCAATTTTTTTTTTTATATAAATTCGTCAATTATGTTCCAATTTGCTTGAAATCTTCACATATCGCATAAAAAAAAATCGCACAAATAAGATTTCGCATAAAAAAGAAAAAAGACCGCACAAAACAAGTTCGACTGTATGTTGTAAGTAGTATTAGCGATTAGCAATACAATACCTCATTTTAATAAGCAGAATTTTTATTTTTTTATCAATATTGATTTCTTTTAATCCTTTTACATTTATTGAAGTAAATGTTGCGAGAAATTACATACATTAGAAAAGCGTAAATTTTTTTTTTTCTATTTCTATAAATTGTAAAAAAGAAATGGTAAAGAAAATAAAAATGTTACTAATGCGAATTACTGGGTTGATATTGGACATTGATATTATAAACTACGTTTTGAATTTGATTGTTATAGTTTTCATATCATTAGTTGCTGTTTAAGTGAAGTTTTGAATGACATATTAAAAGACTGTTAGCATTTAAAAGTAAATTTTCAAATGTTTAATTAAGTTTAAGGTAATTTCATCATAAATGTATACGTTACATAACATTTATCACCAAATTCATATTTTTAAGTTGAACTCTCTATTAGCATTAATAAGCATTATCTCAAACAGTTATTTTGTGATAATTAATTTCATTGAATGTATTTCTACTTTAATTTTTTTAAAATTGGTTCTGAAGCTCTCGCGTTCTTAAGTCGTGATTTGTCAGATATTTAAACCATTTTTTTAAAACTTTGTTGAGATATTAATTTGAGCGAAGGATCGATAAAGTTTTGGTCAAACAATTATTTATAAAACGAGAAATATTATAAAGTTAAAACAAAGAGCTAAATGTGAACAATGGCTTGCCGTAATAGCATAGCTGAAAATACCATAATTAATCCATCCATATTTCTTATAAGTAATGTTAAAGAATATGATATTATTTATTTAAAATTAAATTAAAGGATAGAAAATAACCACATGCTTGTCATTGAAACAATACTTTAATATAACTTTGCAACAATATCTTACAAAGGTTCATATGATGTATAAGCTACAAAAATAAATTTTTATATGACCATTTACGTAACTGAAACATAACCATAGGTTTTTTTTTCTCTACTTTAACCCTGTTCTTTTACATGAAAATATATTTACACAGACAATATAATATGTAACAACAACTGAAAGAAGGCACAAAAACTTTCTCGAATATTAAAAATATACACTATATTTAAATAAAAGAATTTTCTCTGAACATTTTATAAGTTCAATAGGAATCTATATGGTTTCACAAAATTGAAATCATAATTTATTTTTCCATATAAAATAGGACCTCGATTATCCGAAGTAATTGGGATTACCTATTTCGAGATATCGAAATATTCGTTTTATTGAAGTAACAACTTTTTTAAAAATCTTTTTTCATCAATATATTCTGTAAATAAATGTTCTTTTTCATAATAATACTATATGGTACGCAAATTTAGTTTTAATATGATCATGTATTAATTTTCTTTTTGTAAAATAGGTATAGAGATACTTTATTTTGAAATATATTTGTACTATTGTTTCAAATAACGGTTCTCTTTCTATCTTTGCTTGAATAAACTCCCCGAGCTTCTAATTCTGAATCGTTAGTTGATTTCATTCATTTTTGAAATTGATTGCCTTAATTTGTTTAAAATTATGTAAGGCAATGTTTACAAATGCAATTTGCATTACAAATTTTACAAGCACAGATAACATAGTATGGTTCTATTTAGCATAAAAGGAAGCTATTATGACCAGACTAAACTACTCTAATAATTATAAAAAAAACTGAAATAACGGAAATTGCAACTTTAATTTCTTTGGAAGAGCCGAAGCAAACCACCAATAAAAAGCGTTAATTTGTAAGGCATACAGAATGATCAATTCTATGTACAGATCAAAAGATTTATTTTTATCTTATTATGACAGAGTATGTTATTGAAATTGAGAAAAAAAATAAGAACGCAAGAGAAAAGTGTTAATATTTCTCAATCGATTATGGTTAACAGAGGTATTCGGATTAAAGAGATTCGGATAATCGAGGTTCGACTATAGTTAGTAAAGGAATAATATCTGACATAAATGTCTCACTTAAAATCTTGTATGGAATGTAGTCACCGGGATAAGTTTGGGATTTGCATTTGACATTCAGAAGTGCTATAAAAATTAATAGTTCAAATACATTTCATAAAATAAACCATTTTCAAAAATAATACTTATACAGCCATGCATTTTTCAAATAAAATTTGTATAAAAAATAACTCTTTTAACAATACATATAAATTGTGTACTTTTAAAAAAGAGTTTTTCTTCTAAATATATAAATATATATCGGTGTATAGAATAGATAATTCTTTTTATCGATATGTCTGATCAGTCTTAGCGAAAAGAACACAAAATCCGAATCTTAAGTTCACCAGTATATTTAAGTTGAAAGTTCACCAGTATATAAAAAGTTAATTATTAGTTAACTATGACTGTTTTCATTAAAATCATTTATATGAAATAAACATGCTCGAAAGTTAGGGATTCTTTTTATTTAAAACTAAAAAAACCTAAATTGTTTTTTGAGAGTTGAGAACTGGGAAAACTAAATCTTCTCAGTTATGATGATAGATACTTTTACATGCATAAATAACGTTATTTTTGTTATTGTAATGCAAATCAGGATCTTGGTAATTAACTTAGTAGCTTATCGTTGCTTTCTAATTATAAATTTAAGTAATTTGTACTGTTACTATAAGTTTATGAATTGGAAAAACTAAGCATTCTAATATACACTAATATAACTTTTGCTTGAATCCGCGTGTCATTATCATTTTAGGTAATAAGGATTTTATAAAACTATCACAGTTTTTTTTATTAAAAATTTAAATAACTTAAATAGTTATATGAAGTTTAAAAATCATAGTAACTAACAAATTTGATTCATAGTGATTAACTACTTTATCGACTACTTTTACTTGTATCGATCTGTTATTATAAATCAAACAAAATTTATGTAATAAAAATGTTAGATTTATATTATTTCTTTAATTTAGTCAATAGTTAACTGCGCTTTTAAGTTTAAAAATTTAAAAAAATGAGAACTGATTTTTATTCCTACATATTTTTAATTGTGTTATCTAGGTAATGAGTATTTTTGATAAAATATTTGGAATAATAGGAACTCTTTTTGTATAAAAATTATTTGTAGTGGTAAAAAGTCATTCATTTATAAGGTAATTGAAAAATTATTGATATTTAGAATAATTGTATTTTTCAGGCACATTATATGTTTTAAAGATCATTATATTTTAACAAAAAGTGATATAGTGTTCAATAGCACATTGATGAACAATTTAGAAATAAACTAAAATTATAACGAATCAAGGCACTTACGATGAATATCACGGAATGGATATAATATGTACAATTGCAATGAATTCACCAGGTTTACGTTGTATATTTACAACAATGTTAAACACATCAACAATAAGCTAGAATTCCAATTTTTCCTTTGTCAATGAAGAAATTAATCAATGATAATCATCATTTCTACAACAATATCATTCAAATTGTCTTAGAAAGTATTCGGTTGAACTTAAAACAATATCCTTGCTCTTTAAATATAACAGTTCTGGAAAAAAAATCATGATAAGGTTCATATAAAGTTCTCTTTGCACTTATCAACATTTGACATCAACTATTTAATCACAGTTTCCAAGAATAAAAAAAATACTTATTGCTGTTTCTTTATGTATCTTTGGTTTTTGCTAACTGATAATGGATCGCAGGGCGGCAAATGCTTCAGTCATGGTATCACCCTCTTCTTCAGCTCCGAGATGCAGGCTATTTTGTCTAGAAGAAACATCCGTCAGGGTACTTCCATACATAGGTCTCGAATAATCTTGGAATTGGCCACCATAGTCCGCATTTTTAAGTCCTTGCTGCAAACGTGAACGTAATGAAATCGGAGCGCCCGTCATAACACTGGTTGACTCGGTGGATGAAGGGAAAGAAGTTGTAACTCCTGTCAGATATCGATCTAATTCTCTGCCATCAATATCTCCGAAGATATCGGCCGTAAATGAAGCATCTGATGAATTTATTTGGTTGTAACTGGTTCCATCACTAAGTTGAGTATTTTTGTTCATAATCAGGGAATCAGTCTGAGTTGGATAGTTGCACCCAAAGCTGGAATTTGGTGGGTTGTTTGGGTATGATGAAGATGATCCGTAGGTTGGCATAAACTGAAGCTGATGTTCAGGATCGGAGTTATATTCTTCAGCTTCAACTTTAATTTGTGGAACCGATGGGAATGTTCTAGAATCGATAGCATTGGAAGAGTATGAGCCTAAGTGCTTATAGCCTGGTGATCTGCTCAGGGCACTATAGAGATGGCTAGTAGTTGGAAAAGGACTATTTCGATCGGATGTTGAGGTTGATGGACTATGGGTGGGTGACATGGAAGACGAGGAGTGATAAAAATCACGACGCTGGTTATCAGCGCCAGAAACTGATTGCACAAGGGTGGGCTGTCCAGATTCAGAAAAGGTGTAAACTGAATTGTTTGAAGCAGCAGAGAGAGCCTGGAGTGTAGAGGTAGCTAGTCTCATAGGAAGTCTATAAGGGGGTCGAATGTCTTTCAAGTAGTTTGATGTTCCTCCGAACTGAGACATGAGTTGGATCAAGGTGTCATTTGAGGCTCGCCCTTGACTCACTTCCTTTCTTTGCATGGACAAACGATTGCACAATTCTTGTTCATTTTGAGGTGGTGACATATCTGGTGTTGGTAAGCTTCTTACAGTTTCTAATCGGGAGTTTTTCTCTTGGGGGTGGTACTCAAAACCAAAAGAAACTTCTCGTTTTATGAATTTTCCTCCGAGATTTCCATCATTATCGGGACTGCCGTTTGGAGAACATTCTGGTGTTTGAACACCAAAAAAGTCGCAGTTGGCTGACTGATTTTGGAATCCGATTCTACCCATAGTGTTGAGGTTTATATTAGTAGTCTGCTGAGGAGTGTACACCATTGGAGATTCATAAGAAGAATTGTAGCCATTCGGATACATGGACCTGGGTGATGGTGTACCCGTACTTCCGGCTGCTTGTGAAGCTGATGAGTTTTGTGCTCCCTTTGTAGGTGGCGCTGTTGCTGCTCGTTTAGTACTCTTTCTTCTGCGAGGTCGATATTTATAGTGAGGATAATCTTTTTGGTGTTGCTGACGGAGACGTTCTGCTTCCTGAACATAGGGTTGTCTTTCAGCTGGGGTTAAACTTCGCCATCTTTTACCTGGAACATTTAAAAATAAGGAAAATTAAGGAAAAGTTTTATACAATCAAGGGTGATATTTTAATTTTTGATTTCATAACTGAAGAGACTAGTGGAAGAAGAAAGAACCTGGTGTACGCTAATTTAGTGAACTTGTGAAATTCAACTTTTGGAAGTATAAGAGCTGTTTGCGGAAAATTGCAATCGCTTTGAAGAACTTATTTAACAAATTAATGTTCTGTTTTTACGGTCGACTATAATACGTTCTTAAATCTAGAAAATATATTATTTTTTCAAGATACTATTAAAACCCTTCTTACGCTAAGCTTTTAAATTTGTAAATTTTTTTAAAATTCTTCTGAAACTATTAAAAAATGAAATTATCTATAAACACTGTTATTATCTAAACTATCTTTTACAATCATTTAAAAAACTATTAAAAACAAAAAAAAAAAACGATAACTATTAAGTAAAAAATAAAATCTTCTATTAAAAAATAAAACCGTCTAAATGAATATAAGCAGTTAATGAAGGCACGCGATTATGAAACTTTTAATTATCTCTAAACTATTGTGAATCTCAATCGTAACAAAACCGATGTGACGCTATTAAAAACCTTCACACATTATTTATACCCTTTATACCAAACACACTTTTATTTACAAATAATCATAAAAAAAAAATAATAATCTACGAAATAATATCGTCAATGAAAATACCGAATGAAATTTTCACAAACCAATATTTATATAAATAGCATTTGAGATATTCATGTCAAAAATAATTATAAAACTTTTGGAGAAATTTTTTTATCTAATAACAGCTACACTGACACCATAAATTTCAGCTCTTTTTTTTAACGTCCAAACCTAGAAATGAATTTTAAATTCATTGTTGAACGAGTTTAGCACTCTAACAAGCCGAGAGTATTACGTTATCAAGTACTCTCATCTGGTGCAATGCTTACACCCCTCCTTCGCGATCCAATCTTTCAGGAAGCGCTAAATCGTTCTCTTTTCCGAACCAAACCTCGATTCTATCTACAAAGACCTAATTTTTTATTTGAAAAAAAAATCTTAATGTTTAGTGAGGGTCGACTTCAACCTTTGGCTTCTCAAGAGCACAAGTCACGACTAGGGTGGGGCGCCCCATTCTCACCCACCCCACTCATTTTCTGTGACCACTTCGTTGATTAAGCCCTTTCATCACCTGAAATTATTTTTACTACTATAGGGACCATTTCAATATTCACTGGCATCTGTACCTTCCATCGAAAAAGATACATTTGAAAGCAATTTAAAATTTTCTTGAGGCATCTGTCCTTTCCATCGAAAAAGATACACTTGAAAGCAATTTAAAATTTTAAGAGGTATATGTCCTTTCCATCGAAAAAGATACATTTAAAAGCAATTTAAAATTTTTAAGAGGCATAGGTCCTTTCCATCGAAAAATATACATTTGAAAGCAATTTAAAATTTTAAGAGGTATATGTCCTTTCCATCGAAAAAGATACATTTAAAAGCAATTTAAAATTTTAAGAGGTATATGTCCTTTCCATCGAAAAAGATACATTTAAAAGCAATTTAAAATTTTTAAGAGGCATAGGTCCTTTCCATCGAAAAATATACATTTGAAAGCAATTTAAAATTTTCAAGAAGTAGAAAACAATTTTAGGAAGTTAGTAACTCGAAGATGAGATGCCAGCGAAAAGAAATTAAATTTTAATAAAATATTGAATGTGATAATGCACCCTTGATTTGTAGAGCCCCACTTTTGTGGTTTCCAAGTAGTAATAGTATTAAAATGAATACACGAAGAATTGTCATTGTCTATCTCAGTAATATATTAAGTGTATTATATTATTTTTTGATGTAATTTGAAACATTTCCTTTTACGAAAATAAAGCTCTTAATTTACTTGATGACAATGGGGGGACCATTTTTATTTTCGGTTTCTGTTGCATAAGATTTTGTAACCGATCTTCGATACTTTCGTATCGCTGATTTCAAATCTGTAATCTGTTTCACTCTTCAAGTATTAGATTTTTTTAAAAATAACATTTTTAGTCTATTTTTTTTTTTTTTTTTTTTTTTTTTGAAAACGTTGCATAAAACAAGGGATCTCATAAACGTTGCGATTAACTTCTCGGGGAGTTGAAACTCATCATCTGGATTAAAATTGCTTAGGAACCTATGCCGGAGATGTCATAAGCCGATAGGAGAACTTCCCTATTATGAACTGTTTCTTCGCGTGCTTCCGAACTGGTTATAATAGGGAAGCGTCCTTAGCGGCGTATGACGACATTTCGGGACATAGGTTCCTAGGCAATTTTAATAAAGATGATAAGCCCAAAACTCCCCAGAAGCTTGCAACAGTTCCCCTACCTTCTGTTATATATAACATCTTGACTCTCGCTCATTTCGACCAATAATAGACCAAAAATTTCATTTGAAAATACTTGGTAGCTTTAGGAGTAAAGTTAATTTTTAGATTTAAAATCCAAATTAAGCAAGATCAAGTATTTGAATAAATGCAACAAAAAATTTATTTCCTGGTGTAAATCTACTTGAAAAATTCCGTGGATACTTTAAGCATGACACATTACATAGCATTTAAAGTCGATTATTTTTTTTTTAGAAGAATTTATAATAAGTAACTTAGTTTTTATGTTTTTCTCCATATACAAAATAATATTATTTCTCTTCATTACTTATTATGGTGCTTTTATAATAGAATTTTTATGATGGTTAACTTATGGACTATCATAAAAGACTTAAAACGAATCGTATACAAAAAGGTGCAAAAGCAGTCTGACATATCGAATCACTGAACTTAATACTTTTTTTTTTTATAAATAATTAACTTTTTTTTCCCTTCAGTAATTTCTTACTATTCTTCAAATATAAGCTTAAAAGATCTTCTTGGCGTGCTTCTTCTGTTGTTCTGTCAAATATTTAAAATAATTTTCATTAACAAAAAGCTAATGATAAATTCTAAAAATTTTTAAAAACAACGTTTTTAAAGTGGGTTGAAAATTTAAAAAAAAATCCTATTTTTTTCCAGAACTAAAGTGAAAAATGTGCGAAACATCACTTAGAAGGAGCGGTTAAAATTTTTGGTGGTGACGCGCCTTACGTTTTTCGTTTTAGACGTGACAGCAACAGATTTTTTATATTTTATCGTAAGGTGTCATCAAAGGAAATAATGGTTTAAATAATTTTTATGAAAATTTTTTCAAACTGGTTAACTGAATTTCGGTCGCTATATTAGAATGAATAGTTCAACGAGGTCGTACTAAAGGACATAAGAATAACACTGCTCCTTTGGAATAACAAACGAGACTTATGCATTGGTCGTTATAATGGAAAGATCGCTTTAATAGAAGGTCATATTAACATAAAATGTATAAAGCCATAGTTGTATTTATTAATAAATGTATATCTATAATATATATACGTACAATGATATTACGTTTTATTGCATGCTTTTTTTTTCTAGTTAAAATTTGCAATAATGTTCTAAATATTTAATATTTTTCTCTACTTTTTTTTTTATCTTTTTCGATTTTGGCAAAAAAGGATTTTTATTTTGACGAAAAACTAAATCGTTTTCTCGCTTTAATTTCTTTACATAAGCAAGAGAAGGAAAAAAAAAAAAAAATCAGCGTGTTGATTAATGATGAGTAAATCGCCAATTTGAAGTGATGTAGTGGTGACACGCGCCGAGTACAGCCCACGTGTTTTGCTTCCCGCCAATCACGATTTATTCTTTTTGTTACTTCCCACGTTTAATGAGGAAATTTCTCCCAGATGGAATAACTGAGGTATTTCATTCAACTTACCAGAATCACCATTAATAATTATTGTAAATTAATGATTCACAGAATCGCATCCGATTGAAATAAAAAAAAAAAATCGAATAATTTAATTAGGAGTAAATGAAAAACTGATAGGTTGGAGATCGTTACAACTTGCCGTTTTTTAAACGACTCAAAAAGACGGGGAATATTTTTAACATGAAATGTTGCTTTTAATATTACCAAGCACGTTAAAGTTGACATCCGGCACCTAGGTATTTTTTAATGCCACATACAGCGCGCGAGCACAAACTAAATAAATAAATAAATAAAGTAAAAAAATAATAAATTTAAAAAAAAATGAATTACTCTAAAAAACATTTGATCTAATAATCGGACTTTCACGTACTCAATCGAATGGTTCGGGGGTTGTCCTCAAATATGCTAATTAGTGCAGACGATATTTTAAGTTACGATATTAGACACAAAAACGTACTTTTTCTAAATAAATATAACTTTTTTTTCGATGGATCAAGATTCCTTACCCTCTAAATATAGTTACTTATTAGCTAGTCCTAACCAATAGTTTGGTCAGGGGAGCGGTCGAAAGTTTGAACCCCGTAATTTCACTTTTTGCGCATTTCGCCACATCTCGAAAAAAAATTTTGAGCGAATTTAAATTTTTTTGGCATATAATTATAAAATTCGTTTACCCCAAAATAATTCCACACCGAAAATAATTTTAAACAACATGATACTGCTTTTTTATTATTTTATTTATAATAGTTGAAAAATTTTGAAAAATAAAGTGGAAAATTTTTTACATCATCATAAAAAGTAAATTTATATGGCAAAATACAAAATGTAAGTAAAATCGGTCGAATAGTTCCTGAGAAATCATTTTCCTTTACAAGTTATAATTTTTATCTTTCATGGATTTTTAACAACATTGAATAAATTGGGAACTCTTGTAACACTGTTTTTAAGGGGAAAAAATTTTAAGTTTTCAATTTTTTTTTATCATTAACGATAGCACTAACAATTTATTCTAAAATATGTAAAATTATCAAAATTCAACAAATTTTTAATTTACTACATTTTACACATAATTCAACCATTTTTTTATTTATTACACTTTACAAGTTTTATGAATGCATGTTAGCAAGTTTTAATAAAATATTGCATGAAATTCGCATAATACTAGGTGAGAATTTCTCTGATTAGTAATTTAGATGTGATATTCTGTATATGTGATTTTTATTTTTACGACCTTTCGTTAACTGGTTTACGCGTCTGAGAAAGAGGAATATGCCATTACAATTTTGACCTTTTTCTTATCAACTTGAGTGCTCGAATTTTAACTAGTACTACTATTGTATACGTCTAAAAGCTCGAATTTTAATAGAGTGCTCGAATATGAACTAGTAACTATTGTACATACCTGATCACAATACAATTTTACAGCGTTCCCTAACTACTACTAAGCAGAATTAATTTCCATTTAATAGTAAAATAGAATGAATCACCAAACAAAATTTCAACTATTTACATTTACCAACTAGTTACGAGAGTTAAAATTTTAATTGAAGGACCGTGCTACATCAACAGAAATTTCCATCGTTTCCAAAACATTAAGCATGACTTATGACAATCAAAATTATGGCCATTTTTCAACATAAACTTTCAAAACCAAAACTATAATGAAGTGAATAATAAAATAAAACAGTTTAAATTTTTTTTTATTAAATGTTATTAGTGTTAGTTTTAATTAAACTAATTTTGTTTATGCGTCACCAAAAACCGAAATTGTGGGGCTCATCTTTTTTGCAACCAGCGCCTGCGCCCCTTAAATTATTACATGCGTATTTGGAAATTTATGTACAACTCGTTTTTTCGTATTAGGTGACAAAATAAAACTTCTTTTTATTACAATAAAAAAAAGAATTTTCCTAAATATTTTTTAATTATTTGAAATTAGATTAAAAAGTAATATTATGGCAATTTTAATAAATCGTAATTGAAAAACAAATGCTAACGTATAAAAAGGAATTTCTCCTAATGAACGACAATTTGAATCTATAATTTCCCCATAAATTTTTGACCTCATCAAATTTAATCCATTAAAGATTAATTTCTTAATTTTTGTTGTTTTATTGTTTGAAATCAGAATATAATAATAGTAATAGAATATTTTGGGAAAAACTTAATAAATCGTATTTATAGAACAAAAATTAATACAGTGTAACACACAAAATAATTTCTCCTAACAAAGGGCAATCTTGATCTATAACTCACCCGTTTCCGACCTCATCAAGTTTAATTGAATAAAAATATGAAATTTTTAAATTTTTGTTGCTTTATTATTTGAAATTAGAATAACAAGTTATATAGAATATTTTGTGACAAACTTAATAAATCGTTTTTGTCAAACAAAATTTTATTTGGTGTAACATATACAATGTAATTTTTCCTAACGACAATCGCAGTCTATAAATCGCCCATAAGTTTCTGACCTCATCGAATTTAATCCATTTAAAAAATAAATTTTTTTAATTAAAATTTTTGTTCTTTTATTGTTTGAAATTAGAATAGAATAATAGCAATAGAATATTTTGTGACGAACTTGATAAATTGTAATTGTAAAAGGAAAATTAATACAGTGTAACACATAAAAAGTAAGTTCTCCTAACAAACGACAAACTTAATCTATAATTCACCTGTACGTTTCTGACCTCATCGAATTTAATCCATTTAAAAATATTTTTTTTTTCATTTTTGTTGTTTTATTGTTTGGAATTAGTATAGAATAATGGCAATAGAATATTTTGTGATTAACTTAATAAATTGTAATTGTAAAACAAAAATTAATACAGTGTAACACATAAAAAATAATTTCTCCTAACAAACGACAAACTTAATCTATAATTCGCCCGTACGTTTCTGACCTCATCAAATTTAATCCATTTAAAAAATTTTTTTTTTTTTTTTTTTTTTTCATTTTTGTTGTTTTATTGTTTGGAATTAGTATAGAATAATGGCAATAGAATATTTTGTGATTAACTTAATAAATTGTAATTGTAAAACAAAAATTAATACAGTGTAACACATAAAAAATAATTTCTCCTAACAAATGACAAACTTAATCTATAATTCGCCCGTACGTTTCTGACCTCATCAAATTTAATCCATTTAAAAAAAAAATTTTTTTTTTTTCATTTTTGTTGTTTTATTGTTTGGAATTAGTATAGAATAATGGCAATAGAATATTTTGTGATTAACTTAATAAATTGTAATTGTAAGACAAAAATTAATACAGTGTAACACATAAAAAGTAATTTCTCCTAACAAACGACAAACTTAATCTATAATTCACCCATACGTTTCTGTCCTCATCGAATTTAATCCATTTAAAAAAACAATATTTTTAAAATTTTTGTTGCTTTATTATTTGAAATTAGAATAGAATAATAGCAATAGAATATTTTGTGACGAACTCAATAAATTGTAATTGTAAAACAGAAATTAATACAGTGTAACATATAAAAAGTAATTTCTCCTAACAAACGACAAACTTAATCTATAATTCGCCCATAGGTTCCTGACCTCATCGAATTAAAACGGAAGCTCAGTGCTTGGGGATATAAATACCGTTTGACCTCTTCTAAAAGTAAAGTACTGTAATCCAAATTCATCCAACAAACTACACCGTAGACGCCAGATTTAAGCGTGAGGCTTACTTTGTCCCACAGCCCTGAAGATTAATAACAGCAGTCGTCATTATTATTTGTTGTTTTGATGGCCCGAGGGCCACCAAGTAGCCAATACGGCAGGAGGAACAGGTGCATGGGAAGACAATTTTGGATTAGTAGATTCATTAATGACTTAGGCTCTAAGAAGGTCATCTTCCCAGCCGCAGTCGGTAAAATAAATTAATAAATAAATAAAAAAAAGACGTTGATTGGTTTCGATTTTTTTTTTCTCTTTTAACACGCGAGTTTTTCCCCTCTTGAGAGGCGTGATATTTTTTCACACCATGGGAGCTTCATGAGTCAGCTTCTAATGGTATTAAAGAGTTTCATGGATTATGCTTTATTTTTTTTTCGTGGATTACATATGCTTTATTTTTTTATTTTTTATCTTTTTGATCTTGTAATATTGTCTTAATAGCGATCGAAACAAAATGAAGCAGTGTTATATTTTTATCGGGGCATATTTATCAGATTAATATCATAAATGTCTCAATTTACGGCTGTTCAAGTTGAGTTTAATTTTTTTATGTTAGCGTCTTTGGAAAAATTAAATAATATTCCAGTTACAGTTAATGCTGTTCGTAAATTAATGGTACATTTTATGAACACATTATAACAATTTACAATGTTTTTTAACCATTGTTATTCAAGTTACGTTTTTGAGTTAAGAGACATAGATGTAAAACTGATTATAATGCTGAGATTTGGAGAAATATATTTGGTGTTGCAATATATGTTAAAGCAATATAAAATTCAAATCAAAACATTTTGTAGTAAAAGCAAAAAATACGATATAAATGGAGGAAACTATGTTTATAGCAATGTGAGTAACACAATATGAGTTAATTTGTAAAGTAATATCTTATAACATAAATTTTCTTCTCTTTTCCAATATTTGTTATAATTAATTTTATTAATGTATTAGTTTTTATAAAATATTTAATAATACAATAAAAATTTAAGTTACTTCTAAAGCTTAACCAATTAATAATAAATAAATAAAAATAATTATTCAAATGTAAAAGAAAATAACAATAAACTCTGGCTCGTTTAATAGCGAATATATAACAATGTAATTCGCTTGAAGCTTATAAAAAAACAAAATTAATTAAAATTGAATTGCATTGAATTTTGAAAAGAACATAAAGGCAAAATAAATAAGTGCTACATATCGATAAATAAAATATTGCAGAAATATCTTAGAATATCTAAGATTTTCACCTTGAATTGTCGTACTGTGAAGGATAGAATATGCACTAGTTTGGTGTGTTTTGTACAGGACAAAATTAACGGCCGCCATAAGGCGACTAAATATAAGAAATGACGATTAAAAAGTTACCAGGTAGTTACCACGCAACAGCCAACTTTTTCGTTCAAAATGCCTCATCTGCATTTTATTATTATATTTTTAAATAAATATAAAATTATTATGAATATTTTATTATATTTTGAATATTTCTTAATTTCACGTTTGTTTCTGATAATTTTTTTTTATTTTCTTATTTTTTTGATAAATTTATTACAGTTCGGGAAACGCTTCAAAAGAAATGCCTTACATTAATAATAACAGTTTTTTTTTTTTTTTTTTTTTTGCTCGTTTAAAAATTTTAATTTTTGAAGAAGTGGTCACATGTTTTTAAAAAGGTGCCATTGTTAAAAATGCTACAACTAGCCACCAGCCCGTAACAAAATTGCCTTATTTTGCTCTATAGTGTTTCGGGATTGCAAATAATGCAAAAATTTTGTGAAATAAGTTTTATATGCCTGTCACAATTCATCTATATGTGACAACAATTCGTCATTTAATCTAATTTCCTTATTCATCTAATGATTGCTTTTTTATTAATTGAAATAATTAATAAATAATCAAATTTAAATAAAATTTTATCTTTTTTCCTTAATTAAACTATAATAGAAGTGGTGGCTGAGGGGACAAAGCGTTTGCTTCACAATGAGAAAACCCAGGTTCGAAACCCTCAGGTGGCTGGTCGATACGAATTCTGCTTCCATCTCGCACAGACCTCAGTGCTGAGTTAAAATATCCTTAGTGGTAGACAGATCATGGGTTATCCCCTTGCCATCGGGTTAACCGGGAGAGGTTTTCATGGTTTTCCTCCATGTCCTGCGGGTTAGTTCTCTCAAAAAGTCCACCACGAAAACTAGTTTGTTCCACTGCTTGATCTAGGAGTTATCTTGTCTTCTGGGTTGGGTTCAAAATTACAAGGCTACGGAGTTGAACATTGAAAGTCGTAAATTCAGAATTGAGTCGGCTGTTCAACGCCGTATATGAAATAAAATAAAGTCAAACTAATAATTATTTTTTCGCATCAATCTTATAACGCAAAACTAGAAGTATGAATTAGTTTTTAATGATTATGATCAGACTGACCTTCTTTTAAGCAAAGATTCACAGATTTTAAAGTTAAAATTACTTCCTGCAAAGCTCCTAACCATTCAAATTTAAAATTTTCAATAAAGTTCAAAGTTTTTCTTCTATAGATATTAAAATTTCATAACTATTTACTGTTGAAATGTTATGTGGAAGATGGATCATTTCTGTGATAACAAAATCAATTGTATCTTTCAAATGTAATGAGAAAATAAAAAAAGGTAAAAGGTGATAAAGGTAAGTGCTAGATAGATAGAAGTCGAACGTAGGTGAATATATTCCGTCACCTGCTGCATATGCATCTCGCAATCCCCGTGTTTGCACTCTCCCGTGGATGAAGGGTGTGGATTAGTCACTCAACCAATCACTGGAGCGTTACATGGCCCAATTTTTTTACTTATATTTTATGTATCCTTTTTTTTTTTATTCTCACACCTTTCATGAAATATTAGGGGTAGGTGGGAGGTAGGGCAGAAAAGGCCAAACAGTTCCGTTCTATCTTTCGTCTCGGATGGAAAGTGACTTTAAAGAAAAACAACACTGAACTGAATAATATTAGCAAGAAGAAAACTCTTTTTTTTTTTCCATTTCATTATGAATAAAGGTTTTTATTTGATAACAGTGTTGTACAACATATTATTTTTTACTTTAATTTAATATAATTTTATCCTTCGAATCTGTATTATTATCTATTTTGATCACTTTAGAAGGGTGCAGCAGCGTAAAAATTTTCTCTAATTTTAAAAGTTCGGAGAAGACGCAGTCAAAATGAAAATCGCTTTTTTACGCAAGTTTTATTATTATTTTGTAATGCCTAGAACTTAATAGTGAGCTTTGCCTATAATCAAATAAGATAAATACAACCTAAGCTGATGCACCGCCTGTAACTTGATAAGATGTCTATAACTTAGTAAGATGCCTGAAGTCTAATAACATGCCTGAAAAATAATAAATTTTCTAAAATCTAGTAAGTTACTTATAACCTTAACAGACACCTATATCTTTTTAAGATGCCTATAACTTAAACACATGGTTAGAATCTATAACTATATGCCTATAATCTAAACAAATACCTGTAACCTAAGCAGTTGCCTGTAACTTGATAAGATACCTATAACCTAATAAGATGCATATAACCTAATAAAAATAGCTAAAATCTAATAAGATGCCTATAACCTAATAAGATGACTAAAATCTAATAAGATGCCTGTAACTTGATAAGATACCTATAACCTAATAAGATGTATATAACCTAATAAAAATAGCTAAAATCTAATAAGATGCCTATAACCTAATAAGATG
This sequence comes from Parasteatoda lunata, assembly GCA_949128135.1. Lineage (NCBI taxonomy): Eukaryota > Metazoa > Arthropoda > Arachnida > Araneae > Theridiidae > Parasteatoda > Parasteatoda lunata. The sequence continues at coordinate 54,677,602 of OX421973.1, read as the reverse complement.
ACTAAAATCTAATAAGATGCCTGTAACTTGATAAGATACCTATAACCTAATAAGATGCATATAACCTAATAAAAATAGCTAAAATCTAATAAGATGCCTATAACCTTCTTTTTTTCGTTCTTAGATTACCATGACTAAAATATATAGTCTTATAACCCAAACAGATCTCTATAACCTACATAGATGCTTATAACAGAAACAGATGCCATGTCATTTAATTGACCGTTTATAAAAATCAAATCTTTTAAAAGAAAAAACATAGGAAAAAATGCAAGGTGTACGGCTTTTGCGATGTTTTTCAGTTTTATGCTTGAAACGAGAATAAATTAAAAAATTTCCTCTCTTTGCTTTCAAACGACGTGGTAGCTTCTTCAAATTTGCAAGAAGATTTTTAAGAAATTAAATTGCTCTATCGGAAAAGAATTCCTTATGAAATAATTATCTTATGATGTAACGAAATAGTTATTTAGTTAGGTTTTATCATAGGTGTACTACCTAAGTGGTTTGCTAACAGAAAATTAATTTAGGTAAATGTTAGTTGCCTAACATTCACAATTTAAACAAATCTAAACATGCTTAATCCACAATTTAAATAAACCCACACATGTAAAGCTTAACATGGATTAACTTAACTGTTAATTTAAACTTTAATTTTCGAAATTTAATTAAATCTAAATTTAATTAAATTTTCTAACTTTAACCTTATATGTAGCTAACTTTATTCAGTTTATCAAATTTTGCTGTACTTAATGATCATGACATGCAATAATATAGAATTTTTTCAGATAAAGGAATAAATATCAAGAACTAACCACCTTTGGCGACCAGCTTAGTCAAACAGACTTCATTGTATAGAAATGTGGTTTAGGTAGCAACAACAACACAACCTAAATTATTGCTTAAAACAACCTAACAAAATGGATCGAATAAGTACTGAACATCTAACTAATTTTTTAACACAACTAAGTTTTTACTTATGACAACCTAACAAAATCAATAATAACTATAGTGTTGCCAATAGATAAAGAAATGTCCGAGTTTATGGTACCACACAAGAAAAATATATATATAGCTAATGAGACTTAGCTAAGTTTCAAAATAAGATGACTTATGTAATACTTATATAAACTTTTATGATATTATATAATATTATATAATATTTCTCTTTGATTTAAATCATTTTTAAAGCTGGTTTAAACAGATTGTAAAAATGTCAACATGGTTCTCTACTTACAAGGGAACACTTTACGGTGTTTAGGGAAAATTTAGTTTTGACAAAGAAAAATGAGAAGATTTTGTCATTCTTTTTTTTTTTTTTTTTTTGCGGGCATGCATTTTAAATAGAAACATTCTTTGCATTACTACAATAGAAAAATTCGGACATTGATAACTGGGTATAAATTACCTTAAAAGAAAAAAAAACTTGTAGTAAAACCATTTAATTTTTATGTTTTCGGGAGAAGTATAATTTCCATAATATCAGGGGATAGAGCGTTTGCCTTCCAATGAGGCAAACCGGGTTCGAATCCAAGACTATACGAATTCCGCATCCGGCTTGCATCGACAACAGTGCTGACGTGAAATGTCCTCAGTGGTAGATGGATCATGGGTTAGAGTCCCTTTGCCGTTAGGCTAACCGTGGGAGGTTCTCGTGGTCTTCCACTCCATGTAACGCAAATGCGGGTTAGCTCCATAAAAAATTCCTCCACGACGGCAAATTTCTCCCGATACTAGATCCAGGAGTTCCCTTGTCTCTTCTGTATTGGGTTTAAAATTACAAGGCTACGGAATTGAACATTAGTAGTCGTAAACCCAATTGGGTCGGCTCTTCAACGACGGTTATAAAATAAAAATAAAATATCCATAACTACACTACTTATTAACTGTTATAACATAAATATTTACATGTCATATCTTTTAAAATAAAAATGGAAGTTGAAACTAGAAAGCTTTTATCACCAAATATAAACTATCTACAGAAGAAAAAAGTCTTGTTTGCATATTATGACCAGTTTTTAAGTCGACATTAAAACAAAATTCGAAACACGTTATTGTTTATAAGAATTAGTTTTTGCGTGGTTAAAAAATTAATTAATAAAAAGGCATTTCAACTCGTCTGTTTGCATTTGAAAACCAGAAAATAAATCACGACCCACATATCTCAAATCGTCACGTATTCGTGGAGCAGCAAAAGTAAATATTGGTAGACCCATAGTCGAGAATCGTATGATAACTTCGTGGGATCCTGACCTATAACATTGGGAACAATTTTCTTTTTAGCACAAGTTCAGATTTTATACTCAATCATTTAGCTCTCTTATCTGTAAGTCGTAAAATGGAGTGCGTTATTCAGATTGCTTGGAAAAAAAAAAGAATGAAATAAAAAATAAAAAAAAAGCATTTAAAGAGACGTAAAAACGGGATTAAATTTGTGGTTTTTGTGTTAGAGCAACATATGCCATGTAGTCTTTAGCGACAGATTTTAATTAGAAAATATTCTTTAATTTGTAGCTAGCTTAAAACGGGATAAGAAAGCGGAATTTGTTAACTTGAATGGAGTTAATCGTTAAATGGAATAAAATACGGTAAAAAACATGATAAAATGTGTGGTTTTTGTGCTAGAGCAACATATGAATGTAGTCTTTAACGACATCTTAATGAGGAAAAATAAAATAGAGAAAAAAAACATGATAGAATTTGTGGTTTTTGTGTTATAGCAAGTAGTTTTTAGCTTCATGTTTTATTGATTAATAATTCGTTAATTTGAATAGAGTTAATTTAAAATGGTATATGATACTGAACTTTTTAATTTGAATGGAAGTTGGTTCATTTGAATGGAATTAATCTTTAAATGGAATAAAATACGGAAAAACGCATGATCAGGGTGGGCCTTGGCCTTCTCAAGAAGTTTTTTCCAGGCTAAACTTTTTCCTGCAAGTGTTTTGTAGTTTTTAATTTTTAAGACCAAAAGGTCTTTTTCTAGGCCATCTATCCATCTCAAATTCAGCCTGCCTCTTTTTCGTGTGCCATCTGGTCTGGCATTGAAAACTTTTTGTGGTACAGTCTTCGTCCATTCTGATAACGTGGCCTGGCCATTTTATTATTTGTCGTTTAATAAAGTTAATAATGTCAGGTTCATTATATGAGTAATAAAGCTCTAGATTTGTTCTTCTAAGCCACACACCATTTTTTTGGAATTCCTCTAGAAATACTTAAGACCTTTCTCTCAAAGGTACACAACATAGTCTCATCCGTACAAGATATGGTCCAGATTTCACAAGCATATGAGAAAATTGATCTTAAAAGAGATTTATATAATAAAACTTTTGTTTTTCTATGAATTGCATTACATTTTATGTATTTTCGAATTTTATTAAATGGGCTATGGTAATTCTTCTTTGTATTTTCATTGTGGTGTTGTTCCTGTTGTTGATTACAGAATCCAAGTAAACAAAGTTGTCAACCACCTCAAATTTCTCAAAAAAAACTTTCTCTGAAATATAGATTTTTTTATGCGATTAAAAAAAATGCCATTGACATTTAATAATAATTTTCTGTGAAGTAAACAATTTTTATACAGAAAGTTCTGATTCTAATTTTCTAAACTAAAATGCATTTATTTAAAAAAAAAAAAAAAATCTGAAATTGAAAAATGTCATTTGTTTTGCCGCAATAATAATACAGAGCATTTACACAAAATGAATTCTTCAAGCGATTTGCATTTCACTTAGTTGATTCTGATTTTTGAAATAGAGGAAGTGAAATCAGGTTAAATTTTAAACAAAAATTTTAGTTTTTATGATTAAAAATTATGAAAAATTGAGGATTCTTTATTACATTTTGGCTGTCTTTGTGTCTCTTTAATTTATATAGGTCGTAGGCTAATTGGGAAATCCGGTTCTTTTTTAAGTGCTGATGTACCTTAGCAAACCACCTACAAGCTGCACTGCAAAAAGCCTAACAAAAGTCGTTGACAATTTTCAAAAAGCCTGTTTTCCAATTATACTACGATGCATATAATATGTATTGTATAGTATCAAGCATTAGTACCAATGATCAAAGCAATATGGAAAAATTAAGAGACAGATGAATTCTCTATATTGTTTTTGTTGTTGATACAACAACAAAAACAATATAGAGAATTCATCTGTCTCTTAATTTTTCCATATTAGAAACTATCACTAATTTCTACTATTAGAAACTATAACAACTTAAGAATTAAGAAACATATATAGTCCGAATATTGGCTAAGTGGGTCTAATTTCATTGTTAAATGTTATTTAAATTAACAGTAACTATTTATATGTCACGTAATTTCCTTTGTAAGAAACGTTAACATGAAGAATTCAAATATCATTATTAGTATTTTAAAATACTTCAAAGAGAGTTCGACATTATTTATGAAAAACTGTAAGTAACTAAATTGGAATGATTATTTAAGGCAATGCCCGCACAGAAAAGAGTAAACATCACTATTAAAATAAATTTTTCCAAAAAAAATTATACGTTTTAGCCCTATTCAGTTGTCAGATTTTATCGATAAATATTTACTTGACAATAAAATTTTCCTTTGATTTTTTCGAATTGTCGATTACCTTTCCAGAAATTTAGAAAATTTCATCCAAAATTGTAATTTTAACAATAGAGAGAATTAGGTATATTTATTAAGTAAAAAGCAGTGAAAAGTTCGATAGTCTTAAGAACAAAGAAACTGTTCATTTGATTAAACTGAAAAGAATTGCGAAAATAAATGTTCTTCTAAACATAAAGAGGTCATTCAGCATGAATAGAGTTCATGACATCCAATGTCACATTTTTAAAGTAAAAATTCTATTCACTCAGAACGTTATTTAGTAATTGTGGAAAACCTACGAGTCTTCGACCCATAGCATGTCGATATCTAAATCTTATCTCACAATTTTCAGAAATTCTAGTTTTGAAAAAAAAACTATTAAAATCTTTCAATGTCCAAATCTAATTATTCTTAACAAAATTGAATATCAAAGATAACTTCCAGTTGCTCATTTCATTCAACAATAGAACATCACATTTATCTTTAACTAAATCAGCAGAATGTTTCCAATCATGTTCACCACCTCAATAAAAATTACCATCCAGTTCCGGTCGGTTGTTGCCAAAAATTACAACCAGTTAAGTAAGAAACATAATTTTTCCCGCTGAAAAAGATAAAAAAAATGACGAATTATGGAATAATTTCAGTTCAGGACACGCCACCGTAAAGGTTCGTGTCTTCTGCAATAATCAGTATCGAACTTTGTGCACCTCGCCCTCCAATGATGTCCCTCCAAAAGAATAAAACTGGCAACCTCAGATACGACCCGGAATCTCTGTAATCAGCTGGAAAAAACAGATTTAAAGAACTTTTTAAGGTGGATGGGGGGATGGCAAGAAATTCCTCTTCAGCCCTTTCAAGAACAAAAGAAACGTCGGCTAATGACTGAAACGAACATCGGAAATTCTGAGCTTCCTAGTCTAATAAATATCGTTTAATGAATGAGTGAACACGGAGAGACAGATTTGAAATCACAAGCCGCGATTTCGTGATCCGAGGTGACCTGAAGACGAGCAAATTGCTACGATTTGGTCGCGAGCGACGACCGGAACTGGTCAAAGGTCTTTTCTGCGTTCCCATCAGCGTAAGGGTGTAACTAGAAATGACCAATCCTTCTCCAACCCCCATGGGTTGACAACCCTGGTTTCCACTTGGATGGTAAACCTTTGTACCCTTCTCGGGAATCAGATGATGAGCAAAATTGGATGGAGAAATAAAAGGGTCCCACGCGAACATTGGAATGACAATCCCGAGAGCAAATGTCACGAAAAAGTGTTTATTTTGATCTTAAATCTGTCGTAATTTTATTAGAATTCTAAACGATACGTTGCTATTTTCAAATTCAGTTAATAACCTTTTAAGTTTTTCTCAGAATCCATAGAATCTTAAAAGAGGGGGAATGATCTATTATATACAGTGATGTGATTACGTATTATTGTACTTGAAACAATTATTGTAAGAAAAAAAAATTGGAGTCTGTGCTGTTAGAGTGTTTTGGGTGGGATAGTTTTTATTTTTATTATTTTTTTTAATAATTTTACTTTATTATTTTTTAATTTATTATTTTTATTATTTTTTTTAATAATTTTACTTTATTTTAAATTGTAGTTAAAAATGTAAGTTCTTCTCAAAATACGTAAATAACTTTTAACTGATAAAAAATGAACTAGTGTCATCATTTGCCCTACTTCTATATATATAAATTTTTTGAAGCAAGTGTAACTTTGAGAAAAAATGTAAAGCCCGTTTTGGAGTTAAGAGATCTGGGAACGGTATTTTCCTACGCTTTCACAGTAATTTTGATAAACAATTTAGGAGCAGCTCGGAGAAAAAATTCTATACTTTTGAAGTTTAAATTTTTTTTTGTTCAAAAGCTTTTCAGTAATAAAATTTCAATACCTTTGTTTACCTTGAATTTTGTAAATTCTTCTTCGTCTCGATTTTTTTTATAGGAATTTCATTGAAATTTTTTTAATTTAAATTATCCCTAATTTAATACTGTGAACTTTTGCATAAAAATAAAATTAACGCATTTAAAAGGTGTGATAATGATTACAGTAAAAGAAAAACTAGTTATATTATTAAGATTTTTACAACACTAAAATTATGAGTAAAATGATTAAAAAAATATTGTTTTTGTGTCGCATAGTTGATAACTGTCATTCTCAAATAAAATTTTCAAAAAACTTATGTAAATCCATTCTAAATACAATGCATTCTTGTTTGGTATTAATGCGTTAGCCACATAAGGCTTTTAACCATTTTTATTTAAATAAAACGTTAATTATACATATTAAAAAAGTATCCATAAATTGATTAATTGTCTATTCCCTGCAAAATTACATTTTCAAAGTATAAATATATATAGGTAACATTTTATATAACAATTCACCACAGTCCATAAAAAGAAGCATAAGTTTAGTTGAATTCAAAATATCTTTCATTCGTACCGATGAAAGTTTTTACAAAACATACATTTAAGTATCTTTAATGTATTCTAAAGATAAGAAATTTTTTTTAAAAGAAATAAATTTAAATAGAAGCGATGCTGGCTGGGGATATTTTTTATTATACGAAATTTCAACTTTGAAAATCAAAATTCTAGGCAAATATTCATTAAATTTGAAATACTTATTCTAAGAAAAACCTATGTTTAAAGTTAATATGCATTATAAAAATTACCAATTGCTTTCTTTTGGAACTATAAAAAAAAACGACCACAAGATAAATAACTATCTATTTCTTCGAAATCGTTACATTTAACTACACGACTTTATCTCCGCAATTTCAAAAAATATTGAATTTAATGACCACTTTATCCACCTGAAATAGTCATTTCTAGTTATTTATTAATATGCTTTGGTTAAAATTCAAATAAAAACAAACAGGAAATCTTCTTTAGAGAAAGGGTGGGAAATGTAAAATTATAAAGAGTAGAAAACAAAGCAGTCATTTAGTTAGTTTCAAATCTACAAGAATCGAATAATAAATCTGGAAGAGTTAAAGGTATATAAAAACAATAAGCCCTAGGGGTGATGGCCCCTGGTTGGGGGAGGGTTTTCAAAAGAGTAGATCTGAGATGGATGAATAGCCTCTGGATAAAGTGAGCTTGGTGCTGACAGTTTGGGACGTGGGAAATCGTCTCAAAGGCTATACAGGCTTCTCATTTTTATTTATTTTTTATATAACGATGGCGCCTGGTCTAGAATAGGAAGTGTGAGGTTGACTTCAGTTTATTTGATTTGAGGTTGCTGTTTTTGATATTCTCTCTTCATTGATATTTTGTCTTCGGTCTTGTTATTTATCGTTTTCTCAAGTGAAAGAACGTTTTCGCTCGTTCCCAACTCATTTTGTTTTATTTTGTAGTAAAATTTAAATTAATTAGTTGAGAAAGAATTTTTTTTAAAGAAAATTATGGGTAGCTGATCAAATAACCGTTTTATAATACAACAGTATTTTTCGAACCGCATTCTTATTTTCTCACGTTTATAATCTCTATTTAGCTTTTTGTTCAATGTATAAGGTATTGTGTTTTTAGGTTTGTTTTTTAAAATTATTTTTAAGGTTACATATTGTGAAGATGTGCCTTTAAAAAATATACGTTTTTTCATTAACTACCGCTTTAAGTTTATTTAAACAAAAAACACTGAAGTAAAGCTTTAGATTTAATTGAAAGTCTTAAATCAATATGATACAGTTACTTTTAAATTTTCCTTCTTCATAGAAATCGAATCTGCATATATTTGTTTTCACCGTCAATTAAAATTTTGTACTTGCTAACTAAAATAAACGCAATAATATTTTTTAGTATATAGCATATAAAAAATGCTTATAAAAACATATTTAATTTTTTATCTAATGTAAGAAAATATTTAAAGATTTCGTTAAAAAAATTTTAATTTAAAAAAAATTACTTATATATTTTTTTGAAATTTTTAGTACAGTATTAAATTAAGCGATAAAAATAATATACTAATAAAATTGTAAAAGTTTACTGTTTAAACTCTTGTGCATCAAAAAAAGGACTACGATAAGAAGTTTAAATTTTCAAAATTTTGATACTGACTTTTATATTAAGTAAAACTTTTATTTTCATTAAAAGTACAAAAAGTGGTTACAATCAATAGAAGACAAGGAATGCTGTAATAATAAAATTATTATTCCTCACCGAAAATATTATTCTCTAATTTTTCAAAAATATCATTCTTTCAAAATATTACTCATTCGAAAATATCATTTGTTCATAAGTTCAATTGCTTGTGTATAAGTGTCAACAGCAAAAAAAATTTCTTTAGTTACTATGTTCTTCGCGTGTGAAATTTCAAAGAGATAGCAAATTCTAATCAAGAAAGTTTCAGTGGTTCTTATCTCTGCGTGTAAACTGCCTAGTTTCTGCTTGCATGTTCAATTGCCAATTCAATTTTACATGTTCAGCAAATTACAAAAAGAAAAGTTATAGTTTTGTGCCCCACAATAAATGAAGAAGCCCAGTGCTTACAGTTTAAAATATACAGGGGGTTCAAACTGACAACAAGGCCTGTACGTCGAAAAAAAGTCATTAAATACAACAAAACTGTACTCAATATTCCCTTTAAAAAAACTCACGCTTGCAACTGAATTAAATTTCTATCCCTGGAAAAAACATTTATTCTAATTTTAGGTTCCTCAAAAATTCATACATCACATAATCAAGGATTAATTGTTTTATAATATCATTTGTGGAATTTTATATTATTAGAGTTAAAATAAGCATGAGCGAAATTCACGGTTGGAATGATTAAATATAGTAATAACTTGCTTAATAATAGTAAGAAGAAATTATAAAATAATTCATGATAATTTAGAAAAAAAATATTACTAACTTTGAAATTATGATAGAAAATAAAAGATAATAATAATATATTAATTTTGGAAATCGTAAATAAATTTTGGATATAGTAATTTTAAAATGCTATTTACATCAACGAAATATTTTTTCTCACATGTTCCGTACTCCATTAATCATCTCGCCTTGTGGGAAACACATTAAAATTTGTGAATGAGTCAGCACATGACCTGATTTTCTTCACAAAATAACTATATTTTATTTGCATACACCGATGTAATCATTAGATGAAAAATTTTGATGAGAATAAGAGTTCTTTTTTACTTCGCTTTTAATCGCATGACTAAATCCTTTGGCAGTTAATTAAGGGTTTCTTAAATTAGACAAACGATTATCTCACACCAAGGTTAACTACAACTTCTACTTATGGTACGATAAAGTTCGATGGAAGGACACACTGGTCACGATTACAGTTAGAGTCAAAACGGAATTGCTCCATTTGCTATAATTGTAGGATTTTGATGGAATATAACGATTTTAATAATTATAATTTGGAAGCAGGGCAAAACAAAATTATTTAGACTGTTCTGGCTAAGCAAATGATTTTTTGAAGTTTATTCAAGGTATAGCCATCCATCTTAAAAACCATTCACCAAGATTCATTTGTTTCACCTTTTGCTATGGTTTTTATGAAAGATTTAAAACTATTTGTCATATTTTAGAATAAAAATAAAATAAATGAAAGCTAAACAGAAAATTATTTAATTATAGTAATTTTTAGTACACAAATGTTATGTATCGGATTATGGAATTTTAACTACCATTTACTTGTTCAATGCCTTTGCTCGTCTTTCAGTTAATATTAATTTTTATAAAAATATTAATTTATTTAAAAGTTTTTATATCTCGTAATACTTACAGAATGTTTCAGATATTTAGTGCGCGAGATGTTAATTGATCTGCCACAATTTTTTTTTAATTAAAAAATTCTTTCAAAGCTATTAAATTCTTAAGCCTATTAAAAATCTTAAAACCTTTTTTTCATGCAACTTTTAATTGCAATTTTAACAACGCTTTTTTAATTTTAACTGTTTTGACAAGGTTACTGAGAAATGTTTTAAATATAACTTCCACCTAAGCTTTACAAAAATTAAAAAAAAAAGCAAATTAGTAGAAAAATAATAGTACACTGTAATTTTTAGAGTAATATTTATTTAATTGGAGTGATTCAGTGATTTTAAGGTAATTATTACAATAAAAATTACGATATAACACATTTTTGTTCCGCCGTATTTTCTACTCTTTTACACATTTTTTAAAAATATTTATAATTTTTAAATAAGAAAATTATAAGATGTATAAAACTTTTTTTGAAGTATGTAAAATCTGACAAGAGGAGGCTATTTATTTTACATATTCAATTTTTGCCATAACAGTTAACACATAACAATGATTGAAAAATCTATCTAAACGCTTTTTTTGACAAATTCTTAATTTAAAACAATGGGAAAAAATGACATATATATAATGCAGGCGAGTGTAAAATGTATCGAAATTCTTTTTGGGATACATTATTTAATATCCTATAAAAATATTTTTCAAAATATGCAGTTTTTGAATTTCTTCGATTAAAAATTCAATTTTCCTTGAGATACAAAATTTAGAATCCGATGAAAAGGGTATTTTTATTGTTAAATATTCATTTTTATAATGCACAAATCAGTAAAAATATATACATATTATCTTTGGGGTTCATTATTTAGAATCTGATAAACGAATGTTTTTTTTAATTATTCAGTTTATTAATTAACACAATTGAGATATATGTATTAAAACATTCTTACAGATATTTACTTAGAATCTGATCGTGGAACAAAAATTTTAAATATATTGCACGGTATACTAAACTATTTTTCAAAATTCCAGATTTAGAATATAAAGATGGAATGAATTGCTACTTTTTAAATATAAATTTACAAGTTGTTTTAAAATATTAAAGTTTCTTAGAAAAGATAATTTTAAAGAGAAATTAGAGTAAGATTATAGAATATCTTTCTTAACTTGTGTAAACTTGCTAACTTGCTCGAAACTTGTGTAAAATATATAACTGACTGATGCATAAACTTCAGTAAAAAAAAAAAATGGCTAAATAAAAGTCTTGCACTCATTTTATTCAGACAAAACAACGTAACTAGAATTAAATATAAAAGGAAAGCAACTTATTTAGGGGCTGCTCAAATATTACGTAAGCATCGAAGGAGAGACAAGGTTTGAGTTTTGCTAATTTTTTCTGAGAAGGGAGCAAAGAATTTGCTACTTGTTTATTTCTGCTGGTAAAAGGGTTGAAAACTTGCCATTTCCTTATTCTTTACACAAAGGAGTTTCTGTTTGATTCTTTTTGCAGAAAAAAGAGGGGGGAAAAGTATAAGTAATGCTTAAGTAAAACATTAAATTCTTTTTACATTTATCCGTAAATTTCAAAAATAATTAAATAAGAAGATATTTATGAATTAATAAAAATATTACGTAAGCAAGGGGAGCATTGAAATTTGCTTAATTTTCTGACTGAGGGGGGGGGGGGGGGGTGAGAGAAGGAATCTAAGATTGTGCTTGCGTAATACAGAGGAAAGTGTGTAAGGTAACCACTTATGGTGCATCGCTTTAGTGGCTAACTAAATTTTCCAATTTTAATTAAGTGAAAATAGAAACCCGAAAATTGGAAACAAAATAAACTTAAAGGTTATCTTAAGCAACAGAAAAAAACACAGTTTCTTTTAAAATAACATTACTTTGAATAACATTAGAATAACATTATAGAAGAATAACATATTATAGAATAACATTATTTTGGGATATTCCAGTATCGTGATCTGTCACGCCAACAACAATCGCCAAGGTGCTAAATGAGTTTTAAACTTTTAATTTTTCTAAAAAATAAAGAGGGTGGCCAACTCAAGCAAATCTCCATAAGTTATATATAAGTTGGTTTCATTGTGTGTTTTTAAGTTGTCAAGATTTAGATAGTATTCTGCCGTAGACCATAATACAGAAATCTTCCCGAAATGTGAGTAATCACAGAAATAAATTACTGTTCGTTACATAAATATTATACCGGTTAGCAAACATGCGAATTTTTTTAGTGATGTAGCTAATGTTTTTATTATAAATAATTTCTTAAAGTAAAGACAAGTAAAATATGCAATTATGAAATTTAAAATTTTATTCATTTCAACATTTAAAATGTATTTTTTTACACGAACTGACAAATCTTATTAGTTACAAAAGTCATTTATAGTTTTTCCATACGGTCAACTCACAAAAGGGTTAAAATTAGAATTTAATACTATTTTGTCGAATCAGTGAAATTCCATTACATAATATATTAGGCTAGAAAATTTCCTCCCAAAAAAATTCTTTGGGGGGGGGGGGGCTTAGAATAGAATACTCTCACTCTTAGACAAAATTGCATTATTTCTGTGGTCAACATACAAGATAGACAGGTCTCCAGGTAACAAAGGTTTTGCTCTCTTTTATTACATATGATATATTGAGAACTTAATAATAGAGATCAACTTTAATAGGTTGTTAACATCCAAAGCATGTTACCGAAATCAATAGATTGCACTTTTCTAAAACTGTTCTTTATTTGCAATTTAAAGAATATTTATCATAACCTTATAAATGTTCCTTGAAAAATTCAAAGATTTTTATAGATAATCTCAGAGAAAAAGTTATTAATGTTATCAAATTTAATCAGGCCTGATTAAGAAAACTTAGTTTTTCGATGAATGTGAACGTAAAAATCCGATAATGCAAGAAGCAGCAATATTTTTAAAGACAATTGAACGTGATTTGATTTTTTAAACATCGGATGAAACACTTTAAATTCAACGCAGTTGCAGTTACGTTCTCAAGCACCATCACTTCAACCGTCGAAAGCCATCTGTGAGAAAAGTTCATTACAGAGAAACCAGCACGCAAAATATTTCTCATGAGTTGAATATTATTATCTAGTTGGCAATAACGGAGATGAGAACAGGTGAATAGTTGCTGATAAAAAGAGCTTCTCATAACACTTTCCCTGGACGAATCTTCCCATCAATTTAAAATCATTTTTGCTGCATTTAAAATGCGTTCGCACGTTCTTGAGAATTTTTAAGACAGCAAAAAACGTGTGAGATATAGTTCGTTATCAGAAAGTTTGATTATCTACCCTTTTTTCTTGTCTGAAAATCTAGTTTATATAATTTAACCTTCATAATTCATTTCAAATAAAGATTGATTTACGTTTAGAAAATTGCTTGGATAAAATAATGTTTAATAGTTTGCTAAAAGAGTTTGGTTTAAGCAATTAAAAAAAGTAAAGTTTTGATTACAGCAGCAAATCAAGGGTGCACACTTCAAAATTCTTTGTACAATTAGATTAAATTATGTTTTGAAATCACATTTATACAGTGTCGTACAGAGGTGTATTCTCAGAAAAGGGAAAACTTCTACAATGAGAAAAAAAAAAAAAAAAACACCGTTGCGATATTTATTCCAATAAATTTAAATCTATGAAATGATTCTTTTATAAAAATGTATTGTTAACATTAAATTGTTCTTAATTAAAAAAAAAAAAATGAATGACCTAAGAGTTTAAACTAAATCGCATTTTTTATAAAATATTTTGTTTTAGCCAAATATTTATGTAATAAAAATTAAATTCCCTGATAAAAATAATACAGCACTATAGCACCATACATAAAGTTTTAGTGCACATAGTCATCAATTGGATTTCCCCTTTGACTATTTGCCTGGGCCGTTGCGCACTACGCTATTAAGTTCATATTTAGAGTAGATATTCCCATATCCTGGTCTGTCGGGCCAACTGCGATCGCCGAAGCGCCAAATGGATTTTAAACTTGCAATTAAGAAAATAAATAAATAACATGCAAAAGTTTGACCAGGAATTGGTACGATTTATTCTCTTCAAGTTGGTCCCTGTAACGTTTTTTCTTTTTTTTTTCTTTTCTTAGTTTAGTGGCCAGACTTTTCGGCAATTATTCTACATCAGATGAGGAAATCTTCCCCAACTAAAAGAAATGGCGATTTAGTTTTGCTTTGTAGCATCTAGAAAATAATTAATTAAATTTTTTTTAAAAATATTTTTAACACAAATATTTTTTAATTATTTTTAAAAAATATTGTTAAAAATATTTAAAAAAAATATTGTTAAAAATATTTTTAAAAAATATTGTTAAAAATATTTTTTTAATATTTTTAACAATATTTTTTTAAATATTTAAAAAAAACAACATATTTTTAACATTATTTTTAACAGTAAATTTTAATATATTAAAGGTAAGGAACGGAATAGAGAATTAAAAAATTAAAAGAAATGATGGTTTTCTTTACAACAGCAGAGTAAAAGTAATTTAGAAAATTCTTAAGAAGATACTTAGGTAAATTGTATTCGCATACATATTATTTTATAGTGATTCAATTGTGTTCCAAAATGGTATGTTTAAAATACCATTTATCATTCAAAGGCAAAAAGAAGAAACGGGCAACTTAAAGAAGCGGATAACTTAACTGCTTATAGCATGAAGTAAATATTAATATTAAAATTCTTTACATTCAAGAAAAATATTTATAAAGTAAAAGGCATTCGTAACCATTCTTTTCAGATACGATTAATTCCAAATTGCGTTTAATATTTTGAGACAAAACTACAGTTCAAGTAATCGAAAGAAATAAGAAGTTAAGCCAGAAATAGTAATTATTTTATGCGAACTACACGTAATTAAAATAGACTTAATTGGATAATTTTGTTTACGTAATTTCACTGATCTTTAGAAGCATTCACAATATCATCAAAAATGACAATTCTCATTTTGAGATCAAATAATGGAAGAAAAAAAAAAAAAAGGAGATTTACTTACAATAACAAGATAAAAAAGTCATTTAAAATAACAAGGTAAAATAGTAATTTTATATGTTCTATAATAGTTATGAATAGTTACATTAAATTAAAAATTCTTTATATTATTACAGTCTCATTAGATTTATTCAATTAATGCGGTTTGCTCAAAAATATGTTTAATATTTAGAGGCATAATAATGTAACAATAAAAAGAGCAAAACAGTTTTACACACTAGTAAATAGCAAATTCTAAATTATAGAAAAAAAAAAAAACACATTAAATTAACTTGTTCAGATTTTTTGTGTGTTTTTTTTATTTAATTTTATAAATTGTAACAAAATTTTGTAAAGGGGAAAAATAAATAACTTAACGACTTACTAGGAAGGTACTCAGAATGTCACTCCACACAAGCAAATTTTTTTTTTATACATTTAGTCATTTTTTGACAGAAAATAATATCCAACCCATGTAATCGGTTGCAGAGATATGATTTAATTTCAAACGAATTTCGAATAATAAATTTCAAACGATTTTTCTTTTGAGTTCTAGTTCTGCTAATAAATTGTTATCAGAAAAAAAATATATACTTGTAAAATGCATAATTAGGCAGGAACTTTTGAATACATATAATAGAATTTTCATTCTAACCTTTTAATTTAATTTTCGAAATTTAGCCTTTCAAAAGATAAACATTAAAGTTTTCGATTTAAAGATGAAATTCTTAAGAAAACCTTTTATGGCCAACAATTTCTGCGTCTGAGGAATGAATTAAACTTGGCGACGTATTTAATGTAAAAGTTCTAGTTTTCGATACTTAATAACTTGATAGTCATTTCAAAATAAATTTTATGGTGTTTTAAATATAAATGTAAACAACAACAATCTCGAGCTCTTGTCCTGCTCTACTTCCGGTTAGAAAGAATACAACTGCTTACTACAACTTATTCTGAGAGGCGATATTATCAAACAGATAATTTTGTTTTTAAAAAAAGAAATAAATTATATAATTTCTGAGCTGGAATGTGCTATATTTCATAAGATATTAGTGATATCAAGTAATTCTTGTGAGTTAGAAGTGAAAAATTATTTTGGTTATTTATAGATTTATTGATCGCACAATCATCCGTTAGAAATCATCCGTTGTTAGGGCAGCGAGATGAAGTTAATTTTACAAATTATCATTTCGGTTTAAATTTCGAAGTTGGTATATTGTTGACAAGGTAGGAAGTGTTTTATAACGATTCTTTTTTTTTTTTTTTTTTTTTTTTTTTTCAAATTACAATTCTTACATCTTGAAATGACGATTCCTGTAGCGATTCTTTTTTTAAACATAAATAATAAATCAGGTAACAAATACACGTCTACAAGAAATGCTACTCAAGTCTCAAAGCACAATGATCAGGTTGTGAGCAAAATGGCTTCAAAATATACCAGATACAAAAACAAAGAAATTTAGGCAGTAAAGAGCTTCCAGTGCACCCTAGTGTAGAAAACACCATTTATATGATTTCAGAACCGAAGATTAATTTGTAAAATATTATTCAGCTAGAATGGTGAGCATCTTCCTTGTATTTAACGATTTAATAAGGGATTTTACATAATTCAAATTCAATAAGTTTCAACATCATAAATATATAGTTTGTCTAAAGTAAGAACTCCCCTGGACCCGTGTCGGTGACTATGGTAATGAGGTATTACTATTTCAAGTAGGGGTGTGGGGTCACTGTTTAGGACAGGTTTTGGCTCGAGTCGGCGAGAAAAAGGTAATCTTTTTCTTCCATCTATTGCATTAGCCCTAGAGTGAAGAGAAACTACCCTCCCTGAAATGCGCTATTCTTGTTTCCTTAGCAGTAGACTGCCTCAGACTTTGTGGCGAGGGGAATTCTTACCGTAGACAAACTATAGTTGGTACTGAAGCAGTTATCAAAATGAAAATACAATAAACAGGTAACTTTATATCCCCGGGCAGTAGAATCCTTGCTTTCTAGATTTTGTTTTTGTAATAGTAGCTCATCTAATAAAGGATTTCATCTAATTAATTAAAGATTAATCCTTATAAAAAATAATACATTTTAATCAGAATAAGAAATGGAAACATCAATTTTTATTCTTTCATGAAAGCTGAAGTGATAAGGAAATCTTTTGAATGTTTAATTTAAAATGAATGACGAGTTTCGTGGCGGAGCATGTTTGATAATTAGGTGAATTTGAGGAACTTAGTTTTAGAAACGTCAAAAAAAATTTTCAAGAAACATTTTTAAACTAAAATACATTTACTTAAACACTCTTTTATATTAAATTAATGTTCTTTACTTGTAGATGATCGTAACTTATTCAAAAACCTGAAGTATTTTCAAAAAGTCCCTTAATACTTTCTCTATAAGTAACTAAATTTATTAAACAAGATATTGATATTTTAAGTATTTCAAAAGTATCTTCAGTATTTCAAAACTTGTTTTATAATAAAGCTAGCAATAAATTCAAATTGTTAAGTGTAAAATAGGAGAAAATTTTGAAATATTATTTATTCGAAAAAGGAACAATATTTACTTTTAATCTCTTCTTCATTAATTGAGTGTAATAATGGTAATATTCAACTTATGAAACAGAAAACAAGCTTGTTCATGAATGGTACTTAATAAAAATGTAGAAAATTCAAATAAAAAACCCTCTTGTGTTTTTTAACCATATTTTAAAGCAATAATATTTAAATAACTCCTAATTAGTTTAATTGCTTGAAAAATAACGTAAGTTTTTCTTTAAGAATTTTTTTCTTCATTTTTAGAGTAACGAATTGATATTTAATTATTTGCCTCACGTAACAGTAAAAAAAATAATAAATTAAAGATTATTATGAGGCAAAAAAAGAAGGCCTACCAAAACATGCAATGCATTTCTTATCTACTTATTGTTTGTAGTGCCATACATATTTCATCGTCTATCCATCTAAACGAGGTCAGTTGACTAAATTCGGCGCATATTTTTACGTTATCTCTCATTCACGCAATTTTGTCACGTATTCTAATAGAGAGCCAATTACCGAAAAGAAAGAGTAATTAACTCACTTACCGCTTTGATCTAATTGGCTACTTAAATCACCCAATCTTAGTGCTGTAATAGTGGAACGCACTTGCGCTGTTAGGATTTTAATGAAAAATTTTATACGCCAAAAAATTATTAGAAAATCGTTTTCTGAAATTCAATCAAACGAACGATATATTTTAACTTATGGATAACAAGTATTAAGAAATTCAGCACTGCATTTATGGGTTTTTATTTGAACCCTCTACACTTTACATGTATAATAATGAAATATAAAAATATTTAAGGAATAACTATTTTTAAGGTAAAGTAATCGCAATTCGGATCATTTTATTAAATCAAGGGGAAAATACAAAGAATTGTGTGTTTTTTTAAAAACAAAACTTCATTGTAATAAAGTATACAGAATAGTCTACATACACAAATGTGTTCTTTTTCTTACTTTAACGAAATGAATGTTGTAAAGTAGGAAATCGCTTGCACAAAAAGTTTGTGATTTTTCTCACTTTAAAGTATCATTTTATTGAAGAGAATCGCTTGTAAAAAAAAAATTACGTTCTCTTTCTTATTTTAAGATATTATTTCATTGTAAAGTAATCGGTCTCCACAAAAATTTTTGTACTTTTCCTTAATTTATTTTAACTTAATTTGAAAACTAATTTTACCGTATTCCTCATATAAAATATGAAAAGAAAATTTCCGTACTTAAAACGACAATAAATTTAAAGGCTTTTTAAGGATAAAATATTTTGACTTTCATCCGTTTTATAGTCTGAAATTTTCGTATATTTTGTTAGATAGCTTGATTTTGATTATATATATATAGATACTTCTAAATTAATTGGATTCAAACAAACTACATTAAAAGAAATGTTAAAAAGTAAAATGATTGTAAGGCAATAATAAAAAATGTATTCTCTGCAAAAACTAGCTAAGTTATGTTTTTTAGGATACAACTAAGCTAGTAGTTAGTTATGTTGAGTGCTAACGCTACGTTAATTATATCAGTACTTCAATATTAAAAAAGCAAATTCAATTATAATTTTAAATGTTAAAAAAGTACATTTTAAAAACTCAGTCACTTTTTTACTTGGAAAACTTGATAGTTTAAAAAATGTTCAATTTGTTTGAAAGTTTAAAAGACAATTTAAAATGTTAAAATAATTTAATCTAAGCTCGTCTAAGAGTATAAGGTAATAACAAAAATAACTATAAAACAAAAATATTATAAAAGAAAAATATTATAAAATTATAAGGTTATGCATAGAGATTGATGATTTATTAGACTCATTACATTTTATAATTTTATTTTATTTATAACTCCTAAATAAACATATTTTCTTCAAATTGTTCAATTTTTTTTACTGAAAATTTAAGTATTATAATACAAAAAAATTACAAAGTGTCTATTTCGTAATTATTTCTATTTCTTTTTTTTTATTAAAGAGAAAAAAATTTTCAAAATTTTATTGCTTCCATAGTGAAATTTGATACTTTTATTATATATTTCTATTATGTATAATTTTGTAGTGAATTCCAAAATTATAGAGCCTTAACCTCTATGACCCCCTGACCTCCAATATTCAGGGGATTGTTGTAGGGATGCTTTTGTTGTGCGTGAATGTTCTTTATAATCTTCAAGCATTTCATTGCAAAATAACAAACGAAATAAAGGACGATCGGCAATATTTTTAACTATTTTACAGAAAAATCTCACACTTTTATGTCATGTTTGAGACTTTCCCAAATAAAATTTTCAATTCTATTAATAATAAATACTTATAAAAGCAGTTATACATACGATTATTTTATTTGATTTACGATCATAAACATATTTAAGCAATTTTTTTTTTTAATAAAAATAAATATTTAATAGCTATGAATACTATTATACTATTTCTGAACAGTTAACGATAAAATTAAAACTTAAAGTAAGTGCCATAGCTGTCTCAAATATATTGAAACAAAATTAATTTAAATGAATTTAATACGAAATGCAATTGTTTTCATAACAAAGAATATATTTCCAGTAATCTTAAGATTTGAGAGGAAGTTCTATCGGGGGTGTTTCGGGGGTAACCAACCAACCTCGTCATTCTAAACCTTTCTTATATAGAATTACGCACACTTCCTGAGACTAGAATTTCCAACAGAAAATCGAAGAGGAAACATTACCTGGATATACGATACCCTCCGGAAACGAACCTATTCCTATAGGCCAACCCCAAGTATTCCCGTTACTAAGATGAAAGTGTAACTTTTTTGTCTCTCTTTAATACCCTAACCGAGATAAGAAAACCCGTATTCGTGTCTTCTTATTTTGGGTTTCTTTTTCTAAAAACTGAAATTTGATGGATTGTCGGAAATCGCCGTTCCGATCGGGGAAAGGTTGGTAAAATGATAGGTCACGTAGTTTTGTAATCTGGTAAAGTATTTTGGTGAAAAAAGAAGCTACTAAGCACTTTTTTTTCCCCTTCCTTTCTCTTTTCGTATTTGTTGGTTTATGTAAAAAGTAAAACGTAGTAGTGGCTATGAGATTTTCAGGACTTATCGTGTTGCGATATTTATCCGATCTAATTTGTGATAAAAGAGTAAATGAGTTTTTAAATTTTTTTTTAAAAATGCGACAGTATATTTATGTTTAAAAGCGGTTCAACAATAATTTTTAAACAAAGGAAGTTTTTGTTAAATAAAATCTTACTATATATAAAAATCTAATGATGGTGTCGCAATTTCGTGAGTTTTTATTGGCCGCGAAATCACGTGATAGGATCCAGTTTTTCCTCATTCATTTAAATATTGTTTTGGCTGTCATCAGCATAAAATTAATAATAGTCGTAAAGGTATTGTTTTTCTTTAAATATTTTTGTATCCCTAGTTTAAACTTATTTTCCAGTACTGCTATTATTAGCGAGAATATTAAATTATGGTTGTGAACTCATCAAATTTGTTTGAACAATATAATGTTATAAGAATATAAATGTTATTTTAAAAAATGATTACTTCGAAAAATCACTTCCGTTCATCAAGAGATCCAAATGTTTATAATACCAATAAACAGTAATATTTGGACTTGGGAAGTAGAGGCACAAGAGTAAGCAAACAGAATTCCTTTTAGTACATATATGTTAAGTGAATAATTTTAACTTATGTAGAAAAACTGTTTTCTGCCAAGAAAAGACAATTATTGCGAAGCAATTTTCGGGGTTGGTGAGCGGCAGCGAACAGGGGGTTTAGCCCCCTAGTAAGTAATATAAAAAACTTATGTCAACAAAGAAAATTTTTATTTTAGTTATTTTTTATTAAATAAATACAATTAATATAAATATATATATATATATACATATGATAGAATCACAATTTAAATGGCGAAATAGAAAGCTTTAATCCTGCTAAATATCTTATTAAAGAGAAAATTTTTCCTCCCATGTCAAACTAAAATTCATTAATTAAATTTAATTAATGTATTACTATTTGGAAAAAAACTGTATTAACATCAAGTGTCATCCACTACAAGTTTAAAAAAATATATTTGAACTTGAGTGGATGAATAAAAAGTCTTTTATTAACGATTGAAAATTGCGATTAAAGTATGCATCCCTTATGTTGCAAAGTTATAACTATCAGGTGCATCTTATAATTAAAAGATGAGATTTCCTTGCGTTGTTAAATTATAACGAAAAGATCCGTCCCTTATGTAGCTAACTAGTAATTAAAACTGCAATTCCTTTATGTTGCAAATTTGCAACTGAAAGGCGCATTCTCTTAGGTTGCTAGCTAATAATTAAAATATTCAATTTCCTCGAGTTGCTAAATTATAACTAAAAATGTATTCCCATATGTTGTTAACTTTATAAGTGAAGATTTATCTCATTTTATAACAATATTATAACGTAACGAAGCCCTCCCTTATGTTTAAAAACTAAAAGATAAATACCTCATGTCTCAAAATTTGAAACTAACAAACGTACAAGTCAGTAGCTCACTTGCAACTAAATATAGCACCATTGATGTTGCAATATAATAATAAAAACATTTATCTAAAATCTCAAAATTATAACTGAAAGATACATCTTTTATACTAAACATTTTTAAAACTTAAAGATGTGTCCCGTCTTTGAAAAATTATAACTAAAGAGATTTTCCTTTGTATTTCTAAATTAACATAATATTAATAAGTAATATATATTTTTCCACAGAAGTAAAAAATAAATTTAAAACAAAAAATAAAATTAAAGCTTTGTAGATTCATCAAAGCATTCTTAATTATAGTTTTGTGAATATATTATTTCTTTTGAAGTTCTAATACAATCGTAAACATTAAAATTTAAGGTTGGCAACGAAAAATAACACAGAAGATTTTCCTGAGCAAATAAACTCAAAGGAAGGAAATAAGTATGATCTTAAAATTCATGCATTGAATTTATTTTTATATGGAAGTTTATAAAAAACAATAATTATATATGAACGTTTGTAAAGCTCAACTTTTACAGACAGTTAAGATACGAGTTACGTATTATAAATAACGTCAAGATAAACAAACAAAATGACTACCATAAACAATAAGAAAGCCGGTAAATACATAATTTTTAACTTTTCGAATTGAAACCCGATTTCTCATAATATAAATAATTATTTTTAATAATTGTTTGAGAAACGATGGAAATAAGCAGAAAAACAAATTAATCCTATTGAATCCTTTTAAAAAAAAAAAAAATTATCATCGTATATTGGTTGTCCCTGAACTTAGAATTGGTATAAAATAGGGATTATAATTAAAAACAATAAGAATATGAAATTTTTTAGATAAAAACATTTTAAGGGTCCATATAACAATATAACTTTCAGTAAAGTTAAACATATAACAATACAACCTGAGAAATGGAATAAAATCTTTACATAATAAATTATTATATAACGGAATTTAACTAATTAAATTTTTTATATATTTACGACTTTAAAAGCTCGAAAGAAACATTATGTTATGATTCTTATCCGGAAAATCCATTTAGAACATCCAAAAAACTGTGTACAAAAACAGAATTTAAAAAGTTCTTAATGATTTATTTCAATTTTTTAAAAAGTATTAATGTTTTTGCACAATTTCAATTTCATCTACAGCATGTTCGCAAAGTAATGGTGCTCTTTTTACCAGTCAAAGATTATCAGTGCATCACAACTTTATACAGACATACTGTATTTTGCTGTAGCAGTTGTCATTTACACTTGCAAACCCCATGTTTTAAAGTAAAATGTGTTTGTTTCTTTAAGCTTTTTCATGTTTCATATTATGTTTAAATTGAACCATGTTTCAGTTTTAAGTTGAACCATAGTATGGTGGTATAAAGTTTAAGAAACATGATAATATGGTCCAACTTTGCCCCCTATCAAGTTATTAGCAAATTTGATCAATGTTATGGTTTCAAAAGCTCAAAATTTCTCATAGTATGGTGTTTTTCTTTTCTCCTCTTTAATACAGGCTGATATTTTCATTATTCCCAGGGAGATATTTAATCCCAGTCTAACCCTATTTTACTTTATAACCAGCGTTGAACAACCGGCCCAATTCTGAGTTTACACCTACCAGTGTTCACCATACTAGGAGAAATTTTGAGCTTCTAATACAATAACATAGGGCAATATTTGCTAATACCTTGATATGGGGCAAAGCTGGGGCACATTATCTTACTTCTAAAACTTTATAGTTCTAAAACTTTATTGTTATACTATAGTTCAATCTAAGCTGTAACATGGTTCAACTTAAACATAACATGAAAAAAACATGAAGAAACAAACACATTTTACTTTAAAACAGGGGGGTCACAAGTACTACTTCTACAGTAAAATACAGCATGTCCTTCTACAGTTAAGATGCCCTTTTAATCTGTAACCCGTCAAAAATATACCATGACTTTACGGACATGCTGTAGATTAAAATAAAATGATAACAAAAAAAAATTGTACAAAAATTTTAATGCATTTTAAAAAATTAAAATAAATCATGGAGGAATTTTCTAAATTTCTGCTTTTGTACAGGAGTTTTTTCTTTTTTTGACGTTTTAAATGCCTCTCCTTAATAAGTATCCTAACATAATATTACTTTAAACTCGTTATGATACTTTTGGCGCATAACACACATACGTAAATTGGGCTAAGGCGTTGAACAGACGGCCCAATTCTGTGTTTATGATTATCAATGTTCAACTCTGTAGCCTTGTAATTTTGAACCCAATCAAGAAGACAAGATTCAAGCATCTTGTCTTCCTGTATCAAGCATCCTGTATCCTGTATCTTCCTGTATCAAGCATCGGGGTAAACAAGCTTTCGTGTAGAACTTTTTGATGGAACTAACCCGCATTTAGAGGAAGACTACGAATACTTCCCATGGTTAGCCCGACGGCGAAGAGATTCTATCCCATGATCCGTCTACCTCTGAATATGTTTTATGTGAGTGAGCTGAGAGCAGAATTTTTATATTTTTATCAACCAGCCACTGCTGGGATTCGGCCCTGGTTCACATCATTGGGAGGTGAACACTCCATCACCTGAGCCTCTCTAGTCTGGCCCTATTAAGATTATTGAAAAATCAAAACAAATAAACAAAATAAATAAAAATCTTTAACTTTTTAAGTGAAAAATAGACCACGCCCGATATAAATATTTGTATTTTCCTTTTCTTTTTTAAATAATTACATGGAAAACGGTTGAAATAACCAGAAAAACGAAGCTACCCTAGCGTTACGACTTTTGTCCCTTCTCGCATCTTTAAATTAATCATTCTACATTGAGGGTCCCCTAATATTGAATAAAAAAGAAGAAAAAGAGAGAGAGAGTTAAAAACTAAAGAACTCTAATATAAAAAATAAAATAAAAAAAGATACAGAAAGTTTCCAAGGAAAACGCTTTTAAGTGAAGTCATCCGTATAACAACATAACTCGAGTACTGCAAGTAAATGTTTTGCGTGATAAAACGAGATTTTTTTTACTTACTTATTTATTTATTTTTTTATTGAACCCGTGATAAGAAATAATGAAGACGATGTGACGACTACGGGGAAAAAAAAAGGGGTTCCTCATATTCCAAAATGAATCTAAGCATAGATTGAAGTTAACTCTCTTATTCCTGAAAATTATAATAACAATAGAAAAAAATAAATACGAGATAAGAAAATAAATTCTCTTCTTTAATAGTCTGAGAATGGAATTAGAACTCTTAAGAGGGAGGAGGGTATAAAAAGAGAGGGCAATTTGTAGAATTGCTATGCTGTCGGCCAACCACCTTTCTGCGGTGGAATCGGCAGCTAGCTACTTTTCTCACTGCAAAAATTGTTTCACTCTAGAAACACTATTGAATCAAGTTAATTAGCTTTGAAATTGTATAACACTCCAATACTTGTCATAGCTTGCTTGTTTGAAATCTATTAAGAAATTATTATGAACGTTCGAAGAAAAGTTATATTAATTTATTTTATTTAAAAAGATTTGATTCATTTTTTAAAAAAAAAAAAATTCTTTATTGAATTAATAATTCTATTTACACGAAAAGTAAGAAAATATAACTCAAATTATAAAAGAAATAATTCTCCAAAAATAATCTTAAATTACTTATGGTGAAATTTAGGTAGGAATTCCTTAATGGATCCTTCGCAAATTATTTTATTGTTAAGACGGAACCTTCACAAATTATTTTATCGTAAAGATGGGCCTTTCACAAATTATTTAATCGTGAAACGGAACCTTCACAAATTATTTTATCGTAAAAACGGAACCTTCACAAATTATTTTATCGTGAAAAAGGACCCTTCGCAAATTATTTAATCTTAAAAACAGACCCTTCACAAGTTATTTTATCGTAAAGACATTTATCATGAAACTTCCCAATAAGACTTCATACATTATTTATTATAAAAATGGACCCTTCACAATGATTTTCACTTTAAAAATATAGCTTTTGCCAAATTCTTCTTATAATCGATAAACTTCATTAATTCAAAACTTTTAAAACACTATTCCTTGCAAAACATGTTTTTATACTCATAAAAACAGAATCTTATTTTCACACTTTCACAAAAAACAGGAACCTTGGAAGAAAGAACCTAATTATCCAGTAATTTTGGATGCAGAAAATAATCACGAATAGAGTTTTCACAAATTTACAAAGCCGGACTTTTAGAAAAACATTATTGGATTTTGCGATTTTTCACAAAATTTAAAAAGTCTCTATCTTCTTAAAATAATGAGTAGATTTGGTCACATGTCTGCAAAAAAAAAGTTCTTTCACAAAAAAGCCTGAAATAACTCTCAATAATTTAAATAGAAAACACGAAAATCAATGCTTTCAAAATCACGTAGAAGAATTATGCTACGCAATCAAAATTTTTCGCAAAAAGATATTAAATATATCTAATAAGAAAGGAAACTTTTTTAATAGGAATGGGTATAATTTTCCTATTTTCCCATTTAAAAAATTGACATAAAAACTATTACGAAAAAGAATGGCTCATTATGTAATATTCTTAACATTCAAAATAGAAGGTTCATTAATTACATCAAACCAAACAAACAGAAGCATGTTTTAAAAAAGAAGAAAAAATATTACTATCATCGATCATTCAGAACTTATTCTCACGCTCTGTTTTCATGGGAGTACATATAAAAAAAAGTTGTTCTTCTTATGTTTGTTCGAACAATTACTACTGTGAGCAGATAAAGCTGATAAATAATTAACATGATAAATAAAAAAAAAAGTAAAGACGCAATTACTTTTTTTTTAATCCCTTCTATTTATTCTTGTAAAAATATTTTTAAAATCGAATTGAAATCCCAAATATTTAAGTTATCAGTCCCATGGAACGAGTTGATCCATAAGAAATTTTTAAAAATTTACAAGTGTTCACTTATGTTCAAAAGCAAGAAAATGTCTCATAATGTTTTGAATAAATAAAATCAGGACAACTTTCTTTCATTTAATTTATTTCTCATCTTTTTTATAAAAAAGCATTGTTTTTATCAATTTAATATAAGAAATTCTAAATTTGGATTGCGCTAGAAATTAATTTTTTTTTTGGTGTTCCAATAGAAGCAGAAACACAGTAAATTTTCCCATATTCTGGCAGTTTTGATCATACTGTTTTACCTCAGTGTGGGAAAAAAAAAGATTTTTAAATTCTCACTTAATAATTTTTTTTGAAAAGTTGGTTTCTAGATTACTTTTTTCATTTCTTTTCAGAAAATCGAAGTTTATCTCATAAATATTAAAATGAAAATAAATAAATAAACCTAAAAAAATTTATTTATGAATATATTTTGACAAATTAAACTATTGCTTAGCATGAAAGAATATTTTCCGTTCTTTTTGGTTATGTAACAGATCTATTAAATAACTGCAAAACGCTGAAATTCAAAACGATGGTCTGAAGCATTTGATTGTTGTCTGCTGTCTAATAAAATAGTAGGAGTTTCAATTCAGGAAATTTCGAGTTGCAAAAATGGACATATTAAATACTAACTACACAATACTAATTTTACATTTACTTTAAGATTACAACTGTTTAGTACTTCAAAGTATTAAAATTGACGAATTCTTTCTTTGAACACTAAATTTAATTATAAACTTTATTATTTTTATGCTAAGAAATTTTTTAATGTTATAAATAATTTCTTATAAAGCAAGGAAGAAGCTGAATTTAATACATGATCATTCATCGTACACAGCTAGAATTTTCATTCTGAAATTACGGCGAAATAACGCGGGTTATTCCCATCAAAAGGCAATACCACGAAGGCAATATTTCTGCCAATACACTTGATTCTGGAGTTCCCTCGTTTTCTGGATCGGGTTCATAATTACAAATCTTTATCAACTGCATTTTAAACTTTACAGTGTAACCAAAACATTTTAGGCTTTTCCATGACATTTTGAAACGAGAGCTTGAAGGCGTCCCCTCGCATTCCAAAATCAAAGTTTCAAAATTTCTTGTTACACATTCTTCTTTGCCTTATATCTTCATTTTATTTATTATTATTTAATTGCGTTCAAACTAAATTAAAATCAAAGAAGAGATGCTAAAATTATAATTAACTATTTGTTTTTTTACTTCTTAACCCTTTCAGGTTGATTTCAAATCTGTGTCCTTTTTTGATGTTTCTTTTTTTTTGACGCTCTAATTAATTACAAACAAAAATATATTTTGGTATTTTTTTAATTATAAAACAAACAATCTAATAGTTACTAAAATAATCTGTTAGATTTTCAGAATTATATTTGTACTAAAATATAAAAAAACCCCAAAAAGTAGTTTGAAATTTTTTTTTATTCATATTAAATTTTTTTTCCATAACTGATTTTGTAAATTAAAGAAATTTCATTGATGAACTATGATGTTTTCTTTTAGATCCAAATAACTGCAAATAAGTGCAAATTTGAAAAATTATTATTTGTAAGTGTCCGTGTTTAGAAGTGACCTTTAACGCAGAAAAAAGACATTGGTGCTTCATGCTATTAAAATGCTAAATATAATATTTTCCACTTATTTTTACTTAAATTAATATAAAATAATGAAGAAAGAATGAAAAATATGCTTAATAAAAATTCTGCGTCAAAAGGTCTTAATTCTTCCTTTTCATACTTTCAATATTTTTTTGTGTGCATTTTTTCAATCATTTTAAAATCATAATGAAAACAAGAATAAAGAGGTGTTAAAACCTTATGCATATTGAAAATTATGATTGGCTTTCGCCAATCCGACGATTAAGCTCAACTTCCGGGACACACCTTAAGCAATCAATTCCGGAAGAACGAAGACACGAAATAAAGATGGTAGATTAAGATTACGATTATTTTATGACATTTAAAGTAATCGATATTCTAATGGTTCACTCAAATCCCCTTAGTGCATTCAGTTTTTACTTTAACTTTATAATGGAAACAAATGTAAAGAGATTTTAAGTGCAAGGGTGTATGCGAATATAAATAAAAATGAATGAAGCATTTGGTCATTACAAGTCAAGCATGAAATAAAGTGAAGTTGTGATGTTCTCATTAAAAGTTTTAATGCCGCGCCTGGCACAATTTCGATTTTTATTTTCTTTCTGTGTATGGAAATTTAAATATTTTCATCATCGAATATTCTCGATAGGTTTTATTAGTATTATTAAAATTTTCATATTGCTTTATTAAGGCTGTTGCGGAATATTTGGTACACCAACAATGCTGTTGTTACAAATATTACAGACTAAGGCTGAACAAAAATTGATAAATGCAACGTAAATGGGTTGTTTATTGTAAGTTTTGTTTAAAGTGATACAATATTTAATACTGCTTTCTCATTATTTTAAAACCTTAATATCGTTCATATTGATACAGTAACCTTCATATAGTGCTTAGTTGTACTATTATATCTTTCAATTGTTTTGCAAATTAATCTGGTGCTATATTAAAATTAGTTAAGTTGTAGCATAATACCGTACTTTTTAAACTTAATCATATGATACTATAATTTTAACTTGAGCTAAGTATTATTTCATTTAGGACCATCTTAAGAGCGCAATGTACCAATATCATAGTTCAACGAATGAATCATGATGTGCAATTTTGCAGCAAACTTAAGATGTTAAATTGAACCATGTTTCTTTTCAAGTTTAACCATATTGTCAAGCCAGTTTGCAGCAGATTTAATAAGATTTTAAAGTGGACCATGTTTTTTTTCCAAATTGAACCCTAATAGCGTGCAAGTTCACAGCAAACTTAATAATAGGACTGGTTTATTCAAGTTGAACCATAACATCGTGCAAGTTTGCAGTAAACATAATAAGAATTTAAATGGAACCCTGCCTGTTTCTGTGTATGTTGAACAGTCGTATCATCATGTTAACAGCATAAAAAAAGCATGATTACATGGCTTAACTTGTTACCGTACTAAGGTTGCATAATTTGAACGATATGGTTCAACACCAAAATTCTAAACACTGTAAAAATTAAGTTATTAGTAGTTCGTAAATATTTCGCAAACTATAAACTTTTTTTTAAATAATTAGTGACCCAATATAAGTTTCGACCTTTTTTGTTACATTCCATAACTGTAAGTCTTAAATTAACAAAGTGATTATAAAAATTTTCTGTTTAGTAAATCTATTGCTGAATCCATTAAAACTCTTCCTCTTCTTCCAAAGTTTTATTTTCGAGTGTTTTTGAGTTCCTAATTATTTTACGATAATTATTTAGCATTTGATGGAAACAAGAATGATAATTGCTATTTTAAAAACAAAATTAAATTTAATACTTTCAAAACACATTAATAAAACGTTTGAAACTACACATTGTAAACATTTTCAAAAATGCTCTTCATATAAAAACACACATGGATATAAAAAACAATTTTTGAATAATAATTGCTGTTTTCAGTATGAAATTGAGTCGATACTTTCAACAATTATTAAACAAAAATTGAAATTATAGGAATTTTAAAAAAATAATTGGTTTATATTATAGACATCAATTTGAAAAAAATGAATATTTGTATTCATTTTAGGATAAAGTGAAGTTAATGTTTAGAAGAAAAATTAAAAGTAAGTTTGAAATGACATAACAAAATTGTTTAATGTATTTTTACCTTTAAAGAACACATAATTGTATAAAGAACAAATTTTTAATTATAATTATTATTGCTAGAACCAATTTCAGTTAATAATTTTATGAAATGTTAAATATAAACGAAAATTACGCAATAAAAATTTGTAGAAAACCTGCCAATCTATGCAAAAATTATTATCTATCGTGTAAAACTTAGATATTGTTTGTATCTTATCATAAAAAACGCGTCGATATGTAATATGTATAAGAGATTTCATTAAGGATTACAAATTTAAAAATAAAATTGAATTAATATTTTTTAATAAATATTACGAAAAAGTTATATTTGAAAGTAGAGCAATAATTTCTGAATCAATAAACTGCAGCAATGAGAAAAGTTCTAGTATGAAAAAAAAGTTAATATACATTTAAGTTTGAAAATTGACTTATTCTTTCCGTTTAGGGTTAAATTCATGTATGTTTTAATCTTATTAATCATAACGAAGTCAAATTTGCTGCAATGATACACAGGATATCCATGGTTAGAAAATCTGTTCTAACGTGAAAAAAATTAATCAATACAGTACATGAATAAAATTTCAAAATATCTTGCATGCGCACATGTTTTAATAAAGTTAATACTTATATACATAGGTATTATTGCAAATCAAATGAATTTTTGTTTGTTTAATTCCATTGGTAGATGTGAAGTAAACCTTTACGCAACGGGTGCGTCAATTTATTTCGTTTCATTTCATTAGGAATATCGTAGAATCACGTGACTGAGAGGTCTTTTTCGCAGACGACTGTTATTAAAGGAAAGTCGTAAACAGTCATTAGTAATAAAAAAAAAAGAAAATGAAAAAAGTGAGCGGAGAGCTCGCCCGCTTCCCATGGCCTGTTAAAAAGGCTGAGAAGCTGGTTTGGGAAGGCATGATGGCCTTATTACACGTATATGACGATGGCGAAAAAAAACGAGAAAAATCTTTTTGCCGAAATAATTGGCAAGCTTGAATGTTTTTTAAGAAATGAAAATAAAATAATAATAATTCAACTTGTAAGAGTTTTTGAACCTGAGATACGAAAAACTGGACGTGTTCCTAACTGGAAAGCTGACCGGTGACATCATGCTTTTTCTCCGTAAGACACTAGATTGATTTCCGTGTTTAAAAAAGGAAGCGTTAATAATGTTTATGATTAATAAAAATAATGTTTTTAATAATTAATAAAAATTTTAAGATTATTTACTGTCTCGATAATGGAACCAAGTATAATGCATAGATTTTTGGGGTAGTATAATATTATATTTAAATATTAGATTTATGTTAAAACAGAGAGTGGTCAAGGCCGTTTGTTATAGTTAAAAATACTAGCTTATTAATTCAAATCGACGCCATTAAGGAGCAATAATTTTATTACGACTCATAGGTCTATTTATAATTCTACTAACTATTAACTTATGGCTAATTAATAACTCAAAATTTGAGCCCTCATCAGATTAAAAATTTACTATTATTTCTAGGATCATAATTGACCTTATTATTTATTGGCTTAGTAGTAGTTCACTATTCATGCCATGATAGGATTATAATTCAATAAATCTACCGCTACTTCTAGAACTAAAATTACAACAATAATTAATTTATGGTTAACTAATAACTTAATATTTACACGCCATCATAGGATTAAAATTCGATATATCCACCGCAACTTCTAGAACTATAATTTTATTAAGTATTATTTTATGTAAACTAACAACTCAAAATTACAAGCCACAGCAGGATTATAATTTTAAATATCCACATATGTTGTAACAAATTTGAACAATAATATCGTTCGGTTCTTAAATTATAACTTCTAAAATTATATTCTCTTAATTATATTTCTTCTTCTTAAATTCTATTTTTATAAATAATGATTCCTCTTAATTTATATTTCTTCTTAAATTATATTTCTATCAGCAATACTTCTTCATAAATTATGTTTCTATCAACAGTAATTCTTCTTACTATATTTCTATCAACAATAATTCTTCTTAATAATTGTTTCTATCAACAATAATTCTTCTTAATAATTGTTTCTATCAACAATAATTCTTCTTGATGTATATATCTTCTTCTTAAATTATATTGCTATCAGGGGTCTGTTTAGAAGAAATTTAGGTCCGTTAACGGACCCTTCAGAAAATATTTTAACTTAAAAACGGACCCTTCACATAATTATTTTTCTTATAATCGGACCCTTCTCAAATTTATTTATCTTCATTATTGTTTTGTCAATTGAATAAACCCTTCCCAGGGCAGAAAAAAAGAAAGATGGATGTAAAGAGAATTAAGTTTTGTCTTCGGCAGACTCTTCTTCCTTTATTCGTCCGAAATGAATATTCTGCGTTCAGCAGTATAAGCTAAATACCAAATATTTGTACGCTGTAGAGCTAATTTAGTAGCTGCAATTGCTGTTTATTTTTAAAATTTAATTTTTTTAATATAATTTTACAGTGTTGAGAATAATCTTGTATGTCTTTACAATTTAAAAACTCATTGAAAAAGTTTTTTTGCAATAACGAACCCTATTTGCACAAATTCACAAAAACGGACCCTGGTTGAAAGAATGTGACTAAACGTTTATTTTATATTCAGAAATTACGAGTAATTTTTTCACATTTTTACAAAAACGGACCTTTCACAAAATGTCTGGACAGACCCCTGGCTATCAACAATAAATTGGTAGCTTACTTATAATTAAGGTTTACAAACCATAGATTATTATTCTATATATCCAGTATTAACTACTACTTCCGGTATATAGTTCTACTAACTATAAATTTACATCTAACTAATTAATCAATAGTTACGCCATCATATGACTATAATTATATTTTCGAATAAAGGGACTATAATACACGTTAATACATAAAACGGTAATTTTATTTTCTAATAAAAAATTGTATTATATAAATAAATAAATAAAAATAATTTGTCTTTTACAAAACTTGCCTAATGTTTCAGATCAGGCGTTTTTAATAACTTTTACAAAGAGGACATAAGTACTGTTTTTAACACATTTGTTTGAATATTGTTATTTTCAAATTATTTAAACATACTTTCCAAAATGCAAATTTTAGTTATTTTTCGTATATAATAGAAGATTTTTTTAAAATATATTTCAAACTTACAAATAATATTCTAGCCATGTTTAATCAAAAGGAAAATTTTAAAACAAATGGGTGTAAAAATTATATTTATATAAAAAATTTAAAGTGTTTCTTTCAGGAAGCATTATAAAAATTGCAACATATAAAAATGATTTATAATTTAAATATATAAATTAAAATTTTATAAAAGTTTTCTTAGTAAATTAATATTATTTAAATTTATAAACTTAAACTTTGTATGCATTATTATTTTCATCCAATGCATCTTTAAAGTATTTTTGATTTTATGAATAGAAATAATTAAAAATTTTAAGCAATTTTCATAGTTCGATTTCATAGTTCGAAGTAGTGATAGTTAATACATTTAAACTATACATATACACCTTTAGCAGTTAAAGATTAATTTAAAGCTAACAAAGAAAGAAACTTCAACTGACACTACGTCTAGAAAAACTATAAATGGTTGTTAG
Source organism: Parasteatoda lunata (assembly GCA_949128135.1). Lineage (NCBI taxonomy): Eukaryota > Metazoa > Arthropoda > Arachnida > Araneae > Theridiidae > Parasteatoda > Parasteatoda lunata. The sequence continues at coordinate 54,643,061 of OX421973.1, read as the reverse complement.
AATGTAATAGAGTATTAAAATTAATTATAAGTTATTTAAGAGCAAACTATTATCAACGATTTAAATCACGCAGTTCACGAGTGTTTTAACTTTATACACACTGTAAATAAAATCTGTTTACAGGGGAAAAAAATTAGTGTGCCAGTATAAAACCGTTTATTTTACAGAAAAATACTGTTATTCAGAAACAAGCGTCTGTTTTTAAGCAGATAAGTACTCTTATTTTAGCAAACAAACTCTGTTATTTTAATGAAAAAAACTCTATAAAATAATTATTTTAGCATTATAGTTGGTGCGAGCTGAGAGCAGGATTCGTATGACCAGTCAATGCCGGGGTTCGAACACAGGTTACCTCTTTGAAAGACGAGAGTCCTCTCCCCTGAGTCACAGCAATTCCAGAAGATGAAGAAAAATCTTAAATTGTCCTTCTTAAAAGTCTTACTTATCTTAACTTATCTTAAGTGTAAAAATATTTGAGACTGTATAGACCCACACTTATAAAAACGTACCAAAAAATTCTATTTAAAGACATATAATAATCCAGTAGAGTATCAATTCGGCATTGAAGTTAAATCGCAATTTTATTTATATTTATACTAGAATTTGAATGAACAGTTTTAATCCGTTTAGGATTAAGGTGAAAAATAGAAAAACTGTTATGCGAAAAAATCTTTATACCGACAAATATACGAAGAAAGTCTGTTATGAAATGATTAAAAGCAAACTGTCTAAAATGATTAAAAACAGAAAAACTCTGTACTCATCTTTAGACAGTTAATAAAAAATTCCTTTTTCAGAAATATTATGCAAGTGAACACGAATTTTAATGACTTTTTCATACATTTAATCTTGAATGACAGTGACATATAGAAATATTAATAAAACAATGCATAGTTTTGAACATTACTTCAATATTAAATATAAATATTTAGCACTACACTGCTTAAAATTTCTCAGAAAAAATGGTTAAATAGCTATTTATTTAATTGTTATTTTACCATATTCAATCAAAACAGTCAAATAACTATAAAAAAGGGGATATTCAAACTGTTATGTATGGGAAAAAACGTTCATTGACTGTTTTTTCCTTAATACGGTTTAACAACCAGAATTCAACAAGGCCCACCTTATAAAGTCATTTTGTTCCATGCAGCTATGTACATACTATAGCTGAGAGGGTTAATTGGTCTATCTCATGACCGGTTGAAGAGGGGCTCGAATCCCAGCATTGACACTACAATATTTCTCTAATCTCTTCAAAGAGTTTCTAGTGTCCTACACTTTTAAAATAGGTGATCCTGGATTATTAGAATACAACACTATCATTCACGCATAATTGATACAGCATCCACAGAGCTCCAATGTCCATTTCATTTTTATGGTTAAGAAATAAACCTAGTTGAAAGTGGTCACAAAATCGTATAATTTTGTATTCACGGTTTTTTGACTGTACCAGTTTTAAATGGTTTCAAAACCGTAAAAGTTTTTAAAAAAATTTCTTAACTATAAACTTTAAGGTTAATCGGATGGACAGACTGCTGCCGTTCATCCGATCGTAATTTCAGAATGAAAATTCCAACTGTGTAAAATATTGTTTAGCTGAAGAAATTCATGACCAAAACTCATATATGTCCATGAAAACCTGTTTTGTTCATTAATATTACAACTATCGATACATTAGTATAAGTTACCAGATATATGCACTTTTTATTTATGAACAACTCAATTTCTTCTGAAAACATGTGTTTTTAAAATCTGTAGAATAAATTAACTTTTTGCACTTTTAAGGCACTTCAAACACACCGATGTTTTCAAAATATTGTTTGACAATGCCCTCCTCTTAAATTATCAAAGCTATTCCAGATGTAAACCGAAGAGCCATTACATTATGACCCCCCAGCTAATAACATGTAGGATCACCTTTAGCCCTCAAAACTGCTAGCACCCGCCGTGGCATTGATTCCACAAGGTGCTGATAGGTAGTCTGAGATATCTGGTACCAAGCGCTTACCAACTGGTCCTGCAATTCTCTCACATTGCGAGGGGATAGCGTGGCAGCACGAATTTAGTTTTCCAAGTAGGACCACAAATGCTCTATTGGATTAAGGTCAGGTGAATTTGGGGGCCAAGACATGGCTTGAAACTCACTGGAATGTTCCTCGAACCAATCCATGACGATTCGACCCTTATGACATGGCGTATTATCCTGTTGGTAAACACCATTCCCCGCAGGAAAAACTGTTGCCATGAATGGGTGAACCTGGTCTGCAACTATGTTCAAGTAGCTTACAGACGTCAGGGTTTGTTCTATGAGGATTATGGGTCCTAATGTGCCCCATGAAAACATTGCCCACACCATACTATCCCCGCCACCGGGTTATAACCCATTGTTATAGATGGAGGGTGGTCATAATGTAATGGCTCTTCGGTGTTAATTTCCGTTAAAATTTTACTAGCCTAAACGTGTAATACAAACTAGTAAATTGAGAATTAGTTCACTTTCAGCTTATAGTTAAGTGACATTACATATTTATTGCGTTGTTTTCTTGAGAAAAAAAAAGCATTTTAAAAAAACCATTCACGCATTTATATTTTTTATACATAAAGTACGATGAAATTGTCATGAAAAAAAAGTTTTATCTCGTCATTTGCCCAATAATATTAACTCTTATTACGCAATTATATGATGTTTTTTTGTTGTGAGTAAACCCTATAGTGTATTCAAATTTTGCAAATAAGACATTCAGCAATCCTACGGGTGGTTGAAAGTGGATTTATTGCCGTTGTAAATCAGCAAGCCTGCCATGCGTTGCAGAAAATGCTGAAATCAGGAGAGAATTTTTTTTTCTCCAAGTCATTAACGTTTTGTTGCACTTTAGTTGAACGAAACGTTATTATTATGGAAGTTAAAATTCGTGACCGAAATTTCCCGAAAATAGTGAGAAAAGACAAGATACTGATGTCTTAGACTTGCAATGAAAATGATATTCGTTGCAATCGTGTATGAAATTATCGTGACATAATTTTTGTTTTCTCATCGTTTCTGAAAAATAAATGATCCCGTAAAATAAATAAAAAATATACACGTGTATAAATACTATTATAAATGAATAGTGTTCATTTGTTCAGAGAAAGCACTCTTATAGATAGATTGCAAACAATAAATACTATTATAAATAAATAGTGTTTATTTGTTCAGAGAAAGCACTTTTATTGATAGCAACAATAAATAAATCAATAGTGTTTATTTGTTCAGAAAAAGCACTTTGATAGATGGATTGCAACAATAAAATTAAATTCAACTTCTTTGGGAGGCATAGATGCTTTGATAGATTTATATTTTTAACAGATTTGGGGATATTTACAACTTGCACTCTAACTTGGGACTGTATAATCATAAACTTAGCTTTTAAATTGCGTAGCAGAGCCATAAAAAAGACACTATTTTTATGATGGTAATAAGAGGTTTCCTTGTATTGCTGTTAAGTAATCGAAATTCTGAAAGTTTGCAACATTTCAACCTGGATAAAATGCTAAGGAACAGTTTGATACCAAAATATTCCTTTAGAAAAAAGTGTGTTTGATCTAATTGCCCTAAGCATCCCTCAATCGTACGATGGTAAAAATAACCGCACAAACATAAATTATTTTGTTACAAAGTGGCCAAAGTAAATATTATAGCTAGGGTAAAATCGTCGTCAGTTGAATATTTCGATTAAATATTTCTACAAGTTGATTATGCATTAGGTACACATCTAATAATAGAAAGCGAGAAGAATTTCATTTAACTATAATTCAAAATCATTAACTATACAAACAGAACAAATTCATTAACTATAATTATAATTCAAACACATTATTAACACTAATTCCATAGCATCAAAATTTTGATGAATTATAATGAATACAAATTTTTATCGTGAGGTTAAAATCCTGAGTTTTAGGCCCAAAACGATTAGAGCAGAGGCAAATGGACGCCCTCCTTTGGCCAGAGCTTTGCACTCACATCGATGGCGGGAAAAATGTTACCAACAAGTGGGCAGGCCATAGGAGTTAGAAGTAGGCCATTCCTATAATAACGGTCATTTTCCGCCTGACCGCGTAATAGACACCCCCCAAAATTTTATATCCCCCCTCCTTAGGTTTTTAGAGGGTCCCTCTGTCGATCGAAAATGCTATTTCGTTCTAAAACCTTATTCCTTCAGAAGAAACCTGTAATTCGCTTTTACTTCACCAACTCCCGCCTCTAAGTAACCCCTTTTTCCATTTCTTTATTATTATTACTTTTTTTTTTTTTTTTTTTTTTTTTTTTTAAATCCAGAGCGTTGGATCCAGCTTTAGCTGACCAGTTTCCATTTCCTGTTGCAAGATAAGACAGATTTAAGGGTAAAGCGATTTTATTCTGATAGATTTTTTTTTAATTTTTTTTTTATGATCTCAAATTTACCTTTCGTGTTGATTGCGGACATTGCGTATAAATTAAATTAACATGCCTTGTTTTCCAATAATGTCTTTGTACAAGACTGTTATAGGGCAAAATTAGGAAATTTTGATAGTGACTAGCCGTAGCATTTTCAATGATGGCTTCCTGTTGGAACAATCGGCCACTTTTCCAAAAATTGAAAATTTTAAACGATTAAAAAAACTATTGATATTAGTGATGCCAGGATTTTCTTCTAAAACATTTCTCAAAATATGGTAAACATTGCAAGGTTTATTTTCAAATGAAGAAACATTTTAAGAAACAAGTATGAAATAAAATAATTTTCAGAATACTATAAAACACTCATTATATTTCACACTCATTTATACTCACACTCATTATATAAACACTCATTTATTAAAAGTAATAAAAGTCACAAAGGGGAACTTTTTGAAAAAAAAAAAAAAACTAGCGTTTGGGTGGCGGTTTGCAGACAATCCTATAATCAGTGATATTTCCTCAGTAAACAACGAAAATCAAGTTTTTAACCAGCGCAAAGTAAAATTAGTCCACCACAAAAAGGTGGGAATATATATGTCGGCTAAGTGGATAAAATTTACTAAACCGATTCCAGATGTTCTATTTAAAAAAAAAAATAAAAAAAAGAACTTTGACCATTTGCGTTTTAATAAATTTAGGAAAAAATTGTTTTCTGTTTATTGACTTCCGCTTTTCACAAAAACCCATTTTCTTTTCATTATGTAAACCACTAATATGTATATTGTCACAAACTCGATGAAATTTCTTTTCTCACGTGGGCAATTTAAAAGCTGAAACTAATTGATCTATAAGTTATGCACAAAATCAAAGTTGAAAGTGGAAAAGTTCATAAAAAAATTGTTCTAGATTTTTGTTTTACTTATGCTTATTAATTTATAAGTTAACATAATAATTCATATATATATATATATAAATATCTTTAATAATTAATTCAAAAAAGAGATACGTTACATTAATGGAGTTCGACTAGAAATACGGTGATTAGTTTTTTCTTTTTTTTTTAATCTTTGGTATATTACCAACATTCTTGCCTGTTTTGTTACTAAATGCTTCATTTTCTTATCCTTTTTTCAAATTTTTATGCATTTTACGAGATTATGTTAGCATAGAGGACTTAAAATAGTTGTGCATCCCTAAGCACTGAAATTTATAATTGGATACCAATAAGGGATGCCATAGTAGGTAAATCATATCATTTGTTGATTCAGAAGTTAATCAGGTTCGAGGCACACGCGTGACGTCACTTACAATTAAATCTGCGAGTACCCAATTGTATAAGATTCTAATATGAGTTTAAAGTTTAGATTAGAAAATAATAATTATTATTATTGTTCATATTAATATAACTAATGGACATGTGACCGGCGATAACGATTTGGGATCGGACAAATTTGCTTAAAACTCAAAAGCAACATTTGCTCATATTTTGACAATAGAAACAAATAGCGTCATTTGCATAAATAAATATATTTTAAAAGCCGGCGGCACTGAGCGGCGATTTAAGTCTGAAGGGTTCCTTATCTTTGCTCGACTTATTAATCTGATCAGTTAAAAAATATGTAATACTAATGTTATATAATATTATACTTATGTAAGAAATGGTTATTTAAGCGTCGGTGCGCCCTTTTTTCGCCCCTTTCGTACCTTTTATAGTACAAAGTAACCGCCAATTCATGCAGAGGGCTTCAAGAAAAACCTTTTTTTCATTATCTAGCAAAAAGGGGCCGACATCAGCGGCATAATATTTGATCGGATTGGGAAAAAAAGAAAAAGAAGGAAATCTTTTGATGTCAGACCGCCTAACCTTGATTACTTAATTTATATCTTTCTTAATTTTCTTATATTTCAATCGACTCATAGACAGAGTAAGACTTATCTAATATGCATAGGAAATTATTTTAATATAGACTGATTTGATATAAAATCACTTCAGTTTAGATAACTATAACTTTAGTTTAAAAAAAATTATTGAAAAAAATCGTTAAAAAAAATCTCAATAAATTAATTGAAAAAAAAATGTATTTAAAGTTTTTTTTTAGAAAAATTTTTTAATTCAGAATTTAAAATAAATAAATGTATATATAAATTTATATTTCACAGGGAAGACACTTATTTTAATGGGTGTAAAATTTTTCAAAATCTACCAAAATCTCTGATATACTAAATGATTAAAAAAATAATTAATTTTTATTTGGGAATTAACAGTATTTTTATGTAATTAAACAATCTTATATTAAGAGGATTTTAAAATGAAATAAATTATTTTACATTGAGCTGGCTTTTAAAACGAAATAAATTAATTACATAACTGACATATTATTGTCATAATAAAAATGTGATCTTCACTATCACATCTTTCTGTTTGAAAATTACATCATTTTTATTTAATTAAATAATATTAATCTAAGTTAATTTTCAAACGAAATAAATTATTTTAGAGTGAGCTGAAATATAAGCAAAAAATATCGTATTCTCTGTCGCATCTTTTTGTTTGAAAATTACAATATTTTTATGTAATTAAATAATCTTAGAATGCTCTGATTTTAAAAGGAAATATTTTTTTTAGATTGGGCTGATTTTAAAACGAAAAAAAATATTTTAAATTGAGCTGACTTTTAAACAAATTTTGTGATATTCGTGTATAAATTTTTTTTGTGTGAAAAAACGAGTATTTATTTTTTTATTTTTTGGATTGAGATGTGATTCTTTAAAAAGTAACAATATAAGTTATCAAGCACTACTTTCTTTATTTTGCAAGTATGAAAATCAAAGAATCGTTGTATCTAGTACTGAATAATATCAATGCTATAATAAAGAAAGGAGAAAAAAGAGAAATTAACTTAAGACGGAAAATTCAAAATAAAATTTGTAACAAAATGCATAAAAAGATTTTTTTTTTTCATTTTCAAATGTTTTATTCAATTAATATAGCATTCTTTGATTGATTAAAATTACCTACAGTTGCATATGTCTATTGTAGACCCGAAAAGTAATCTACAATTTAAAAATATTTGTTACTCCATAATTTCAGTTTGCTATGTACAAAAAAATAAACGTAAATGAAATGAAATATTTCCCTCTACTTAGGAAATTGTAAATCTCAATTTAGATGTAAATGCTCAATGAAAATCAGCTTTTTAGGAGTTCTAGCCTAATTTCATAACAAATAAATAAAATTCTAAACGAAAACGAGCAACAAATATACGGCCAAGTAATTTAGACGAAACTACTCAATGCAAACGATTTAGAATGACTTCAAAAACCACTTTAAAAGTCCAATTTTTCTCGCCAATTACCAGAAATGACCAAAGTGGGCGGCACTAACTCCCTGATTTTCTTTCTTTTTCTATTTCGTTTAAGTCAAAGAAAATGAAAAGTCTGAAAATGATAGAGTGCGTTTTTGTTTTTGTTTTTTTTCCCCTTCCTTTTTCTTCTCTACTGTACTGGCAGTCTGTAATAATGCGCTATTTCAAAATTCCGTATATTTCACGGTTGAAGGTAAAAGCGTGCGAGTTTTGTGCCAAAGACTTTCTTTGAATAAAATGAGAAAAAGAAATTAGAAAAGATACTAAATTTTCGGTACAGAGGCTCGACACACTTTCTTTTTAACCTTTAACTTCAAAAAATTTCCCCCCTCATTTGATGTCAATCTGCAAAATGCTTAGCCCACTTTTTTTTAAAGCACAATTTTGGAAATTGCCAGCTTTACATTAAACATATCATTAACTGTTGAATTGAATTTTTTATTTGTTTTTTATTTCACAAAAAAGTTGAGACAACAGTATTTCTCGATACTACAAACAAAACACTGATAATTTAATATTTCAGAAAAAAAAAATTTAAAACAATACATAAAATTTTTATAAAATAAGCAATACCCAAATTTCTTCGTTGATATTTAGTACTTTTATAGTTATTTCGTTGCTTGCAGTTCAATAACGAATTGCCGAACGTGGCTATTTTCGTATTGGTGCATTTATGTTTAATTCCCAGTGAAAATAGGACTTTTATAACTTATAATTAAACGCTTATATTTTTAATTTTGTCAGTACGCCATCTAGCGGGAGACTGTAAATATCGGGCATTAGTTCCCACATAACCATTGGCAATGACGGACGCCATTTTCTTAGCAGCAAATAGGAAGCAAAAATTCCCTAAGGAAAAGGTAGAACTTCTTGAAAAAACTTACAAGAATATGCCAAACATTGAAGCTGAACACGCCAAGCATTTGAAGAACAATTTCTCAATAATTTTTACCTTTCTATTACCAACAACATAACTTCCAATTTCATGATTACTTGCTGTTACAGATGTGTGAATTACGGTAAAATAATTTTTTCTGTCTTCAATTCAATACAAATTAAAAGGAAGTCAACATTGCTTTCGTCATTCCAATGAATTAAGTGAATTCAGAACTGTAATAGTTATAGAATATTCTTCTTCTTTATAGAATAGTATATATTTCTGTTTCTATATAATTCGGAAAACAACAATAAAGAATCATCCGAACTACTCGAAATAGTTTCATTTGTGCTGATTATTAATAATTTTTTTATCGTTTTCTTTGGTAAGTATTTTTTAGTTTTGAAAGAATAATTTCAACTAGAATTCAGCTATTCTGTTTTCAAGCTACATATTCAAATTCATATCGAGATCTTACAATTATAAAATTTTGATGTGTGGTATGTTATCTAAAAGTAATGAAGGGATAATCTATGCATATATTATTTGAAAATAAAATATTCAAACGAAGACCATTTCATTTGGAATTCTGTGGATTTATAAAACAGGTGAGTGTTATGATTTTTAAAATAAAAAATTTGCTTGTAAATATTTTTTTTTCTTATTTGATGATAGTTCTCTACAGAATGGTTTTTTACGTCTGATTAAGAACTATAAGAATAAAAAAAAAGAAACATGAAAGTTTTTATTTCAATATAAAGAATTTTTTAAATCGTTTTTTATCCTAAGAATTCTTTATTTTACGTTTTTTAGTTTATAAGATTTTGATAAAAATTGTTGTCAAAATACTTTTTTTGAAAAATTAAATGGTATAGCATTATGTGTTTATGTATACTTCTTGTATATTCTAATGTTTGAAGTAATATAATTCAGAAAAGTATGGAAGAAAAATTCGGTACTTACGTATTAACCACAGCTACAGATTTGGCAGATTTTTAAGTGCCGCCAATCTACACTTAAAATTTTTGGAAAAAATCTTAAAATGAAACACTTTGTTTAAAATCAAAGTAGTCAATCGAATTTCGATGGAAAATGGGCCGATATAGAGTTTAGCATAGATTCAAAACAAACTTTTCTCTCACCTGATTCTATAGCCATTATGAACTCTAATAAATAAGATTCAAAATGAAATAACATTTCTAAAACGGACGTTTACTAAGATAAAGTTTCATGTTATGGACATTGGTACATTTTCGTTATATTTCACTCCATAAAATATTTCGCTCCTAAAAAAAATAAAATTGCATCTTGTTTTGTTTTTGGCAAGTCCCAAAGACGCATTTTCGTAACACTAAAAAAAGAATGGTTTTTTTGTTTTTGTTTCCTAAGTATTCTTTATTTTACGTTAAAATTTAAATGGGTCTTTCATGTTATACCATTAAATTTAGTAATACTATTTCTCAGGCATTAGGTTTGAACTCTTATAAGAATATACCTATTTTTTTCTCTTTATTTACAAATATTTTTCCGATGTGTTCTGGATGTTCCTTCTCTAAAAAAAAAGATATATCATTTTGTTTTCGTTTGCATAAGAATGAAAACAAATTTTTTTTTTTTTTTAATTTAATCAGCCACAATAAAGATGGGACGTTACAATGCTACATTAAAGACGTCTCCAGTGTAACTGAATGACTGTTCATATGGAAATCGCAGGGATTCGGCACATACAACAACGCCCCCTATAGTTCGTAGCGATCGTAAATTTTTGACTCCAACTAGTACTTAGAAAAACATCATGAAAATTCAAGTTTCAATTCATTGAAGTTTTATTGTTAGTGTACTTATACTTACAAGTAAATAAAAATGTTAAAAAATATTTCTGTTTTGGGTACGATTAGAATTTAAACTATTCAATTTACATTTTATGTAATATCATAGTTAATTTTGTACTGCTGTAGCTAGTTAATTCTGATTTTGGTTAATTAATTTTGTAGGTTAATTAATTAAAAACGTAATAAATTAATTTTGGGCTTTGATATGTTATAGTTTAAATAATAGTCCTAACATTTATGCGGTAATATTTTGGTTCACAAAATTATAAATAATTGTTTAAATAATAGTAATCAAAGACCTGTTTTCTTACTTTAATACACAGGACCCCAACTTTCAAATAATCTAAGTCGCAGTCGGGCTAATTCTTTTCAACTCCAATTTAAAGCGAAACTATTTTTGACTCCAAATTCACAGAAATCAGATGAGAATACTTTGAATCCGAAGGTGGATTTAAACCGGTTGAGTTTTTAAGCAAATCAAGCAATTATTAGTTTTAAATTCATAGTAAAAAGCCACATTGAAATGTCGCAATCAAATGTTTTACGCGCATAAATTAATTCTTTATCGTAATTTTTATATATACTTGCTTGATTTCACAACAAATAGCAAGCTTTGCAATGCTATTTGCTAAGAAACAGCCCATTAAATTTGTTTCAGACGGGCTTTACAGCCTGTTCGGCATGTCAAAGTCTAAAAAAGACTAACTTGTACCAACTAATTAACATATTATAGCAATATTCTATAGACACTATTATTTCCAGTTTTCTTCATTTTAAAATGCCATATGAATTACATAATTCAAAATTTAGTTGTATACGAAAGAGGCTTTTAAATAAACATTTTTATAGATCTGTAAATGTTTAGTACCAACAGAAAAAAAAAATTATGAAAATAAGTTACTTAAGTTACATTTTTCAGTGTTAAATTTAAATCGAGTAAAATAAAACTGAAATTTTTTTTAAAACCGTAATACCTCAATTATAAATGCCAGATGTATAAGAAGAGATAATTTTTAATTAGCCGTGCAACAATCGGTAGTTTTTCTTATTTGTAGTCATAATTATACTCTCAATGTATACAACTGATAAAGTTACCTGATTTTCCGCTTTTGTTTTGATTGTGTGATAGAGTTCTAACCTTGGTGAACTTAGGTGTATATTGCTTGCACACTCTCTCTGTCAAGTGATAAGAAAAAAAAATAATGTCAAGTACAGATTAAAATATTGATAGCTGACAATTGTGAACAACTGATTATGAAAACAGTTTTAACAAGTTTAGTTTCCTTCTTGTTGAAAATATTAAACGAATATTTGATACTTAAGTATCGAAGTTAAAATCAAGTATTCATATCAAAAATCATATATGAATTGCGCATATTTTAATAAACATAATTTATTAGAATATACACAAAACCAGAATAGATACGTTTTACTAGTTTTTGTTCTTGCAAATTTCATTAACTAGATATGGAATAGTTATATAAATATAGTACATAGTTGCAAAATAAGTATTGTAATATAGTATGCAGTTCTAAAACAATTTTTGGAATATTGAACTCGGATCTAAAATATAACTTAGAATATATTACTTAGTTCTGGAATAATTCTTGAAATAAGAATACCTGATTCAGGTATAATTTTTGGCTGTTCTTAAACAGATTTTGTAACAAGTACGTGGTTTTATAATAGTTCTTGGAACAAAATACGTACAATGATCTAAAATTGTTTCAAAAATAAAATGTATGGTATAATAAAACTAAATATGCGTAATACATAGTGATGCATGTAGATTATTCAGAGTTTTCTTTAAGTAAGGTGTAACCTGTCAAATCAACAGAATAGACCGGCTCAGATTCAAGATGAAGTTTTCACTTAAATACTTTCAAACTTATGTTCACTTTGCCAAACTCTTAAAAGAATATAGCACCCGCACTATCAAATCGTTGATTTTTTCAAGCACGTCATTTGGCATGTTTACTTTGCCAAACTCTTAAAATAATATAGCACCCGCACTATCAAATCGTTGATTTTTTCAAGTACGTCATTTGGCACGTTTTCTTTGCCAAACTCTTAAAAGAATATAGCAACCCCACTATCAAATCGGTGATTTTTTTCAAGCACGTCATTTGGCATGTTTTCTTTGCCAAACTCTTAAAATAATATAGCACCCGCACTATCAAATTGGTGATTTTTTTCAAGCACGTCATTTTGCATGTTTTCTTTGCCAAACTCTTAAAATAATATAGCAACCCCACTATCAAATCGGCGGTTTTTTAAGCACGTACGATTTAATGTTTCGTTCGCCAAACTCGACAAATAATACAGCACCAGCATTATAAAAAGAACAATTTTTCATAGTATTAATTTAGCATGCCCTTTTTAATCAAACTCTTCAAAAAATATAACATCATATGTAACAATTCTGTTTTTGTTTTCTTTTTCAGTTAAAAGGGGCTGATTCCGAATACTACATGTGCGTTATTTCTTGCTTAAGACAGTTTCAAAAATTAATTGCATAAATTGAAATATGTTTGTTAAAGGTGTCAGAAAAATAATTAATTTTCCAGACAGATGAAAAGTACAGATAGGCAATAGCTGACCATATTTTAAAATTGATATTTTGATTCACAGTAAATGTAAGTGTATAAATAACACTTGGTCGCATCGTTTTTCTTAAGGTGAAAGTTCGCCGATGCATAAGTTAGCGAACAGTATGAGTAATGATACGAAAACAATAGAGACATAAAATCTATTCTCTTTGACATTTCTCCTACGATCAAGGTAATCTTTTAAATTTCGTTTAACTCCAGACTTCTTCGAAAATACAGAATTTAGTGTCTGGTAAATTGTTTTTCAACCTAAAAAAATGTCGGGGAAAAAATTTATTTTTGAATTAAACTTAAGTAATACGCGTAAGAAACAATATTTTTTTTAAAGTCAAATTAATTACTGCTTAAAGTTTTAAAAAAAATATCAGTACTTATTTGTAGTTATAGATCCATTTCAGACAGAAAATGTACTTTATTTTCTAAATTTTCTAAATATTTTCTAAACTAAATATTCTAGTCATAATTCTTACGTAGAATTATGACTGCAATTTCTTTTTTTATTGTATAGCAAATGATTATTGAGTAGTTTTGTTGCATTTAATTCTTTGAAGTATGTTCTCCATTGAGCCTAGTTACAAAATTTGAAATATTTAGGCTATAAAGTATTCCTAAAACTTAAATTATGAATTTTGATAAATATTTAAAAATATTAGTGTAATGCAGTTTTGTTACATTTAATTCTTTGAAGTATGTTCTCCATTGAACCTAGTTACAAAATTTGAAATATTTAAGCTATAAAGTATTCCTAAAACTTAAATTATGAATTTTGATAAAGATTTAAAAATATTAGTGTAATGCAGTTTTGTTGCATGTAATTTTTTGAAGTATGTTCTCCATTAAACCTAGTTACAAAATTTGAAATATCTAGGCTATAAAGTATTCCTAAAACTTAAATTATGAATTTTGATAAAGATTTAAAAATATTAATGTAATGCAGTTTTGTTGCATTTAATTCTTTGAAGTATGTTCTCCATTGAACCTAGTTACAAAATTTGAAATATTTAGGCTATAAAGTATTCCTAAAACTTAAATTATGGATTTTGATAAAGATTTAAAAATACTTACAAGCTTAAAATACAAAATTCAATACTTAGGTTTAATACAACATATTTCACTGAATAAAATGAAACAAAAATATTCCGAAATGTTAAGTTGTTACTAAAAAAATTAAATTGCGTTCCCATAATTCTTCGTAGTAGAATAAGCCAATTGCGTTCAAATAATTCTCCGCAGCTTAATAGATAATTCTCCATAAGTTCATAGAATTCTCCGTAGGATCATATATATAATTCTTTTTAATAAAATTGCGTTTTAATAACTTTCTGTAGTAGAACGAGGCAATTGCGTTCATATATAATACTCTTTTGCTTAACGAGTAATTCTCTACAAGTTCGTAGAATTAACCGTAAGATCATATTATTCTTTGTAATAAAATTATTAAGGAAATTACGTTTTACTAATTTTCCGTAGTAGAATGAGACAATTGCAGAGTAACAGGTAATTCTCTGGAAATTTTTAGAATTCTCCGTAGGATCATATAACAATCCGTAGTAGTATTAAGAATTAATTAAAAAAGTGCGTTCATATAATTCTCCACAGTGCAACCCTTTTTCGACTAGTTTATAAGATTTAAATTACTTGATTGAAAGAAATAGTGTGATTGTTAATTTAAAATACTTAAATTAATCTTTCTTAACTTTAAAATAATATGAATTCACGTAAATAAATAAAGAATTTTGAAATTACATAAATTTATTTTACAAGAAAAATGACATAATCAATAAAAAATACTTGAATATAAAGAAATACTTTAAAACCATTATATTTATATTTCATTTGATTTTGCCATAGTTTTCTTCTTTTATTAGACAATGGATTAGATTAATTAACTGTAATAGATCATTTTTCAATTTAATATAGTTTCACTTTATAATTCAAATATTCAATTTGGAATACAATTTATACGTATGCCCGTGACACAAACACGCTGTAAAAAATTTCGGGTCAAATTACGTAAAAATCCATTTTTATCGGAACGCGTTACGGAACAAAAAATTACGGTATAAAATTTACGGTTGAAATGGATTTTACTGTAATTAGGTTTTACGGATGATGCTCCCAATGTGCCGGTACTTTATCCCGCAATTTTATCGAGAAATTTTTATAGTGTAGCAATTCTTAGAAATAAAGTTTTCTTTTTTTTTTAATTTACCTAAGAGAATATTGATTTATGGAAATAAAACAACTAATCTATGTAATCTACGTAAATAAATCTAGGAAATTAAGGGGTAAAATTTCAATGCAGAAAATCATTTTCTCAAATTCAGCAACGTTTAAAAAAATATTCTGAAAAAATTCAAAATACTGTTATAACTCATATTAATTATATGACCCAATTATTTGACAGATTAAACAAGACATCGAGAAAGAGATTGATTTTAAAAAAAACTAATCAGTGCCATTTTTACGCATTTTAACACAATTATTTAATACATTTAAAAAAAAAAATAGTTAATAAAGCAAATTAATTTCCTTAACTTATTCATTTATTTATTCTTTGTGTTTTTTCGATGACCACTCAAGAGCGTAGAGGAACTTTTTATTTGAATACATTCTAAGCGGAAAACTGTGTCCAGTGTGAGAATGAGGCCACGGTCTTTTACTAAAACAGTGAAAGTCATTTAGCGACAGGACCAACAAAAAAATACAGATGGGGCCTAGTATAGCATAGACAACAGGTAGAACCTTGGCGGCCAACATAAGACCACACATTTCATTTGGCGATGGCAGCGAGAAATGGGGACTTGTCCACTCAGTCGTGAAGGTCTCTGTCTTCTCTCAGATTTGGATGGGAAATATGTTATTTTGCATGCCGCTTTTAAGGTACGGCCTTCGAATTTATGAATGGCTTAATACGCAACTTGGAAGACATTCTAGGGTATTTAAAAATTTGATTTGATGCAACGAATAATATGTCGGAGTAAAGCTTAAAGATGAATAATAAAAATTTTGAAAGCTCTTGTAGAACTAGACTAACAAAAACTTACCATTTATAATTCTAAAATACCAATTAAACTGAGGAGCATTTTTTTTTTCTCAGGTTTTTTAAGTTGGTAATGGCGCCATATGGTATTTCCAATACGAATAAACATTGCAATAACTAGTACTGGGTTATGTTGAAATTTCCATAAAGTGATATATCGTCAGTAAATATCGATATAATTCTGTTTTAAAGCCAATAACTAATTGAGTAACATACTTTTTAAACTATTTAGGCCCGGTAGCGATTTTTCAATCCAGCGACGTTTAGCTGCTACCCGCTCTTCTGTTAGGCATTTTTTCAAATAAAAAAAAAATCTGACTTTTTTCAGTTATTGAACAAATTTTATCAGAAATAAAAACTTGCAATATAATCGCGATGAACTGCAGCAAATAAAAGAAATTCTCCAAAAATATAAAGCGAGTCATTAAAGGTTGCTGGATTGTAAATAAGCGACCCGGTGTAGCTGATACCAAAAATTTTGATCCATCAGTCACAAAGCCACACTGTGGTTTATGCTGTAGGAGTTAGTTTTATCACTTTAAAGCAGATGAAATGAAATGTCATTTATAAATATAAAATAATTAAAATAAGTTAATTTAATTAAGCTGATTTTATGAATTTCAATTCCAAATGCCGTACTATGTTTGAAATTGACATTTCTACATTTCTTTTCTCATAGTCTTGCTCATAGTACAAGCCTGGTATTATTAAAACTTATTTATTTATACGTCACAGAACTTTGTTTGCTGTGATTATTGTTAGTCGTAGTAAAATTTCAACCTAAATAGTTCGTATTTAACAATAATCTCATTTTTTCCAAATATTTTTTCTGGGAATTTTAGGAAGAAGAATTCGAAAAAAAACCCTAATGATCTAGAATTTTATTTTAATCTTTTTTTAACATTACGCTACCATCTTTTTGAGTAAAAAAAAAAGCAAATAATAATATATATTTTTATTCAACGAATTTTGCAAGTTTTAGTTAGAATTCAGTTACGTTTCATAATGAATTCGAATTGCATTCGTTTTGATAATGAATATTTCTAGCATCATAATGATAATTTTTGTATTAAAGTCATGAGCTGCTAATCATGAGTTTTATGCATTTCTTGTATCATAATGATTTTTTTTTTTTTTTTTTTTTGCATTAAAGTCTTGAACTGCTATGACCAAAATGGCATTAATGATTTCAAGGATTAATATATAATAATATTTGTTTCTTAAATAATTGAGATTTTTGTATAAAAGTTAGATAAAAATGAGTAATATAATAAAAAGAACAGTAAGACAATAGAAATAATTTTACATTAAGATTTCCTTCTTTTTTATCAAAAGTAATTATTAATACAATTGTTACATGCGGATATTTGAATACCCAATAATTAAAAATATATATTTCGACATTTTAACAATGGATTTTCAACACTGAATATAAAAAATTATTAAGAGTATATAAAAAATTATGGCATAGTAACCTAAATTACATTATTTCGATTCTCATATATTGTGTATGAACTTCAAAAATCAAAGCAATATAAGAAGTTTGGCCTTCAGAATTTAAAAGGAAATCTTGAAAAACTCTTGAGACAATAAGTGTCATGCTGTTTTTGGTTTTTAAAGCGAAAAATTTTCACTTTTTATGACATATATTCTAATAAATTTTTGTTTGTTCAACGTGCTCTAACGCGATTTGTTGTCCCCATTGTCCAATGCTTTTTGTAAAATTTGTAAAATAAAAAGCAATCTTTGTTTAATAGAAATGGTTCTAGAGAAATTAAGGCTCCGTGTAATAAGTATTATGTCTATCAGTTTATTTATAAAATTTATAATGTACCTTAAAATGAATATTTTAAATTCAAAAGCAATCATAAACCGAATAGATAAATTAAATACAATTTATCAAGAATTTGAACTGAACTAATATAGCTGATTAAAACATTGTTATTGAGGTGCAAAATAGTAATTATTCTTATCACACATTTAGTAAAAAATACAAAACTGAAAAGTAAATTCGACCGAATAAATTATTTTTATGCAATTCTCCAAGGTATCAGGATAAAATTTCCGAATTTCACAACATTTACCAAATTTTATCACATATTATAAATGACTATATTTTATCGTTAATTTTACCAAGATCATTACCAAAGCACAGACGGTAAAAATTACCAAGTTTTTTGCCATTTCCTTACAGCCAGAAACAAGGTAAATTTTACCATATTTTTCTAGCTTTTATTATACTATTTTCGCAGGGCTGAGTTCTCTTCCTGATTTTAAGGTAAACAATTTCAAAACAAGTTGTCCAATATTGATTTTCAACGATGCCAAGGCTCATTAAACCTTATAATTTAAAAGCTTCACAAGACATCAGCAAAAAATTCAATTAATTCGTTATAAATTAAAAATGCCAGTTTATATTTTTAGAAACAAAAAAAGATCACCTCAGTTTTCCTCGTGTTAAAATGGTTTCATGTGGGATATCAAGCATAGTAAGAGTGTCTTTTTTTTCAAATGTGTTAATTATCTTTCACTTTTTAAATTGCTATATTAATTACTACTTTAATACAATGTAGTACAATGAATGAGAGTTAGAAATTGTAACTTATTTTTCGATAGAATTTTTTTTAAAGTATTAATTTCAAAGAGTACTCAATTTTTAAAGTTTCCTCAAATTCTAATTGTCTCTTCTAGAAAGCTGCACACTATAAAAAATTCCGGATTAAATTACGATATGGAGTACCGTCACTTAAGGTTGCATCATCCATAATTTCCATTTTACCGTAAAATCCGTTTTTACCACAATTTTTACAGTAATATTTATTTAATTAGATAGATTCTGGTATATTACTGCCATTATTACTGTAAAAACTACGGCATGTCATATTTTTTATTCCGTAACATATGTTCTGATAAACATGGATTTTGTAGTAAAAAGTACTGGCATCCTGAGTACCGGTACTTTTTGATCCGGATTTCGTGTACATTTGATTCGGAACAGTGTAGCACCTCGAGTGCCAGAGGGCACTCCTACGGTGAAAATCAACGCTCTAGATTGAAAATAAAGAAACAATGTACCCTTAATAACTTATGATCTAATGATCGGATTTTACTAATACAATATTTTCCACAGTGTGCACAGCGCAATTATAAAATAAGTACTTATTTTGCAGAAGCCCAGTAACAAAAAATAATAAGAAATAAATTTATGAACTCTTAAATTTAATATTCTTTTCCTTAGCATTCAATCAAAATTGAATTTCTTGATTAACAACTCTAAACTTTCATTGTAATTTTTATCTCACAAATGAAGTAGTATATATGCATAAAAGCAAGAAAATTGATCTATAATAGTTGAAACTTGCTGAACTCGAAAAACCACGAACTTGTTAAGTACGCAATGTAAAGGAAAGTTCTCCCATCAGCAACTTTTTACATCTTTGTATTTGCAAATTAACTAAACAGATAAGCCTAAATCGCGGGGAGACGAGACGAAATATGTTATGACGATTTCATACACAGAGACTAAATAAAATTCCGTCTGCCGCTGAATTTTAACCACATAGAAATGAGGCATATGAGAATATATTTCAAAAGTTTAAATGAGTGGCAACGGAAATATTTGCTTAAAAAGCAAATTAATTTCAGTTTGATTTTTTCAGCCTTGGGAATGTAGTATTTATAAAAGAGTTGTTTAATTTTTAATATGCTGATTGACGTAATCGCAACTTAAAACTAATAAATTATTTTTTGAAATTAAATAAAAGCGTTTAAAATCACAAATAGTAAAATACTCAATTTTATTTATATGATTAAGGATTACTTACTGTTACTTTTTATTTATTTATTACTCAATTCTTTGATTTAATTTTTTTTTTAAAAAGCATTAATTCATACATGACTAGTGATTGCGAGCAGCGGGAGAAGCCCCCTATTTTTTCACATAATTTATTAGAATGGGTTATTCAAATCAATTCATTTGAATTGACATATCAATATAACGAATTCAACTGAATTTGAAGTGTCAAATTCCAATGAATGCCAAAGTTATTCGAATAATTGCCAGAATTATCATTCAAATCAATAAATGAGGATATGTATGATTGACTGACAACCATAAACTGACAACCAACATAAACTCAGAGCAACAGAAAGGGCGATAGAAAAAAATAAATGCATGATATAGAATAAAAATAATTTAATCGGTGTAAAAAATATTAAAAAATAATTTTTTTATACAACCAAGATGCATTCCTAATTTCAAAATTTGCTTTAATGCTTGGTAATGCACGGAAAAAAACTTTTAGAAAAATCGCCGTATTGTATGATAATATTTCAGATTAAAAAAAAAAAAAATTTTAAAGAAATATAATTCTGATTGCAAAAACCAAAATATATGATATTCATAAAACAATTCATTTGGTAATTTTTCCGTTCATATAGTAACGGTTTATCGGAAATTCTGATTTTCAAAACTTGAGTTCTTTTTACCGCACATTTATACAAAACCAAAAAGTATGCTTTAAGAGAAATCATGATAAAATTACCAAATTTGCAACATTTATTAAATTTTAAGTTACATTTCATGGTTAATTTAACCAAAGTCATTACCAAAGTGCTTGGGTAAAAATTATTGAGCTTTTTGGTGTTCCCACAGAGCCAGAATCACGATAAATTTAACCATATTCGGATAGTTTTGACCATACTTTTTTCTCAATGTGTAAAGGATTTTTTTTGTTAAACTCTTAAAATGGTTTAACGTGATTTCTTACAATAGTATTTTGTTAAAGCATTTCGTGAAGGGTTCATTTTAAAGAAAACATTTTTTGTAAAGGATCCGACAACGAACCCATATTTCATCTAAAATGACCCTGATCTGGAATTTGATATAATATACGTATATATAAATTTAAATGTTTAAATTTATATTTTATCGATTATTACGCAGGATTTATTATAGTTCTATAGTTTCCAAAACTGGACTTGAATTTTTAGGGTGAAGAATTTCTAGGTTTGACAAAAAAACAATACAAAACTTGACTTGACAAAAAACAAGCTCAAAAACAAATATTGAAATATTGTGAAATTTCGATAAAAAAAATAATAAATAAATAAAAACCTTGGAATAACGTTACTTGGTATAAACTAAGTATAACGTAAAACTGTAAAATGAAAATAAAATGAATATATAGATGACGCAACAGCTGATTTAACAGCATTTTCACATCCTGCAGGTAGAAAGAATAACGCAGAATTTTTTGTTAACATATGACGGATCTAACAGGAAAGTGTGCTCTAGTTGACAAAACTACGAATTCATTCATAGCTACAGCTGGATAGACGGTCCGGTACTCAAAACATCGTGGTAAGAGGGTGGACAGAAAAAAAAAATCTGGCAAGTATCGAGGTTGAAACCACCCTCTGCATTTTTTCTTTTGTATTTCCCATTTAGAGATGACAATACAAAGGGAAATTTGCTCTAATAGTGGGTGGGGTGAGAAGATTTTATTTTTTTGGAATGCCAGGCAGTACAAGTGTTAGGAAATTCTGAAATAGAGAAATATCTATTCGGCGTCGACATTTGTATTTCTCCGGGTGGCAACAGGTGCGGAAGTTCTTTATTATTATTTTTTGTCTGGAACATTTTTTTGTGAGGTAGCGTTGTCATAATTATACATTAATGCTTGGAATAAAGAGCCCGTTAAAGATGTGCTAGGCTTTTTTTTCTTTCTTTTCCTTGCTTAGGTGTTTCGGGGGGAAAAAATTTCGTATCAAAATAAAATTAAATTTGTTGTGAAATTTTATATTTAAGTATAGGTGTTGGTTAAACTTAAGGAATTTGCTAAAATATTCCCAGTTTCTTCTTTTTTATGTTTAATAAAAATTTTAGTATGGTTGAATGATGTTTTCACATCTAGAGACATATTTTTTTTATTGTATACTTTACTTTCTTTGTATATTTGAAGTAATAGTTCTTGGCATTATGGGAAAAGGCCATTTTAGAGTACATAAATATAAAAAACCATGTTATTTTTTTACAATATGTTCCATGAGAAGCAGTGGTATTATGGGCTTCTGAGCATACTACAAATATTTTGCTACCAACACCCAGAGTTGCATCATTAAATTAATTAACTTTCTCCTAGTAAATCTCCTCGAATTTTTTAATGTTGCTCACTATTTATAAAAATTATAAGTGAAATGAAGTTTTATTTTATAAAAAAAAATTCTACGTATTGTTTAAAAAATTAATTCAAAAGCATGAAAAGTTGCGAGCAATTTTTACATTTGTAGATATTTGAAAAAATTAACAAAAAAATCATCTTTTTATACATTTTAAAAACGTCATACGTTAAAATAATCTGCCATAAGTTTAATATATATATTTGAATATAATTTACTTTGAAAGAATTTAAAAAAATTTTTTTTTGCATTTTTTATGAATTTTACGAAAAAAACGCAGCAATACGAATTTCTAATTATTGTTCATTACTTGTATAAATTGCCAAAGAGACGAAATTAAGTAACAGATGTATGAGAACTCGATGGAAAAAAAAATTAGACTGTGGGTTCTATTGAGATTAATTTCAATATTTGGCGACTAGAATATTAATCAAGATCATCGAATAGAAAATGACAAATTAGCTTCCTTTTTTCATTTTGCAAAGTTACATTTACAGATTGAAGTCCATTGAAGTGATGCCTTGATAACAATATTTATTGCTTTTATTAACTGCTAAAGTGGTTCAATTATCTTAGCAATTGGGTAAAGTGATAACGACACATCGTCAAAACACACCTTTGTTCAAGGTTGTTGATAAAAATAATAACCCTTTAATATAAAATCGAATTCTACAAACTATCAATATTTCAATTTATCGTTAGTTCAACATTATCTGCTTCCGAATATTGAAAAGAATTGTTATCTTTTTACTATTTTAAGTTACATAGTACTGAAGTATAAGAAAACTTACCATAAAATTACGAACTCTCAGAAAATATTAAAAGAGAATTATTATCTTTTTAAAATTATTAGTCACATAATGTTACAGTATAAGAAATTTTTTTTACACAATCCATTACCATACAATTTAATTTATCTGAATTTTTTCTCTGTGTAGTAATTATCAACGTATACATTTAATTATCGGTAAATTTACCGGAATTTTTTCTCTGTGTAGTACTTATCAACGTATACATTCAATTATCGGTAAATTTACCGGGAATTTTTTCTCTGTGTAGTACTTATCAACGTATACATTTAATAATCGGTAAATTTATCGGAATTTTTTCTCTGTGTAGTACTTACCAACGTATACATTTAATTATCAGTAAATTTACCGGAATTTTTCTCTGTGTAGTACTTACCAACGTATACATTTAATGCACATAATAAATAAGCTGAATGTATATGTAGCTTGAAAAAAGCTGATATTAAAACTTTATCAGAATTCCGAACCTGAAAACTACTCGAAACTATCTGTCCTGGGCTGAACCCAACTGGGTGTTTCCTAACCGAATAAAAACAACTTCCAATACCGTTGTAAATTGGAAAAATTAAAAGTAAAAAGAAAGAAAAAAAGGTTCTCTATTAATTCGGATGAGTAGATATTTCACGGGTCAAGTGCAACTTGTAGCAAAGAGAGAGAGAGAGAAAATGGGAGCTAACAAAACGATGGTTAAGACAGTTTTCTTTTCAAAGCTGGTAAGCCCTCGTGGATTTTCAGGTCAATTTAACGCGCTGCTTTTAATTCAGAAGTTGAAATCTTTGCCTCGTGTTCGGAAACCCAAATAATAACTCTAGATACGAGAGAGGAAATGAGGGCAACTTGATAATACAGGATAGTTTGTTTTCTTCTATTAATTGTTTCAATCGAGTTAAAATAGTTTTCATCGTGATAAAAATTGAAATTCTGATGAAGATTTAAATCATAATGAAATAAATTCTACATCATTGTGAACATTTAAATTATGATAAAAACTGAATTTATTATAAGAGTTTAAAATCTGGAGGAAGTTATGAATCGGGAAGCTGATTTAAATTATGATGAAAATTTGATTTAAGATGTAAGCTCGAGAGAAGAAAAAAATTAAATCATAAACATCTAAAAACGAATGTTTTAGTTATCAGGAGCATTTTAATTGAATTTAAATCAAGACATATTCTTTAAAAGCAATAGATTTAATGTGGTTTGGAAAAATAATATAAAAAGCTAATTATAAAAAGTTAATTATAAAAAGTCAATTAATTTAAATATTTTTTTATTCAGAAGAAAGTAGACGTAGAAAAAACTTCTGATAAAATAACCGTACTGTATGATAATGACAATTCTGGTTAAAAGAACAATAGCTCTAAATTTAGAAAAGAACCATAATTTAGATAGTTAAAAGAACCATAATCTAGATTCTAAATTTTTGTTTAAAAAAATTAAATATTTCCTTTAGACAAGCATGATAGCGCGATGTGACCATGTAAATAAAGGTAACATAGCATAATTCATTATATTAACAGACTTTGACAAAAAATAAATGGAAAAAAGAAATTTAACGGACTTCAGATTTTTGATTTCAGAACTCGAAATTGAATTTCGAACATATTTTTTCATTTACGATTTTTTAATGTTTTTATAAATGAATGCAAGTTTCTTTATTAAGTTTTAACTTATAGAATATGGCTGCTGTCACCTAATGTAAGAGAATTAGGTTTCTCTAATTTCTGCACGAAATAAGTTAAGCATTTTAATTTTAAACCATTTACAAATTATGCATGTAGAATTATTTGTTACAAAAACGTGACTTGATCGATCGTTTTTAAAAGACAAAAGTTTAGTTGTATAAAATTATACAAAAACAAAAAGTTTCTTTATTGAATCGTTTGATAAAATTTTTGAAACATAGGGTATGTTACCTATAAATATCAATGACCATAAATCTTACCATAAACTATTACCGTAAATTACCATAAACTCTTTCGTTCAAAGTAATGTCATCTTTTCCCGTTTTTAAGTTCGCATGTCAAACTCTTACAAGGGATAAATATTCACCACTGCTAAACTTATCGCAAGTCAAAATAAAAAAAATACAGCCAAAAATTTCATTAAGTTTAATAAATAATATTTTTATCGCATAGTAGTCCAATTCTACAATCATACAGAAATCATATCCTGCATGCCTACACTGTAAAAAAATCATTTATATTGTTTTTTAATCAAAATATTACAATGTCTATAAATTAACAGATATAATGAAAAAAAATGCCTAAGTGATTTTATGAGATTGTTCAACAGTAATTTTAGTAAAATTTCATTATTTTTTGTTATTTTAGTTAACAATAGATGAAAAAAATTTTGAATTGTAAAGTATACAATTTTTTTGCATCATTTTAAAGTATCCGATTTCACAAAGCAAAATACAAATTTGAACGAAACCGTTTGAACAGTTCCTGAGAAATCAAACATTAAAAAAGTCGCCTATTTAAAATTCAATTTCTCAGGAACTTTCAACCGATTTCGTTCAAATTTTGTATTTTGCCATGTAAAATTAGATCTTTTACAAGGATGTAAAAATGTGTATACTGTTCAATTCAAAATTTTTTCGACTATCATATGGAATTATCATCATTGGATAAACGAATTTTATAATTGCGGGTAAAAAATTTTCAATTCGTTTAAATATTCTCGAGATAGGCTGAAACAGGCAAAAAGGTAAAATTAACATTAAGGGGTCAAAACTTATGACTACTCCCCTAACTAAAATATTAGGACCATATTTCACAGATTGCGGCTACCCCCTATATTTTGGGTGTCAGAAATAAGAACAAAGGTATATTTATTCAGAGAAAATGTGCTTTTGTGTCTGATTTCGTAACTTAAAATATCGTCCGCACCTAATAATTAGCATATTTGAAGTCACCCTCCTGAACCATAAGTCTTGGAAAAACATCATCTGAGGAAAACATATGGCTTATTACTACTTTCTCATTTATATGATAAAATATCTCATTTTAACTACATCTGTCAATAATTAAATAAGTTAAAAAATCAATATCAATTACCATTGTGTATCGAATTTAAGCTTATATTTTAAGATATCTCCAAAAATTCAGCAAATTAAAAGTGTTAAAATGTATACCTCCTTTCAAATTAAGCGATAACATTTTTTTTTCATTGAATGAAAAAAAAAAGATGAAATAAATTGGACGATCAAGTAAATAACGATTAATAAGTGCTTATAAATTGTTTAGCAAAAAGGTTAATAAGGAGGAAAATACAGTTCATTGAAATGATGTAAAAAGTACCTCTTATAAAAAAAAAATTGAGTTTTATCTTTTAGTTTTTTCTGTTGGCTGTCATTTAAGTTTAAAAATCTCACAACAAGATGATTTCATATTCAAATAATAATTTTTTCATTAGCTCTATATTTTTAATTGACATAGGTGTCTTGGTTCTTAAATATAAATATTATAATATCTTTTAAAAAATAGATTTGTTCTTAAACGATAAATTACGAGTACATTAAGAATATTTAATAGAGATCAATTAATAGAGATAATTATTAAATAGAGATCAATGATGAGGACAATATTACTCATTTATTGATTTCCTATGTGTTTTACGTTTCTTTAAAATGAAGACTTCTGCAAATATTTCCCCTGTTTGAAAAATAAACAAAATTTAATAGATAGTTCATCTCCATTCTCTATATAGCGCAATAAGTAACGAAATTATGTGCGAATTTCGTGGTATTAGACTATTTCAATTGAAAATTCTGACAAGAATTAGTTATAAAGATTTTAAATCATTGCCTTGGAGTCGAAGTGATTTGCTCGAGATAATTTAAAAGTTAGGTTATATAATATTTTTTTTTTTTTAAAAAGACTTTGATCTAACGAAAATAAGTTGAAAAAACTAAGTTTTAAAATTAATTGCAAAAAGTAACGCAAATGAGTTTAATATATCACTTATTATTATTTCCTAGTTAAGGAACGTTCGTATAAGAACCTTCTTGCAATATGATGTTTATGTATATGCTTGTGAAATATTCGATAACTTTTTTGCATCATGATTTTTCACAATTTCATGCAGTTGAAATTAATTCATTCATCGTAGAATAGAATACATAATGTAATTTTAATGAAAATATCTTTAATTATCATCGTACAAATATAATAAAAAACAGAAATGTACAGTTTTAAATCAACATTTACAAAGCAATGACTTAAATACTTTCCTAAGAACCGGCGATAATTTTATGAGTAAAGTCAAACTCTTTACACTAGATAGCCCAAGGAAGTTATTTTGACTGCTTTTTAATTTCAATTAGAAAAACAATGATGTATATAATGACACAATTTCTTAGAATTTTGTGACTTTTATAATTATTTTTATTGTTGATATTTACTAATAACTTGTTATATAACATAAAATAATATAAAAAATATTAAATATAAATTTAAAAAAAAATTTATTCATACATTAGTTATTCATTCACAATGCAGTCATTTTGACTGCTTTTGGGCAATACAGGTATTTCAGTCTTTCTAGTGTTAAAGAAGGCTGATTTCAACTACCGAATTCACAGATCTTGTTTAAACATAGCATCATCCGTATCGTAACGCCACTAGTAACGATTTCAAAAAAGAAAAATAATAAATATTTAAATTAAATACTATTTTATAAAAATTTAAATACTTACCAAGAAGTTTACTGAGATCAGCGTTGTGCATATCGGGGTTTTCATCAGCGAGTCGTTTTCGTTCACTCTTTGCCCAAACCATAAAGGCGTTCATGGGCCGACGAATCCTCTGTTCCAACGCTGCGTTCGTAGCCGCCTTCCCACCGCCCGGTGCCCGACCGCCACTTTTCGAGGCTTGGACCGGCAGGGGAGATTCAGGATCTTCGTCAGCATCCATAGCCGGAGGGAGACTATCATCACTAGTTCCTCCGCCTCCTCCACCACCCTCAGATGGAGCCCATGAGGATTTCATAGGATTTTCATCCGTATACGAATCATATTTATAATAGTGGGGATACACCATACCCCAGCCTTCGTCGTTGTTATGGTAACTCACGCCGTTGTACATTACTAAAGTTTCATTCACAAACCGATTGAAAGAGCCATGGTTTGGAAATAATCACAAAAATAGGTTCCTTTTCTATAAATATATATAGATTTAATAATTCGTAACAGTTAATTCCTAACGTTTTCAAAAATACAAAAGTTGAAAAATATTGTATATTAATACTGTACAATAAATATATATTTCATAAAACTTTATAATAAAATATGTATTCAACTCTCTTCTTCCACTTATCACAAAATATCCATTTGTTTGTAAAAAAAAATCACAATGTTGAATGGTAAAGGTTGACTTGATTATCCATTAAAAAAAAAAAATCCACAATGTT
Organism: Parasteatoda lunata; assembly: GCA_949128135.1. NCBI lineage: Eukaryota > Metazoa > Arthropoda > Arachnida > Araneae > Theridiidae > Parasteatoda > Parasteatoda lunata. The sequence continues at coordinate 54,614,508 of OX421973.1, read as the reverse complement.
TTATATTCGGATAAAAAAGTCAATATTTCTAGAAAAAAAAAGCACCAAATAACTTTCGATTCCTGTTTTAAATTCAAAATCAAACAATCACATGTGAAAAAGAGGTGATAAGGTGTTTATTTTCCCATGAATACACCTGTGGACGCGCACCATCACAGATTGAATGATGGATAGAGAACTTTCCGTGCTTGAATGAGTGCGCGGAAAGGGTTGCTTTTCCTTATCGTGCCAACATCAAGGCCAAGAGCGATAAAACTGCCAACCAAACATGCATGGCTACAGTGAAACTACGCCAAATAAAGCAACTGAATTTATAAACGAGTTTAATATTATTTATTCAATGTCTATGATATTTTTTTAAAGGATTTGTTTGTTATTTAGATCAATAATTACTTTTATTAAAAATATATTTACTGTTTGTATATTACAGTTAGTTTTCGATTTTTTAATAATAAAAATAAATTTTAATGTAAAATAATGAATTTCATTCAATGATTGATACTTTTATGTTGATTTACTGCCAATCCAGTTAGCATATTACAGTTAGTTTTCGTTTTATTTAATAAAAATAAATTTTTATGTAAAGTAATGAATTTTGATCTATGATTGATACTTTTATATTTAGTTTTTTAAAACTACATACAATTTAATTCGCAAAAAGTAAATTTAAGACGAGTCATGTGGTTTGCAGTAAAAAAAAATCGAAAATTAAGAACACTAATACTAAATTTCGAAGTTAATTTGATACAATTTAATTTTATTATTCCAAAAAAATTAATCATTTCTAGTGTTATAATTAAAATTACTGATCTAGTTTTTATAAATCTAATTCAACTAATTCCCATAAATTAAATAAAAGTTTCCAAGTTTATTTATATTTTGTTTATTATTATTTTAAGATTTTATATATCTAATTTTTTTTTTTCATTTTTTAATGTAGAAAGTTTAGCTAAGTTTAAGAAGTCGTCTTTCTAATTGTATTACAGCATTTTAAAAACAAAAAGCTTTAAAAAAAAGATTTTTCAATCATGTATCTTTGTGTCCAAAGATGAAATAAGATGACATTGTATTATTTTATTTCTTTTTAATAAAAGAAAATTATTTGTTGCAATATAAATTAAAATAACATTGTAGTGTTTTAATAATTTAAATAAAATTTAAAAAAAAATATTTGTCAAAAAATATTTAAATTTAACATCTAATTAATTCTTAATACTCAATCTGATTAATTCTTACTAACTAAATGTGCAAATTTTAATTTTAACAATTATTATGTCTTTTAACAGCTATTGTTGTTTTCAACAAGTGTACAAACTGTGTAAATTTCAGATTATAAAATAAAAAAAAAGATATTCATGCGATTTCTTTACTTTATATTTTTACTACTCGAAGCCCTATAATGTAAATAAGTCAGTGTGATATCATTTTTAAAGGCAATTTGGTTCGAAAGAAACAAAATCGAATCTCCTTTCAAAACAATAAGTATTACAGTACACTCTCGATTATCCGTGCTCGGATTATCCGGTTTGCGGATTATCCGTGCTCATTCCGGAGTCGCACAAAAAATTTAAAGAGAAACGTTTTCAAAATTAAAACAATTTGATTCGTGAAGTTATAACACTTCCAAATTTTTGGAAAGCAATATTCGTTATTGGATTGCAGTATATGGAATATCAGAAGCATGGTCAAAGGTAAAATCGTCTATGTTATCACGATCGTGGAGAAAGATCATACCGCTTTATGAATAATCTTCTTCAGATATTCAAGAAGAATATGATAACATTATTCTCGAACAAGTAAAAGAAATCTACGGTTTCCAAATTCTTGATGAAGAAAAATTGGAAGATTGGTTTCAAAGTGATGCATGTGAACCTGGCTTCCAGTATTTGACACATGAAGACATCGTTATGTTGTTAAATCAAATAGTGATGATAGTAACTGATGCAGAAGATGTAATAAATGAGGGAAATACAATTTCTGCTGCTCTACAATCTGTGGAAACTTTATTAGATTGTATAGGAGAATTTGATTACGGTGACATTACTATGGTTCGTAAAATATGTGTTAATATGTGGCGCATTACACATTTTTTTAAAAGGAAAATTCCAAGTTTGATGTTATACAGGATGCAAAAGTCAATAATTTTTATATTCTTTTTTACTGATATGGATTTTTTCCTTAATAAAAAGAAGTTTTTGGATTATTCGTGTTTTTCGATTGTCCGTGCGACCTGTCCCGGTGATTAACCCGGATAATCGGGAGTGCACTGTATTTTTTATAATTTAATGTTTTCATAACATGTTTTATTGTTCAAATAAAACTTTTAATCTGAGTAGAAAAATTGTACACGGAGAAAAGAATGTTTAATTAAGCTCTTTCGGTAAAATATTTAGGTTAATTAAAATTTAATTCTAATTTAAAGGGAAAATAAGTAGAAATATATTTATATAGCTCGTCGTATGGTGAAGCTATGTTTAATAAATAAAGAGAAAAATTCACACATATCGACTGTCAAACTAATAAGCAGACTAAAAAATTAATTATAACATTTTTGAAACAATTATTAACAACCGAGGTGAAATTTTAAAAAACAAATATTACCTTAAAAAAAACAACAACAACAAAACAAAAAAAAAACGTAATAATGCACTATGAATTTTACTTTAAAACACAAATATTTTCATTTTAAAGCAAATTTTGTCAATTTTTTACTAGAGGATATTTCTCGGGGAAATTTACTTGAAAATAACATCTAACTTGAAAAATATTGTATAGTACACTGCAAAAAATTCGGATAAAAAGCACTTGCACTCAGAGTGTCGGTATTTTTTATCATGAAATCCATTTTTATCAAAACATGTTACAGAACAATAAGTCTGATACAAATACTATATTATGGTACTGTGTCTATGTTAATGTATTATTACTGTAATTATCCTCGTATTTTTTACAATAATAATTACAGTAATATAGATAAATTTTTAAACATGTTAATTCAAAAACTGAATATTTTAAATCAAATAGTAACTTTCTTATATCAGATTTTACGTATCTCGCAAAAAGATTTTATACAGTTCCTTACAATTTCCTTACTTAAAAATTATAAATAATGCTTAAAAAAATACGAAAAAGAGTGGAAAATTCTCAAAAGAGATAGATGTAAAAATCATGTACACTGTAAAAAATTCTAGATCAAATTGCGGTGAAAAGTACCAGCTCTCATGGTGCCCGTACATTTTACCGTTAAATCTATTTTTACCGAAACATGCTACGAAACAAAAAAAATCTAACATACCGTAATTTTTACAGTAATAATTACCGTAAAATCATTCAATCACTCTAATTCAATAAATAGTACTGTAAAAACTACGGTATAATATTTTATGGTAAAAGTGGATTATACGATAAAATGGATTTTACGGATGATGTACCCAAAGTTGCGGTACTTCATATCGTAATTTGATCCGGAATTGTTTACAGTGTATAAATAATGAGTTAAATTTTTAGATATTGAATAAAAAAACAAGTATTATGAGGAATAAAAATAAAACAACGTTGTTTGTTAACATAATAAGCTACGTCATATAATAGTATAAATATTTTTCCTAATTGTTCGTATGTGTTCCATTTAATTATTCTTATATATGATATGCTTACCTAATATGGGTGCCTAGCAGTACCGTCTTTACGCATGGGTACACCCGGGCAGTGCCCGGGGGCCCCAGGTACTCAGGGGGGCCCTTGAGAATCTTAATTTTTATAAATTGTGTTAAAAAAAACTAAGACTAAACAAAAGTTTCTTATATATGTTTTAAAATAAATATATTATATTGTATAAAGTGTGTATTTTGTTTTTCTTTCTACAAATAGTGATTGATTATCTTGCAAACGACAATAGTTTGAATAGTTTATCACCAGGGAAAATTTAAAAGGCAACCGAAATCTATTTTTCTACGTAATTTTTATGTGAATTCAGTTTTTTGGGGTCTACTAAAAACAAATTAAATACATTTAAATCAAAATTTATTTAAATTTGTTCAAATTATTGCATAAGTAAAAAATGCTTTATTTTATGTATGTGAAGTTTTCTAGTTCGATTTTAAGCAGTATGACATTTTATAAGGGCCCAAAACATTTCTTTGCCCGGGGGCCCTGCATGCTATTAAGACGGCCCTGGTGCCTAGTTCTGTTCTTACACTCATGTGGTCTTATGACCCTGCATTTTCGATGCACTACACAGTAAAAAATTTTATTACTGTTTAAAGTACCGACACTTTGGGTACATCATCCGTAAAATCTTTTTTTACCGTAAAAATATTATGCCGTAATTTTTTCAGTAATATTTATTTAATTAGAGTGATTCTGTGATTTCATGGTAAATATTAATGTAAAAATCACGTAGATTTCTTGTTCCATGATATGTTATGGTAAAAATGGAATTTACTGTAAAAAGTACCGGCAACTTGAGTTATTTGGTTTTTAACAGCGTATTAAGGTGTAATGCAGATCTCTGCCGCCGTCCATCTGGTCTACTATTGATCGGGAAAATGTTCAATGTGTTCGATTTTTTTTTTTTTTTTTAAATATTAGCTTTCACTTTAGAATTTAAAACACGATAAAAGTTAGTCTAGAGTCGTCGATTTGAATTTAGATATTAAAATAAAATGATGATAAAGCTAATATATAAACTAGTTATTTTTATGTGTCTATATTTAAATGGAAGAAATAACTGCTTAATTATTTTTTTTTAAAAATGTGTCGAACAGAAAACAAGCGAATCACTTTTTGAAAAATATACCTACCATTGTTTGTTTTTTTTTGCTAATTCTTAGCGCGCTTTTTGAGAAGTGCATTGGCGAAATGCAGGTCACTTTCTACTTCATTTTTTACTTCTTTGAGTTCTTTTCATATGTATACCTGATTGAAAAGCTAAAAAAAGTCGAAACAAATGGAAAGAATAGCCGAAAGTACTTTCTTTTTTTACGAATCATCTTTCTGCCACTAATGCACATTTAAGACCAAAGTTTTGTGAATGAAGTTTCTGCGCTTCTTCAAACATCTTTATTGCACGGGAATCATTTTTAGTGTAAGTTTAATTTATGCATTCTTTAGTCAAAGCGTCAATTTTTCAGCAAACTAAATTTAACTTCTCAAAAAGTTCGAGAAAGCCAACCCTAAGTTCATTTTCTGAAGGGTCAAAGGGATCTCTAGTAAAAATCAAAAACGAGCAGACGCTACCTCCTTGAATCAATGAAATTTCATCCCATGAAGGAGACTACTGTATTAATTGAAATTACCACTATTTTCTTTGATGCATTAAATTTTTTGGGGGGAATATTAACCATCCGACTTACTGTTTTTATTTTTCTTTATAACCGTCGTTGAACAGCTGACCCAATTTACGAGTTTGCAATTACCTATGTTCAACTCCGTTAGCCTTGTCATTTTGTTCCCAATCCAGAAGACAAGGGGACACCTGGATCAAATATCGGAAAAATTTGCCATCGTGGAGGGCTTATTGATAGAACTATCTTGCATTTGCGCTACATGGAGAGGAAAATTACGAAAACACCTCACGGTTAGCCTGGCGGCCAGCAGACTCTTACCCATGATCCGGTTACCTCTGAGGATAGTTTAGTCAACACTGTGGTGGGTGCGAGCCTAGAGATAGCTGAGCGAAAAAAAAATTTCGTTTTTTTAAATTAAATAAATATTTAATCCATTAGCAACCTTTTTGTTTTTAAAAAATGATCAAAGGCATGGATTTGGGCCCAAATAATTATTTTCTTATGTTTTGGTAGTTGGAAATATCTTATTTCGTTAACAAAAATTATGGAAGTCATTATTTTGATACAGTAATTACCAACAAAATGGATTAAACAAAAAGCTGAAAGTAATTTCATGATAGTTTCTTATTTTAAATTACACTGTACAAGGTCTTACACTCTTAACAGATCTTCTTATTCTTAAATTTCAAGATATTTTTAAGCTGGTATATAATTCCAGATCTAACTAAATAAATAAAATCTACATTAATAAAAGATGTTCCAAATATCTTAACACACATTATAAGCGTTACTAAGAGTTCTTTAGGTAGAACTTCACATTTCTCCCGCTGTCTTGAGGGTCGTTAATCTTTTCATTTTTTTTTTCTTCTTACAACAGAGGAACTATTACACTGAAGAACCATCAATTACTGTCTTAACAGGAGCAATCATTTAAGAGGACCTTAGCTGCGAATATTCTGCTTTAGGTAGCTTAGCTGGGGAGAATAAAGAAAGGTGTTAGCGTTAAATGATTTTTATTCACGTGAAATGAATAATAATCGAAGGAACTTGTATGTTTTATGGGAATACAAATATTCAATAAACTACGCCTTTCAAGACCAATTAGGAATAGTTTCTGCAATTGTTTGTTCATTCATGATGTATTTCTGTTGATGGTAGTGTTAGTTTATTTTGAATTTTATGTTTTGTTTGCTGTAAGTAAAAACTTCGCAATAAAACTGGGGAACACATTTTTTGCATTTATTGGAATACATGATCTTGCCTAATACGGGTGTGGGGATTTCAAATCTGAAATTAGTTTTGCTCCTAAATAGATTTTTTAACGAAATTTTTAGTCTATTTTTTGACAAAATGTACAAGCTTAAAGACGTTGTGCATAACAGGTGATCAAGTAAATGTTGCGACAAACTTATAGGGGAGTTAGGGCAAATCAGCAGGAGTAAAATAGCATAGGAACCTATGATCGGAAATGCCGTCATACGAGGCTACGCTTCCCTAGTTTGACCTGTTAAAAGACACACAAGAAAAAGTTCATAATAAGGGTATGCCCCTAGTGGCGTATGACGACATTTCTAGGCAGATATTTTACAATCCAACGGCTTTTAACGACTCCTTTTCTTTTTTGGAAATTTTTCTTTTTCTGTTGCTGGTCGCAATTATAATACAAGCTTTTATTTCTTTTAAATTTTGCTAATTGAACTAAAAGGAGTAAAAAAAAAAACCTCTTTTTTTTTAATTTAAGAAAATGATTAACAGGTGAGCGGGTCGTTTTAAGGCCGCTGGATTGGAAAATCGCTTCCTATTATTGATGATGAACCCTAACACGCCTAAAAAATTTTCGCTACATTTACGTGATCCCCATTCATATATAAAAAGTTTTGAAACTTGAAAATGTTTAAAATGTCATCATTTAACAGAAAAACTGTAACCTGGAGAAGAAAACAAATTGCAAAATTGAAATCAGCAATATGAATAACATCCGTTAAAAAATATTTCGCAATAGCAAAAAAATTTATATCAGTGGAATTTAAAATGTGTCAAATCGTAACAAATGTATGCCTTAAAAATTCATTTTTTAAAAATATTAGGAAATAAGTTTTTGATTTAAATTAATTACCTAAAAATTAAATGTTTTTACCATAAGTTAGAGGTTTTCGCTGGTTCTGCTGATTGTAGTTTTAGTTTGCTTTATATTCTACGTTTTTTATTGAGGTGGAATATTTTAAAGTTGTTAATCATTAAAGCTTTGTTAGATTTTAAATAGACATATGCCTTATAAATATTTTTATAAAAACATTTAGACTCAATGTTTTGAATTTTTATGTGAATAAAATACCTTAATAATACGCGTTTTAACGATATCTATTGATTATAGCTTTAGATTGCTTTGGTTTTCATGCTTGTTTACTGCAGTTAAGTATTAAAAAAATATTTATTGTTTAAAATCTTTTAATAAATTTTTGTGAAAAAATTTTTTTTTTGTATTTTTCGGTTATGCGGGAGCAAGGAGATTCAACTATTTCCTTGTATATTTTTTTAAAATTTTATTTAATTTTTATGTGTTTGAAAAATAAATAAAATAATGATAATAATAGTTATTAGAGGTTTAAATTTTTTGGCGACTTTTCGATGGTGACTTGGCGACTTGCTCACAGCTAACCGAAAATTACCGCTTTTTTAAGCGCTTTTTGAAACTCTTTAACCAAAAATTAAAAAAAAAAAAAAAAAAACACGCAGTTTAAGGGCCTTGCACTTGTGGAAAAGCTGTTATTTTAAAATATATGTATTAATCTAACTATCTATATCATCTGTGCTTTACAACGGACAAACAACTTATCTATTTTTAAAAAAAATATTTTTTTAAAAAATCGCCAATTTTTCTATTTAATCAAAAATAATCGAAATGAATTAATAATTCTTACTTTCTAAAAATATTTATGAGCCGAGATAATACAACGTTCGAGTAACTTTTCAAATATTAAAAAATTGGATCTCAAACGCTATTAATTTTAACAAAACTGTGACTTTTCTTCATTTCGCGCTACTTTCAGATTTAATATTAAGGGCACTGACTAAACTTGACTTAATAGTCATGAATAGTTGCGGCAAATTTACAGCAGTAATGAAAATAGCATGTTATTTGAAGAAATGGGTTGTTTTACATGTGATGATGGAGCTTTCAAAACAGCTTTGTGAGAAGTAGTGGGTTTATTTAAACACTGTCAAATTCTGGAATGATATTGGAAATTTTTTTTTTTGAAATTCTGGTCTCTATTATTCTTAAAAAAGCGAAATTTCATGTGATGACAGAACCTTCGAGAAACAACCTTAATTGGTAGATTCATATTAATTGCATCATTAGAATTGCTTTTACTAAATAAACTTTTAACCAAATTGTCTAGTAGGTTTATAATTTTCCAACTAAATATTTATAAATCGTTCTGAATAAGTTATTTAAATCACATAAATACAAAGTTATAGTTTAGTTTTTAATATACAGAAAACTAAAATCTAAAAGACAAATTTTTCGCATGGAATTCACATAGATTTCTTGAATTTTAAACTGCAAACGATTCTCATTTTTTTTAGTGATTTAAAGATGATGTTTGCTAACTGACGGCTCTGTTTAAATAAAACTAACTATTTTCAATGCTTAGTAGGCTCATTAGCTTCGCCAATAAATATTTGTCTGTCGTACTGATGAATTAGTCAACTAATTCATATAATTGTAAAGTTATATTTTAATATTCAGAAAACTAAATGGAATTAGCATTAAGATTTTTAAACTACAGAAGTTCTTTTTTTTTTCAATTGTTTAAAACATATCATAGATAATGTTTGCTAATTGGCAATTTAAACGAAAACGAGTTTTTCTCGTAGTTTATAACATGTTCTTTAAAAATTATTTATCTTTGATTCTTTACGTCGTGAGTCAATCAACGTGAACGGAATTTAGAATAAGTTTTTATGAGTTAGTAATTTGAAAACTATCTGAAAGGTTTATTTTGTTTGAAGTTACGTTTTTATTAGATATTTTTTAACGTAAAATAAAAGGTTATAGAAATTAAAAATAATTTATGATTATCTAATGTATTGAAATGTCAATGCGTTGTCAAAATATCTTGATTGCAGTCAATCTTGCTTACCAAGCATCTGACGCGACAATGGTGTCATTTTAGCGCGGAATTAGTACATCTTTCGAGTTAATTTTTTTTAATTAATTTCTTTTCTATTGAGATGATTTTCTAAATAATGTATAATAACTGAAAAGTGCTAATTTTTTTTATTTATTTCAAATTTTTTAATTGCAGTAATATCCCATTCAGCTTTTTGCATGGTTATATAGTGTTCATTCATTATTTATCACTTTTTCTTTACCCCCAACGATGAACGGGCATTCATCTAATAATATTAATAATTATGAAAACAATTAATAACTTCTTTTCCACCAAGAGGAAAATTTTAATAAAAAAACAGTACTAAGAGCTTAAAAGGCGAAAAACGCGTTAATGCGTGAAAAAGATAAAAGAACAAAATGGTTGAAAGGAAGAAAAAAAAAAAGGGGAAAAAAGAAATGGAATTGTAAAATACATTTACAGACTTCTGGCGGTAACGCTTCAGGTCATTTTTTTTCTTTTTTTTTATGATTTATTTCTTAACATCCCAGCAAATAATTTCAATTTCTCGTTTTGTTTATTTTTTCCGCGACACTGGCGTTTGTAAGTGATGTTTCAATAGCAAAATTCGCGAGATAAGAAACTTTCCTCGCTTCGTGGAGATTTCACTTTCAGTAGTCGATGTAATGTATCGGACTGCATGCTTCTTAGTTTTTTCCCACGCCACTTTCTCAAATCAAATAAAGATAAAATGTGTGTGCGAGAGACAGAATTATATTCCATCGTTAATAGAAAAAAAGTAACTTTGGCTTATCAAAAAATTGTACAATCATATATTAGAAGGAAATTAGATTTTTAATCTCGGATTACAAACTATATCAGTGTAGAATATTTTACCAACTAAAGATAGGTAATTTAAAAAAATCGTCTGCTGATAAAAATAATGTTTTTTCGAACTTCGACTCTTTTAAATAAAATACGACATTGCGCACCTAGGTTTTAATTTACTTAACAACAACAGTTTGTAAATAGATAGTAAAAAATGATTACCAGTTTTTTTCTTATTTTTTTATAGTACTTACATTAGATAGCTATAAATTTAACAAGTATTATTTAAACTTTTTAACAAATCCAAATGTTACAATTTAAATCTGTTTGAAAGAGGACTAAAATTCTATTGAAATAAGAAATACACTTTTGAGCAAATGAATGAGACACATGAGCAAACGAATTTATCCGGAACTGATTTTCGGAATCGTTTACTTTTTCCCCCTGTTGCTTAATCAAAGACAAATCAAGACACTTTCCCGATAACAAAATATTCTGCTGAAATAGTTTGAAGGTTGAAAGCTCTTAAAATTTGAAATCTAGTTTATTATATTTAAAATATGATTTCAGACTTTTCAAATATGTCTAATTTTTTTTATTTTCAAGCACCCGCACTTTAAAGTAAAAAATATTATCAGATTTCGAGCCAGACGATTCTACAAATGAAGTTTTAAGTAAATCGTATTCTAATTTTAAATTTTTTGACTTTTAAATACCATAAATCAAACATTTTGTAAATATGAATTTTACAGCAAGTGAGTAAATGAGATAAAACTTAAATATTTAATATAATAATATATATATTATTATATTAAAATAATATATTTAATGCACATATAATATATATTATAATATTTTCATTTTTGTATTTAAAAACATTAAAATCCTTTTAAATTTGAATATTTCATCTAAATTGATATTACGTCATACCTGGTACACAAATAAATTTGAACTTTTGAATGTTTGAAAGTAAAAAAGAAATAAAGAAAGAGGATATGTTCTTTAACTACTTCGAAAAACGTAATGGAACTTCGAGCTTGCGCAATAGAAGATTAAGACTGTAGAATTTTGAGTTACCGTAATATTATACTGTAGCTGTCAAATCTTTACCCCAACCTTTTAGAAGTAATGTAAAAAAAATTCTTTTGAAAAATGTGAGATTTTTATATTAAGAAACGTATGATATTTAAAGGTCACAAACAACACATTTATGAGGATTTCATCATTATATATAGTTTTACACCATCATCTCTCGTATATCGTAACTTACCAAGATATATTAATATTACCAAAATTTATTAATTAAATTTTAGTTCTTGAGACAAAAGTTTGTTTTGGATTTATGCCTTGCTTTTGATAGCACCTAAGAGAATAACTCAGAATGACTACCGTCATTTCTTGTTCGTTTTTCCAAGATTTTGGAAATCTTACAAATCAAAATACCGGAATAGCCTGGTTGGAAGGGCACTGGGTCCATGTCCAGGAGTTCGTGGGTTCGATCCCCGCCGGCCGAAGACTCCCCGTGTAGTAAATGGTGACTGATATACATTAAATCTGTCGAGTCGCAACGTCCCCCATGTTCCCATAACAAATCAATACCTCTGGGGGTACTGATCCAGGAGTTTCCTAGTCTTCTGGATTGGTTCAAAATTACAAGGCTATGGAGTTGAACATTTGTAGTCGTAAACCAAAACGTAAATCAAAACTTGGGTCTGCTGTTTAACGACTGCTGTTTAATATATATATATATATCAAAGGACATGAACAGTGGTGGCTCAAGAGATAGAGACCTCGCCTTCCAATGAGGTGAACCAATTTCGAATCCCAGCTATGGCTCGTCTATACGAATTCCGCACCCGACTCGCACCCGACTACAGTGCTAACTTAAAATATCTTTGAGTCACTTTGCGGTCGATCTAACCATGGGAGTTTTTCATGGTTTCTCTCTCCATGTACCGAAAATGTGGGTTAGTTCTATCAAAAAGTCCTTTACGAAGACCCAAAACATGATTCAGGTGTTCCCTTGTTTTCAGGATTGTGTTCAAAATTAGAAGCCTTCAGAGTCGGCTGTTCAACGACGGTTATAAAATAAAATCAAAGGACATCATAGCTTTCTTTTACCAGGTAGTAAGAAATGAACTATTATCCATAATGCTATTTTTATATTTTCAGTATTTTTTGTATATTTATGCATTTCTTTAATACTTTTATGCATTTACGTCTTTAAAGCTTTTGAATCGACAAAATTAATATCATCAGATTGATTTTTGACTTGTATAAGGATGGTATTTGTTAATGGCTATATTAGAAGATCTCGGTTTTTTTACAATATATATATATATATATATATATATATATATATATATATATATTGTAAAAAAACGAATTCCGTTAAAATGATGGACATAGTAACTCTTACATCTCTTTCTGCCTGCAAGTAAAGCAATACAAAATAAATTTAAAATATGTTATCTAAACTTTTAAAAACCAATTTTATAAACTTTTATCTATCAATGACTGATATTGTGTTATTTTTAGAACTATGTTGATAAATCATATTTTTTATTCAATGCTGTACGTAATCTTTTTACTCTAAGTTAAAACGATCACGACCGCCTTCGTTACAATAGTTATTCTTGAATTATAAAGAACTAGGAGGCTTCGCCCCCTGCTCGCTGGCGCTCACCAACCCCCGGAACTGCTTTCGCAGTTCATTTCGGATTGCTTCGCAATCCAATGCTCGCTTTGCTCGCTCATTGGATACGTTCTTAACGTCTAGCTTTTGTATACTTTTTTGAATACTGAAGTTCCGAAAACTTTTCACTGTAGAAAATTCTAAACCTGTACATTTCAATATTAATTTGAAATTGCAATTGTTAATTTGGGCATTTGGCGATACAACACTTATAGAATTGAAGGATTTGTTACGTCAAGCGCTCAGGTATCATAATTTTGATTTATGTTGCTAAGTTAACTTTCAAAAAATTCTATGGCTGGCAACAGCATTTTTATTTAAGTTGTTTATTTTTATTTTTGCCGCAGCTGAATTGAACAACCTGATAATGCTCACTCTGTTTATTGTTTCCGTTTTTAAAAGCGCTATATGTTGAGCCACCTCAGCTAGATTTGGCATGTGACATTTTTAGAAGCAATCGTTGGTCGATTTTCTAACGTTGCCATTCGGGAAGTTGTAATGAGGCTTTTTTTTGGTGCCGTGTAAGAGAAATATATATATAGATTATTTTAAAATATTTTTCTTCACGTTATTAAATAAAAGGGGTTATAAGTTAAAACGGTTTTTTTTTCTTCGGGAAATGGATGATTGTATAGATTTATTATGCATGATATGAGATGCATAGAAAATTTAAATGTATAAAAGTAATTTATTTCTTTAATACCTGTTCTAATTTTATTTTGATTTCATTATCATAATATGCAACACTTCTCAAAAACTGACTTTTTACGATATATATTTTGTTCAATAAATATATCGTAATGAATACAGTATCAGCAAAAAAGTCGGTATACTTGTACTTGTATAAACCTTGTCAATTTTATTTTATTTTACTTTAATTTTATGTAGATTTTTCTTCAATACAGTATATTTTTAAAACATTTCTTAAATGTAAACTTTATTCTTAATTATATTTGTAACCACAATTTAAAAAAAAAATATTAAATATTTATTTAAAAAATGTATTGCAAGAAGAATATTTTACTCCACATTTAAAATATTTATTTAAAATATTTATTTAAAATATTTATTTAAAACAATTTATTGTAAGAAGCATATTCTACTCTCCATTTAAAATATTTACTTATAAAATAATATTTTTGTAAGAAGCATATTTTACTTTCCATTTAAGATATTTATTCAAATATAGCGTTAAAGGCATATTTTACTCCCTATTTAAAATATATATTTGAATGAAGTAGAGCGTAAGAAGCATATTTTACTCTCAATTTGAAATATTTATTTAAAAAAATACAACGTAAGAAGAATATTTTACTTACTATGTGTTTAAAAAAGTGTTTCGATTCATATATCCATACATGTTTAGTGGTCTTTTACATAACTTGACACCAAAATCCAGAAATATAGCCTTAAGAGCGAGATGTTTTTTTTTTTTTTTTTTTTTTTGTATTGTTAAACAAATATTTTATTTCTTACATAAAAAATATTGTTAAAATGTCTCACTTTATGACAATTATTTAAAAAAAAACAACTTAAAATCAGTTATTTATTCAAACGATACCAAAAACTGCTGTCTCAATAATACAGACACTAAATCGATTGTAAGTGACAAAAATATTCTAAATAAATAACGAAACGAAAGTTTTTACTTTATTGCTTATTTAGTATGCGTTTTAACTTCAAGTGTACGAATTTTTATTGAAAATTTTAAATTTTAATTGCATTTGAGAGATTATTTATACCAGATATTTCTTATTACAGTTTTTAGTCATTAATAGAAATATATATTTTTCTTTCCTTAAGCATTATGTGCAACTTGTGTACGTAATGTTTACCCCTATGTACACAATCCTTTGTTTTGTAATGTTTACCCCTAGTACCCTATGTGTTATTCATACAGTTTAAAACAGGATTAGGTGACAATTTCCACAAAATTGTTTATTTAATTGCTTATTTTCACTTAAGCCCTTTTTAATTATATATTCACAAATCGCGATAATTAACCGTATTATAAATGTAACTTAAATCATGCTATAGAATGTGGTCAAAAAGGAATTTTTTCCGTTTGAGGTTATGAACTTGGTGAATATTTTTATGCTCTTGCATAATAATAGGCAAAAAAAATTATTTTTTCTATAGCTAGGGTTATGACCTTGGTGAATATTTGCCTTAATATTTAAAACATTTAAAAAACTTGCCAAAATTTCCTTAAAAAAATTTGGTTTGATATTTTAAATTAAATGCTAACAATAGATGATTAATTCTTCTGCAACAATAAAGTAATTTACATTTTGAATTTAAATGCAGTTTCTCAAAGTATAATCACGATATTAACTAAAGATCAGTTATATTGAAAATCTACAATCTATAAGGTTTATAGATAATTTAAAAATCGTTATTTAAACCACAATATAATGCAACAAATGAAATGTAAAAATGTTTAATTTTGAGTAACAGATGTAAAAAAAAAGTAAAAAAGGTCCCAAATTTCATTAATGTCCATTGGAAAAAACGCAAATGAAAAAAAGAAAGAATGTAAAACAAAGAAAAGTATACTTGGTGAAGCAAGAAATATTTTCTTTTTAATTTTATATGTTTAAAGGTTAAAATTCTTTGTAAGTTTTAAATTACATTTTTTGTAAGATTCGAACCCTTATCTTCGTTACATTTGAGTGATTTCTCATTGTGGTAAGTTAAAAGTAATCACTTTTCGTTTTAAAAATAATACATAAAAAAACTCCATAGTTCAGAACTGAAAGTATAACAATAAAAACAGAAAATTAGATTTTCGAATAGATTTCCGTAAAGTTTTAGTTCATAAAATTAAATAATTTTTTCGTTTACCATAAAATAAATTGATTTTTAAAATCTCTTTATATTGCATTGTACTAAAATTACTTCATTTTACAATTTCTAAAAAAGGTTAAGACTTTCAATTGAACGGATTTGAGTTTTAAAATGTTTATGTTTATCATTTTTATTTTGCTTATTTTATAAGTCAGTTAGTAAAATCTTTCTCGCAGAAAAAAAAAATAAAAAACACATTTTAAAAGTATTAAACTTGAAGCAAGGCTTTATTTCCCTCAAATATTTTAAACATTTAATTAGATTATTCAACTTTCTCTAAGAATCACGAATTTTATGAATTATTCTGCCTAGATGGAAATTATTAAAGTAAATATTGATTTCTCAATATTTACATATTTTCATGAGCCCACACGATTCGGAAATGAGAAACTTATAGAACATAAAAAATAATATTACAAACGTTTTTATTTTCGCAAAATTGTGAATTTTTTTCCTCTTAGCATTTTGTTACATTTTCTCACCATACTCAATTTACCCACTGGCTAGAGCTTTCAAATTTTACCTAAAGTTCTCTACGAAATGATAATACAAGTTCTAAAGTAGACTGAAAGTTCTACTTTTATATGCTTAAAATAGAATTATTTATAACAATATTGTCTCTGAAATGGATCCTCATTCAGAATTTTGACTGTTGTCTGACAAACTTAATTCGGAACTGGAACTCTACGCCTTCTGAAATACGATTTTACCACGATTTATACGTTACTGCTACAAACCAAACTCATTTCCAAATAGAATTTATCATCAAGCAAAATTTTGGCCACTTTACTGCTAGCTAGAGTGATCAAATTTCAAATGGAGATATGTGCCTTATGGAAATACAAGTCATAATTGTTTTCTAAATATTTAGGTAAAATTTATTTCAGTTTTATAGCATATCTAAATTTCGTCCACTTTCCGATGTAAGAAAACTAAGAGACACAGAACTAAAAGCGAAAATTTAATAATAAAATTTAATGAAAATTTTATGAACTTTATTAAAACTTTGTTAGTCATTTTATTTAAATGACTGAAAAGGAGAAAATAACTGTCACTCTTTAAAAAAAAAAAAAAAAAAAAAAAAAAAACAACGTTCGATTCATCACTTTTGTAATGAACTTCTGTCACCACCGAAATTTCTCCCCATCTTTCGAATGTGATGCTCTCTGTTTCAAGTGCGACAATGAAAAGGTGGTACTTTTCTTATCTTTAGTTGAATTTTAAAAAAAAATTTAAATATTTTTGTTTTATTTTATTATTTCAATGATTATTTTAAATAAAATTTATTTAATTTTCTTAACTCGATTTAAATATTTAGTTATTTTTGTTGAAGAACTTTCTTTCTAGTAATCATTAAAATAAGTTATGAACTTTTTTTAAAGTTAAAAATAAATTACGGAGAAAAAGTTTTGCTCAAGCTTGTATCTTTAAACGAGAAAGTATTTTTGAAGTGCAACAAACTATTTAGCAAGTTTTCACAGAAAAATATAATTAGAATACCAGCAGTTTACCATTTATTAAGCAGTTCATGGAAACAAGTTGTTGTTTTTTCTTCTGAATCCCTTTTTATTTCTAAAATTCGTCAGAATACCGATCCTCAAATTAAGTCACGTACGAATCTGACAAAATATATAAACATGAGATAGTTAAAAGAAAAATATTGTTATCCAGATTAATTTATGATACAAAGTTTTAAAATAAATGTTTATTGATTTAAATTAATTTATGAGTCAAAATTTTTGAAGTATAACAGAAGTGAAAGTAGTTATTTTTTCAAACTAAAGTAATAAAATTTTTTATTGCATTATACATTTTAACAGTAACTTAAAACGATTTCGTAATGTATGTAAAGTTAAAATACAAAAAAAATACGAAAAAAATATGTTTTAAAAGAAGAGTAAAAATTATTACTGAATAAAATGTTTTCAAAAAGATTAAGAAAGATTAAATGTTTCAAAAAGATTAAAAATTAAGAAAATAAAAAAATATTCAAAAGCTGGAAAACAAAATAAGGAAAATTTTTAATCTATACATATTATATATATGTATAGATAATATGTATAGATATTTAATCTACATACATACATACATATATATATATATATATATATATATATATATATATATATATATATATATATATATATATATATATATATATATATATATAAACAATTTAAGGTTTAAGGTTCCTCTTTGTCCATAATATTCTCTGTATTCCTGACTATTTGAACTTTTTTAAAGTACACTGTAAAAAATTCTGAATCCAATGACGGTACAAAGTACTGGCACTTTCGCTGCGTCATCCATAAAATCCATTTTTACTGTAAAACATTATAATATAATTGTTTCGGTAATATTTATTTAATTAGAGTGATTCAGTGATTTTAAAGTTATTATTACTGTAAAAATTACAGTATGTCAGATTTTTTGTTTCCTAACATGTTCCGGAAAAAATGGATTTTATGATAAAAGTACCGGCACCCTGAGTCCGGTACTTTTTACTGTACAGTGCAAAAACGCTTTGTCAAACAATCTTGCATTCATATCTGACTTCGAAGTGTCCAAACCTCTATGGTGATCAAGAAATTTTTAATGACCGACTTCTAATAACATGGAATGAATTTTAAAGAATTAATTTTGCTACCAAAGAAAAAATTTCGTCGACCTTTAGGAGTCATGTATATGTTTTTTTTTCCCTTCAAGTATTAATAATGTAATGATAGTGCTACCAGTTTTTATTTTTGCGCAAAGCACACTTATTTTTACTCTCCTACGGTTGAGATTTCTGCAGAATATTTTTCAAATGGCATTGAACTAAGCAGAAAAAATTCTAAACAAATAGAATTTTAATAACACATTACATTTAGAACTTTTAAAAATCATTTGCTTATCTGACATTTTGCAAATTTGATGCAGTGGTACACAAAATTCTTTTCGTTCTAATTTATTTAAATATCAATACATTACTTTTGCGACCCCACGGAAAATAATTTTTTGAAACTGCGGAAATTCCGTAGTTGCTGGAGGGTATGGAGCAGAAGATACCTTTTTCTACCTAATTTTCTTTCTTTTTTTTCTCTCTGAATTTTACATTTGGTAAATTCAATTTGCGACAAAAAAATTTAAAAAAAGTTTCATTTTAAAACAAATTAAAAAAAACTTTAAATATCCTAAATGTGCAATTTGTTAGACTTAATCATAATAGAAGGAAACGAAAAACTCAATTTAATTTTTATAAAAAGAAGAAAAACGTAAAGGTTTATTAAATTTTGTAGAACGTGATGAAAAAGACATTAGAAACCTCTTCTTGAGTTAGATGGGAAAACTCTATCCTTCTCGTATCGTCTTTTTTTGTTTAAAAAATCGTTTTCTTAAACTTTTTCGAAAGCTTAAAAAAAAGATTGTTCAATTAAGTACTGAAAACAATTCTCTTTAAAGAAGATCAAATCGCAGAAAACACTCATGTTTATGTGAGTGTATATAGTCTGTGCCCACTCTTATTTATTAAAACTAGTAAAATAGATTAGACTTAATGTAAAACTTAAAGAAGTATTTGAGAATCTCTTTCATATTAACTTTTTTTTCCTTTTTAAGTTTACTTCATTTAAACAATTTATTTTGATATTTTAGAAAAATATTGTTCTGCTGCATGCATTTTTTTCTCTAGTGAAAAATAAAAGGGTGATTATTAACTTTAAAACTGTATTTATGATTTGATATTTAGTTGTAGATACATAGACTAGATAAAGATCTGGTACAAAATCACAAAAATATCATCTAAGCGAAATTAAGTTCGAGAACCATAATTTTTATTCATCTCTTCTTTTTTTTAATAAAATATGGTTAAAAATACAATTTTTGGGTTATGATAGTAATTATTTGCATGTTGCACACTAATCTTTTTAAAAAAATTTTCCTTTAATATTTTTCTTTTAATTTTGCAAAATGTAAACATTTCAGAGTCATTAAAAGTAGTATGTCGGCCTGCTTCGTCGTCTAATATGTCGGTAATAAGGCAGTGTATAGTACTAAGGAATAATATTAAGGAACGATATTCTTAAAGAATACTTTGTTCTAAAATTGAATGAGACTTAATATTTATTGTTTTTTAATAAGTCAGTGCGTAGAACTAAGGAATAATATTAAGGAACGATATCCTTTATGTTATGTGTTGGTAATAAGTCAATATGTCTAACATGTCGGCAATAAGTCAGTGCATAGTACTAAGGAATAACATTAAGGAACGATATTCTTAAAGAATACTTTGTTCTAAAATTGAATGAGACTTAATATTTATTGTTTTTTAATAAGTCAGTGCGTAGAACTAAGGAATAATATTAAGGAACGATATCCTTTATGTTATATGTTGGTAATAAGTCAATATGTCTAACATGTCGGCAATAAGTCAGTGCATAGTACTAAGGAATAACATTAAGGAACGATATTCTTAAAGAATACTTTGTTCTAAAATTGAATGAGACTTAATATTTATTGTTTTTTAATAAGTCAGTGCGTAGAACTAAGGAATAATATTAAGGAACGTTATCCTTTATGTTATATGTTGGTAATAAGTCAATATGTCTAACATGTCGGCAATAAGTCAGTGCATAGTACTAAGGAATAACATTAAGGAACGATATTCTTAAAGAATACTTTGTTCTAAAATTGAATGAGACTTAATATTTATTGTTTTTTAATAAGTCAGTGCGTAGAACTAAGGAATAATATTAAGGAACGATATCCTTTATGTTATATGTTGGTAATAAGTCAATATGTCTAACATGTCGGCAATAAGTCAGTGCATAGTACTAAGGAATAACATTAAGGAACGATATTCTTAAAGAATACTTTGTTCTAAAATTGAATGAGACTTAATATTTATTGTTTTTTAATAAGTCAGTGCGTAGAACTAAGGAATAATATTAAGGAACGATATCCTTTATGTTATATGATGGTAATAAGTCAATATGTCTAACATGTCGGCAATAAGTCAGTGCATAGTACTAAGGAATAACATTAAGGAACGATATTCTTACAGAATACTTTGTTCTAAAATTGAATGAGACTTAATATTTATTGTTTTTTAATAAGTCAGTGAGTAGAACTAAGGAATAATATTAAGGAACGATATCCTTTATGTTATATGTTGGTAATAAGTCAATATGTCTAACATGTCGGCAATAAGTCAGTGCATAGTACTAAGGAATAACATTAAGGAACGATATTCTTAAAGAATACTTTGTTCTAAAATTGAATGAGACTTAATATTTATTGTTTTTTAATAAGTCAGTGCTTAGAACTAGCGAATAACATTAAGGAACGATATCCTTAAAGAATACTTTTTTCTAAAATTGAATTAGATTTAATATTAATTGTTTCTTTAATTACAGATTACCTAATAAAAACAGTTAATCCTTAAATAATCAATTATAATTTGCCAAACTAATTATATTGTTCCACATGACACAGTTTTTATGCATAGCTTTATACTTATTGACGCTCTATTTTGAAATAAAACACAAAAATGAGTTTCTCTAAAAATTTTTACATCAAATTATATTCATCTACATGAATACAATTACAAAGCATTTCAATACTAGTAACATAGACCAATTTTAAATCAGGACCAATAAAAATATTGTATAGCTCGTTATTATCTAAATTGAAGTGGTTGCGAAATATGCAATTATACTTCAAATTGCTTTGATGAAAAGTTTGCTACCACTTGAATATTTTTGGTATATAATATTGAGTATATTTTATATTAAATTCGTAGTCGTTCAAATTCGTAGCCTTGAAATTTTGAACCCAATCCCAATATTGCTTACCAGTCAACTCCCAATCACCACTCTTTCCGTCGGAAATATTGCCATGTGCATTTAATTATTTTATTCATAAATATGGAATTATCACGAATATTTTATGATATTCAGAAAATTACTTTATATCACTCTTGTTTCGTAAAATTTTTCGTTATTTTAGAAAAAAAAAATTGGGTTGTTTATCATAATCTGAAAATGCTTTAAAATAAACCATCAATTTTAATATCAAAGATTCTTTTTTTAAATCATTAAAAAATTTTGATTTTCGAAAAAGTGGCCACTTGTTTAACACGTTGAATGCCACGCTAATATTATATGGCTTGCCCGTCTGGCCAAACGGCAAATAACTAAAAACTAAATTCGCAAATATTAGACAGTTTGCTAGTTTTTCAAAAGGTTTAGCATGACATATCTGAAAAAAGTGGTGAATTATATAAGCCTACGAATTGTTTAGAAATAGTGGATCTACTAAATTGAATTTATTAAACCAAGAATCACAATTAATAAACTACCACTTGAAAATATTTATTCGCTGTCCGGAGCAAGTTGGCATCTCTGTGTATATAGATAAAACTATTTTTGTGTGTTCTATATTTTTTTATTTTATAACCGTCGTTGAACAGCCGACCCAATTTCATGGGTTTACGACTACTAATGTTCAACTCCGTAGCCTTGTAATTTTGAACCCAACACAGAAGACAAGGAAACTCCTGGATCAGTACCCCCAGAGGTATTGATTTGTTATGGGAACATGGAGGACTTTGAGACTCGACAGATTTAACGTGCATCAGTCACCATTTACAACACGGGGAGTCTTCGGCCGGCGAGGATCGAACCCACGACCTCTTGGACACGAGCCCAGCGCCCTACCGACCAGGCTATCCCGGCCCTTGTTTTCTATATTTTATTTTATAACCGTCGTTGAACAGCCGACCCAACTTAATGGGTTTACGGCTACTAATGTTCAACTCCATAGCCTTGTAATTTTGAACCCAATCCAGAAGACAAGGGAACTCCTGGATCGAGTATTGGGAGAAATTTGCCTTCGTGGAGGACTTTTTGATGGAGCTAACCCGCATTTGCGTTACATATAGAGGAACACCACGAGAATCTCCCACGGTTAGCCTGACGGCAAGGGGACTCTAACCCATGATCCGTCTACCACTGAGGATATTTCACGTCAGCACTGTGGTCAGTGCAAGCCGGATGCGGAATTCGTATCGACTGGGATTCGAACCCGGTTCGCCTCATTGGAAGGCGAACGCTCTATCCCCTGAGTCATCGCGGCTCTTTTCTATATATTTTTATTTTTTTTTATTTTATAATTTTATAACCGTCGTTGAACAGCCGACCCAACTTAATGGGTTTACGGCTACTAATGTTCAACTCCGTAGCCTTGTAATTTTGAACCCAATCCAGAAGACAAGGGAACTCCTGGATCGAGTATTGGGAGAAATTTGCCTTCGTGGAGGACTTTTTGATGGAGCTAACCCGCATTTGCGTTACATGGAGAGGAAGACCACGAGAACCTCCCACGGTTAGCCTGGCGGCAAGGGGACTCTAACCCATGATCCGTCTACCACTGAGGATATTTCACGTCAGCACTGTGGTCAGTGCAAGCCGGATGCGGAATTCGTATCGACAGGGATTCGAACCCGGTTCGCCTCATTGGAAGGCGAACGCTCTATCCCCTGAGCCCTATATTGCATTAATTTCTTCAAACCATTTTAGTAACGATAATAATATTAAAAATTTACTCGAATTATGTGTTTCTAATAATCTTTTGCTTCGCCAGTCATCGGCGACCCCCGTGGTGCTACGAACAAACTCAGTGCCGGTCACCGATGATCCCCATGGCATTCAACGTGGTAAGAATCTTACAGTACCACTGACTAGTAACAAAGTTTCTTCAGTTTGAGTTTGCCCTATACTATTTAGCTATTTAGCTAGCAACTAATTTTATGACGTTTTTTTTTTGTTTTTTTTTTAATTCTTTTTTAAGTGTCTGACATGTTGCCTGCATGGAAATCTCAATATGTTTCCACAGAAACTTATAAGAAACACCTAACAGCACAATTTAAAGAAGTGGCTCAACATTGCTTTGCCTCAAGTCTAAAACATATATTTTTTTACTAGAAAAAAAACTAATTTTTTTTCATCATTACAACAATAAAAACCAAACATCAATGGTTAAAGATTTATTAGAGAAGGAGTCATTTACGAACGATGATTCAAAAATTTCCTTTTCCGAAATCTCCGCAATACAGAACATCAACTATTCATAAGCTATAAAATAAGATCCCACGAGTAAAACCAGAATGTACGAGTTTTCACCATCCTCTCTGAAGAGTTTCACAACGATAGTTTGGTGCATGACGTAAGAGATTGACGTCCATATGTACGACAAATATCATTCATACTCTGATAGGAAATGGAAGCTCAGTCCAGGTAGGTGCTAAAATCGTGCACATTAAAGTAAAAGACACCAGACAAGGTACAATGATCTTTCTCAGAAGAAAATTTAAGATCCTATTGTCTTTGTAATTTTTTTCCATGAATGAGACACAGCACACTAAAACGTGCCCAGTAAGGCACATAAAACTACGTGAATCATTTATTTTATGATTCATGTGCATGATACCTCATTTCGCCATAATTCAATTCAGATTAATTCACTTCTGATTACTCTTGAAGAGTTAAGAAATCTTAGCATTAAATTAGTTTACTGAGTTGTAATTATTAAGTAGCAGTTTATCACAATAGTGGAGAATGTTAAATATATTAGAGCACGCAAATATCCAATTCAGATTCTCCATATATCTTTATTCACAATAATTAAATTCAGATTCGCCATATTCCTGTATTCGCCAGAATTCAATTCAGATTAATTCTCTTCAGATTACTCTTGAGGAGTTAACACTAGAAAGACTGAAATTTAGTATATACCTATATTGCCCAAAAGCAGTCAAAATGAAAGGATGGTGAAAGAATAAAGAAATTTGTTTAAAATTAATTTTTTAATATTATTTGCAATTATATAACAAGTTATTAGTAAATATTAACAACAAAAAAATTATATGTTGTACCAAAGGTCACAAAATTCTAAGAAATTGCGTCATTATATGCACCATTGTTTTTCTAATTGAAACTAAAAAGCAGTCAAAATGACTTCCTTAGGCAATCTAGTGTTAAGAAATCTTAACATTAAATTAGTTTACTGTGTTGTAATTATGAAGTAGCAGTTTACCACAATAGTGAAGAAATTTCAATATACTAAATAACGCAAATATTCATTTCAGATTCGCAATATTCCTTTATTCGCCATAATTCAATTCAAATTCTGATCTTGAGAAATTCAGAGATCTTAACATCAAATTAACTTACTGAGTTATAATTATTAAGTAGCATTTTATCGCACTACTGGAGAATTTTAAATATACTAGACCACGCTAATATTCAAATACCAACTCTTTTTACTGAAGATTTTTTTCCATTTGAAAATCAGTTTAATAAATATGATCTTAATGGACTTAACGGCATATAAACAGTTTTAAAATACAAATTAAAGATACAATAATCAAGCTGAGATCTTAATAAATGCTAATGAAATTAGAAGAATTTTTGAAAAAACTGAATTTTAACAGTTGTTTCACTAACAATAAGCCTTTCTCTAAAATGGTTGAAGTTAACAGCTATGGTGAAGGTTTTATTTCAAACTGACTTGATCAAAATCCCTTTAAAACTAATTCCGGTTATTGTATTTCGATAAATAAGAAAACTTGGAATATTTTTATAGGCGCGGAAAAGAAATTAGTTCTGGGTTAAATAAAGTACTGTGTCAATAAAGTTAAATAAAGCTCAGAAAATGCCACAAAAACGAACATACAATAGTTTCGGTTCTGCAATGAAGAAAGAGCCTTCCTCAGTCTTGGAAACCAGAAAATGACACTATTTTTGTATTCCGACGTTAAGGAAGATTCTTGATTATACATCGCCTGAAGGTTCTTGACTAAATGAACTGACCGCCATTTCCTTCATAAAAGCATTGTTTTCATTATTGTAAAATAACTCTGTCATCGATGGGAAAAATACGAGATTAGGACAAAATGCACTGCCTGCCATTTCCCTCAAAAGAGCGCTGCTTTCATAATTGCACAATAAGGATCCTGCATTAATGGGTTAAATATGAGATTAAAACAAAATGCACTGCCTGCCCTTTTCCTCAAAAGAGCGCTTTTTACATAATTTTAAGATAAGGAGCCTGCATTAATGGGTAAATATGAGATTAAAACAAAGTGCATTGACTGCCATTTCCCTCAAAAGAGCGCTTTTTTCATAATTGCACAATAAGGATCCTGCATTAATGGGTTAAATATGAGATTAAAACAAAATGCACTGACTGCCATTTCCCTCAAAAGAGAGCTTTTATCATAATTGTAAAAATGAGGAGCCTGCATTAATGGGCTAAATATGAGATTGCAACAAAATGCACTGACCCTCAAAAGAGAAATTTTTTTATAATTGTGAGGAGCCTGCATTAATAGGATAAATACGAGATTACGACAAAATGCGCTGACTGCCATTTCCCTCAAAAGAGCGCTTTTTTCGTAATTGTAAAATAAGGAGCCTGTATCAATGGGTTAAATATGAGATTGCAACAAATGTATTGACTATCATTTCCCTTATAACGGCACTTTTTTCATAATTATAAATTAACGAGTCTAGCATTAATGGGTTTTAGCTTTCACTTCAAATATGAAACTGAATTCTCGTTTAAATGTATTTATTTCAAAATATTAAGCATAGACTACAAACTTAGAAAACTAAAAAAAATGTATTTTATTGTCACTTTCTAAATTTTTAGAGCACTGTAAAATTTTAAAAAAAGGCTGACATTAATGGGTTAAATATGAGAGTATGACTAGCTGTTCTTCTAAACATACTAAAAAAAAAATTTTTTAAAATTTATTATTGAATGCTAAAACATTTCAATCAAAATATGTGATGCATTAATGTTAATAAAAAGAAAGAAAAAAGTTATTGTGATGCCATAATTGGCATTACATATTTCCTTTTAATTTTTTAAATCATCCTTAATGCAATTTTAATTAAATTAACACAATTATGTAATTTTTAATACATTTTTAAAAAGAAAATATAAATATTTTATGCTCTTCTTAAAAATCAATGTTACGGCAAACTTTTAAATTCAATGCAAATGTAAAACTTATTCATTCACTGTCACGAATCGAACAATCTATTTTTGACTCTTTATTCCATAAGCTACTTTATTTCTCATACCACAAAAATGTTTCAGATACAGGGTTACATTATTTCTCATGGCTTTTTTGGCGATTAAGCTATTACCAATTTATTTATAATTTAAAATAATTTACTCGAGGTTGGCTTTGTTTTTAGCTATTTTATCTTTCGATTAATTGCCAACTACGGATATCTTCTTATGCACCTGATTGTCCGTGGGGAACATTTCAATCACTTTTGATTTCAAATTCTTGGCGTTGAGACATGGGTTCCCCCCCCCCCCCCAATCCAACCGTTATAAAAAAAATTTACTAAAAAACATTTCATCATGTTCGAAGATGCATCTATTAATCTTTACTATAGACCTAGTTCCTTTGTTTAAATGTATACTGGCCATTGTTACTAAAATAAGGTAATTATTGTTTTGATACATGACTGAACTATCAATTCTTTACACGCGCTATGTACAATATGTATGTACTATGATCTTCCATCATAAATAAAATAGAATAAACTCAATCACAGTTGTATTTAATTAAAATTTCAAAATCACACTAACTTTCGCGCACTTCATAGATTTATTTAAAAAATCAATATGCTGTTCATAAAAGAATTAGAGCTTGCAGAAACAATTTTTTTATCAAACATGGGCGGTTTAACAGACTCGTTGAATATTCGCGCACGCGATGTTTTGATACGAGTACCCATCATCGAGCATAATACCTTCGGACATTATAAATAACAATTTGTTCAGTCCAGTTTCCGGTGTTTGATGGATTACATCCGATATAAAAATTATTTAAAAGAATCAGTTCAAGTAATTAAATATTATGTTATTTACCTGGATGAGGAGGAAAAGTCGTTTCATTTTTTCGACGCAATTATAATAGTGTAAACCTGTACACAATTAACAAAAAGTTTCAGAATTATGACATTATAGTAACCAATGGCATGTATTAAAAGACTTTTTTTATGATTAAAGTTCACTCATAACTTTATGAATAGCACAGGAATGAATAAATTTTTTGATTTTGTTTTCTGCTGCCTGAGATTTTTTAACTGATCCTTTGATTAACCGGTTCCTCTCTTCAAGCTACAGTTTTTTTTTAAATGACAGTTTTAGTCTATTTTTTTGTCAAAATGTTCAAGATTAAAAATGTTTTACTTGACAGGTGATCGCACAAATGCTTCCACAAACTTCTAAGGGGGCACATCAGGATAGAAATTGCATAGGAATCCATGCGAGGAAATGTCGTCATAAATCGCTAGGGGCTCTTTTCTATAATGAACTGTTTCTTCGTGTGCTTCTGAGCCGGTCATAATAAGTGAACGTCCCCAGTACATTTCCCATGGTATTTCCGGGCTGCGGTTCCCATTCAATTTTAACCCTGATTATATGCCCTAACTTCCCCAGAAGTCTGTCGCAACATTTCGTAAACCCCTGTTATTTATAACCTTTTCAAACTTCTATATTAGTTTTTTAAATAAATAGTTATTCTATGAAATAACTGAATTATACACTTTAACAGTAACATATATACATAATTAATTTTTATGAAGTCGTGGTCAAAAATATTTGAAGATAAACGTATAAAACCAATTATTATATCGAGTAGTGGTTCCCAATTTTTTTTTTCCAGTATGGAACCTTAAATAATCGATCATGTTTTGGCAGAAGCCCGAGACTTAATAAACCAATTTATAAATAAATAAAAAGACTTGATGATTGAAATTTAATCAATTATTTTGAAAATATTTAATGAGTGATTCTAAGGCCGGGATAGCCTGGTCGGTAGGGCGCTGGGCCCATGTCCAAGAGGTCGTGGGTTCGATCCTCGCCGGCCGAAGACTCCCCGTGTAGGAAATGGTGACTGATGCACGTTAAATCTGTCGAGTCTCAAAGTCCTCCATGTTCCCATAACAAATCAATACCTCTGAGGGTACTGATCCAGGAGTTCCCTTGTCTTCTGGATTGGTTCGAAATTACAAGGCTACGGAGTTGAACATTAGTAGTCGTGAACCCATGAAATTGGGTTGGCTGTTCAACGACGGTTATAAAATAAAAAATATAAAATGAGTGATTCTAGAGTCAGGGAATAGAGCATTCGCCTTCCAACGAAGCGAACTGGGGTCGAATTCCAGCGATGGCTGATCGATACGAATTCCGCACCCGGCTAGCACCGACCACGGTGCTGAAGTGAAATATCCTCAGTGGTAGATGGATCATGGGTTAGAGTTCTCTTGAAGTCAGGCTAACCATGGGAGGGTTTCGTGATTTTAATGCTTGTAACGCAAATGCGGATTAGTTCCATCAAAAAATGCTCCACGAGGAATAATTTCATCCAATACTTAATCCAGGAGTTCCGTTGTCTTCTGGACTCTGTTAAAAATTACCAGGTCTACGGAGCTGAACATTAGTCGTCGTAAACCCAACATTTGGTTTGGCTGTTCAACGACGGTTATAAAATAAAATAAAATAAGTGGAAAAGAATGAATTTCTTTTGTCTTTTATCAATATAATCATATTGGACAGTTAAATTCACTGAATATACATGAGTTATAAGTTGGTTTTCAATGAAATAAAAACGAAAAGGGACCGAAATAAACATTGAGAATGATTATTAGAGAGGCATATTGGTTATTGCTGAATTTCGTTATTTTTATCTCAAGCACAATTCTACTGCAATTTTTCATAATTGTGTCCTTTTCATTATCATTCAATATATTGAGATTAGAATTTTTTTTAAATTTTGCTTTCTTTCTTCAGAAGCATTTTAATTCAACAATTTCATAAAAATAACGAAAATATTAAATAAATAATGGGTAATTAATCGGATGTTAATTTAATTACAGGTTTCTAAAATCATAACTGGTAAAAAAAAAAGTCCTAATTCTTAGACCCGATGTGACTTTTCCACAGAATCTACGGTTCTACGAAACGTGATCTGGGAACTTGTTGATATAAAGGAAAAAAAATTTTGCTACCCCTTTAAATATAAAATAATATATTTCTGAAAATCAGGAACAGTTGGCAATTGTGTATTGATAATAAGATAGTTTTCAGGTTCTCTTTTTGACAGTTACTGTATGCATGCACGGTTAATTAAATAAGCTTTCATTTGTATTAATATGTAATTATTACTATCGGTTTTAAGAGATGAATATGCTTAAATTACTTCCTTTCATCAAATGACAAAGAGTAATCTCTAGCGATATTTATGCATTTATTAAAATGGTTCAGCTTTCATCTAGTTTTACATAAAAGATAAAGATCCTCTAGTGTATTTCAGACATCATTTGACCCAAAATTCCTAGACATAAGAAGCGCATTTGTCTATAAAAAAAAATCTCTGCGAAACTCGTTAACATCAGATATATATCCAAATAGACACTTTAAAGAAACAATTACTCGGTTTTCGCGTTAATGTAAAACAAGAACCACTCCTTCAGAACCAAACCCACGAAATAACGTCTATAAACTTACCGGAAGGTGAGATACAGGTGTACACCCTATCGCTTTAGAATGTTTTAAATTGTAACAAAGAACCCTGTTATCAATATCAAATGTGAAGCCTTTTCCGTAGTTACTTTATACCCGATCCCTTAATTCGAAGAGGTTGATTAATGTATTCCATGTTCCCAAATGAGAAATTAGAGTTCAACGCGTGCTAGAGAGGGATGGTAATAGAATTACATGTAACTTACACGCTCATCCTATTACTGTCATTCCAGCCATTTTGATCTTTCCCACCGTTCAAACCTCGATTTATTCCGATGCTTAAGGAAGTGGAAGAAATTCGATTAGAACATTTCTCGTGATCCTTTTGGTCAGTGTTTTCGAAAAAGAATCAATCCCGATTTGGTGTTATGACTGTTATTTTCTTGTTTATTTCAATTTCTTCTACCGCACCTCAGGATGGTAGATAAGTATTTCGCCTTTTGCAGTTGGTGTTGATGACTGTTTATGCAAATGGAATTCGAACTTTTTTTTATGAACTCAAATGTTCTTGAATCAAGAGATGCGCTCAAAAGATAAGTACAGATCTATGGAAATTGCCCTCTAATATGGAGGAATGAACTGTAGTTGCCTGGCTACGCCCCTGTTGGACGATACGATAAAATTAGGGGCAAAACGCATATTCAGTGTCTAGAAAAACAATTGTTATGAAAACTTAGCTGGACTATCAAATGTGTTTGGGATTTTGTAATGTCATTATTATGGTTTTTATGCCTTCTTCATTTGAAAGCTTGAACAAGCGAGATATTTTCTTCACAAAATATGCCATTGCAGTCCTTTGTAATTCTAATATCAACCGCTCCTCGTAATTTCAGTTTAAGCTGTTTTTGTTTGATATTTCAAGTTTATAAAGAACTAAACGGATGTGTTTTTTAAGAAAACTAAGCGAGAATACGTCTACGTTTTTTTCTATAATAAATAATTTTATAAGTATACTAGTTATGAAGGAAAATAGTTAATGTTAAAAATAAGTTTTTGCTCATTTATAGCGTATTTGTGATTAGTTTAGAAATTATATTATTGTTATGACTCTGACAAAACATTTATGGTATACATTATATTAAACTTTTAAATAGTGTGTTGTACTCATATTTTTATCTTCATGCATTTTCAAGTTTATAATGCTGCATCAGATTTATTTGTGGAATTGCAGAGAAAAGTAAAACAAATATTTAAAAAAAAAAATTGAAGACAAAATTCAGTTTAACTTAAAATTGGTCTCATTACATTAACAGTTTCTCTTCCATAACTTAAGAAGGAATGCCAAGCTACTTTGCTCTTTGCAAAACATCGTAGAAAGTGGTAGAGAATTAAAAAGAAAAAATTGCATAACTTTGATTAATTTAGCCAACTCTTTAAAATGATACAAACTGCGATAAATGGGACAAAGCAGTGTTGTTTATGTAGCTCCGAACTTTTGATTTGTAATGGTACGTAAAATAAATTCAAATTGAAATCACAAAAGTATTAATCATACATCAAAACAAAACACTTTCAACTAGTTGAAAAAAATTTACCACAAATCGAAGCAAGTTGGCATCTCTTCTTACGCTTTCATCCTCTCTAATTCAGGGCCCGACTTAGCCTAATTGGGACCGGGGGCAAAAACTTCTTTTAACTTTGTCATCTAGATGCAAAAAATTCATATCCTTGCTGACATTAGACGGAATTCTGCTAAATTTTCTTGATAAACTACCACTTTTAAATATAGATTTGTTGTCCGGAGCAAGTTGGCATCTCTGCTTTTATAAAAAGTGAGTCCGCAGTCCCCGCCTTTCAGAACTTGTGAACTTAATACATTAAATACAAATATTTTACCACACGCTCTCAGGGCCCGACTTAGCCTAATTCACTTTTGCAGTAATGAAGAACCTAACTTTATGGAAGTATTTAAATTTTTCACCTCATTAAAAATAACAAGAAAAATGACTAGAACCTAAAATAGCTATAAAGTCCACCCCCTCCAATGGTCAGGCGAAATGTCATTCTGTCCTTGTTATTGATTTTCTTACAATTCTATGTCCATCATGCCAAATGCATTTTTCTGATTGTTAACTTTCTCATCTAACTGTAAAAAATTCATATCCTTGCTGACATTAGGGCAGAATTCGGTAAAAATTTCACAATTACGATGGCTCAATTAAGCCTATCAGAAGCCTGTATTTTTGTAAGAATATCGCATTTTGCGAAATGTAAAAATGCAGGCTTTTGATGGGCCAAATTTGTCCATCATAGTTGTGAAATTTAAGCTGAATTCCGCCCTAGAAAGCTATGGATTTACGAAATATAGTTTGTGTTCATATGATAGATTAATGAAGAAGCTGACATAAAACTGACGGATTTTACTTTGTACTGATATTTTGTTTTAAAAAAAGTTCATTAAAGAAGGAAATGTAATATAGACTCTTCTATTTGGGGGCCTCCTTAGATGTGGGGGCCCGGGGCGGCTGCCCCGTATGCCCCTGCCTTAGGCTCTGCTACAGATTAATTAAAATATTTAAGGTGTTACTGATTAATACTACTGCTACTGGGTGGATAGCTATATGCCTTTCATGACAGTAACCATTAAAAATATATTTAGATGGATGATTTGTGGTTAAATTAATGATTCTTAAATTAATTTGATTAAGCTAAAAGAGTATTCAAAAAAGTTCACTTGTCCTCGCATGATTCGATTCTAATAAGGCACTTGCATTTTATTTACTAGAACAATTATGCTGCTGTTTAATATCCTCCTTTGGAAGGTTAACGGTTGCTGTTATGTAACGATTCGTGTTGCTGTAAACTTTATAAGTTTTATTTATAACCATACTCGATAAGAACGAGTTTAGACGATTTTGCGATTTTAGTTAGTTTTATTTTTGCATAATAGTTAAAGTGGTTGTAAAAGAGCTATGGGTGGTAGCGAAGTTTTCACGATTTAGCTAGTTCTTTAGGGTTCGTATGCACTTTAAAAAAAGCGTTCATAGAATTTGAAAATATTTTACTTGAAACTTCAAATTCTCAAGTTCCAGGTTAAAATATATTTGCTGAGACTAACTAAAATACTTTGCAACTTACAAACATAGTAAAATATATTTTTTTTCTCTTCATATTATTACTATTTTAAAATTTTTTTCACAGCGTGTCCGAACACTTTATTTAATACAATAAAACGAGGCTACTAAGTCTTTCATGCAAAGTTATTTATAGTCGCGGAGGTCGATTCTTTTTTAAAAATCATGATATTTGTTGAATTTTTGCTACCACTAGGAAGATTTTCCTGAGTAAAAGAAAAAGTTGGCAGCTATATGCTATCACAGGGTTCCCAAGGTCGGGAAAATTTTTAGGCAAAGCGAAACTATCAATAAACATTTCATTTAAAGGAAAAAATATATATGGGTACAAAAAATAACTCGGGATTAATTTCTTATTTCTCCATTGAAAAATAAATTTAAGTATTTTTCAGTAGTCATGAAAAATTTTAGCTACCACCATTTATTTTTTCCAGGTCGTGGGAATCCTGTATCAGGGATGACAATTGCTCCACTTTCTGCAAAATTTTTAATGAATTGGTAGCGAATTAAATAGTAAAACTTGTAGGATAAGGACTCTTTAAAAGTGTCATCACGAGATAAATGCAATTAAGTAACTGCATTTCGTATGATACTTTGAATTTTGGTATATAGTGTTGTAAAAATTACTTAAAATGAAAAATACAAAACTAAAAATTACTTAAATTTCGTTACCATACGAAAATATTTTTTACAAAGCGGAGCAAGTTTGCATCTCTATGCTCTACGTGTTGCTCACAGGGGTGAAATCGAGACAGAAAAGGAGGAAAGGCTAGTTTTCCGGAAAAATAAATCTTTTCATCTAACTAATTAACTATATCTAATCTTCCACGGATACAAAGCGGTTTTATATACATGCTATAATTGTAAAAAAAAAAAAACATCTTGGTAGTTACCGTCGTTTTATTTTTCTCAAAATAAAAAAATTATAGAATAAAATGTCTTTCTAACCAGTTTTTGCTTTTTTCCGCTTCGATATATAAAGGCTTTCTTCCCTGGTTACTCACACTATTACAGTTAAAAGTATTAGAAGAAATTTGCCTTCGTGGAGTGATTATGGAACTAACCCGCATTTGAATTACATGGAGAGGAAACCTCCCCCGTTTAGCACGACGGCAAGGAGATTCTAACCCATGAATCGTTTTATTACTGACGATATTTTACGTCAGCCCAGCGGATTCGAACCTAGGTCACTTCATTGGTAGGCGAGCGCTGTATCCCCTAAGGCACCACGGCTCTTAATATCGACATCTGCCGGTGTTAGAGGGAAATAGGTGAAATTTAACAAAAATGTTTTCTTAAACATTTCTCATCAGTACATGCTGCATATCGCAATTTACGAAGAGAGAAATGATGAAATTCAATAAAAAGTACTTTCTTTAACATTCACCATTTGTGAATGCTGAATATCGACATTTACCGGTGTAAGAGTGGAAAAAAATGTTTTAGCAAAAATATTTTCTTGAACATTTACCATCTGCGCATGCTGTCATATATAGCTCCTAAGTCACTACTGCTCTTAATGTCAATATTTGCCGGTGTTAGAATGAAATGGTGAAATTTACATAAAATAGTTTCTTCAACAGGCACCATCTTGGCATGCTGAATTGCGACATTTGCCTGTGTAAGAAAGATATGTTTAAATTTAAAGAAATTATTTTCCTCAACATTAACCATAGTGCATGTTAAATTTAGAAATTTTTTAATTCAAAAGAAATAGTGGCATTTAACAAATATTTTAAACATTCATCAAAGCGACTATATGTTTATTATCCTTCATCATATGTAACATTCACTTTATTGTAGTAAATTACAATGATATAATTCACCCATGCAAAGTGAGCTTAGTTTGGAATCTTCGCCAAATGTTTGGAATCAAATGTTTAGATCAAATTGGAATCAAATGTTTTTAATCCTCGCCAAAAAAAAAAAACAATAAATAAATAAATATACTCTCTTATTTTACACGCTTTAATTTTCTTTACCTGTAGAAAGTGAACTTCCCCGCTAATTCATTTTACCCGCCATATTATCGTGGTCCATTAATATCATAACTTTAACACATTTAAAATTTAATTGTAAATAAAAATATACAAATAAAATAAATCAAACAGCCTAAAAAAATTCCACAAAATGCCAAACCCATGAAACCTTGTGCATCAAACACTGTTCCATTAAATATCACTGTTAAAAACTACCCAATATGTGACATCTACTGTTTGAGAAACAGAAACCGCATCCGCCGCATTAAGAGCTGTTTCTTTTAATGTTTGGTATCTTGTGCTGAATTTTGATCACTACTTCCGGCTTTCTGATTGATTTAAAGTTCATTGAAGTTGTCAAGTTAATGATTCCTTTTTTCATTTCTTTTCATTAGAGCAGAAAAATAAGATATATCTTTTTCGTAAGTCGAGATTTCGGTTGCTACAATTGTATAAATACAAAATATTGTTTTTAAAATTTTAATTCTTAATTTAAATTATTTCTCAGAAACTGTTAATCTCATTCATTTATTCAGTTTTAAGTTTTTGATTCTGCCATGGGCAGTTTTAACATTTGCATAGAGTTAGCATAGAAATGTTTCCATAATGTTGCCGAATCTCTGTATCCATATCTTACAACCTGGCCACGTTTTATATTCCTAATCTTAATCCTAGTCCTTCTATTGAAGGATTCCCGTGGGCTTTGAAAGTTTTAAAAAGTGGTAACTAAAATTAAACACAAGTCGATATTTTAATTTCTGTGTAACCACCGCTAAGAATTGTTGTCCAAAGAAAGTATAGAGGCGTGAAAATTCCAGCTTGCTAAACCATTTAAAATAAAGGGGAATATTAAAATAAGAAATACATTTTAGCATTAACCTAAATTTACTACCACTAAAAAAAAATTTCAAGGACCGTTGGAACCCTGTATTGATCACCTGGGACCACATATTAGTTCACCACATATTAGTTCACCACATACATATATCACCTGGGACCACCCTGTATAGATCACCTGGGACCACATTGATCACCTGGGACCACATCCCTCTTCATCAATATAACTTAACTTATAAATGGAATAAGTGGCGGCTAGTATAATAAAATGTCGGCTTAATTCTAACATAAATAATTACCACATCGTTGCAATTCAAATCTGTCAAATTTTACTCTTACTCGATGTTATCACCTGAAATATGAAAATAAAATATTTTATTTTATAACCGTCGTTGAACAGCCGACCCAATTTCATGGGTTTACAACCACTAATGTTCAACTCCGTAGCCTTGTAATGAAAATAAAATATTTTATTTTATAACCGTCGTTGAACAGCCGACCCAATTTCATGGGGAAAAAAATAAAATATTGTAGAAAATCTATAAAAGTTATTAAAAAATTATGCATTTATATTATGATATTATTAAATTATTCATTATGATATTATTAAATTATGCACTATAAACAGTTGGGAATTAATTTGTGTTGGGAGAACAGTCTATTCAATCTATCGGCAGTATATAATTGTGAAAAAATGAAGTGTTTTTTTATAATGACAAATCTATAGATAAAATATATCATCTCAATTTAAAAGAACGTTTTCTCAGTTCAGAGTCTTTTATTCTCAAATTTACCTCTGATTAACTTCAAAACTATCTATATTTAACTAAAATAACGTTTCCGACTTTTGTTGTAAAGTAAAAGATTTTTTTTTTTTTATTGTTTATACAAATTGAATCTTAAATACAGATTTTTGCGTGCAATAGTTTTTACAAATGCTGTTATTTAAAAATAGAGCTTGTATATAAGAACTAAAAATCAATCATATATAGGAGGTAAAATTTTATGTATACCGGATAAATATTATTGGATCCACAGTAAATTTCCCTCCTAAGCCATTTTATTAATTGTTTTAAATTTAAAATTTCAGATGGATTCCAGATATATTCTGACTGATATTTTCCAATAGATTCTTATTATATTATATTTTATTCTAACTATGCCTTAGGTCTAAAAAATTTCCAAATTCCTAATGTGGTTTATTGGTACAACATACATTTGCAGGCCTGTATGCTTTTAAGCCTTTGTTAAATAGAAGGACAGATAGCGCAATTTTGAGAAGGACATCACGAGGGTGCATTCGGGATTACGGTGGGGTTCGAACCCGTTATCTTCACGTTATAGAGCATTTGGCAGGCAAAACCGCTCTATCAGTCAGTCCTCAACTATCGAATTTCAGTTATCACATCAATTGTATGATGCGATAAAATATAAAAAAAGTATATACAGAGCCGTGATGGATCAGGAGATAGAGCGTTGCTAATGAGGTGAACCGGGTTCGAATCCCAGTGATGGCTGATCGATATTAATTCTGCATCCGACTTGCACCGACCACAGTGTTGACGTAAAATATCCTCAGTGGTAAACGGATTATGGGTTATAGTCCCCTTGCCGTCAGGCTGACCATGGGAGGCTTTCTCGGTTTTCCTCTTCATGTAACGCAGATGTGGGTTAGTTCCATCAAAAAGTTCTCCACGATGGCAAATTTCTCTTAATACTTGATCCAGGAGTTCCCTTGTCTTCCGGATTGGGTTTAAAATTACAAGGTTACGGAGTTGAATATAAGCAGTCGTAAACCCAAAATATTGGGTCGATCGTTCAGCGACCCAATAATAATCGGTTATAAAATAAAATACATATTTTATCATTATGTAATTAGCCAAAAAAAACATCATTTAAATATAAAATATATGTATTTCATTATATAGCGAAATCCCTTTGCAAATGTAAAAGACAGAGGTGTTTTCTCAAATTTAAAATTATAGATAAAAATACGGATGAAAAAAAACCTGAATGTTTATGTAGTTGACCTTTAAAAAAAGAGTTTCCTTTTACACTTCATTTGGAATAAAATTACACTGCAGATGCTGCTAACTGAACATTATTGCACCTTAAAAGCGTCACAACTTTCGAACGCAAAACTCTTCCAATTTTGTTAATTTTTCCCTCTTTTTATGACCAATGAATTTACTTGAAGTTTCCGTGTTGTAAGACTTAAATTTATTTATTTTTTTGCAACTAGAAAAAAAAAAGACAAAAAAACCTTTGAAATAGATCGGCTAATGGTTCCTTTACAAAAGCCATCGGTTTATTTTGCACTTTCCGTGGATGAACCAAGGCCAAACGTCCGACAAATTTCTAAACCGAAGAGGAAAATTGCCGTAATAAAGGAAGTTATTATCGAATTTTGTTAGTTAGTTTAAATGTTTTTAAAAAATAATATGCGTTTACACAATAATTATTGCGGCGTTTTGGAGCACGAGAAATATCGAACGATTGCAATGAAAACTTTTGGTTTTGATCAAAACGCATCCTGTATTTGTTATTTAAGCAAATAATAATAAAGTAAGGACGTTCATTATTTAAAATTAAACTAGATTTATTTTTTGAAAAAAATTGTGAATGTCTACAGCTATAAAAAATTTATTTTAATATAAAATTGAATTTTCACCATTTTTTTTTTTTTTATTTTTTAAATAATTTATTTATTTTCTTTGAAAGAAAAGTCAAACGCTATCATAAAGATCATTCCAAAAAAATAAATAAATAAATAAAAGCAGAAAGTAATAATTATAATTTCTGCGAGAAACTTTTTTTTTCAACTACAAAAACAAATGCTTTTGCTCATTTTTCCAGTTCCATAAAACAAGATACAAAATAAAATGCTAAAACAAATTTAATATTGCTCGGTAACTAGCACTTCATTTAAATTGTTACACCTAACAAATTTAAAATTTCTAATAAGATTTGTTATTTCCTGTTAGAATTTAAATAGAAGGTAATATTATACAAACAAAGTAGAAAGTAGAAGGTTATTTTGCAAGAAAATCATATATTTCATTCTTAGTGCCACGTTTTCATCTTATTTATTTCTATTCCGATTCTTATTTAACTTTAAAATTTAATAAATTGGTGAAGGTAAAAATTGTGATAACTTAAATTAGCTCACTCAGTACATTTATTTAATCTTTGATACAAAGTTCTCATTTTATTTTGGTAAGTATTATAATTATAATGCTTACATGTTCCAAAAAGAAATAAGGCTGTTTAATTTATATATTACTCAAACTCAGCGGCGCGACAGCCCATAGAGGGCCAAGGCCTACTGTGCCCATCTCAGTTTTCTTGACCTTGGGCTCTGGGGTGCAGGAGCAGATGTTCCAGTTAGGTGGTCGGCCGAACGTGAAACCCCCAGTGTTTAGTTCCCAAGCAAGCTTGGTACTCATTTATCGACCCACTGAAGGGATGAAAGGCTGAGTCAACCTTGCCCGGCCCGAGGATAATTTATATATTAAAAAACCTTAAAAAAATTGATAGTAAAACGATATTATACCTACTTTTTGCTTTCAGAAAGAATAAAATATTTCTGCCTTTATATTTCACCTTTATATTTTACGAAAAATACAGGTGAAATATAAAAACGGAACACTCTGAATAACTTTTTATCTAATCGTTGGATTTCCACGTAGTAGACTCAATGGTGGCAATTAGTCAAATCTTTCTTATGATATGAAGTTTTAGATTTACGGCTTTTAACTCAGAAACTATTCGACCTATTGCGCTCAAATTTTTTATTTTGAAAATTACTATTACACTTTTCAAAATAACAAAACAAGTAACTTCAAGTAATTTCATTAATCAACATTTGGTAACATTTTATTTTGAATTTGTCAGGAACTTTTCTCCATTGCCACAAGGTGTCTATAATACCACGTACATTAACACCTATGCCAGTAGACAACAAAATGACAACTCTAAACATATTATGTTGCTTAAAAAAAGTAAAAAAAAATTGCCTCTTCATAAAATAAGGTTATAACGTAATTAAATAAGTATTAATTGATACTTTTTATCAAACATTTTAAAAAAATTTTACCGAAATTTAGACATTGCGCGTTACTTGTGTTTCGATCAAGCGCTGATTATATTTCTAAATATTTTAAAAGATTATAAATTATAATTTAGTGCATTAAGACTTGAATTGTTGTCTTGATTAAAACAAAATTATGCATAGAATAAAAAAAAAATTATCAGGAAGTTTATTTCATGCATAAAATAGAAAGTTTGTTTAACTTTTCGATTATAAATGCAGTAGAGGAAAACCCTTAAACTAAAGGAGGCGTTTACTCTTTAACTTATTTAATTCTTTGATTATTAAATTAACTATTACTTGAAACGTTAATTCAAGGTTTTTTCAAAACAAAACTTCAAGTTAGTATCAACATTCGGTAACATTTTATTTTGAATTAGTAAGGAACTTTTCTCCATTGCCACGAGGTGTTTAGAATGTCACGTACATTAACGCCTATGCCAACAGATTTCTTTAATTAAAATCCAAAGATTACATTAAAAAATAATCCTTTTTAAGAACTCAGCATGATGAGATGTTGAAATTACGTAGCCAGAAGATATGTATGTATAAAAAAAAATATCACAGTAAAGTGACATTAAAGGAAAAACCTTGGAGTTTCATTAAAAGATTTTCTTTTCCTAAAAAATTACTAGAAAAGATTATATTTATTATAACCGGTTTTTTTTTTCTTTATTACCTAGAAAAATCTAATGAGTCGGTTAAGAAGTGGTTTTATACGGTTATATATAGAAAGATATATATTTTGGTGGGGGGGATGACTTGTAGTTCTGACAGCCTTTGATGTTTGCCGAAGGGCGATGCTCTTGATTTGATTATTCCCCCTTTTTTTTTTTTTTTTTTTGCCCTTTTAATAAACTTCCGAGATCATGGAATG
Organism: Parasteatoda lunata; assembly: GCA_949128135.1. NCBI lineage: Eukaryota > Metazoa > Arthropoda > Arachnida > Araneae > Theridiidae > Parasteatoda > Parasteatoda lunata. The sequence goes on along the minus strand of OX421973.1, from coordinate 54,573,292 downwards.
AGTCTCTTAATCTCCGGTTTTTTCCGGACGGTGACCAACTTTTTTCTATATAGAATTAGAATTTCAAATGAAGAGCTTATTGAGAGACAACGATATGCCGCATTTTTATGTTATTTTATAAAATAGCTTTTTAATTAATTATATTATTAATATTATGAACTTATTTTATAACCTAAAAGAAACTTTTTCAGATGTCTTTAAAGCTTAGATGCAGGGAAAATTGTTAAGATAGTATTTGCATTGCCAACTCAATTAGATTTTGCTAGTTTCCACTGGTTTAAGGAAAATTCTCCGGACCTTTAAGAAAATTCCCTAAAATTGAGAAAGTTTCTTAAAAAAATCCCCATTGAAATAGAATTTTTACACAATTTTTTACTTGCTTGAATATTTAAATAAGTATTGCTAATAAATTAGGAAGCTAACCTCATTTATAGTAATCAGTTTAAAATTTTTTTTTTCCTAAAATTTTCTTTTTATTTACATTCAGAACTCGCCCTTTTTAAATGTAATAAAAAATCTTTAACTAGCATTAATAAATTACTTTACTGTTACTATTCGCAATTATGAGTTAGCATAATACAAAAACATTTAAAATTTATTTAATATCAATCATAAATGGAAAATATGACAAATCATTTATAGTTATTAGTGTAATAAAGTTTGTGTATTTTGATGGAAATAAAAATCCCTAAAAATCCTCTTTCGGCAAAATATTTAGTATATTATGCAACAGTTATCAAGAAATTTATATTATTTCATAAAGTAAAGTTTACTGGATTTTTTTGCTATTCATGCCTGCGGCTATGCATTTGACATTCAGTGATTATAACTAAAAGCTCCAGTTATGGGAAACATCCTGAACAATCCGATGATCGATTAAATTTATTTAGTACAAATAAAAAAAATAATTCTTTAGAATTAAATATAATTGATTCTATGGAATAAGTTAAATCTATAATTACAAATAAAATAATAGACTTCCATTAGGTTGGAAACTGTAAAGGTTTATCTGTAATATATTTGTTTTTTCTTTACATCTGTGTTCTTCAAAATTATAAATGCATATGACTTTGACAAAGGTATGAAGCCTCTTTTGCTTGTTGCTTCATTTTGTTTTGAGAATATTTTGTCTGTGAGACTTACAGCATTTAGATACCAAGCTATGTTACTATCGAAATTATGAACGCCTTGTAAATTTAGACATCTTTTAATCTTAGTTTTTCAATTCGCTTAAAAAGTTCTCGAGAAAGGGTGAAATACACGAAGAATAAAACTAATATTAAATGGTTCAAATTTTGAACTGTTCTCCTGACTAAACCATTGGGACCATGTTTCCCTGGTTGCGACTACCCTCTTTTTTCGGAGGGGGGCAGAAATTTAAATCCGTCGGAAACAAGGCATGTTTATTCAGCAAAAATACGTTTATGTGTCTGATTTTGTAACTCAAAATACAGTCTGCACTAATTATTTATCATATTTTAGGTTATTTCCTCGGCCCTTTAAGATTGATTTATAGAATGTAAAGATCCGATCATTAGAGCAAAAGTTATTTATGGTAATCCGTTTTCTATTTTGAGCACTGTGCACTGTAAAAAATACGCATTGTTTTTCGAATTTTCTCCGTTTTTTTTTTTTTTTTTTGGTCAAAACAGTTCTTTTCCGTTTTTCAAAATAATCAGAAAAGGATTAAACCGTCAGTTGAAAGTCTAGTTTTTGTCGTGCAGTTTTGCGTTCCTTATTAGTTTACCTTTTCTCCAATCATTTTACGATTATTTTCTATACTTGCTATTATTTTTAAGCAATTACTTTAGGCTTTGAACGCTGCATAAATAAAACTACGATTTGACTTTATTTTCAAATTGATACAATATTGAAGTGAAATTCTCTCTATCATATTTGGTTCGAGCACAGGTTTATTTCGCCAATTTCACAGAGAAAACTTGTTCCTATATGGTTTAAAGTCTGTTAAGACAACAAATTTGTTTTTGTTTTAAAAGCTTGTTTAGTTACGATTAATAAAAAACAGTCTGATTACGGATTTTCTTCGTAATTTTTTCGGGGGAAAATGTTTTTTTTCTTGTATGGTAAAAACGAATTTTCTTCGTAAAGTATTACGTTTTTACAAAACCAAGCCTGCTGCAGATTTTAAACCGTGAGTTGTTTAGGATTTTTTTTTTTTACAATGTACGCATATAACCACTCTTTGTCGCGGGAAATTAATGAGTCTAAGAACTATTTGCACTACTGGTTTGAAGAAAACATGGTGTTGCTATTCCAATTTCTTCGTAAAGACTTCCATTTTGAAAAATCCACATCTCTATTACCTAAAAAAAAAAAAATAGACAATCTTTTCAGACCTTAATCCCTGAGCTCAAAGTATCTTTGCCCATAAAAATTCATTTCTATCAGTAAGTGACTGACACTAACAACAGTTCTCATATAAATTTTTCTTAGTAACAGACAAAATATTAGATAATGTTTTGTTTCGTAACTACCACTAATAATATTAAATACCAATTCAGTAGTATATAAGACTTGTTAACTCCAGTTCAGATTGAAATGCATGTTAATAGATAAAGGTTGACATAGACAATTATAAAGTTTCTGTTAAAAATTTAATATTAGTAAAATTTTAAAGCTAAAATTAATCCACGAAATGCGAAAAAACTTTCCGCATTAATACATTGTTAGTACTTTCTTACAATTTATTACCTGCCACGAGATAGATACTTCCGCCTCTTTAATATTATTATAACAAATCTGATACATTGTTATTTTTCAATCTACAAGCCTTTTTTCCATTTCACAAATGAAGCCTTTAAATTCAAGTGATTTGTGATGGAGATAGTATTAGATTGTCTTCTAGGGTTAAAGTTTATTTCTTCTTTTAATGACATACAGGAACACCTTATATGATATTCGATTGATGACATCATTTTCAATTGTCTTATAAATTGGAAATGATTCATTACAGTTTAACTACTTTTAAGATCAGTGATGATTAGGACAATTTTTGTTGTATCATAACGAGATTTGAAATTCATTGTTTCGCATTTTGCAACAGCGAAAGTATCATTGTTGTATCATGTATGTTTTGGGAGTGTATCAAAAATGATATTTGAACAAATTAAATGTCGAATTTATGATCGAATCTATATAACAAACATTTCTGACGAGTTTTTAAGTGTTTGATTATTTCTTACGTTAGAGCAAAAGTAGGTAGGTACTTCATTTACGTAGCACTACACAGATGCATGCAATAATTACTCAGATATTTCACAGCGTTCGCCTACCAATGAGATTAACCGGGTTCGAATCCCAGCGATGACTGGTCGATACGAATTCCGCATCCGGCGTGCTGACGTGAAATATCCTCAGTGGTAGACGGGTCATGGCAGGGCTCGAAAAAACTCGGAAATTTTAACCGTCCCCGAGGACGGCTAGTCCAACAATGTACCCGTCCTCCTTTTAAACTAACCCGTCACTTCTAAATAATTAAAAATATAATTTTCTCTAATTTATTACAAACATTTATCATGAGCCGCGATGGCTCAGGGGATAGAGCGTTCGCCTTCCAATGAGGCGAACCGGGTTCGAATCCCAGTCGATACGAATTCCGCATCCGGCTTGCACTGACCACAGTGCTGACGTGAAATATCCTCAGTGGTAGACGGATCATGGGTTAGAGTCCCCTTGCCGTCAGGCTAACCGTGGGAGGTTCTCGTGGTCTTCCTCTCCATGTAACGCAAATGCGGGTTAGTTCCATCAAAAAGTCCTCCACGAAGGCAAATTTCTCCCAATACTCGATCCAGGACTTCCTTGTCTTCTGGATTGGGTTCAAAATTACAAGGCTACGGAGTTGAACATTAGTAGCCGTAAACTCATTAAGTTGGGTCGGCTGTTCAACGACGGTTATAAAATAAAAACATTTATCATATAAATTGCACAATGAATTAGTAGTTATTAGGATTACAAATACTAGGATAACATTATACAGTTATAAAAGAAATACTAGGTTACTAATAGTAACCTAGTATTTATTTTATGAAATAATTTATTTCTTATATGAAATAATTTAAATGACAAAGGTCAAGTTATCTGGAATGTCAATTTATCCGAGGGTGCTGCGTTTTTTAAATGAATCAAATATGACGTTTGCCAGTTCCACAATCAATCTAATAATTTACAGAGGTTTGTGCTCAGAAATCTGAAAGGGGTTTTCCATTTAGGTAGATGTTCATAATTGCGTTTAACGCTTCTTGTTAAGACCAGTACGTAATGTGTTTTTTTGTAAGTTCATTACTGAAAAGCTCCTTTCAACCGCTGCAGTACTCCCAGACAGAGAAAACATCAATTCCACCAAGCGCAGTATGTTGCTGTATTTCTAGATTAGAGGGTCATTATAGAAGTGAGGCGATAGACTCTTGTAAGATAACAAAAATTTAAAATGTATCACGAACTTTAACGGGAAAATGGCCGTCCGCGCGGACGTCGGATTCGAGAAATTTGTTGTCCGCGGGGAATTTTTGACCGCCGAGGACGGGCGGACGGGCGGTTTTTCGAGCCCTGGGTCATGGGTTAGAGTTCCCTTGGCGTCTTTTAACCGTGGGAGGTTCTCGTGGTCTTTCTCTCCATGTAACGCAACTGCGGATTAGTTTCATCAAAACGTCCTCCACGAAGAAAAATTTCTCCCAATACTTGGTCCAGGAGTTCCCTTGTCTTCAGGATTAGGCTTAAAATTGCAATGCAGTCGTAAGCCCAAAAATTGGGTCTTCTGCTCAACGACGGTTAAAAAATAAAATAAAACAGTTTCATTTCTTACATAATAATTTCAATACTTCTTCTGCAGCAAGTGAAAATTCTGTAATTATATAAATTATCCCAAAGGCTCTAAAATCTTCTAATCTTTGATTACAATACTGCAAAATGTTTCTATATTTTCCTTATAACGTTTTCTTTCCCTATGCTTCTTCTGTTGCAATCATGGAGTTGGTTGCAATGAGTTACTATGGTTTTCCTATACAAATTATAAATTTTTCGACATATTTGTTAAAATTTTGCAATGATGTCATTTCTAGAAGAACAAAAATTGAAAACGTAGTAACAGCTTCAGTTTATAAAATTTTACCACTAAGAGAAAAAGCGCTTTTCGCGTAAGTTTATTATAACGACCTAACTTTAAATAACTACATCAATAATCGTGAAGTTTCAAAACTTCAACTTATGAAGTTCTTTGCATCTTCTTCTGCTGTGAGAAAAGTACAGTTCTCATAAATTACTAAGAGAACTAACTTTAAATGTCTTGTCTATGCCATTGATCACAAATTTTGAAAGTATTTTGACCAGCTACCAGATCAAGGACATCAGATCTTTATAAATCTTTTACATCTTTAATTTTAAAAATCTTTTACATTTTTACATCTTTAAATTACATCTTTTTTTTTTTCCTGCTGCGAGAAAAAGCCCTATCCTCATTAGTTATTGTGAGACCTAGCCTTAAATTGTTGGCAGTGATCATAAGATTTCAAAATTTGCTAGCAGTTGCAACTTATGAAGTACTTCGCGTCATCTTCTGCCGCGAGAAAAGTACTATTCTCATAAGTTATTAAGAGACCAAGTTTTGAAAAATAATTATTCAAATTCATTTCTTTATAAAAAAAATTTATTTTAATAAGCGCAAAGAAAGTTAAGATTAGAATAAGTACAAAAAAATTATTTTATGTGAAGAGAAAAATAATTTCCAAATCAAAAAAAAAAAAAAAAAAAAAAAAAAAAGTTAAAGGTCGAGCGTAACGTAGTTTAAGATCAGGTCTATTAGAAAAAGAAAGATTTCGGTGTCCACTTTTCAAGCATTGTGTGTCCAGCGCCGGAAGTCGTTAATATCCGGAGGGGAGGGAAATGGGTCAGCGGGGCCGAAGGGCAAATGTTACAGAATCACTGGACCGTGTGACGTAATGAAGTCACGAAAAACACGAGCGTGACTCGCACTTTTCTTTGTTCTTTCTTTTTATGCCCACCTTTTTTCAGCAACTATTCCCCCGACTTTTTTTTTTTCCTACGCATTTATCGCTTAATGCGATAAATTTTAAGAAAATAGCGTGATTTTGTAACTTTTATCGTATAATTGGAGAAACTGATTCATGGCTGTTGCAGTTTAAAAATAAAAATAAAAAAATTCTCAAAAAAAGTCGAAGGCAGCAGAGTAATAATTAGTGTGTAAACACCGCTTAATTTTTTTTTTTTTTTTTTTATTGTCATTGGCAATGATTGTTTTTATTTATTTTTTCAGTAAAAATTTCGAAATTTTAGATCTATTTCTTATTTTCTGGAAGAAAAAAAAAACACTCGTTTAAAAGAATTCAGCTGTATTTAGTTAATTTTTAACAATTTCTTAAGAAATCTCGCGATTTTTGACGAAATACTAACTCCCGGGTACTTGCATACCTACCAACTTTTAATCCATCCTTTCGAGGATTATTTTCCCCGGTGGTAGTAAAATGGAATTTAAATTACAATTTTAGGCAGAAGAATACGCTGTATTTTGAAAAAGTTAGTGCGGACTACAACATTCGTTCGTTCGTTGCAGTGGAACTAAGCGTCTGAGGCGGCCTACAACAACAGAATTACATATTAATATATATGCTTAATTTTTTAAAAAATAGTGGTGGTCAAAAAGATTATAAATTAAGTTTATAAATACGATAAATATATAGAAAGCATACATTTTACTACCACTTTAAATATAGAAATAAAATTTTACGCCAAATGCGTAAAAGTTGGCAGTACTTGACTTCTTTACTCGCGTCATCATATCAGTGTGCTCTCTTTAGCTCTCCAAAGTTTTTTTATTTGAGTTTAAAACATTTGAACTGTATGTCGAGTTAGTACAGGTGTCAAACAGATTTTTCATGCTCGATTCCTAGCTATGACTACGTAATTTCTTATTTTATAACCATCGTTAAATAACCGACCCTAATTTTGGGTTCACGACTACTGATGTTCAAGTCCATAGTCTTGTAATTTTGAACCCAATCCAGAAAACAAGAGAACTTCTGGATCAAGCATTGTGAGAAATTTGCTTTCGTGGAGGACTTTTTGTTGGAACTAACCTGCATGTATTTGCGTTACATGAAGAGGAAGACCACAAAAATCCCCCTTGGTTAGCCTGGCGGCAAGGGACTCTAACCCATGACCTGCTAAACCACTGAAGATATTTTACGTCAGCATTGTGGTCGGTGCAAGCTAGATGCGGAATTCGTATCGATCAACAGTAGCTGAGGTTCGAACCCAGTTCACCTCATTGGAAGGCGAACGCTCTAATCCCTGAGTCCCCTCGACTCTATGACTAGGCATTTATTCATTCATACTCTTTTTTTTAAGTTTTATTTATTAATCAATGATGTTAATCGACAGGTATCGTTTACGGGGATAGAGCACCCTCATCTGAATGAGAAGACCCAGACTTAAGTATCAACGATGGCTGAGCAATACGAATCCTGCTCTCGTCTCGCACCCATCATAGTGCTGACGAAAAGTATCCTTAAAAATGGACAGATCCTGGGTTAGAATCACCTTGTCGATTTTACCATGAGAGGTTTTCCTCTCCATGTGACGTCAAATGTGAGTCAGTCCCGAAAGATAATTTGTCACAATGCTTCATATTAAAGTTCTCATGTCCTCTGGGTTAAAAACTACAAGGCTACGAACGCAAGTTACAAAATTAGAACATAAAAAGTCGTAAATTCAAAAATATGCCGCCTGCTCAACGCCAGTATAAAATTAAATAAAAAGCAACATTCACTGAGATACAAACTTGCTTCGCTTTGTGGGCAAATTCTTGTGGTAGACGAACTTATCCAGTATGTCTCTTGTTTTATTTTCTTATTTTGACCTAAAGTTATTTCGTCTAAAAGTGCATATAAGTAATTTTGTAATTTTAAAGTTAGTATGAGTCGCAATTTGATCCACGTTACTTCGTAATTAGCTTTTTAAAATGTCGACAAATAGTACAAATCGGGCCGGGATAGCCTGCTCGGTAGGGCGCTGGGCCCATATCCAAGAGGTCGTGGGTTCGATCCTCGCCGGCCGATGACTCCCCGTGTAGTAAATGGTGACTGATGCACGTTAAATCTGTCGAGTCTCAAAGTCCTCCATGTTCCCATAACAAATCAATACCTCTGGGGGTACTGATCCAAGAGTTTCCTTATCTTCTGGATTGGTTCAAAATTACAAGGCTACGGAGTTGAACATTAGTAGTTGTAAACCCATGAAATTGGGTCGGCTGTTCAACGACGGTTATAAAATAAAATAAAAAATAAAATTGTACAAATCGGTATTTTTTTTTTAATTCTGTGCCACTTTTGAAATTTTTATTTATAGAAACCAGAGCACTTGGCCTACCTGCATTTAATCCTTTCCGCTGCAATGAAGGTAATCAGGCAACACCAATTCAACAAAAGCTGCAAACCACTAGAAATGCAAAACTAATTTCTTTTAAACATTTAGAAACCACTAATCTTTAAATAATAAAGAGTTAAAGTATGTCCGTGTCACGAAAAGCTCTTATGAAAATCTTATAACTCCAAAACCGTTTGCACTAGGGTTGTGACATTTGGACACCGACTACGAGGAGCAGTTTTAGATCCCATTTCGAAACATTTAAAATGTTAGATTATTCTGTTCGGGATAAATGTTTAAAAGATGATTCTTTTCGCACCAGTTTAACATTAGTCATTGTTATAAACAAAACTGTAAACATTTCTGTTCAAGATTTTACCGCACTTTTTTTTTAATGCTTAATTACTTTTTAAAGTTCAATCATCACCATTAACGTCATGTGGATGAATGCTACGTTACCAAATTAGCATTACTAATGTTATCTGAAACCGTGTGTTTATTTTGTTTATAGTTGTGCTTTCAAAACGTGTTGTTTTGGGGAAAAGTAAAGTGGAATTTTTTTTTTAAATACTCCTACGACAAGAAGTATGAAATAAAATAATTTAAAGGATTTAAAGAATTTACTATTTATTCGAAAGTCTGTGGTTTGTTTGGATTTATTATTGTTATTCGAAAACTACCAACTTTTCATCTGCTTTCTTTTAAACATTAGACGAAATTCTAGCAACACATTTTAAGATAAACTTTATATAAATTGACTATAACACCTGTAAAATTAGCTGAGACTATATCAATTTTATTTTTATTAGTTATACGCAATATCTTAATACTTTTTCGTAGACCAATGCAGACCAATAGAAAAGTTATTTTTTAAATTGTTTTATTCTGTTGTATTTCGTACATGATTATGCTTTATTTGTATATTACAGGGGTTATATTTGTCCTGATAAGCAGGATTTTGTTTTTTAACTCTAAAACTGGGGGGGGGGGATTTACTTTGTGCTTCAGTAGCGTTTAGAATTGTGTGGATAGCTGGGGCATATTTCTGGGTTATATGCCCTTTAACTGAATTGTAGTAACATATGAAAGAAAAGTCCTATTTTAAGTGACAATTAGTGGCTAATGTGTAAACATTAAAACAAATCCTGTCAAATGCTATCTTTGGGGTCAGTCCTAGTGGTGCTATTTATCTGGGCTATTTACCGGCCCCTATCCCATCCATCGTGAGTTTAAGTTCAGTTTGTGTTCAGTCTTTATGGTCAGCAAATAGTGAGGTCACTTCAAGCACTTTTCTTGAATGATCTCTGTGGTCAGAAATGACCTCAAACCTTAAGTCAATGCTCTTTTAAAATTGCAAATAGTGGCAAAGCTTCATATATATTTTTTAAAAATTAATATACCAGTGGCTATCATACCTAATGAAAACTTTAAGGATTTATATAAATGATATGTAAATCCTTATATATCATCTATGATATATATAATATTTATATATATAATATTTATATATATAATATTTATATAGATAAGATTTATATATCCATTCTATTTTAAGAAAGAAATAGTGGTTAATGTCAGAAAATTTAAAAAAAAAAACTATTTTAAATATTTTTTAGCCACTTTATTTCAAAAACATTATTAGCCTATCCTTCAACACTTGAGATTTTCGGAAAATAATTTTTTTTTCCAAATGTGTCAAGTTTTTAAAGAAATAAAGTTTTTAAGAGAGAATAACAACGAGAGCTTTTCTTACTTCTGCTTATGTGAATTAATTTTCGAAGCACCGAACCCTAATCTTCATCTAAATCTTCATCTTCATTCTTCCTCTAAAATAATTAGAAACTTTGGAATGGTATAAGGAGAGAATGAGCACAAATCTAAGGTGAAAAATTAGAAACTAATTACGCTCGAAAACGCAACTAAAAAAACGAAACAAAATTGAGTTAATACATTGTTAAACATGATAACATAGTTAAATATATAATGACTATTTACAAAAGAGGTCTAGAGTAGGGAAGTATATTTATAAATCAGGATTCGTACGCACCTGGAGAAAAAAAATTAAAAACTGGTATTAAATTTCTTAGTATTAGATAGATTCCACTATCGAACAAAAATTTCGTATCCTTCCCCTTCTTATGTACTTATAATTACTCAGAGAAAATAAACTATCCTGGTAGCTACAATGTTACAGTACACAATGTTGAAAACATTTTATTAATATTACTACCACTTTTTTATTTTTTCCAGGTGCCTATGAGCCCCGAATATATAGGGGTAGACAAAAATTCCTTAAATTCAGTATATTTGCTGTCACTAGGTCACTAGGAAAACAATTTTCTGAAATATAGAAATTTTGTACAGGTGAATGACATGCCTACTAGTAACTAATTTTTATTTTAGGGTTATTCTTATCAGCTGTTTCACAAAAGAAAAAAAAAATAATACTCATTTTGATTGGCTTAATTTTGATGCAAAGTTATAACTTTGAAATTATCTATAACATTTTGACTTAAAAAAATTATGGGTGATTTAAAAACGGACAAAAAGTTGTCTTGGAAACATTATTAAAGTTTTTTAAAATCGCCATTTGTTTCCACCTGAATGAAAATCCTAAAAATAGATAAATAATTTTTAAATATTGCATGACTTTATGACAGCAAACAATGCACAGTGTCGGTTTAACTATTTCAAATATTTAAAATTGAACTATGAATCTGGGGTCGGAGTTGTCCTATAACTTAAAAACAATCCTTTTATAGTTGCGTTATCATTTGTCTACTTTTGAGGAAATTTATAAGCGATTGACTATTGAAACTATGAAAAAAAATTGCACTATTTTCTTAATTAGTTTAAAGATCGCTGATTAAAGATAAACAAATCTTAAAACAGTTTCGTGAAATTGTTATAAGCTAACAATCTTAAAAATAGCGAAGCATAAAACCCTTACATCACACGACGATAAGACCTTGGCGACAACCTTATAAGCGATCTGATTTATCAGGACAACTATTATAACCCCTGATCATGGCGATTGATAGAAAAACGTTTTATAATTAAACGATATAAATCTATATCGTTTCGGTATAAGGTTTTAAGGTTTAAGGTATAAGGGTTCGGTATAAGGGTATAAGGTTTTTCCACAATTTCCTAGGCGATGTGTGAATGGAAGAAAAAAAAACGTTTAATTTTTTATAAGCTTAGGTAATTTTTTTTTTTTCTTTCTGTAAAACTTTTCCACGCAATAACAGTAGAGTTGAAGTGTTTTTCTATCTTCCCTACTCCATATGCCGTAAGTACTTGGTTGATTTGCTTTTTAAATTCATTGTAAAAAGGTAAAAAAGTATCAATTTTCATGTTCATTTCTTATTTTTTCTGAACTACATGTTCTAAGAAGGTAAATTACCATCTCATTTGCAATAGTTGTTCTTGAATCATTCTCCAGGTTTATTTTTTATTTTCAGTAAAGCTATTGCTAAAATTCTTTTTTTTGCCATTTAGGGATTCTTGGAATTGTAAACATCATTGTTTCCAGAAAAATATGCGTTTCCGACGAAGCACTCTTTATAGAGATCGATATCAGCTAAAGATTTTGAAACGTTTAACAAGAAATCTGTTTTATAAGATAAAATTTCGCCGTATAATAATTGTTAAAAAAAATTACTTCTCTTATGTGTACTTTAACAAAGTGAGAAAAAAATTGGGAAATATCTGTAGCATTTAGTTCCTTTTGTGTGATTTCATGTCTTCTAATTTTGTCGCTTTTTGGTGACGATTTTCATAATGGTAATTAAATAAAAATTGAGCTGATATTCTCAGTGGTCTTTACGCTGGTTTTATAAACTCTAGAAAATGCAATTAACTATTTGAAAATAAAAATATTGTAAAATTATCATATTGGCTACGAATTTTCTCTTAAAATATACATTTCGGGTAGATTATCCTCACACCCGAATTAAGTAAGATCAAGAATTTTTATAAATACAACAAAAAATTTCTTAGTAACCGTAATTCATTTATTCATTCATACCATTCTTATTAATTTTTAATAATTTCCTGTGTTTTTTTCCAATAGTGCAATCAAACAGATACTCCAATTTGCTTGAATGTGATTAAGTAAATTTGTGATAAGTTTTAATTGGAATAATTGTCATTATATATATTAATATTTGATGTATTAATAGTTAATATACATAATGTAATGTAACATCAAGTAATATTTTCATTTACCTAATCATAAATATTTGTCAAAATAGTTTTCATAAGGTCAGAATCTATTAATCTGAAGGGCCTAAATTTTAACTAACCGAAACTTGAGAGTAGCAATGTTTCGACTCCAACCAGAACTCCTGCACAATTTTTTTTGACTCCGACTTCATAGTCCCAGGTTAAATCAGCCACAAAAAAAAGATTTTAAAAAAAATTCTGTTGTCGTCATTGCTACTGCTCTGTTTCTGAAAATCGCGTTTCTTACTTTCGTATCTCGGAAACTATTAGATGAAATAATATGGATTTTGGGGTTGGCGAGTGATAGCAAGCAGGGAGTAGAACCTCCAACTTTAACCCTTTGACGCAGATGGGACACCGGTGTTTCTTTTATGTATTTTTTTTTTTATATATATACTCTAATAAAAATACTTTTTGGTATTTTTATGAAAAACAGCTTAATAGTTACTAAAAAAAATCTGTTAAATTGTCGGCAATACATTTATACTAAAATATAAAATCTAGAAAAAGTAGTTTTTAAAAAAAAATTTCATTCCCATGTAAAATTTATCAATCATTGATTTTGTAAATAAAAGAAATTTCAATAATGAATAACTATTTCCCTTATATCTAAATAACTGCAAATAAGTTCAAATTTGAAATATTACTGTTTCTAAGTTTGAAAGATTTTACCTTTAACGCCGAAAAAGACTATCCGCTGTTTCATACTATATTTCATACTCATAAATTATTTAATGCTAAATAAAAAAGAATTTATACTTATTTTGACCTAAATCAATACAAACTAATGAAAAAAAGTATTAAAAAAAATTTTAATAAAATTTCTGCGTCAAAGAGTTAAAAAAGAATATTTTATTTCATAGAGATTAGTTGAAAGGGAACTGAAAATATAATTACCTGAAACAAAAACAAAAAAAAAATATTTTTGAAAGAATTACATTCCAAAAAACGAAAAATTCACTCTGTCAGATTTAATACTTGTGTCAAACTCTCTAAATTAGATTCTAAAAGAAGAACAATTCTAGCCACCGTGTTGTTCTGGTGGCGTAGTGGAAGTTCCTCGCATTCACGAAGTGTTAAGTCATCAAACTAACACCTCTCTCTATTCAAACGATTCTCTAAATCAGCGGTTCCCAATTTTTTTCCGACTATGGAACCCTAAATGATCGAGCATTTTTTTAGCGAAACCCCGACTTTTCTATAAGGTTCATATACAGTTAGCAGAAGTAAATATATCAATCAAAATACGACTGCAAATTTATTTTGGAATATTTTATCAGAGGAATGAAATTTTTTCATTAAGAGTCCTAAAATTAGGTTTTATGTCCGCCAGTTGAAATCATGGGTCTGGACAATACCTCCTAAAAGAGAGAAGGCCTTATCACGGGTTACCATTAACAAAAAATTTGATACTTAAGTAGTCCAAACGTAATGACATTTTTGTATTTTCCCCCACTGCGTGGCTTTAGTAGTTCAATCATAGTGACATCTTACTTGTTTCTTCCACTGAGCAATTTATGTTCGTTACGTCGGGCTAATAAATTGATCCGTGCTGAGGCCTTCTTTTTTCTAGTAAGTGTTGGTCTGGCGTGGTTTCTAGTCTAGTTATGAATTTGTTCTTGGCATCAGTAGAAATTGAAGAAAAAAAATCTTTAAGAGCAGAAAATTAGTTTAATTATAGTTTGGGTGGAAAAAGAGCTGTCATAAACTGTGAGAATAGTTGTCATAGAAACATAATTCACAATTTTTGAAATTTTTCACTTTATTTTGGAAATTACGAGAAGAAATATGAGGCAATTATTTGTAAATGCTTATGATTTTCTTTATTTATTTAATTTTGCTACTGGAAAAAATATTCCATTTGAAATTTAATTCTTCTTTTCATTGGCATTTTAGTTAAATAATTTCATTAAATAAACTATGGAATATTGGTTGAACACAAACATATTTGCAAGTTTCAAAAATCGTAACGGGTTTTTACGTTTTGATGCAAAATTTTTATTAAACATATTTTTCATACTTTTTAATTATAACTTTAATAATTTATGGTTATGAAATGCAACATGAAACACCGCTGTTTTCTTTCCTTTTTTTCCCCCCGTTAAAAAGTAAAATCTTCCAAACACGACTCACTTTCAAACAATAATTTTACAAATTTTCCCATATTTGCATTTATGAGAGCTAAGAGAAACAGTTATTCATCATTCAAATTCCTTTATTATACAAAATCAATCATTGATAAATTTTTGAATATGAACGAAAAAAACTTCAAATTATTTTTTTGGATATTATATTTTAGTACAAATATAATTCCGATAATCTAACAGATATTTTAGTTACAGATTGTATTATATCATTAAAAAATACTAAATAATATATTTTTGCGTGCAATTAGAGCGTCGAATATATATATATATATATAATTTAGGAAAATTTTGTAGATAAATAACTGAAAAATGAACTTATAGCAGTAAGAACTTCAAGTCTCATACTATGCCTCTAAATGAATTTTCATCAAATATATGAGTAAATCAAATCATCTACAAAGAAATCAATCAATCTACAATCAACGATAGCTGACACAAAAGCATAAATTGTTGCAAAAGTTACTTTGTTAGTGATCAACCAATTTTTATCAAATATTTTAAGAAAAATAATCAAATCCGCAGCTTTAAAGCAAATTTTATGGATAAATTTCATAACCTTCTCAAAATTTTATTTTAAATTTAAACAGGGCAAAGTTATTCTTACTGTCATGGATTATTCTGTTTGTAGTACCATGCATACGTATGAGTTATTCTGTATGCATACAATATACATAT
The DNA here is from genome assembly GCA_949128135.1 of Parasteatoda lunata. Taxonomy (NCBI): domain Eukaryota; kingdom Metazoa; phylum Arthropoda; class Arachnida; order Araneae; family Theridiidae; genus Parasteatoda; species Parasteatoda lunata. Next base: position 54,557,846 of record OX421973.1, on the reverse strand, counting down.
TTTTTATTATCATTTTAAAAATTCTATAAAAAGGTACGAAAAATAAATAAAAGTTATAAAAAATAGGAAATAAAACGTTTATGAAATCAGGGCTGTTAGCTTTATTCGCGTTTTGGGAGAAAAAAAAATTTCTACTGGTAGCTATGTTTATGTTTTAATGCACGATTCTTTGTTTTGTAAATTTGATTTAAAATTACTTTTTACATAACAATATGTAAACGTTTCCAAAGTTAATATGAAACGCCACTTTATTCCAACTCTCTCGTGGAAAAGCTCTTAAAATGTTGGCAAAATTACCAAAAATTCTGAAAGCTTTAGTTATCAATTGTCTACCACTCGATAAAACCATTTTCAAAAAGCGTAGTACCTATGAAGTTAAAAAAAAAAAAAAAAACATTAAAAAATGTAACAAATGCGAAGAATAATTTCCGAATAGTAAAGAAACAAAAATTATGTAGACCATCAGTTTTGACTCGCCGATGACCTCTTGATTTGAGCGCTTTCTCCATGAGGCACCAGGTCATCAAGATGACCGCAATAATTTTTTTTCTTCTGGTTATGCATAAGCTGACCAGCATCTTGGAAAACTGGTAGTAAAGTTTCTAAAATATTATTTAAAAACTCACTAAATATCTTTCATATATAATTTTCTGAGGACAAAAGTCACAGGAAGAGATTCTCTAACAAAATAAAGAGTCGTTAGTCTGAATTAAAATTTTCTTTAATTTACAAAATAAAAAGGTGTTTTTGAGGTTGACAGACGTAAAAATACACCTGAGGTAGAAAATGAGGTTATGTTTTGCACCAAAAATAACCTCACTAATGAACCTCAATTTCAACCTCATTTACACCTCACAAAATCAACCTCATATATAATAATTTTAGATTAGATCGGGTGAAATTATTCGCACCTCAAATATACGTATTTGCTTAAAGTGTAGAAAAAAATCCGTACACATCAAAATCAACCTCATTAACCTAAGTGCTCTCAAGTAGATTTTCATCAAGTTCAAAACAACTTCAGGTGTTTATAAAACGGCTTCATACACCTTGTGAGGTTGACTTTTTAAGGTTGTTTTTGAAATCTACAAAACCTCATACAAACCCAAAAATGCCTTATATTTTTGTAAGGGTTTTTTTGGAATACGATGAACGTCGTTTCGTCTGTTAGAAAAGAAGCCCGACTTTTTGTGTCCTTTTTTCTTATAAGCAAGGTGATGCAAATGATAAACGAATTTTATTTTTTTAAAAATTCGTCGTTTTTCTTTGTTTTTTCCTTTATAAAGCATTATTCATGTTTCGTTTTTTGAAGGGGGCATTTTTAATTTTTTAAAACATTTTTTATGAATTTTGAATAATGTTTTTGTAACTTTAAATGCTAGTGAATTATATAGTTTTGCTAATGAATTATTTTTCGTTCTTAACAAATTAGTGTGAATTTTTTTGCATCGAATCTTGTTATTTTAAATTACTTCCAGCAAGAATTGTTTTCGACCGAAGTTTTTTCAAAAGATGAGAATTTGCTTTTTGGTGATAATAACCTTTAGATTTAGTATCAAAACACATTTGATAATATAATGTAATTCTGATGTTCTTGATGATTGTACCTAGAAACCTATAAATTCTTATTTATCTTTATCAGGAATTTATTGATATTTTATTTTATTCATAAATTAAACTTTTCATTACATTTCATAATATAAAAAAAAAAAAAAGAAAGTTAATATAAAACATGTTTTCGACAACTGTGATGGACGTTAATTTCATTTTGATGTAATTTTTAATGGCTTCTAGAAGCTTTATTTTGTTGCACTTTCCAAGGGTATTTTTTTAAGAATTTCTTGTTCATCAACCCAGCCCTGCTTATAAGCAATTTGTTGAAAAACTTCTGATTTGATGGTTAGTTTAGTAGACAAGAAACAGGCTTGTTTCAATCTTTAAAAAACGTGTTAAACATTTGATTACTTTGAAAAATGTCAGAGAAAAAAATAATAAAATGATTGTATTTTTTAATTCATAGTAGTTGTGATGAGAATTTTACCATTTTTCCCCTCATTTGAAATATTACTCAAATTTTAAGCGATAATTTGTTTATACCTACAAAGTGAGAAAATATTTCTACTCTTTTGTTAGAAATGTGTCAACATGCATAAGAATAAAGTCTTGAAAATAATTATAGATTACTTGCTAAAATTCATAAGATTTTGTTACTCCGTAGGGGGTAGTTGGTTGAACTAAGATCCATTCAGGGGTAGGTGGGAAGGGAAAAGGCATACTCCCACTTATATTTTGATAAAATCCAATTTTTCCTCACTTTTGCTGTCTTTTAACAATTTTATTTTATTTTACAACCAACGTTGAAAAGCCGACCCTATTCTGAGTTTACGACTACCAATGTTTATCTCAGTAGCCTTGTAATTTTGAACCCTTCCCAGAAGACAAGGGAACTCGTGGATCAAGCATTGGAACTAACTAGCCTCCGTGGAGGACTTTTTGAAATAACTGAGCCGCGTTTGCGTTACATTGAGGGGAAAATCAAGAAAATCTCCCACAGTTAACCCGACAGTAAGGGGATTCTAACTGATGATCCGTCTATCACTAAAGATATTTCATCTCAACACTGTGCAAGGGACAGAATTCGTATCAACCAGTCAACGCTGGGATTCGAACCTGGGTGAACCTGTATCCCCTGAGCCTCGTTTTTTTAATTAATTGTAAAATCTGTTTATTTCTGTAATTTTTTATTGTACATAAAGCTCTAAAAATGGCTAAAAGTATAAAAACTTTACTATAAAAACGGTATAAATTCAAAAAAATTCCTATTTAATATTTCTTTTTAAAATTTAGCATACGTTATGTGAATTATGCTATGTTTAGCATTAATTAAATTATGTCACTCATTGAAATGGCTGAGGAAATCTTACAACAAAGTTGTTTTAATTTTGAGAATTTTGTATCAAATGCAGAGAAACTAAAGTTTCGTAACTGTTCAGTATGTTATTTTCGAACAAATAAAAAAATTTTACATAAAATGTTGAAACTTGATGCGAAACTTGTACAACACTGGACCCAATCCTGCCTAATGTTATGCTTAATGTAATATTAAGCATAACATTAAGCAGGTTAATGTAATCCTGCTTAATGTTTGTTATACATGTTACATAACTAGCAATTTTACTACATTGTTAGTTAATATAGCAATTTTTTGTCTTCATAAGCTTAAGCCTTTTTAATTTTTACGATTCATATATAAAAGCAATTTTTCTATTTTAAATTTTCAATAATTAACGGGATGCAAACTGGTAGGGAAATCAGAAGCTTAAAATACAACTTGATCAGAGAGTTGTGACAAAATCGTGAAACGAGTGCGTGATTTGTTATTTGAATCGTGTGTGAAAGGAAAGGAAAAGTGAAAAATGGAAGAAAAAAAATTTGTTTATTATTTATGAGTAGAACAGTTGATGAGTTTTCACGTCACGCTTCAAGATCAAAGGACAGGCGAAAGGTGGCAAATATTCCAACTAATCATTTTCCCATTTTGCGAACGAAGTTACTATTTCGCTACAAAGTATTTGTGGTGTATAATTTCAACCCGAAAAATTAAAAACATTCATGACTAGAAAATTATTACCTCCCATATCCACGATTTTGATGAGCTGATTTCAAATAAGGATTCTTTTAAAGCGATTCAAACTTTTTCTGCTTTTAAGTAGAAATTTTTTATTAAAAGCATCGACGAATAACTTTTAGTTTTAAAAAATCATTGTCCATTTTTTTTCAATACTGAAATACAGGATTTTGTTTTATTTTATAACTTTCGTTCAACAGCCGACCCATTTTCGGGTTTACGACTACTAATGCTTAACTCCGTAGTCTTGTAATTTTGAACCTAATCCAGAAGACAAGGAAACTTCTGGATCCAGTAATGAGAGATATTTGCCTTCGGGGAGGACTTTTAGGTTAAACTAACCTACATTTGAGCTACATGGTGACGAAACCCACGAAGCCCTCCCAGGGTCAGCCTGACGGCAAGGGGATTCTAACCCATTATCCATCTACCAGATAGGGTATTTTACGTCAGCACTAGCTCGGAGCGGGGTTTGAATCGACCAGCTATCGCTGGGATCGGACCCGGGTCACCTCATTGGGAGGCGAGTGCTTTGTTCCCTGACAGCACTCTCTCCCGTATTTTTATTTCATATTTTATAACCGTCGTTGAACAGCCGACCCAATATTTGGAATTACGACTACTAATGTTCAACTACGTAAGCCTTGTAATTTTGAACCCAATCCAGAAGACAAGGGAACTCCTGAAGGACTTTTTGATGGAATTAGCCCGCGTTTGCCTTACATGGAGAGGAAGACCACGAGAACCTCCCACGGTTAGCCTGACGGCAAGGGGACTCCGCCCTATGATCCTTCTATGACTGAGGATATTTCTCGTCTATACCCTATTTGGACAATATTAAGGAAATACTTCTATACTAACTAAATATAAAAAATCATTGTTTTAGCAGAACATTTTTTAGAAAATTTTACATAACAAAACTGTTGGTATAATTTGAAAGATCATGATTGAAGCTTTTAGATATGATGTCACTTTTACCCATGCAAAATTGAGATCGACAAAATGGAGGAAAAGTTTAGAGCTTCTTTCTAGCCTTAATACCAGTAATTTTAAAATCATTCTATAGATTGTGATGCTTAAATAAGAATAATTTTTAATTATAATGGTATTCAAAAAGTAAAAAAAATTTTTTTTACTTCTTACTCTCATTTTGGTTTGTACAAATTTTTCATGAGTAAAAAAGATACATGGTGAGAAAGCTTCGACCATATACTTTCAAATTACGCGAACAGTTTTGATGTGAAATCTTCCGAAACATTTGAGGCGAAAAGAAAGATTTTTAACGAAGAGATAGTATAGAAATATTTCACTATCTGTGTCCAACCCTGTAAGTTTCTTATGAAACAGCTGTTTTCAACTTTTTTCATTCCACGTCTTTTTTACAAACCTTCAAACCATATGCATTTATAAACTTACCTTATAATCAATTTTTAAACAAATAATTTATACAGGATGTTTTCTAATGACCGCGCTTTATAAATATTTATATCATCCTTGCCGTTGATAAAAACAAAAAAGTATTCATACACATCGCCAATTTATATATAAGCAATGAAAATACAAAAACGCGAGCAAATCAACAACAACTAACAAATCAACAAAACTATTTGATTTGCAGGGAAAGGAGTAGAAAGTCGATTGTTAGAAAAAATCTTCAAGCTTAATCAGGCAACGAAACTGGTTTCGATTATTATTATTTCTTTTCGCTCACGTGTAATTCAACAGTTTTTGATAGTATTTTCATTCTTTTCTCGCTTAAATATTATTTTGTGATTCCTGACGTGTATAAATTTTTTTCTTCATTTTATGAGGATTCTAAAGTACGTATTCAAGGCGATCTTTACAGAACACTCTGTATTCGAAATTACTAAAATGGTTAAAATTTTATTAAAATTAAAATGGTAGTTAATATATTAAAACTAAAATGGTAGTTAATAGAAGAAAATATCCTCTTTGTTAAAAGAGGATTTAGATATATATTTGTATATATTTGCACCTTTTTTTCTAAGTAGTGTTAATTAGTACTTTTGCGCTTAATCTTTATACGTTAATTTCAAAACACTTTAAATTTAATCTGAAAATTTAATCGCAAACTAACCTTGAAAAACTAAATGTGTTACATTTCATGAAAATGACATTTAAAGAGCTTGTTGGTTTCAAATAAAAATAAATTAATTAGTTCAGCAATTAAGATAGCCAGTTAAGATATGAAACTTGCAAACGTGAGACGTATACTAATTACAAGCCATTGTCTTACAATTCTTTTAAGACGTTAAGGAAAACCTGAAAGTTTTTTTCTCGCCAAATAGCCAAACTATTAATCGCCCGTATTTAAAATACACCTAATCTCCATTAAATTATCATTTATTTTTATTAAGAAGTTCATTTCTAATAAACATTATCATCTTAAAAGTCTATCAAAATCAAACAACAGTAATTATATAAATTGTTTCATAAAAAAATTTAATCAGAGTAATAAAAAGAAATTTTGTTATTATAATTTCAAAATATAGGCTTAAAAGAATTAGTTGAATATTAGAGCGGTATTAGATATGTGATAACATAGTGTTAAAAAATAGTAGTAAACAAATAAACAGCAGTAAAAAAATTTAAAATCTTTTTTTTTTTTTGTTTTGTTGTGTAGAATATCATAGGAATATTCGTAAATATATTCAATTTATCGTATGCTTATATTCATCGTCAGACTGAGTTTACAGCCCCAACTTATCCTGAGTTCTTAATGCGATGTCTGGACCAGTGTGGGCAATTCCAAATGTTATTCTATTAACACTAGAAAGACTGAAATACCTGTATTGCTCAGAAGCAGTTAAAATGACTGCATTGTGAAAGAATAATGTATAAAGAAATTTGCTTAAAATTAATTTTTAATATTTTTGATATTATTTTCAGTTATATAACAAGTCATTAGTAAATATTAACAATAAATAAAATTATATGTTGTACGTACAAACGTCACAAAATTCTAAGAAATTGTGTCATCTTTGTTATTGTTTTTCTAATTGAAATTAAAAAGCAGTCAAAATGATTTCCTTGGGCAATCTAGTGTTAAACTCTACATTTAACCTAAATCTTAAGGTAAAAATGGGTTTCATGACTCCAGATAATCAAACGATTTCTCCTCTGTTTCGTACCTTCAAACTTCGATGAGTGTTACGAAGAATCATGGGTCTGTATTTAATATAAGTATTGAAAGTATTTTTATTTATACTATATCGAAACATATTCATGACGAAATTCATTAAAATCTGAAGAATAATTCTTCTGATAATAATTGAAGAAATCAGTGATTATAATCTAAAATAAAGACTTAAAATTAAATAAACTTAATTTTCACTCTCAGATAACATAGTTTCAACGTTAAACTTTAAATTAAAGGTAATACGGATTAAATTTGTTGCAACATTATTAAAATATTGAACTGAATCTGAATTCCATTCAACATAAACCCTACAATCGTGTCATCAAGTTTTAGAAGTGCAAAAATTTACACCACATTAAGGTTACGGGAAATTTTAACAATATTAAGGATTAACGTGCTGCAATTTTTTTACTGTTTATATGCACGATTCTATAGTTTAAAAGGAATGAAAAAAATAAAATAAATAAAAGAAAATGTGATTATAAAATAATTATCATGCACGTCTTCGCGGAGTAAGTCAACGGACACCACATTTAGCCCGCCTGCCGCGTGTTTGTCATATCTGAATTAGAGCAAGATATCGAGAACATTCGCCAATTGCTGGAACCCTAACCGTATAATTCTCATTATCCATCCAATCACTTTAATTAATACATATTGGTGGGGATCGTTCCCACTGATCACCTTGGGACCAATCAGAAAAAAAGAACTAACAATCATACATCAAGACACGCTGACAAATCACTTCAAGAATATATCTTACACAATGTCTTCTCCCATTTTTTCTTTCTTCTTCCTTTCCACATCGAGATCAAGGTGATGCGGACGAGGAAGAAGAAAAAAATAATAATAAAGGAGCGTTATTAACAACAACCAAAAACAGCTCTCACGTTGTGTCTTAAGCCAGAGGTCTTGAACACAGGAAATTGCAACAGCAGGTCTTAAGACAAAAATTTTTGATGAATAATTATAGAAAGGGTTCCAGGTATAAATGCTTCAATACTATTAAAAGATTTTAATTTTTCAGCATAAATTAACGAATGGTTTTGTAAATTACTCTATATATTCAGCTGGGGAAAACAAAATGACCCTAAAACACTAATGTGATTGATTTGCATGGGAAAATCTCATACCGAGTTTTCCCTAAAATCCATTGTTTTATGCTTTTAATATATATATGTATATATATATATATATATATATATATATATATATATATATATATATATATATATATATATATATATATATATATATATATATATATATATATATATATATATATATATATATTAAAAGCATAAAATAATATATATTTTAATATAATCGACAGCAATTTTTTTAACTTGACTTTTTAAGGATCAAATTACAGAAACCAATACAGAATTGCGCAATGCACAGCATATTTTAAAATTTTAATAACTATTTTTTCCGGAAGTCATATTTTACAAGCGATTATACCGTACTTTTATATCAAACCTTTCAAGCGATTTTACAATGCTAACTGTTACATTGTAACACTGATTTTCAATTTTACAATTTGTGACACGAATTTTACAGAACTGATATACTTGAACACTTTTACACTCCATGCTAACCACAAATAAATTTGATTCATTTTTGAAAGTGAGTGCTTCAGATTTCAAAGACCTGGTTCAGAATTCTAAGCAAGAAGAGAGAGCAGAATTCCAGGAGATGACAGAGACCTCTATCTTCAGATTTGGGGAAGGAAGTGTTTATCAGTTAAGTTTTATGGCAACGAGTTTGAAGCGTCCAAAAAAGTAATTTGAGACGACAGATGTTGTACTGAACGGGGGAAGAGCGGTGGCTTCGGCCAGCCGTGATTTTCTACCTGTAAGCGTGTGTTCTTTTTAGAAGGCGATGGAAAAACGCCTGCTGATATAAGACTGTTGAATCGAGTAACATTGTGGTTGATGAATTATCTGCAAGGCAGATTTTGATGTTTAATACTAACCAACTTTTCAAGCTACTAAATCATAATTTCAAACAATACCTTTCTAGTGATTAGACCTCACTTTTCTTACCATGCTTTTCAAACGATTGTTTCATTATTTCGTAACATAAAAAATAGATATACTCACTTGAAATATATGGTAACAAAATCTTACCATATATTTCAAGTAAGTTACACTAACGCGCAACAAATACGAATTCTGAAACATAACTAAAAAACATTTTCTTCCTGAAACCATACTTCTCAATTTTATCGTATTGATACTCCTGAAGCTGTCTTTCCTGTTTCCATTTTGTTTATATAATTATGTAGATAATCGATCCCATTGTCTACATTCAATTGTAAGATTTTTTGGTGTATATTTTTTTTAAATAAAATCTTCAGTGTAAAAGTTCAAAAGTGAGATTTTGATAAACGTAAATGATTCAAATTTAAAGGTTTAAAATAATATTACGCTATATTACAAAGATTGCAAATATCTATAATCTCATTTTAACTAAACGGTTATCGGATAGATCATAGGACTTTATAGATAGAGCAAAACAAGGCTATATTACAAAGATTGCAAATATCTATAATTTCATTTTAACTGAACGGTTAACGGATAGATCATAGGGCTTTATAGATAGAGCAAAACAAGGCTATATTACAAAGATTACGCTATATTACAAAGATTTCAAATATCTATAATTTCATTTTAACTGAACGGTTATCGGATAGATCATAGGGCTTTATAGATAGAGCAAAGCTATATTACAAAGATTACGCTATATTACAAAGATTGCAAATATCTATAATTTCATTTCAACTAAACGGTTATCGGATAGATCATAAGGCTTTATCGATAGAGCAAAACAAGGCTATATTACAAAGATTACGCTATATTACAAAGATTGCAAATATCTATAATTTCATTTCAACTAAACGGTTATCGGATAGATCATAAGGCTTTATCGATAGAGCAAAACAAGGCTATATTACAAAGATTACGCTATATTACAAAGATTGCAAATATCTATAATTTCATTTTAACTAAACGGTTATCGGATAGATCATAGGGCTTTATAGATAGAGCAAAACAAGGCTATATTACAAAGATTACGCTATATTACAAAGATTTCAAATATCTATAATTTCATTTTAACTGAACGGTTATCGGATAGATCATAGGGCTTTATAGATAGAGCAAAACAAGGCTATATTACAAAGATTACGCTATATTACAAAGATTTCAAATATCTATAATTTCATTTTAACTGAACGGTTATCGGATAGATCATAAGGCTTTATCGATAGAGCAAAACAAGGCTATATTACAAAGATTACGCTATATTACAAAGATTGCAAATATCTATAATTTCATTTTAACTAAACGGTTATCGGATAGATCATAAGGCTTTATCGATAGAGCAAAACAAGAGGACTAATTACTTTTCCTAGTTTTCATCCGAATAAATTGGTCTCTTCTCCATATAATTTAACAATGCCATACTTAGTTCTAAAGACATTCTTATCAGAGTTATAAAACAAAATCTTCTTTTTTTAATATATTTATAAATTTAGTGTAACCATATCCTTATATATTTGACGTTTATGTGAAATATTTTTTCCAGTGGTAGTGAACTAAAGGCGGAATTTTTAAAACAAACAGAATTTTATAAAGCATAAATCACAGAACAGGACTGAAAGTTAATATGCAGGCCTGCCAACCACTACGCTTTTTGTTAAAAATTTCATAGAGTGGTAGACATTTAAAAACCAACGCTTTCAGAATTTTTGGTAATTTTGCCAACGTTTTAAAAGCCTCGCCACGAAAGAGTTGGAACAAAGTATAGTTGCATATGAACTTATAAATCATTTATAAGTAGTGGTGGGGAAAATGAGTTTAAATTAATGAAAAATAATACATTTAAACATTAAAGTAGATACCACTAGAATAATTTTTAACGAAAGGCGTAGAAAGTTGGCAACCTTGAATATGCATCAAGAGCAAGGCCTGGTAAGAAGATCATTGCATTTTATCCTGTTTTCGAGTAGGGTTAAGTATCCATGTTTATCAAGATTTTTCAATGCTTATAAGCGGAAATTAAATAGGGATGAATAGCTTATAATTAAGAATAGTTAGTTTACAATCCCGAAAACCAGCGATATTTGAAATAGTTTCATTATCATTTCTTTCTTTTTCTCTTTCTTACTTTCAAAACTTTATTAGAAATTAGGAGCATGGCCATTTGTCAGGGATGCCACGGGGGACTAAAAAAGTAAAAAGTGGTAGAAGCTCATTTTTTATTCATTTATAATTTCTTTAATCATCCAAATGCAACGACAACAGTGACTTACATTTCAAACCATTCATATTTAAGGGAAAACTGTTCTTTGCACACACTTTCAATCGTAAACCGAAAATAATATGTTAGAGAAAATTTTTAATTTCATTTAAAAAATTTTACATTTTATTAGACACCACTTTTTGGCTTATTTAGTTTTGATTTGTCTATATGACCTTTTATATATCTGTTTGAATTTACATATAGTGGTGGACAAAATTCCTCCAATTCTAATATTGCCTGCGCTACCACTAGGAGGGGCAATGAAATTTTTTAAACTACTGAAATTTCGTTCTAGTAGGAGGATATAACATTAATATTTTCCCCTAATAAGGTAATGACATTAAGTCAGTTATAATATTTATTTTAAGTTCACTTGAATGGTTCCTTCGTTATTCACCCCACCCCCTCTCCTTGAAAACTGTTTACGACTACTTATAACAGAAAAAATAAAGATTAGAACGGGATGCTTGCAAGTGAAGTAGTGAGGGTATCTCGATCCTGATTGGTTACTGAAACGTGGCATTTGTTTACGTTAGCAGCTGTTCTTTCCATTCTATTTCGATTTAGCCATGCCGTCAAATATCAGTTTGCTTAAGTGACATATTCTATAATTTTTCATGAAGATTCTATCACAAAGGTTTCAATTTTTTTCACTAAATCTTTCTTACTTAACACGGGCACGAAGCCATGTAGAACCTATGCAGACTAGTTATGCATCGAAGTTGCCATGTTTACGAAACGAAAATATGTCACGGTTACGATAAAATACATAAACAAATAATAAATTTAAGTTAAGTAAAAGACGTAGACCAGAAAAAATTATATTTTAACAAATTCGGCGCTGTATTTAGCTAACTTCACATTAGTTAACATTTTAACTTATGTGGAGAAACTTAGCTTAACTTTAGCATGCCATTTTGGCTTAGAAGCGATCAGCTGGCGCTGACGTCATAGGTCATATGTGTGGGTGTCCATGATCTTCTTGGAGTGCAAGTATCCAATTGTGATGCCCCGGTGACGCAATGGGATAGCGCGTGTAACTCACGTTCAAGAGGTTGGAAATTCAAAGAGTTCATAAGTGCTGTCCATAATGTCCAAGAGGTTGGCAAACAAACAACTTATCTGAATAAAAGATTTCATTGGTAGAGGCATACATCTTGCGGAAACATCAGTCGTTCTCATGACATCGCAAAAATTTTATGTCGAAGCTTTCGAAGGACTTTTTTACAAACTTATCCAGCTATACTTCTTAATAGGAATCATCAAAATTATAATAGACTATCTTAAAAAACAGAAACTTCAGCATCAAAGTTAATGAAGATGATTTTCCAGTAAACCGGATATCAAACCAGATACCAATAGTCTGACTGTTTTTATGCCAATGATGCAGGTATAATAGTCAAATCCAAAAATCCGAACTTTACTATTTTTAATCAGCAAGACTAAGTTTTTAAAATCGAAAATCGGTGCCTTTATTGGAAAATAAAAACTAATTCCCAAAAATCCAATTTGCTCATGATAAGAGAAAGTAAGAAGTCAAAAACTACAACTATCTAACTCTTTTCAATTATCTAATTTCAATAGTTCTTAAAATGATCTTGGTCTGTACTAAATTCAAACTTCTCTTGGAATGACTCTGTTAAAAAAAAAATCAAAGATAAATCAATAGCCACAGTAAATTAACTTCTGACTCTCATAATTCTAAATTAAAATTAGATATCAAATTGAAACGATTAATTTATGTTTCAATGATGCCCGTTTCTACAGCATGAGTCAGAATTTAAAAAAAAATAAAAAAAACAGTACATAAACTTGGCACTTTTCAAAACAAAGTTTTTAGAAAAATAACTAATGCAAAAAAATACAAAACAAGCACCTCCATAAAGATTTTAAATCGGGGATGTGACATAATCAAGACTTCAAAACTGTATTACATCCAGCTTTAAAAAAGGTATAACGATATCCTCTCCTCTCTCGTATCAAATTTATATCTCTTTTATACAATTTAACTACCTCATTGATTATTGTGGACATGGAAAACTGGCAAATGCCACGTTTGGCTCAGGTACCAAGCTCCTTTTGAAAAGTGAAGTAATCCTGCATGTCTTAATTGTCAATAAATAGCAGTTAGTTACGTATATTTTCTTCGATTGAAAGATTAGTAGGAAATGGAATATTTTTACATCCAGTACATTATATTTTCCGAATGCTCAAGCATATAAAAAGATAGCACGTCTTACAACCGATGAATGGCAACAGTCTACACAAACGTTTTAGTGCCACGCTCGGCAAAAAGCTTAACTATGAGTCAGATTGATGAGTTTATCGTTTTCTAAAATTATTTTTATTATATTTATTAAGTTCCTTACAATCGTTTGGTCAATTGTTTTATTTTGGTCTATGAAATGCTTAGATATTGATTTGTTGAGGTTGTCGTTTTTTTAATGAAGGCAAAAATACATTTTGCAAAGCAAGTAACGATTTATTTTAAGTATTTTAACGTCTCACAATTTTCTTTGTTACTAAATATATTACAATGTTAAATAAAATGCATATTTATTTGAATGGCATGTACCATTTCTCCTTTTAAACTAAAAATTAAATTTTCAAAAAAATAAAATAGATTCTTTTATTTTCTGTGTTTATCGTGGAATTTATTACATGAGGATTTGATATAAACAACAATAAATATGACAGAAATACTTTTTCACTTATATGTTATAACGAACTAAAATGTCATATAAAAGATTTTGAGCTGATTAGGAAATTTTATGTTCCTACTTAAATACCCAATATGTAAAAATTTCGATACATTAACATAAATTCACACAATCCAATCTCAATGCAATCATTTTGATTGAAATTTAACATAAAAACTCAACTTTGAAACTATAACTCACAAAGAATTATGACCCATTATTCATGCTACAAATATAATCGTACAGAAGTAAATCAAAGTATGACAATGATACTGCATTATATACCGCAAAATGCCAACTATTCAGTTGTACTGAGTCAACAAACCGTTTCCGTTAAGTGTTGCTAGAGGACGCTGTAAGCAGTTGGGCCACGTGTCGAGGTGACATCAGAGTGGATCATCTTTAAGTATGATAATTCAAAATAATATTATATAAACTAAGTTATGAGTTATAAATTGGCAGAATGTGATACATGCATATAATACAGTATGAGATAACACACAGCTAATATAACACATGCATATAATACAGCATGTATTAAGTTAATATTTCATAAAATATTTTTTCACTCTCAAACATTAGAAAAAGTTTCAACAAAGAACAACCTTGGTAACATTGCATAACTAAAATCTCATCTTTTAGATAGTTAAAAGTTAATTACGTTTCCTAATTAGAAAATTATTCATGCAGAAACAAATCAAAATCCCATTGTAATGATGAACTAAGAATATGAGTTATATTCAGCATGAATGTTTGCTATCGGACTCTGATAATTAATTTGGATGCATTAGTAATATTAAATTTGATTTGAACAAAATATAAACATGAGATTTTGACTATGGAAATTAATGTATTACTTTAGTAAATATTTTCTTTCTTTCTGATTCTGTAAATTATTCTTAAAATGTGACAGAAAAAAAATAAATCGTCTTTACTTTTTAATCGTGGCCAGTTTAAATTTATAAAAAAAATTGAATCGTACGTGAAATATTGCAATTTAAAAAGAAATAAAGAAACGATAATAATTATGTTTTAAATTTTTTATTTTCAGGCTAAATTGAATTGCACGACATATTCGAGATTATCGCAAAATTTTTATAAAAAAAATTAATATAGGTACATAATTTTTTTTTACCCGTTTATTGAAATTTTGAAGTGATAGTTTATCTTAAATTGTCTTAAATTTTTCTCTCTCTTTTTTTTTTTTTTTTTTTTTCCTCGTTTGTCACAACATTGTTTCAAACTAACTTTTTGTTCTCTTTTTTTTTTCTTTTTTTCAGCTTTTAACCGTTTTTTTAAACATTATTTTAATGAAAGTAGAAAATATCCGTCAGAAAATAATGTTAGGATATTTACTATTAAAAAATAATAATCGCACTCGTTTGCTACCAACGTTGTTTTCAAAAAATCACAATTTTATGATTTCAGCTAAGAGAATAATAAAATATATATTGACAGACAGATTTTGATTATGTGTATGAGTTAACCATCGCTTTTATTTTTGATGCATATTTAAGAGGTTACACATTGTCTCATTACACGAGAAAAAATTAACGTAATCTTCGGGACTAAAACCTTTTTAGAATTAAATAATGCTAAACCACCCAATGTTTTAATTTTCACGAATCAATTATCGTTACAAAAGTTCTTCCACAATAATAATCTCTCAGATTTCATGCATCCATTTGTCATTTACGATTTGACTTCGCCTCTGAAAATAGATGTTTTATGATGGCAATTATTTTCTGAAAAGCAGAGTAGGTGGCGAATTTGAAGTTCCGGCAAACAACCAATTAACAAACGTTTCTAATGAATGTTCCACGAGGGGGAAAAGAAATCAAAATGGCTACCGGGAAATGCGCAGCAAACGATAAAGAAGAGTGAAGTCAACTAAACCCAGTTGGTCACAATCTCAGCTTGACCAAACCTATTTTTCACCCTACTTATTAAAGATTCCAATCACAATTGCGTGTCGTTCTAAGTGGGCAACTTCTTTTAGGTGCTGTCCCCAAGTAGATAAGAATCTAGCGGTCGCTAAATGCCTCAAATTAAGACTTTGGCACCGGATATGGCTAACGATAAGAAGATAATTTGTTTTGTTTTTATTTTGTTTCTCTTAAGCACTCTTAAGTTATTTATTTGCCAATTGCCTGCTTCACAGCTGCATTCTGAGTAATAAAAATACAGCGAGGAGGGTGGAACACAATTTCTTCGTCCTTATTTTCTATCTTATGTGATATTAAAAAGATATATTTATTATCGTTGAGATCTGGTGCATTTAAGCGCGAAATCACGTTCTATGATCTGATCTGTTCGACTTTCTCAATCTAATCATATTAGTTATAACGTTATTAGTTAAAATTAGTTATAACGTTCGGATATTGAAACTGGTTGCACTTTTAAGGAAAAAAGAGTAGCAATGATTAACCAAAATTTGCTTAAAATAAACGAATTATAATTACACGGGGGGGGGGGGATTTTTGTAGTATTAATACATATGCTTATTATTACCTAATTCAGATGTGGGGATTTCACATCTGAAAATAGTATCGTTCCGAAAGCTAAATATTTTTTTTCTCAAAATGATATTTTTTAGTTTTGTCTGATTGTACAAGTTTATAAAGAACGTATTGGTTTATATACATACATCTGGTATGCCACAGGCACTATAAAAGTGAAAAAAGTGGTAAAAAATTAATTCCCTAATATTTATTTATTATCTCTTTAATCATTCAATAGTAACTACCACTATGCCTTACATTTCAAATAATTCACTTTTATACAAAAACGTTTTTTGCATTCATTTTGAATGGTAAATTGAAGAAAATATGTTATAAAAATTAGTTACATTTAATTTATTTTAATAAAACTTAAAAAATTTCAATAGTCAGCACCTTTTTCCATTTTTAGTCACCTGTGACAAGCTTAATACATATACACTTGTTTGCTCCTTTGAAAATAATATTGTACTTAAGACCAAAAACGGGTTTGCTTCATATCACTGACATATCATCGACAGATAATATCACCAACGCCACTTCGCCGACACGATCATTTCGCCAACATGATCACTTCTCCAACTGCTCCTTTGGCCGAACCATCACTTCGCCAACACGATCATTTCAGCGACAAGACCAATTCAATTTTGATTTAAGTTACCTGTTAAATTTTCTTTTTTAGCTTATCAAGTTTTGTTCTCTTAGAAACTTTTTGATTTTTTTATATATATTTTATGTGCATCATTTTAAACATGCTCTTAATTTCACTTAAAATTTAACTAATGTAACCCTGGTTAGGAATATATTACTAAATCGCATAAAATCTGTAGAGAGTTTCCGATTGCAGAATTGAAATCAACAACGATGAAGTAGTGAAGATCCGTTTAAAAATATCATGCAACAACAAAAAAATTCTCCCCGCTGTTATTATTATTTGAAAAAAAAAAAAAAATTGGGTGATAGCGCCATTTTTTTCTTGACAAAACTGAACTGTCGTTGTCGAAAGGTTGAAGGTGAAAATGGATAATTTTACAGGGTTCCCACGGGCCTTG
The DNA here is from genome assembly GCA_949128135.1 of Parasteatoda lunata. Classification (NCBI taxonomy): domain Eukaryota; kingdom Metazoa; phylum Arthropoda; class Arachnida; order Araneae; family Theridiidae; genus Parasteatoda; species Parasteatoda lunata. The sequence continues at coordinate 54,540,504 of OX421973.1, read as the reverse complement.
TAAAGTTTAAAAATTAGTAACGGAAATTAAACAAATGTCGATAATTTAATTTCTGTGTAACCACCACTAAAAATTGTTTCCCAAGGAATATGTATGAAAATTCCAGTTTCTAAAATATTCCCAAAATTCCAGTATGAAAATTCCAGTTCCAGTCTCTATGAAAATTCCAGTTCTAGTGGTATGTTAAAATAAGAAATATCTTTTAGCATTAACCTTAATTTACATACCATTACTAAAATTTTTCAAGGACTGCGGAAACCCTGTTTTATATATGATTTTAATTAATCTCATTCAGTTTTCACAAATTAACTGATGCATACATATTTACTTTACAGTATCTTTCAAAACAAGGTTAATACGAGGTCGGCTCTTGTTTGAAAACTCAAAAATAATATCACTTAACACATTGCTTTCATGTGATATTGTATTGTTAAAAGTTCGTCTTTAAATTCTAAAACAACGTATCACAGCCTTTATTAACCATGGGATTTAAATGAGATTTAATTGGATACCTGTAAGTGACGTCATGCATGTGTGCCAAACCTGATTGGCTTCTGAATCGGCAAACGCTAAGATTTACCTATAATATCACTTGCAGGCATCCAATTTCAAACCAATTCATTTGCCACTGGTGTTGTTGATCTAGTCTCTAATTTTCTCTCCCTTAATTCATGAGAGCTACAAGCGCATTTATAAAGCCCACACCCAAATTTTTATATAATTTTACGTAATAAATATTTATAAAGCATTTTAACTATGTTTTCGAGTCTCAATTCCGATCTGCTGGTCGGTTTTATAATGGTCTAATTTTATCGGAACTTTTATTAAAATAATTAAAGCGGTAGTTAAAAAAATTATAAATATTTAAAAAGTTTTATTTTCCGTCTAACACTTAAATTCATTGTAGTAAGACCATCAATTCACCATATATGTTTTTAAGTATTTTATCTATCGGGGTAAAATTATTTTTCAAATCTCACTTTTTTTATTGATATATAAATAATGAAGTACAGATTTTGCTACCTCCTGTCAAATCTTTAGAATTTCCCAGAAAATGTTATTTTTATACTTAAAGTAATAGCAAGACTTATGTTTTTTTATTTTTTTTTTCCTTCTTAAATTTACCAATTTAATTTTTTAATGATTTTTAGCTAACATTGTACGTAAATAAATTAGACATTTTATTTACATAATGTGTATTTACTTTCTCAAACATTTATATACATCTTACCTTTATTTTTTCATTTTTCGATAACAACATAAAGTTTTTTTCTTTTTCTTTTTAATTTCAAATCACTTCTTCTTCTTCTCATTCATGTCGGCAAGTCAAGTAACACACACAAAATTGCTTACACCTTTCGAGTCTTTGTAGTGTATTTTTTAAAATGATTGATGATTGATTCCATCAAGCAATATGAGCTAATTGCTTGATTTTATAGTTTATTTTATAATCGGAGATGAACAGCCGACCCATTATTTTGGATTACGGCTACTAATCGAAGCTTAACCCCGCGCCGCCCCTGTCAGGCGGCATCCGGGAAATACTGTAGACTCAAAGTGCACGTATGTGACTACTCAGCAAGAAAAAAAGAGGACTCATAAAGGTAGGCTAGGTGACGATCCATGGCAATACTTCGAAATAATGGGCAAGGGAGGCAAAAGCAACTCCAGGGAAACCCTGGGTGATGTAGGCAGAGCAGCAACCTCACCAAGATCCAAAGATTCCCACCCTCCGCAAAGAATTTAGTGAAGCCTTAAAAATAACAAAAGTAGTTAACTCAGAAAACAGAATTTAGGAGTTTGAGTATCCAAACATAACAGGCGAGGCATCAAACAAAGAACAGTAAAATAGTAAAAACATTGAATAAAGGTAGCAAACATTTTGTGATGATGAAAAGTACTGCAATTTGTACAAAGCCTATTAAAACAGAAACAATTTTAAATGGAAGAGTTAAAGCGAGGCAGCCACGAAGAAACATCTACAAACAAGGGGAAATTCAAAACATGTACAGTTAGAAAATTGGACAAAACTTTCAACAATAAGTTAATCGAAAATCATTTCTAAAGAACACAAATACAGTATTTACAAAAGGTTACAAGATGGCAAGAAAATTTTTTTTTTAAATAAAATAAAAATATTACGACTACTAATGTTCAACATCGTAGCCTCGTATCTTTGAACACGATCCAGAAGGTAAGGGAACTCCTGGATCTAAGTATTGGGGAGAAATTTGCTTTCGTGGAGAACTTTTTGATGGAACTACCCCGCATTTGCCTTACAAGGAGAGGTAAACCACGAAAATCTCCCACTGTTAGTCTGACAGCAAGGGGACTCTAACCCATAATCCGCCTACCTCTGAGAATATTTTACGTCAGCACTGTAGTCGGTGCAAGTCAGATGCAGAATTCGTATCGACTCTCCATCGCTGGGATTCGAACCCGGTTCGCCTCCTGCGAAGGCAAATTTGATCCTGTAGTTCCAATACTTGATCCAGGAGTTCCCTTGTCTTCTGGATTCGGTTCAAAACTACAAGGCTACAGAGTTGAACATCCGTAGTCGTAAACCCTAAAAATTGGGTCGGTTGTTCAACGACAGTTATAAAATAAAATAAAATTGACAGATAACAAATTTGTTTTCAATGAAAATTCCTTTTCGCTGCTGTTCATGTTTTTCTTTCGTGGGTTGTTCTTTATTTAGTGCATACGAAATACAAAAATGCACGATAATTTTGCTTATCAGCTCTTTTTTTTTTTTTTTTTTTTTTTCTCAGCAACCTAATTGCCAATGCCTAAGTTGTTTCATGATGATTATAAAAGGGCATTTTCTTGACTGAAAGGTGTCTAGTTATATATCTATTTCCATAAACAATGGTAAATTTAAGCTCTTGTAAAATATAAAAACATTATCTCCCTCATTAGAGTTTTCAATTCTCGTTTTACTAAGCGTTTGGAAAAACATAGAGCTAATAGGCGTGTATTAGCTAGTACATACTACTTCAAAACTATTATCGAATACTTGGATTTTATATTTCTTTTATTGCTTTGATATTTTTTATATATTGACTTTATATTTCTTTTCCTAATGAGAATGTGAAATGCAAACAGATCTATAATTTTAATTTTCTTCCACGTCATTTTTTTTTCTTTTAAAAACAGGAAGTGGAAAATCATCCATCATGTTTCGCAAGAGTTTGAAGAATCTTCCTCATCTAACCTTTTACGTTTTAAGTGTTCGTAAATTGTTCTTCGTTTCCATTTCTTTTACAGAGACCGGCATTGATTTCTTTTTCTCTCTATCTTCATCGTCTAGCAAACCTAAAATAAAATAAAAAAATAATAAAAAAAATAACTTCAAAATTAAGTTGTTGAAATAATATTTATGATGATTGATTGTAGAGTGGTGATGAAGTTTCATTTGAAAAGCAAACCTTGGCGTGAAATAAGATGTAGTGTAAATGACAATTCTGTTGCAATTAGTTACGTTTGTTTCTTTCCTAAATTGATATGGACTATTTGAAGAGCTAAATTAAAAAATTCTTTATGAATGCATCTACACAAATTGCGCCTTTTCGACTTCAATTTCAACTGGTATTATGACATCATAGCAACTTCCAACATGATCTTAAAACTTCGCAAAAATGGAGTTAGACTAATTTCCTAACGTCTTGATGCACCATATTATTAAAAAAGTTAAAACTGATATTGAAAAACTAAATTGTTCTGTCCACTGCTGTACCTCATAACATACGAAACTTTTTTGTTCGTGTATAAACTGATTCTCCATTTCACTCATTTTCTTATTGATTGATAGACAAATTTACTGTTTCATTATTCAATTCACTTTTATACTAATTCACCAATTCACTGTTTCACTATTCGATTCACACTTTTACTAATTCTCCAATTCACCTTTTCGCTCATTTACTGGACACAAATTCACTGTTTCACTATTCGATTCGTACTTTTACCGATTCTCCAATTAACTGCTTCATGGTACACATTCACTGGTACACAGATTCATTGGTTCACTTTCTCGCTACTCGATTCCCACTTTTGCTGATTCTCCAATTCTCTCATGAGCTCATTGACTGGTATACATATTCACTGTTTCTCTATTCGATTCGCAATTTTACTTACTCTCCAATTCATTAATTTACTCATTCACTTAGTCAGGCATTCACTGATCCACATGCAGTTTCACATATTCGATTTCCACTTTATTTTGATGATCCGCCAATTCACTCATCATTTGCTCATTCACTCATTGACACGTTCACTGATAACAATTCATATTTTCACTGAATCGTCGTTCCAGCCTTATAAGTCACCCTTACATTCACAAAGTACGGATTCGTTTTGTTTACTTTTTTTTTCTAATTACTTTATCTTATTCACTCCTTAACTTATTTCATCAAAATTTTATAAATTCTATTACTTTATCTTATTCTAGATAGTAACTGCTGCCATAGCGACGTAAATTTAAAATATAAACTATCTGGATTATAGCTTCTTTTTAAAATCAAATCAAGGAAATCATTACAATATCAACACAAACCATAACCTTACTCTAATAAAATCATTATAGCCGTTTTGAAAAATCAAGGGTTAACTCTTTTCACTCGTCTTTAAATTACCCACCACTCTAATTGCGAAATTCTTTTCATCTTAATATTTAGTTACCACTTCATCAGTGATCTCCGGGTATTATAAGAAAAGCTTGTAAAAAATCTTTCAAAATGTTAGTGATTGCGTCCATTTTTTTAACAGTTGAAAAGACTTCGAGTGCAAAGGGTTAATAGGGCATTGCTAGAAAAGGGAAAAAAATTGCTTTTTCTTCTTTGAATAATTCAAATTTTCTATTTTCTAGAATTGAAGATGTGAAGTATATAAATAACTGATTTCATTGTGCCCCCAACGAACAAGAAAGAATAAAGTTACAGATGTGATTTACACTCTTTAGGGAAAATGAAAGTTTGAGAGTTATAAAATGCGTCATTGAACGCCAATGGTTATTATTCACTCAATTATTCAATAAACATTCTATCTTCAATAGATATCTGAAAATCCCATTGTACTTTAAAATTAGCTTTAAAACAAAGATAAAAAAAATATAGCAAATTACAAAAATCATGTTGAATCTTCAAATTTGTTAATTAAGCATTTATGCTAATATTTTAAAATCCTTCTATTATAGTTCAAGTTATAGTTCACGTTAAGTCAAAATTTCAAATGTAAATTCAATAAAAATAAAACATGAATGTAATAGTCAGTTTAAACTTTACCAGTGAACTTCTTGCGATTAAGGAGGCACTCACATTTTATAAGACCAATCAGGAGATTTCAGACCCAACTGAGGGATTGGTAATCTTCTCTTACTCAACAGCGGCCTTAGAGGCAATCAACAACGGTGAAACCAACGTCACCTCTGCTATAAATGTCCTACTTGAAGGCTTGCACGGCAATGGGAAATCCTGCTTGCTGCAATGGATACCGGCGCGCGTGAATATTGAGGGAAATGAGTGTGCGGACTCCTTGGCTAAAGAAGGCAGAGGTGCCGACCAACCTTGCACCACCATCACGGTTGCAGACGCAAATGCAGTTGCAAGACACATACTACGGCCCCATTCCTTCAGGAAACCCCTCATTACTGACTTTGATAGTTCCAGAATCTTAACGTCAACAATTACAAGACTAAGAACAAACCACTTTAAAGGGATAAAAATTCTTCCCGACAAAATAAGAACTTATATTCCCTGCAAGAACTGCACCGATATCCAACCTACCCCGGATAACATTCTCGAGTGCCCAGCCCTTACCCCATATGTTTTACAACTAGGTATGGTGCCACTGGCTTCAGAACTTCCTGAGATCCTCTACAGTAATGATGTATTGGAACTTGCGGATGCAGTTTTGAAGGCACGCGAGGCCATTGAATTGTCCATGGACGCGATAAAAAAATAATAATAATCAGTTTAACTTTTAGCTCACTCGTAAGTTGAACTATGAAACATATTTTATTTTAGTGTTAATATTCCACTTCATACAATCAGCAACACATCCTAAAAATGAGAAGGCTTCCGAACGGATCAGTTTAGTAGTCCGACGTAACGAACATAAACTGCGCAGTGTGGTAAATAAGAAAGATGTCGCAACGATCGGACTAGGAGAGGATCGGATTATTCGTTTATGGTAACCCGTTCGAAGGCATTCTCTCATCTACGAAATGTTGAAATCAAACGTTTTGTAAAAACAAATGTTCTCAATTGTTCAAAATGTAGTGTTACTTTGTATATTATGCATGGATAGAATACAAAAAGTTGAAGGATTGCAAAATTAAAAGTTGAAGGGAATCTGTCGTATAGTTAGTTCCTGAGGAATTAAAATTTTAATAATACGGTCTTTTTGAGATAGTTAATAATGCAAATACACTGCAAAAGAATGAGTTAAATTTGCAGTGACTGTCAGCTGATATGCCTGTATAAGATCATTTATTTCACTGAAAAATACTGTTATTTAAAAACGGACGCCTGTTTTTGTAGTTGGTGCGAACAGAAAGCAGAATTCGTATGACTAGTCAACCCGGCTTATTTCATTTGGAAGCAAGCGCTATATTCACTATATTCATTGAGCTACGACAGTTCGAGTGTTTGGTTCTGAAAAAAAAAAATCTTGTTGTTGTTGTTTCTAATGTCACTTGCCAATACCAGCATGCCTGCTTAGTAAAACCAAGCGAATTTAAGGTAGAGGGTGCGTTTCTTGTTTTTTAATGGTGCCATATGTGGCTAAGAATACGACTTCAGCCATACACACGTCACAGCCCAATTTCGAGGGCGGACCCATTCATACATCCATTTATTCATCCACAAATTGTAATTTTGACACGAACCAACGAACGATCAATCTCCAATTCAGTACCTCTAGAATTATTGATTTGTTATGGAAACTTGGAGGAATTTGTGACCCAATAGATTTAATGTGCACCGGTCACCATTTACTACATGGGGAGTCTTCGGTTCTCACTCGAACTCACAACCTCTTGGATATGGGCCCAACGCTCTACCAACCAGGCTATCCCGGCAAGAAAATCTTAAACAGTCTAAAAAGTCTTACTTATTAAAATCATATCAAAATGTAAAAACGTTTAAAACTATATTGGTCTTCCCTTATAAAAATGTCTGGCAATTTATCTTACCAAAAATACATATCTAAATACAGATAATAATCAGGTAGAGTATCATTTAGACAATGAAGTCGAATCTCAATTTTATTTATGCGATGCTCAGAACCGTAAAATATTTTCTGAAATTGTAAAGGTAAGTATAGAAAATAATAGTAAAATGGATTGGAAAACGATAAAGTTATCTCATAGTAAGCAAATCTGCATGGTAAAAACAATTTAAATTGTCAGTTTTAATCCATTTACGATAAGGATAAAAACAAAGAATTAAAGAACAGCTTTAAACCGTCAAATACACGGAGAAAGTCTAAAAATAATGGATTTTTTATTTTTGCTGCGAGCGGGTAATGATTAATTCAAGAAACAGAAAAAATCGTGAAATATGTATTGATCTTTAACTGTAGATTTTACAGTTATTTTTTACAGTGTTGTAGAATTAACATTAAAGGCAGTAAACTTTCAACCGCTGTCATTACCCAATCTGGGACAATATTTTCCAGATTCTGGATAAGGAATATAGAAAGGCAAAGAACTCCTCGTTAGTTACTTCGAATACGTAACTAACACGCACTTCTACTCGGTTCGGCATACTGTACCAGAAAAACAACTTACAGGATGAGCAACATATTTAGCAGAGCATCATGTGTACTAAGATCCTGCTCATGCGTATATGGAACAGAGTGACAGTGAGGAGGTACATCATCTGTGAACCGTTGCTTGTTGGACAACTCTACATGCGCTGCCTTTCGGCAATTGCCATCTTATTTTTCTTCCTATGTCAAAATGTGTTAAGCAGATTTTATCAACATGGATGAGATAAATGTATTCTCAAAGAAATATCTTAATTACTATTGCAGTATTGTTTATCAATAGGCTAAAAATACAGAACAAGCCAACAATCAATAGAAAGAGAAAAACACTATAGTGGTTGAGAGGAGAGCTAGGTGCAAACCCGTTTCCAGAAACTCTGCTGATTTGCCGCTAAATATTGTTTTTCCCCTTATAGTCTTGGACCGCTGGGGTACTGGTATACATTATGCCTATGGAAGCTAGCCTTCTTTTTCTATATATATTCTTTGTTCCAGCTACTCCCCCCGAATTATTTTGAGAGTCATGAATTCCAACCCGTTGCAAAAAAAGGTATTTTTATGCAAAGAAAATACGTTTTTGTGCCTAATTTTGTAACTCGTCTACACATAATCTGCAATTAATTAGCATGTTTAACTATATTCTCACCCTTGAATTATTACAAAATGCACTTTTGTAAGCAAAAATCTGACCATTAGATCAAAAGATTTCGAGGTGTTCTTTTTTTTTTTTTTTTTTTTTTTTTTCAAAATTTAAAATTTGCTACAGCTTTTACGGAACGTCACTAATGCGGGAAACTTTGGTATTTAAAATAAATGGGTTTATATCAATGTATATGAGTAGTAAATAGTACTCAAATACATTTAACCCATTGCGGTCGTACGTCTACTCTTAGCCACCAATGCTTTTTTTTACCGTTCCTGTCGTATGTCTTCTCTCAGCCACCACAGCAAAGAACCATACTGATCTAATATTATATTAAGTCGACAAGCTTCGGAGATACGCGTAGAATTCGAAATGATATTTTATAAATTGTGTTTAAGTAAATTAATTCCGACCAGCATGACACTCATGTATAAACTTAATACGACCATACTTCAAATAAACTGAATAAGACCATAGCTGCTACCGATGTGTTAACTACAACTGATATAAAGAAAATTCGAAAAACTACTTGGGGTAATATTGTCATAGTGTTTAGAAGGGCGTTCTTTGTAAGAAACGCTACTATCTACAGCGACAGTAAGATGTTTCTGTGCGTTTAGCTAATATGTTGTTGAAATTCCTTAAAATTTTGTTTTTAATGACACTTGTATAAGAAAAACTCGCCAACCACACTATCGCGAATTATGTCAGGAATGTGGGCCGTTTGGCAAGAGAGCGCTGGAAGGGTGAAATTACGTCTTAGCTTAGAACTCTACGGATAGATGGCAGCACCACTCATTCGTGAGGACACTTTCTCAATTTAGACATAAATCTGAAGATGAAGAAAATTTTCTCCAGATCCGTGTGCCCATGATACTGCTCAGAGACCGACCACAAGACTTTAGATACCACAATATTTACTCAAATATTTCGCATGTACTCGGTAGGTTTCAGTTGAATGGAGGATCGGACGCCGGCTATACCAGCTCTGAGTTCGATTCTTTACCGACTGGGTTACCACTGCCATTATAAAATCTTCAAATATCTATCTAGAAACATTACTCTGGAACAATTTGCTGTAAAAGTGAAGAAAGTTTTGCTTATTACAACTTTCACACTAGTCTTTCATTGATATAGTTCGCCAAATATCTACGAACTGCCTATCACTGCTATATTCACAGATGAGCTACATAGATTTTCCGTACTTCTTCACATATTTTATTTTAATTTGTTTGAATCTTCGAGCGTCTGCTGATAGGAATTTCAAACGGAAATTTATTAATTTTGCCATGACTGCATTTGTGGAATTCTGAGAAATTTCGCCAAACCGATTGCAGTACCAGTTACATAACTCTAAAATATAAAATTCTTCTTTATTTTTTCACTCTTTTTATTTTATTTTATCGAATAACGTTCGTTTTATTTAAAAGGCTATTTCACACTCGCTTGGCGTAACCGAAGAATTATGGTCTCGGTTGGCTGACTGTGCGAACTACGATAAACTTTATCGTTTTGCTTGTATAAGTTGGTGAAAAAACGGGCATATTAAATAAAAAAAGAAATGTATAAAAAATTACAAAAAACTGACTTCGATTATGTTTTATCGAATTCAAATTCTAACTGTGGAACAACTTTAATCGAAGCGATAGTTAATAGCGATTTTTTTTATACTCGACACTAAAACTTCACTTTCAAGGAAATTGAAGAGTTTAGTGGAAAAACAAAGGCATATGTCTTGGTAGAAATTAAATTTTCCAGGTTCTACGACGTGTCCAATTCTGTCAAGTTTTTGAATTAGGTTTTAGGTGGTTCACTCTACATCAACTTTGCGTTTTTTAGTTTCCATTTCGGGGTTAAAATTTTTTACAAATAATTAAAAAAAAACAGTAGCCATTTTATACATTTAATAATTTCACTATTATTTACAATGACGTTGTATATGTGCAATCTTTCCATACGCAGTAAAAAATATTAGAACTCATGCCGTTGGAAAAATGCGTAGTCTGCCTCATGTGAAGTACAATTCACCTATATTAGAGTCCATATATCTGCTCCTCGAGAAAGACAAACACTAGTTGGAGCTAATCTACGGCTATTCTACTTTAAACAAAGTGGACAAGAAAATGGATGTATTATGTATATTGTTTATATTCGCCACGGATCGGCAATTTAAAATTCTGTCCGCGAGCTGGATAAAACCTTCCGGTGGGCCACAGTTGGCCCGCGGGCCGTAGTTTGCCCATCCCTGCTCTAAGATATCAAACGATTTGATCAGTGAAATTCTGTTTTTTTGCAAAAGAAAATGGTTTACTTAAACGGCATGTTAAAATTACAAAAATACACTTACTGCTGAAAGCCTACGTAAAGACGATTATTTATTATGTTTTTACAATGATCCCTGTGAAAGAATCAGTATAATTTTAATGAATTCTGTTGCTCAAATTGTCAAAAAGTCAGTATACCTTGGCAGAAACGCACAAAATAATTGCTTGCGACCTAAAACCTAGTTGGGTATCCCTTTATATTCCTAACCTTTGTATCCCTTTCTTTTCAAAACCTCTTTATCCCTTTCTTTTAATGACCTCTTTATATGTTTCTTTTTAAAACCTCTGTATCCCTTTCTTTTTAAAACCTCTGTATTTCTTTCTTTTCATAACCTCTATATCCCTTTCTTTTTATAGCCTCTGTATCCTTTTCTTTTTATACCCTTGCACTAGCTAGAATAAGTTTTATCAGAACTCTGGAATGTGAACGTAGCGAGTTCTTGCTATAACCCTAAATGTACATCATTCTAACTTGAATGCCCATCTGCAATCTTTTCTATGCTATCTGTTCTTCAGTTTAACTCTGGCTTGCAAGTCATTAGAGTATATAAGTTTTCAGATTTATGTTAAGCTTGAATAAAGAAAAACAGCTATCAATCGATAGCAAATAGATGATTACATTCCTACTGCCCTTATTCTATTCAACCATTTGAGGAATTACAAGTTAGATCCTACGTCATCCCGGAAATCACCCTTTCATCAAACGCTTTGAATCATTGAGGTAGTTGGTTCGAAACCCATTGAAGCCATGGATGAATCTTTGTGCTACACACTTCTCTTACTTATGATATATTCGCTTCAAATTGACGAGGGCTTATAAGCTGTTGTTTGAAATCGAGCACATAAGTGGGATATGTATATGAATGAGTAGAGCCAGAGGGTAGAGGGTTCGAATCTCTTGAATCACGGTAGAAGGTTTGAATCCCGCTGTTACCCTAGATCAGTGTTTCCCAAACTTATGACCTTTGTGTACCCTTTCTAAATTTTTCATAACGCTGTGTACCACTAAAAAAAATGAATGTATTTTTTACTATAAAAAAATTGCACAAAAGTTACAAATCACAACTGGCTGTTGATACCACTAATTATTAACTGTTAACTCTGCAAAAAATAGCCAATAGAAAAATACGTAATCGTAAATTTTCATGGCTAGCTTTATTTTTAAATAAAATTTTTTGAAATTTTTGTTTGTTGCAAGATATTTCGCATAAGAACGCGTACCCCCGCTAAACTGTTCCCGTACCCCTGGGGGTACGCGTACCACACTTTGGCAAACACTGCTCTAGATGTATCTCCGTGCTGTCTTTCTTCTTAACAATAGTTTATAAGCCTTAATTGAGCTCAGAAGCCTGCAAATGTATGTTACCAATAAACCAATAAGCGAAATAAATAAAAGAAAAGCTTCATTGATGAGAATGCAGAGCTATAAGCTAACGCATAAATCTCGTCGCACTTCTCAAGAATCTCCAATCTAAATAATAGAAGTTTGCAATAATTAAAAGTATTAAATCATTAATTGTACATTTTGTTACGCCGCATTGTTATTGATTGAAAGTGATTTGATTCACTCGCCTTCTTCTAGTAAGTAATCAAAATCAATAGTTTTTATTTTTACAAAAAAAAGTATTGTAGATTACTGCTGTATACAGTTTATCGTAATATATTATTATTTGAATGATATGAAGCCATTAGTTATAATTCGAGAGATTTTAACAACAACAAAAATTCATCATTCATGATTATCGTGAAAGATTTGCGATAGGTTACGCATTTTAGTTGAATTTTCACAAATTTAGTTAGCTCGCTTTGACAAACTAACATAGAACTATGATGCAAATATGAATTAAATGTAATAACTATTAAAAATCATGTACTTCGTCTAAGATCAAAAACAGTTGTTGATTTTATATGCATATAATTACTATTGTATTTTGTTTTAAATACAAAATTAAATGAATTTGTTAAAAGTAGATTAGGAAACGTCATTTTTGCTTGAAATTCCTAGCTTGAAATTTTTTTTTCCAAACAATTATCCTTAAACTTCTTGAATTATTTCAACCTCAAAAGCAAAAAAACACAATAAACAAGAATGTATATGAAGGAAATTTTCTCGAAATCTATGCAACCCTAATTTAAATAAATATAAAAATTATTTTCAATCAAATCTAACTTAGTAGTATCAGCAAAATAAAGAAAAGAATAATCACCTAACTTCTTTTTTTTTTTTTAACTTTGCTTAATTGAAACAATACAAATATTATGCAAACAAGTTTTTGCCAATGTCAATTGGTTTTGTCAATTTCGTATTTGTGTTAGCAAAACAAGCAAATCACAAAATCTGAAAAAAGTCGGTCAAAACCTTCACTTTTTTTGTTGTTGTTGTTGCTTTAACTTAGATTTTCACTGTAGTGATACAATTTTAGGATTAAATTCAAATGAAATATTTAACGTAGCATAAAACAAAATTTGCTTCTGCGTTCAAAACTTTAGACCTCTAAGGCACACTGAAGAAATTTTTTCTGTTTTATTTATTTACTTGATCAATTTTAGCTTATTACCAATTTGAAATTTTTCCAAGCATATTTATTTTCTTTAAAAAAAAACTTGAAAATAAAGCAGTTTCAGAGTCCTACTTGAGCATTGCCCATACCCTTCCACCCCTTTACGGCAAAAATAAGGAAATCATAAAACACACCCCCTTTTACGTAATAATCGTACTACCCCTTTACACTAAAAGAGAAGTTAGGTAGTAAATTAATACCGGTAATATTTTACAATAAGTTACAAAAAAATACTAAAATATTTATTTAATGACTTATGAACACTTTTGTGTAAGTTTTCCTGCTTAAAATTGAAATATTTATGCATATAATTCTATCAATAAAAAAAAGGTATAAAATGCATTAGAATTCAAATATATTGCTTTTATAAAGTGTAAATATCAGAATAAATCTCAAATAGTTTTTAAAATCTTAATTTAAGGTGGATATGTTCAAAATTTAACGTTTCCTCCTCCAATTAATCTTGTCTTTTCCATCATATTGAGAATTAAAAAAAAAAAAAAATCAATTTACTCAAGTCTCGAATGTCCTCAATCTTGATTGAGGACATTCGAGACTTGAGCAAATAGAGATTTTGACATTAATTGAACAAATTCGCTAGCTTAACTTGCAAGTCATATAACTCACAAGTGATTTGCAACACTTCATTATCATATTTTCCATTAAGAGCATTCGTAAATCTCGGCTATGTAGTTGTAGATAGGTAAGTCTTCAATTCAATGAAACGGTGGTGATGGAGGAAAAAAAAATGGAAAAAAAACAATTTGCTACTATCTCGATTGAGAACATTCGAGATTTTGACATTAATTGAACAAATTCGCTAGCATAACTTACAAGCTTTATTACTCACAAGTAATTTGCAACACTTAATTTGTTATATTTCCCACCAAGAACATTCGTAAATCTCGGTTATGTAGTTGGAGATAGGTAAAGTTTCAATTCAGTGAACTTTTCAATTCAGTCTTCATTCTATTTATTGATCTTTTTTTATTCATTTATTTAGTTTAGTTTGTCCCGGCAGTTACCAAATAGCAAAATCAAAGCTTTTATAGTTTTTCTCTATGTCTCATTAAAAATACATTTTAATTTTTTAACTCATATCTAGATTGAAACGTTGTATTTAGCATTGCTAATTATTCCCTATTTCGACCGATAATTACAAATATAGAAATGAAACTTTTTTAGTTTTTCAGCATATTTTAAAAAGAACACATGACCCAAATTTGAAATTTCCCTCTCAGTACAAACGTGTCATTCAGCAATGCTGCCAATTTTAGGTTAATTAACCCGTAATTACTCCGATAATTATTAAAATATCGAAAGAAACTTTTTCAGTTTTTCTATTTATCTCATATACGACACATGGTTTAAAAATGAATCTTTCCCCTCAGTAAAAACGTTTTATTTAGCATTACTGTCAAGTTTAAGCTAATTACTCCGATAATTACATAATATAGAAATGAACTTTTTTCATTTTTACCTGATAAAGGACGCATGGTTCAAATTTAAGACCATCTAGGTAAAAACGTGTTATATAGTATTACTGTCAATTTAAGGATAATTACCCCCTGCTTATTTCGGTAATTACAAAATATCAAAAATAAACTTTTTTAGATCTTCTTTGTATCTGATAAGAAGCACATGGTGCAAATTTGAGACTTCCATCATAAAAAAAAAAAAAAAAAAAAAAAAAATTTGCATTCTTATCAATTATACTTATGATCCCCTAATTACACGGATATTGAAACTCTTTTAGTGTTTCCCATTGTCTAATAAGGAACGCATGGTCGTATTTTGTGATTTTTGTCGAAAAAATGTTAACATTACTGTCAATCAGGTGCGGAATTCGTACCGACCCGCCATCGCTGGGATTTAAACCCAGGTCACTTAATTGGGAGATGCGAGCCCTTTCTTCTGAGCCACCACAGCTCTTGCACTAATATTGTCATAATTTTATTAATTTATATAGTTTGAAAAATATTTTCAAAAAGTTTCCGGGCGTATAGATTTCGAAAAAACAAGCATTATCAGAGCAGCGGTTCTTAAATTTTTTGTCGAAGAATAAAATATTTTAGTGTGAAAAATGGGACCTCAGAAAGAAAATGTACAAGAAGTCCTGATATAGACCAAGTTATTGGAGTCTATTTCTTAACCTATCGTGATTAAAATAGTTTCTTTTTTTTTTATTCTATCAGTCGTGTAATTGCCGGAAATCGAAAGGTCTAGCTCCGGCACGCGACGTTGCCTCTTACAGAATGAAATACCATAGGTAAAACGTAAATGATAAGATCAAGAGAACGTGTTTTTAACTCAAAAAAATCTGGCCTTGGGAAATACATTTTCAAAAAAAAAAAATTTCTTTCCTCTTTGGAAACTCCCGGACTTTAAGATCCTATCATCGATTTTCCACATCAAAGTTTAACCCTTTGAACTAAAATGTCAAATGTAGCTTACTATGACTGACAATAGTCAACAGTCTAAAATATTTACATAATTTTAAGTACAAGACTAGAAGCACATAAAGAAACTAGGATTTCAATATAGCCACCTCGCCTGAGCCACCTCGATAAATGCAATAAAATCGTAAATTTGGCGAATAAAATTGTTTTGAAGAACGATTTCTTCCATTGGAACGAAATTAAAATTACGCCAAAATGAAATTTTCTAAACAAATCAATATTTTTTATTTGATTGCAGTAACTTTCGGTAGAAGCACCGGCCACATAATCAAAAAGAATTAGGTATAAATGATATAAGCCTGAGACAAACTACCGTAAAATAATTTTCGATGAGAAAAAAAAATTCATGAACGTTTTTTAAGATTTTCATTTGGCGATGACTTTCGAAAATTGGCAAATACTTTTGGTATTTGGCTAATAATTTGAAATCCATAGCGTAGATCCCATTTGTGTGTATGTATATATATAAAATAAATAAACAAACAAACATATTATAAGTGCCAAAATCTGAAAAATCCAAACATGCTATCAAACTCTTACGAATCCATACGTAGAAATAAAGGACTTAAAACATTTAAACTTGTTTGATTGCTAGAAGAAACAAAGAAAAGAATAAGGATTCCTTATGAATTTTTAATAAAATAACTTTTTTCACGTAACTCCAGTTGCCCAACGGCTTCATATAACAGATTAAAAATTGGATATTCCATTAAATAAGACAAAATATACAAATTTTATTTTTAAAAAAAAAACATAGGAAAGATATGATCTAAAGACCGAAAATTTTAAAATCATTATTTTAAATCCTTTTTATATAAATGTAAGCAGCAGTTATTCTACTGCAAAAATTAATTATTTTCAACAGAATATTTCTATTTTTTATTTTGCTTAAATATCAAGAACATTTATAAATTTATGACAATAAAACGTCTAATTAACGAAATCAACGAATCAAAAAACATATAAAAAGCTTCTAAAAAAGTAAAATCATATCTTACTTTTCATAAAATGTTTTGCTTAAATCCAAAATTTATCAGATAAGAAATCTAATATTACAATGTAGAAAAAAAATTGATTTAAAGTTTTCAAGTCCCCAGTCGTCGAATTGGCTGAATTGGATGCCTGGAGTTGTTGCCCCATTTCAATGAAGATTAATCAATTGATCCGTTTATTGTATCAATCAATAAATTAATCAATCTCCATTTGATACGCTACTGATATTAAGACCTCAGAAATTAAGAGAGCAGAAGATATGATTAAGGGAGTAGAAATAGTTTCACTATCAGCAACTAAAATTCTTGATAATTAATTTTTTGAATGAAAAAAAAAATTTCTCAAAAAAATTTCATAAATATATAATACCCTTCTTTTTCTGCTCCTTCGTTTCTTTGAATTCAGCTTATTATACTCCTGTATTATTCTAGTGCCTTTAAAATAGAACTAACCATTAATTAGAAAACTAATAAAACTTTAACCGTTTAAGAAACATTTTACACCCCGTATTTTTTTGTACCGTTTTATTTGTGCGTCCATCTTTGATATACCCATTAACCGTCAAAACTCTCTTTCACTTTCGCTTAATTATTTTCTAAAATTATAAACTAACTCAATTATTTAACTTTGGAAGTTTATTTCTATGAAACAAAGGCATCAATATTCACCAAAATATAATTAATAATGTTGTTGTATTTTGATCTAAAACTATACATTTGCAGTAATTTTTAAAACTAAAGTGGCTGCCACTTAGAGGATATCGTCGATATGGAATTATCAATATTCTCTCCATGTCGGCAGCTGATTTTTTTTTTCTATGGAGGACTCCGTAACCTTGTAATTTTGAATCCAATCCAGAAGGGAACTCATGGATTAACTATTGGGAGAAATTTTGACTTCGTGGCGGACTTTCTGATGGAACTAACCCGCATTTGCGTTATATCGAGAGGAAAGCCACGAAAAACTCCCACGGTTACCCCGTCGGCAAGGGTACTAACCCATGATCCATCTACCACAGAGGATATTTTACGTCAGCACTCTGGTCGGACCGAGCGGAATTTGTATCGATCATCTCTAGGACTCGAACCCGGTTCGCCTCATTAGAAGGCGACCGCTCTATCCCCTGAGCCACCACGGCTTCATTTTGATATTTTCAAAAAATTCTTAAGCATTTAAAACTTCATGGCTTACATAAAAAAAAATATTATATATCGTATAATTTTGGATATTGATAGTTTACAGATGCATAGGGTAAGTTGGTATATTTACCGTTTTTTTATGCAGTAATAATATAATACAATTTACAATTGTAAAAAAGAGTTATTTTAACTTCGTAAACACTTAATATTTTTAACGAATAGTGTTAGGACTTTCATATTCTATTTATTGGTAGTGGTGTGGTAATCCAAATCATTACAAAACGACTTTGGTAATCAAAGACAAGTATACATTTTTGTTTCCCCTTTAAATATTAAAAGAAGATCGTCCGAAAAAATCAGGAAATTCAGCAGCTACCGGGCGAGCTTAAAGTAGAAAAAAAAAAAAGTGAAAATGTTTTTCCATGCCCTTTCTCGAGAACGAATCATTTGGTGTTGAAGATATATGTTTATTTTTTTGTATACATAGCTTCCCCATTGTAATTCAGCAACTACTTTTTTTAACTACATATATTTTTGTGCCAACTATATCAATTGTTAAAAAATTTCCCTAGAATTTATAATAGATTCGCGTGAAAATTTCGTCGAATTCTACCAGTTCAGCTTGGAAACTCATCTTTTCCAAATAAATGTAAAACAATTACAATTTTTTTACATGCAGAAATATTTCGTATTTGAGAAAAACAGTTCTTTTAAATGCTTTCCTAATCATCCAGAGTTATGTATCTCGCGTAGTAATTATGGTAATTATTATTCCGAGAAAACTCTGGCTTGGCAGGATCATTTAAGTGATCATTTTCAATAAGACTAGTTTATCGTGTCTTTATTCGGTGAAAAAAATGAGCCACTTAGCGAATTTATTTTTAAGGAATTTTCCCGTTCACCTGTAAAAAAATATATGTTTGACTTAATTGTTTCGGACTCGAGAAATTTCAAATTTAGGATAAAATTATTTAATAACTATGACGGTATATGGTTCACTCTAAGTCAGTGTTTCCGAAACTTATGACTTTTGTGTACCCTTTCTAAATTTTTCGTAACGCTGTGTACCACTAATAAAAAAATGAATCTATTTTTTACTGTAAGAAAATTGCACAAAAGTTAAAAATCGCAACTGGCTGTTGACACCACTAACTGTTAACTCTGCAAAAAAATAGCCAATAGAAAAATACGTAATCGCAAATTTTCATGGCTAGCTTTGTTTTTAAATAAAATTCTTTTAAATTTTTGTTTGTTGTAAGATATTTCGCATAAGAGCGCGTTCCCCCGCTAAACTGTTCCCGTACCCCTGGGGGTACGCGTACCACACTTTGGGAAACACTGCTCTAAGTAAAGAAACTATTTCAGCTCTATGTTGCTAACAGAATTGGCGATTGAAATGGGTTATGAGTAGCGCAGAGCATTCAGACCTATGGCAATACTTCGCATGCTTTCACCATCAGCGTATGGACAGTCATAGGAGTAGGAAATACGTTAATTTATATCTTAATTTTCAAATAGATGAAGTTCGAAAACGATATGGAACTGAAAACTGCATTAAACATAGCTTTAAAAAAAGCGTCGTGGAAATTCCCCACATGTTCCTCACGTATTCATGTCACTCCATGCGTATTCGAGCATTGCGATCCCTAATAGTGTTTACTAATACTTTTAGAAACAAATAATTTTACTAGTTTTGCAAACTATACATGCGTTATCAGAAAGAGTTACAAGCCTATGTTTTGTTTCATATTATACTTAATCATGGAATTAAAAATTTTTTTATAAAAATAGATGAGGGAAGTGATAAATACATTCAGGACTTAAAGGAACCATTTCTAGATAAACCGTCTTACGATATTTCTTCGATTTTTTTAAATAGTTTTTCAGATAATGGGATGCCTGCAAGTGACGTAGTGTTAATATCTCGATCCTGATTGGATGCTGAAACGTGGCATTTGTTTACGTTACCAACTGTTCTTTCCATTCTATTTCGAGTAAGCCAAGCCTGTCAATTATCAAATCTCTTAAGTAACACATTCTAAATTATTTCACAAAGATTTTTTCTCAAAGATCTCAAATCTTTCACTGTATATTTGCACAGAGACTTAACACAAAGACAGGCATGAAGCCATGTGGAACGTGAACTAATTACGCATCGATGTTGCCAGGTACACAAAGCAAAAATATATCACGGTTACAACAGAATACATAAACAAATAATAAATCTAAGTTAAGTAAAAGACTAAGTTAAGTTTAAAAATTATATTTCAACTAATTCGATGTGTGATACGGCTCTGTATTTAATTAACTTATCGTTAATTAACATTCTAACTTATGTAAAGAAACTTAGCTCAACTTTAATGCGCCATTTTGCTGATGAAGATTACCTGGCGCTGACGTCATAGGTGTGGGTATGGGGGTCTTCTTCTGTAAGTGCAATAACCCAATTAATACAGAACAGCAAACCATCACATATTTGTCCCTCACAACATGTAACGATGAACAACACATTTTCATTTAGTGGTGTAATGAAGTTAACTGTTCGAGTAACTGTAGTTTAATGTAAGTCAAATAACTCTTATTGATCAATTGATCCTCGGGATGAATATTATTGTGGATTTGAGTTTTGGATCATTTGTGTAAACTACGAGTGTTTTCTCCCATGTTTGTTACTTTTTTGTATTTCCGGTTCATTTGCACTTGTTGTCAGAAAATATAATTAAATAGAGCTTAATTTGCTTATAAAAAGACATACTTTCTTCATAATTTAATATTGAATTCATTAAAAAAATTTCCGGAACAAAAAAAAAAAAAAAAAGAAGAAATACATCTAAAAAGAGTGTTGCATTAAATCGAATCGCCGAAGCACAGCCAAACGCGATATAATGAAAAACTTTCGAAATCCAAAACTGCGAAGTATTTTGCCACCCACTTTTCCATTTCACTTCACTTCGCTTCAGCTGGAATAACTGTGCCGACTGTCCTATTACAGCTCGGTGTTTTGGTTGTGACCTTCATGTAACCTGGCCACGAGCCAACCATGGCATAGTCTTTAAAGAGACATTTCTTCTTTTTACCTTTTCTTTATTTTTCCGTCTTCTTTACGCAAAGGAAATTTCCACACGCTTAACTGATGCGCCAGCCATGTGGAACCTTTTCGCTACTATGAAATGCCAACTTTAACACCTCAACTTTGTTTTTGCATAGCGCCCTCCTGTGGAGAATTTTGATTGGTCCCCAAATTGCGCTTATTGTAAAATGTCTTCGATTTTGTTTCTTTTTGACATTTCGTTTCCTTTTCTCATAAATACACTTAATTCTAAGAAAGAAATTAACATTTTGTATAATTAATAAAAAATTTAAACGCTATAAAGTCATAATTTTAAACCAACTTTAGAATTTCTTATTTTTGTTTTTCTAACTAACTGTTGCTATTAGATACGTAGAGCTTATATAAATGCATAAATAATTACGCTTTTTCATAGTTTCTTTAAATAACTGTTAAATGTCGTCAAATTCGGGGGACCTAGATTGACAATTGCTGGGGCACAAATAGACAGGAATGCCGGAAAGAAAAACTGTACGGCGTTAAAAGCAAAATGATTTTTTAAGTTAGTTGTTTCTATTGTTGAGTCACGTATGGACACACTTTTAAAAGGAAAACACTCTCAAAGAAAATGTAATCACTGACACAAAATAACTTGTTCAGTGATTTCCTTAAAATATGTTTTTTTCTTCTGGGTCAGAGAAAATAAGGGGGTTTGGTTCATATCATCGACATTCGCTACTCTGATGGATTATATCCGCAACGCCTATTCACTGACACTATCACTTCACCGACTATCCATATCGACGACACGATCACTTCACCAATAGCTCATTTCGCCTACAGAATCACTTCGCCTAACACAAAACATAATACCCTTTCGCCCTCTGGTTATGGGAGTAATACATACTGTAATTTTTTCGTGGTCCTGCAAATAAATTTATCATTTCCTTTCTTGACTTCGGTTATTTAAAGTTCTACCACAGTCATATTGAGCCGTGGTGGCTCAGGGAATAGAGCGTTCACCTTCCAATGAGGTGAACCGGGTTCGAATCCCAGCGATGGATGCTCGATACGAATGCCACACACGGATTGCACTGACTACAGTGCAGGCGTAAAATATCCTCAGTGGTTGATGGGTCTTGGGTCAGAGTCCTCTTGCCGACAGGCTAACTGTAGGAGGTTTTCGTGGTCTTCCTCACCATGCAACGCAAATGCGAGTTAGTTCCATCCAAAAAGTCCTCCACGAAGGCAAAATTTCTCCCAATACTTGATCCAGTAGTTCCCTTGTTTTCTGGATTGGGTTCAAACCTACAAGGAAATGGGGATAAACTGAAACAC
This sequence comes from Parasteatoda lunata, assembly GCA_949128135.1. Lineage (NCBI taxonomy): Eukaryota > Metazoa > Arthropoda > Arachnida > Araneae > Theridiidae > Parasteatoda > Parasteatoda lunata. The sequence goes on along the minus strand of OX421973.1, from coordinate 54,518,231 downwards.
TTCTTTTTTTTAACTGTCTTTCCAAATACGAACATGACTCCTTTTTTTAATGCTTAGGAAATATGTTTCTCTTTGTAAAATGGATAAACATCCTTTTCTATTATTCTAATTATTGACTTACTAATATAAAAAAAATTAAAAAATGATAAATAAAATAAATAAATAAATGATAATAAATAAATGATAATAAATAAATGATAATAAATAAATGATAATAAATAAATAAATAAATAAGAAATTATAACTTTGAAGAATAGTAAAGAGTTGATTACAAGCACTTTATACTTTAAGTAGCATTAAGCAGAATACTAGGTGCAGCATATTTAAAATGTACCTAGCAGTTTAATCAGGAAAACGATCGTAATGTGTACTTAAAATTTTGCAAATTTAGACATAACTCAAAAATTCTTTATAACCGAATCAAAAACATTTTGCTCTGAATTATTAAGTTCATTTATCCAAACATTACCCTGTATCGTATCCATGTAGAATTCGTTTTTCCAATGCGAAAAAAATATTTTTTAATAATTATTTTCAATTAATTATTTCATTTAAGGGCAGTGGAGAGAATTTTAAATTATAAGGTGAAAAAACAAATGATTTATTATTTTTCATTATGTAGTTTTCAATGACAAGATACAAAATTTGAACAAAATCGGCCGAATAGTTCTGAGTTAAATAGTTCTTTAGTTTAAAAAAAAAAGTATTTTTAAATTTGCATTTCTCAAGACTGAAATTTTGCACGAAAGAACTATTATAATTGCAAATTTTGACTAATGTAATAACGAATTCTGTTTGATTTACAAAATAAAGTTACATTTTTGCATGATGACAAAAACAAATTAATCAAAAACTTTTGAAAAAATTACACATTTTATTTTGCTAATTTATATTCAATTTTCTGCATTTATAACCATATTATATATAATATTTTAAATACTACACACTTATCTCTTATATATTTAAACTTTTTTATGTCCGATTAACGAAAGATTCGCAAAAAATATATTTATCTGTAAAAATATAGGTTTGGGGGTGAAAATGGTGATTGAGTTAGATTTCTAAAGTGCTCATTATAATTAAAATTCTATCTTATTTTTAATTCAAACATGAGATTTCTACAATCATTTTAAAATAAAATGAAACTCTGACATCGTATTAAAAAATGACTCTTAAAGAAGAAATTAATTCAGGGATGAAATTAAATTTGCGCAATTGTCCCTTGTAACGTTAAAATTCAATCTAATTTTTACCAAAAATATTATGGTATTTTGCCATCGTACTCAGATTTTACTACATTATTTCGTAATTTCAAGTTTCTAAATCTGATTACTTTTGGACAACAAACGACGTGCAACGTTAATATGTGAGTAAAAAAAATCGAAAAGAAAAAAAAAAGACACTTAAGATTGCAATAACTTTCGAAAAAACTATTTTAAAAAAGTAAATAAATAAATCTTGTAGAGTTCAAAACTAAAAATGGATTTATCAGCATGTCAAATTTTATCTTTGTAGTTACAGTTCTGCGGTTGGAAGAGGCAGCATGGTATTTTTAACGTTAAAGATTAAAAGAAAGAACTTAACTCCGTGCACAGAAATGTTTTGGCCCCCTATAATATATCATTCTGTTTAAAATCGAACTTAAAAACTTCACATACACAAAGTAAAGCATTTTTAAGATATGCAATGATTTTAACAAACTTTAACACATTTTTATCAACACAAAAACTCAATGCGCATAAAATAAAGCATTTTTGCACTATGCATAATTTTTTTTTTTTTCTTCCTAACATTAAAATATCGCAAGAGTAACCGATGTTTTGGGGGCTCGACTTCACGATACATTTTGTCCTTTTGCTCGGAAACTATTAGATTTAGATATATAAATTTACAATATGTAGAAAAATGTACAGGGAGTGCGATGAAATAAAAAAATTTAACATTAACTTATTATGAGTTCAAAAATTACTGACTGTCAAACTGGTAGTAAAATAAAGAATTAGGGCCACTCTACAGACCTCAGGAATGCAACTACAGAGATGAAATTTACCGTGCTCAAATTGATGAAATTCAATTAACAGTCAATAATTAGATAGAAAGTTATTAACCGTTCATTTTGTAGTAAAAAAAAACAAATGAAACACTCTACAGTCCGCATAAATGCAATTACAGAATCGAAATTTGACGTGCTGAAAGGACTATTTTAATTTCTGAACTTTCTTGCGCAATTTTTCTTCGAAATTTCAATTTGAAAGCTTCAGAAAATTTTAAATGATTTTTTCGTGAATTTTTCTTCGGTTTTACTTCAAATATTGACTATTTATCTATTGTCGAAGAAAAATTTATTTTTCTTTCGAGATCTCTATTTTATAAGCTCGCGCTTGAGTTGATGCCAAAAATAACACAAAAAGCGAGAAAGTGACAGATTAGATGTTATCAGACATAAATCTTATCCTTCATATAGAAATTTAAAAAATAAATAAATAAAAATAACTGAAAACTTAATTCTAGTGAAATAAAAGCCGTTCTCTATTTGAACCATTATAAGTTTCCTTAACAACTGAAATTACTCTTCGTTTAATTCTTCTTAAGTCACACAACCTGTTTTCCTTAGGTTAATTTTTTTTCAAGTGCATTTGATTATTTTTTCAAATCCAAATAATCGAACATTTCGTTACGATTACATTGTTCTTACATAAAACTAAATAATTATTTGTACTTAATAAACGTTATTTATTTATTATTATGTAGTATTAATTTTCATTTTTTTAATTTTATTTATTTATTTTTTTGAAAAATATTGACTTTTAGGGAAAAAAATTAAAGGTGAATCAGAGCACACAGCAAGTTAGGCGAAGGAAGCCTTCTAGTATAAATAAGGTTTTTCAGTGTTTCACACTTTTGGAAGAGAAAACAAGGGGGAGGAATTAACCTTATTTAATAAGTCAGTTACCAAGTTTCTGAATATTCATGTATCTGAATATTTTTATCACTTAGGAAATTCTATAACTAAAAGGAAATATATCACAAAAATTATATTAACACTAAAAATATTTTATTCGCTTTTTTGAATAGCAAAAGAAATTAAATTATTTTTAGACATCTAGATCATAGTTTAGAATAACATATATAAGTTTTAAAAATTTAATACCACAACAAAATTAAATAATTTTCAAATTATTTCAAAATAGAAAAAGCCCGATTTCAAGTTTCAAAGATATTTAAAAAAAAAAAAAAAAAAAAAAAAAAAAAAAAAAAAAAACGATTTACTTTATATATTTAAGTCTCGTTTCATTATTAAGTTATATTAAATTTCAGGTGCATAGCAAGCTAAATAAGCAAATTTTTGATGAGAATTATTTTCAGGAACAAAAATTTTTAAAAATCAGATTTGATGAAAACAGGATAAACTGTCTAAACGAATATTTACTAAAAAGATAGTTTAACAGAAAATCCTGACAGCATATGAAATTAGTAGTAAGGTTATTTCATTACTTAAAAAACAATGTTTTTATTCTTTAAAAAAAATTATTATGACAAATTATATAAGTTTTTTTTTTTTTGTTTATTTATAAATAATGAACTCTAGAATTTATCATTTTTACAACAAAAATTTTGGTTTACTAAAATCGTTCTATAAATTCTGCATTTTAAACAAAAGTATATAGGATAATAATGATTCAATATAATATAAAATATTGAATCAATGATTGAATATAATATAAAATTTTATTATTTACAAAAAATTGTTAAAACTAATGCAATCTTTTCTAAATTTGGTAAATCAGACGCACTTCAAAATTTAGATTTAAGAAACATGGTATATCCGTCATCAAGAATTCGATAAATTACCCATCGTTGCAACATTAGGCATAAATTTAATTTCGACTATGTCAAAATTCTTTACAACCCTGTCACATCAGATCATATTGAAACCATGGGATCTTGCTTCAGTTACATAAATGATCCCCTAGTTAACGACACGAGTTCCCCACGACCTCAACATAGTGCTTAGAAATGTAGTCTGCACTAACTTATCTCTCTCTCGGCTACAGCGGTTTTCCAATTTTTTTTTTCACCTATACTAATATATTTTCGAGGCAACTTAAGACTTTCTGTAAAAAATCTGTTTGCTTTATATCATTCACGTCTGAAGAGTCTAGAGCAGAGGTCGCCAAAGTGATCTATATAGACCCCCTGGGGTCTATTTAACAAAAGCCAGATCTGAGCCAGGGGGTCGATCCGAAGCGGAAAATCACACATCCCTAATTGAGTATATAAAATTTGTGAATTTTTTTCTAATTGACTTAATATCAGTTTCTTTATTATTCGGGTGAAACAAGTATTTATGTACCAGCGCACAGTGGCACGAACTCAGCACAGTTTATAAGTCAGATGCATATGTGCGCTTGTCCAAATGTCACGTGTGACGAGCATTGACGTTACAAACGCAAATATCATAAGCAGTGTCATTAATAAAACTTTTATAGTTTTGGATAATTAGTTATTGTTTCGATAAAACCATTCGTTTAGTTTAGAAATCAACTTTAATTATCAATGCATGTAAAAAAAGAAGGTAAGCATTAATAATATCGATTAGTACAGCCCGCGACAAAATTATAGCACACTGTGTTTTTTTTTTTTTTACGAAAATTGAAATTGATCAATTTTAAACCCAATACAGCGAACCTTGCAAAAAAAAAAAAAAAACACCAGGCACACCCCTCTCATTGATTAAGAAGCAATAAATCTGTAGTTACTTAACTTATTATTTCTACTTATTCATAATTACTTATTATTTAATAAATATTGAGGTATTTAAATTTCAACATTAATATATTTTTCATAAAACTATTGTTACGCAATGTACTAATATATTAATAAATGTTTAAAATCATAAAATATATGTACAAACACAGTATCTAATAGAGTTTTATTTTAATTAACAGAAAATTACTTTTTTGGGGGTCGATGGAGATTTCGAAAAATTATATAGGGGTCGATGATCAAAAAAGTTTGACGACCTCAGGTCTAGAGAATGGGCACCACTTTTGTACGCTCAAAACATGTCAATTTTTTTCACCTTTATAATTTTCGAAGCAAATGAAACTTTTACATTATCAAGTATAATAAATTATGGTTACATAATTTTTTACATATAAATGTACAGTGAAGGTAGAAACTAAAATCTAGATTTAGTATTTGAATTTTGATACAATATCTGTCTCAATCAAATAAACACAAAATGGAACCTACATTTTTTTTTATTAGTTTTATTAATACATTTTTAGTACAAAACACATTCAAACGTGAACTTTAAAATAACATATATTTTGACAGTATTCAATAGTATGACAAGAAATGGCAAACACATATAAAAATGCAAATGATTCACAAAATAAATTAACATTTAAAATGAATTGTGACACTCATTTGAAAGTAAATGAAATTCTTAAACTTCCAGCAATGGCTCAGATAAATGGATCATAACAATTATTTGGTATTTGGAACCAATTCAATTCTTTTTCTTTCACTGTTAGCAGGTAATATTTTTTTTAAACAAAGTAATTCAAATGATTAATCAAAAATGCTGCCTTTTTCTAATTTTGAACAAACATAACATTAACATTTACAACAAAGTGCATAAAATAAAATCCATTTTATCACTTTTCATACAGAGATGCCAACTTGCTCCGCTTTGTAAAAAAATATTTTCCAGTGGTTTCCACTACTACATACCAAAAATTAAAAGCCTCATATGAAATGCAACTTTATTGATCTTATCTCGTGGTAACATTTTTAAAGAGCATGCACAATTATCTTTATTCTTCAAGTTTTACTATTTAATTTGCTATTAATTTATTAAAACTTTTGCAGAAAACGGAGCAGTTAGCCTCCCTGATTATATAGTAAAAAATAAAAATTACTATATTAAATACCTTGCAAGGCAGCTTGCAAATTTGAAATTAATAAAAGCATGCAAATAATATAGATATTTCAAAGACATTTGACATAAAATCAATAGCCATAATAATAAATTTTTTTCTTACTTTCTGTTTAAATGTCTGGAAAAAGATTTTTAAAAAAATTAATCACATACAAGTGGCGAGTTGTAATTAAAAAAAAATTCTAGCATACTTTAAACATTTATATCTAGCATAATGTAGATTCATCATTAAATGTTTCATAAATTATAAAAATATAGCTCACTCAAACCAGTCGTGAAAATTGCATTTTAATTATTTTATGCATTTGATGTAGCAATCACATCACCTAGCTGGAACTAAAATTTATAAAGCATCAGAAATTGGAGGAGAAAAGAAAGTCTAAAATTTGTTAATAACAAAATATTTTTCTGACTGCTTAATTATGTGTTAGAAATAAAAAAAAAATATTAAGAAATACAGGTATGCCTTTCATAAATACTAGTGCCAAAAAATTAGGCTAGTATATTAAAGAAAAACAGAAGGGAATAGAAATGCACAGTTTACTGCGTCTTGATGATGAAACTAGAAATTAATTCACACCAAGAAAAATAGGTTAAAATGTTCGTCAATTGACAATGCTTCTAACAGTAAAATTTAGAAACAATCATTTCAAAATAAAACCTTGACAGCAATCATGTTGTGCAGTCTAAAAGCAAAATATTGAGCATCTACGCAAATATTTCAGTTCAAATGGTCTAAACCATGCAACATTAATTAAAGTAGTTAATCCGATCAGCAGCACCATCTCTAGACTCAGATTTTTACTAATTTTTTTTTATTATTATTTTAATTTGATGAGAATATCTGGTTTCCTAAGAATACGGCAAACTGTGAATTTCATTTCCATTTTCTTTAATAGATTTTTCAAACTGACAACCATTTTTTGAACACATAGTAACTAATTTAGTACAGTTTTTCAATTTTGCCAGACAGAACAATTACTTTATAATAAACAATGGACAGAAACCATGCCATATGCTTTAATAACTCAAACATCTTCGCTAAATTCACAAAAAGTTACGATATACTCATTATAGCACCAAAATAAATGGTTCCACCTTGTATTTAGTTTCAAAATAAAGAAATATTAAAAATCTGTTTATATAAAACTAACTTTAACAGAAAAACATATATATATATATATATTTTTAAAAAAAACAGTAAGTATGAGCTTTTTGTAAAACTATATTCAAGATGAATTTTGTTTAAAAGAACCATAATTTGTTTTAAACTCTCTGACCTACTGATCTATTTTCAGACCTGCAGCATCCCCTGCATAGCAAACCAGCTCTTATAATGTTAATATGCAGGGGAATTGTACATATGGGTTAAAATACTTGAAAATATGCCCATCTTTGTAAATGTCAGAGGTTTAAAAAAGAAAATAATCTAAACAGATTTTTCATTAATTATAAAAATAGCCTATCACAAATTTTTATAACCATGAACAGTACTCACAAGTGATTAATAAACTTAAACAAAAAAGATTAAGATAAAAAATACTTTGAGCTTAAACAACAGTTTCAAATAACTGCCGTTTTTTTTTTTTTTTTTTTTTTCCATGCCATTCCTATATAACTAACTTTACAAAAGCATTTACACTAATTACAGATAATTTCATTCACAAGCAATTATGTATATACAGGTGCGTAACTTTCAAAACAATTCCTCATTAATTGCCTATTACAAAATTATTTCATTGTCAAACCTTTCTAAAGCATAGCCTTTCAGGAAAAAAAATATATAGCAATAAAAATTTTGATGAGCAGAAAAAGAAAGTTAAAAAGTAGAATAAAATTTTAAATATTATTTTTCAAATAATATATATACACAAAAATTATATAATTCTTAGGTGTCATATACAAAACATATATATTATGCAATTAAAGTTATTGACAGAAGAATGTACCAAATGATATTCTGAAATATCTGTAAAATTAATGTTCTAGCATATTTTAATATTATAGTGCATTATTATTACTGTAATAGTAGTATACATCTTTGATTACAGAACATTAATTTTTTGATTCCAAATTTTAAAATGACTATCTTTCTACAAATCCTTTAATTGCTATTATATAACAAAATAAATTTGTTGGAAAATTTTTCTTAGCATATTTTAAATTTTATATTACATTTTAGAATAAGAAATAAAAAAGTATTTAATAGTTAAATTTCTTAAGTAATTAAACCTTCTTTTACAATTAAATAAAAATAAGTGTAAAGAACTTTAAATCCTTATGTTTCAAAAATACTTAAAATTTTTAATAGTACATGTTTATTAGCTTATCTTTAACGCTGTTTTTCAAAGATCTGTTACAGGGAAAATAAAAAAAAGACCATAGTTTAAGTGCCTTACACTTGAAGCAATGTGATGATTTTAAACTATACCTATAATCTTGTCGTGAAAAGAATTATCGGGGCTTTAGAATGGACAAATAACTTAAATATTTTAAAAGTTATTAAACTTTTTAAAAATCACCAATTTGGCAACATTTTCCCACCTAGATGAAAATTATCAAAATCACTGCCTTATTCTCAGTTTTTGCAAATTTTTATGGGCCTAGGTAATGAAGCATTGTAGCAGATTTTTGAATATTGAAAAATTAGACCCACAAACCCTTTTCATTTTTACAAAACTGTAGTTTTTCACCATATTGACATTTTGCGAAATTTCCAAAATAAGCGTCGACAGCGTTCGCTTTAGATAGGCTAAACTTGACCTAACAGTCACGAGTATCAGTTGCAAAAATAACATTGTTGGCAATAAAAACATCATTTGATATTACAATGGAGCCTTTGAAAAACAGCCTTAAAAAATAAATTACGTTTCACTCAAAACAAAGTTGCACGAAAACTTAAGATTGTTACCAATAATAATTTTTTAAAAAATTTATAATTGTAACGTTAAAAACCACCAAGAGAGTTACAAAATATTATCTAAGTAATTATTAAAAAATTAGATTTTACCAGCACCAAAATCTTCATTTTAAGAAACAGAGGGAGAATTAAAATGTCATTTTTAAATTGGTCTTGCATTCATTCAAGGTACAAATTCTAGCAAGTAAAATATAATTGACACGCCTTTCGCTTTTCGACATTTTAATCTAACCAATAATATAGATTGCATTTTTTTCAAATTGTATTTTTTTAATCGCTATCCACAACTACAAAAAATTTCATGAAGAATTTTCAAATTTTGGGGAATGCAAGTCATATCAAAAATTTTTGGGTCATACCAAAAAAAATGGGATATACAAAAATATAGATAAAAGAAAATACAGGAATTTTCATATTGAACGTTTTGAGATAAAAATGAGTGTTTAACCAAGAGCTTTCACACATACTTGAGCAATAATAAAACACTCATCTTCTAATTATGAGAGGTTATCAATTTCTTACAATAACTGCAATATCATCCCATCTTCTAGGGTTATTATTATTCGACCTTATATGGGAAAACTTTTAAATGATTGTGCATCTGATCTAATAATTTAAAATTACATCTATATAAAGTTATATGATGTAAGAGATAATTTAATGAGGGAAAATAAAGTAGTGCTACAAAACCAAGGTTGTTATTGTTAATTAATCTAAAATAAAACTAAATGCACCTCTTTATCAACAAAGATTAAGTTTATGCATAATTATTAAAATTTTCAACACAGGCAAACATGTACTTTGTTCATTTAAAGGAATTCCTTAATTGAAGTTCATTTTATTCAAATTATTACCTATTTTTTCCCTTTAAAGCTTAATTTGTTCATAAAAGAGTAATAAGATATAAACTATTGATGTCTTTTAAAGTTCTATAAAATAAATTATACTTAATAATACTTGTAAATTTAATGGGATTTTTTTTTAAAGAAAATCTAGCACAACATAATAATGGATGCATTTATGTTCGATTCAATGCACTCATTTGAATCAAGCATAATTATTTTTTTACCCATATTAACAGTCGAGAATAACAGTATATTTTGAGAGACTTGATAAAATATTTATGAAGCTAAAACAAACAAAAAATAAAGTTGTCCAATTATTATTAATAATAAATAATAATGGAATTATTTAAGAGATAATTATTAAGCTATTAAATACCTACAGTTTCTGGAAGACACTATGAAATAAGAATTTTAAATTTACAAGAATCATAATTCATAAGGATTATTTTATCTCCCACCAATTTTTTCTTGAATCTTATCAACAATAGCAAGTCAGGCATGAGCATATATGGCATAACTTCTACTTTCGTTTCTCATAACGAAAGTAAAAGTACAAACCTTTACTTGCACTTTGAAATTTTTTAAATATACTTTTATCTTTTTCGATTTTTTAAAAAAAAATTTGGAGAAAAAGTACAAGTATTTGTATCGAAAATGTTGAAGAAAGTAGTTTTTTTTCTGTATTTTTTAAAAAAATTTCTCAAAAAAAAGTTCCGAAATTAGTTTTTTTTAAATTTATTTAGTGTTAGTATATTATATATTCCTTAACAATTAGCTTCTTTTTCCTGCAATTTTCTGAAAGTGAGGGGGGCTCTTATGAACATTCAGTGAGTTTTCATTCATTCAAGTCACTGTGAGATGGAATATTCCAGCAATACTGGAACAATCATTATCTATTTTCAAGGAATCAGCTGTGAAATATGACGTGAATGGTGTTGAAAAGTTTTGAGACTGGGAAAAAAATGTCCATCTAAATATTGTGAACTAAGTATAATGTGTGTATAGTATTCCCAGAAAGATAGTTCATCCAACCTTTAAGTATTTGAAGGTTGTAATTATTCTGACATTAGTTTACTGTCTATTTGGATATACTGTTGGGCTTGCTTTCACAGATGCTCTTACATTATTTTTAAGAAATATTTCTTAGTAGCCAGTAAATCATTTGATGTTTCTCAACCAAACATTTTTTGCATATAGTTTAAATTATTCGGCGTTTAAGTTTTAAAATCTTAATTTTACTCAGTATCATTTTCTTGGTGTAAAAATGCCACTTGTGTTGGCAACATGAAAACTGGATTGATGAATAAAATTTAGCTTCAATAAAAATTACCTTTACTGATATATTATGTGTAAAAACAAATTTAGCAATTACGATGCTTTTTGTTTAAGTTTGGCTTTAATTTTATATGATAGAAAAAGAATTAAGAAATGAGAAAAGGTTTGTTTGAGATTTTTTTTTTTTTTTAATTTTTCTTTTTAATTTAATTTTCAATTCAAAAATAATTCATGGATAGAATAGTATTTAGTGCCCTTTGACTGCAGCATGAGGCTGCAGTCAGGCTTTCAGAAATCATCAAAAAGAGTCACTTGAATCTATTTGTTTAATTATTTTTTGTTTTGATTTTATTTATTTATTATTAATTTATTCTTTTTTTTTTTTTTTTTTTGCATTTCCTTATTTGATCTTTTCCACATTTGATGCAGAGATTTGGCGAGGTTTTGATGGTCTCTTCTAAAAGTTTTTTTTCTTTTTTTAACACAATGTGTATGGAAAAATCCTCCGAAAAGTAGTTGCAAGAGGAAGTTTCTAGAAAGAGGTGGTCTTTCCTAAAGGTTTCACTGTCAATTTAAACTCATTTTTATATGCAAACAATGAATTTCAATCTCTGGATGTTTTCAATAAATTTAACATTTCATAATTCATTTTAATTAAAAAATTATACTTTTTCACAGTAAAGTATTGGTAAGTGAGTAGGAAAAGAACTAAACATCCTTAAAATATTTATAAATTCAGATCCTGAAAAAATATAAATAAATAAAAAAGCATGTGAAATTAAGAAAATGTGAAAGGAAATAAATTTTTCATATATACTTATTTTAAGTTTTTTTTACTACAGTAGAACCTGTTTTTGTGCAGTGGATAGGGACCGCATAAAAGAAATCGCACAAAAAAATTCAAAAATTCTTACATATAATAAACAACTTTGTACGATATACTACCTAAAACTTTTTTTTGTGCGGTGGATAGGGACTGCATAAAAAAAGGCGGACTTAGAAAATACATAAATGATTTATGGAATAGATGAGAGAATGCTTTCAATTGAATGAAATAATTAAATTAGACCTAAAGAAATTGTAAAAATATTTAATTCTTCATTGTACATATACCTGGAGAAGTTTTCAAATTATACATTAAATAGTGGAATTGTCTGTCTTTTTGCCATAATTATTCATTTTAAGGGAGTACTTATGTCTAAAAATGAAATAAAAATCATTAAAACTACATATAAATAGAAACAAAAGTAACTAATTTATCTTTAATCTCACTATAAAATGAATCCTTAATCACGTGATTTGTGTATAAAACTCTGAATACGAAGCGCATACTGTTCGCGTGTCGAGCGACAATATGTACGTAACTGACTCTGCCTTGTCAGGAGATTGTTTAAAATGAATGAACAGAGCATCACGAAGTCCAGATACATCGTCTTCAAGGAGGCCACGTCATCAGAGTTCGTCCACAACATGTATGTGTACATTGATGGGAAACATTAAACTGGTGCTAACGCCGCTAAGATTCACATACTGCATAAAAAAATTCGCGCAAAAATTAAATCGCACAGAACCAATCGTATAAAAAAGGACCGCACAAAAACAAGCTTTACTGTATATGCAAAATTGGCAGCAAACTAACTGTTAAGCTTTATATACATAAAATAAGAGTAAAAATAGAATTCTTCCGAAAGTCACGAAATTCATGCCTAGCTTGTATCCAACAACTCTTTTACTACGTGACCTTTTTTGCTTTCAAATGAAGATTACATTGATTTTAAAACATTTATTATTTCACTAGACAGTCGTCTTGAGTCTTGCTAAAAAATGTCTAATTTCTTAATTACTACAAAAAAAGCCTCTTTTTAAATAATCAATTTAAAATAATTCTTAAAGAATATTAATTTTCTATTCATTGAATTCTAAAAATAACTAAAATTGATTTAACGAACTACATGCTACAATAGAGAAAAAAAGATATACAATGATTTAACAAAATTCACTGGTTTCGTGAGAAAGCTCTAAAGGGTCTGATGAATACATTTGATAAAAATAAAAAATGCGTAACTAAAGTGTAAAAATTCATATTTAGCACAAGAAGCAAATTTCAAAACAGTTTGCAATAAAAACCACATCATGCACTGAAGATTTCACTTTACAACTTAGGAAAATTATAAACTGAAATCTAATTTTATTTAAAAAAATGAAACACACATTGGAAGGTTTTTAAAGAAAACAATTAACAAATGTTAAAAATAGTATTTTCTTATTTTTCAAACACAACATAATCTTTGACTAACCTCCACGATAATCTCTACATTCACTTCAGTCTCTGTACCATACATTGTGTCAACAATTTTACAATGTCAGTACACAAAATAAAAACATTTTGATTCAGCAAATTCAGATTGGAAAGAGAAAAAAAAAAGTACCTTTAACAAGTACTAACTCACATCCAACTTGGCAGTTTCATTTTATCACAAATAATTTCTTAATATATTACTAATAAAATAGACAGTCAAAAACTGCACGATATATGAAAAATGAGTATTATTTAATGCTTTCTTCCACCATCACATAACTGTTCTATTCACCCATAAATATAATCATCCAATATAAAAATAAATCACATCAGAAACATTTCACTAACAACATAGTCTATATATTCTCTTCATAGCACACACACTCCATTCCTTATGGCAATGTTCAAAGTTCAACAACGCTAGATAAAGAACACTACTAGGTGTTTCACAATTACATATATAATATGTACCACCAAAGTCACAGTTTTTGAGCAATGGGCAGACTAATACAACAACTACACAGCTTTGAGCGTTAGCTTTGAAGACACATAATGAGGCCCAGTTTATGCCTACAATTAAACACTAATGCACGATATATAGGTTAATCAAATTTTTCTGATTCTTTGAATGCGACGATACTGCTGTAAACTTTGAGTGCAGGTCCCATTTTTAAATGTAAAATGTTGATTAAATCTGACTGTGTCATCTCCAGCAAAGCTTCTCCATCAATTAGCTAAAATAAAGAACACATTTAAATCAAATAAAAGAGATAGTTTTAAGGGGGAAATGTATACTGTTAAAATTTCATTTTTCATAAATTTAAAGCTACATAATGCATGAAAAATTTGAACGAGCTTTAAAAGTTTTGGTTAAAATTAATAATTTAACAAAGCATAGTATTAACTATCAACATGAATGTCAAATAAAATAAAAATCGAAGATTAGAGAAATTTGAACTGAACATACAGACTAATCAATAGGTAGGTGTTGGTAAACCTATTATTGAAACAAAATATTCATAAATCACGAAAAAAGAAATTGCCAGGAAAAGTTATGAAAAACTTGCTTATAATGAGGAAGTAATTACTTAATAGCAAAATCGTTTAAATGTTTCACTTTGGAAGGGAAAAAAATTGGCAGCTTAATTTACAGATTATGCCACTTTGAAAATAGATTAAAGTATAAAATGTAGAGATGGTTTAAGATGGAAAAATTTATTGTGAATTTGTAAAACTTGAGTGGGCAAATTATGTGCCTTTTCATATTGAAGTTTCAATTATTTTGAAAATGCCAGGGTTAGAACCTGGTTGAGTTATACTAACCTAACAGTTTTTGCGCAGAAATTTGTGAAAAGCAGACAAGCAATGTAAATTTTAAATTTTTTTTTTCTTGACTAGACAAGGTTAAAAATTTAAAAATAATTAAAAAAATACCTTTTAAGTTAACATCCAAAATTCAATTATTATTAATAATTAAAATTTACTATTTAAGCCTTTAAAGTAACGATTATGTTTCGCTTTTTAAGGTTAGACACTAAAAATTAATTGATAATCAAAAATCAAATAGTGAGATCACATATGTTTATATGGTTTGATTTCCTATTATGAAAAATGAGTGCACATGATCCACAAGAATGTCCTTTTTTTTTCTCATTTAACCTCTTTTAAATATGATTTTTTTATCACTGTAAATTTTGTATAACAATTTAGTCGATTATTTGACTTCTTTTTTTTTAACAGTGTAATAACTGATTTAACAAATGATTCTTTTCACAATAAAAAATTACTATATATAAATCCAAATGAAATAGTCTAATTCAAGTTATTGTTTATTTAAAAAAGAAAAGAAAAAAAATCACGAAAAAAGTTAACGCATTCCCAAAAAACTTTCCAAGATATTTAATGGATATCAACTAAATGGAATGGCAAGGAATCAACTAAAGGAATGACAAGTTTTTTCCAAAATTTGATAAATTGCCATAGTAGAAATAGTTTTTTTTCAACCAAGTAGAAGAATCTTTTTTAAATAGTTTATTATAGCAGTAAGACAAAACTTAAAAATAAATGCAAGGAATTTCCTTAAAAATTAAAAGAAAAATATTATGAACCAAATTTTTATGTAGAAATGTTTAAGAACTGAAAGAATGAAGTTACAGGATTAAGATAACAGTCAGGTTTGATAAAATAAGCACAAAACGCCATAACTAAACTTATGTGTCTCTACATTTGGAATAAACCATCTTATACTAAATAATGTATTTTTATTTTCATAACAAGTTAGCCACTCAAACTTTCAAAAACAAATTTCCTGCGTTTTCCCTCTATATTAGGAGTAACAAGCAAACACAGTGTTCAGGTGATGTTCTGAAAATAACAATACTCCCTTAGTTCTATTTACTGGAAAAAAAACAAGGGGCAGCAACAATTCACCATTCAACAGCATTTGAAATTTAAAAAAAATATTATGAGAACAGAATATTTATTGTTCATATTATCATATCTTTAACAGCAAGGCCTGAAAATACACAATACAAGTTAAGAGAACAAAAATATTTATAACTTACCTCTAGACTACTAAAAAAATTAAATGCTAAAATAAAGAACAATTTCACCAAACTTGCCATCAACATAAAAATGTAAAAAATTAGCTTCAAAACAAAACTAACAATTTTTCTTTAATTCATACAATTGAAAACAAATTTCAGCAACTTGTCATTGGTTTCATTTTTTTTTTTTTTCCTTCTTTTTTCCCTGCTATTCCACTTTCTGTTGGACAATATCACTATTTGTAAACATCTGCGATAATATTTCTACTATGTCATTAAAGAAAGAATGTGGAGCAACAAGCTTCAATGCCCATAACAACATTACTTCAATAACGGTTCTACACATAAAAAGTCGTATTTCAACCCGCAGTCTTCTCCGCATAGCAAAACCGGTTTTTCCATGTTATATAGTGTCTTTGGGAGCGACATTCCCCTAATTTTGCCTATTTGCTAAACTGCTAGAGGGTTAAAGGACTGTTCTTGAACTTAAAGTTCAAAATGGATTTACTTCTGGACATTAAATGTGACGTTGATATATTATTTTCTTCCTTATTATTTTTTGCTACCAAGTTCCACATAGATTTTTTTCTTTTGAAGCAGCATGCCTTTGATTGAGCTTTTCACCAGTTGCATGGCTGATAAGTGCCTGTTTCTCCATGTTACTTAGCTTTTAGTTTTTTTTGCAAAAAGAACAATATGCAGCAAATGGTTGCCTTTCTCACCCATTCAGCGACTGATATTTTCATCCTTCAAATCCGCAATAAATGCAGATTTTAAATAGCTCATTTTACAAACAAAATAACTGCTATATCAGAACAGATTGAATATTGCAATTCCTGTTTCCCACTGCAGAAAATTTATTCTAGTTAAGTCCGTCAGCTGATGAGCTTCTGTAGATGGACAGCTGACATGGCTGTTTTTTCTTATTTTGCAATGTGAGCTATGATTACTCCTTATTTTTGTCAATTTTAAGGAAAATCAATTCAAAGAAAAAATCCCTACACTTTTCCTAGTTTTTTAAAAAAATTGGAGATTTCCTGCATTTTCTCATGTTTATTTTTGTTTTTTCTTCATTCCCTCTATTTTTCCAGTTTTACCAATTAACCTCGTGCTGTGGCAACCCTGTGTAAGATGTAGGGAGCGTGAGTGATAAAATGAAATATATGAGTAAAAAAGGAATTGCATACACAAGCATTCTTGTATTCATGAAAAACTATGCATGCATAGACAGCAGAAATGATATTGTTACCTGTTCTCGAAATAGTCGACCTTGATCAAGACAGCCCTTGAGAGAAGAAACAAATTTGGCAACTTGGTTTACTGACCAGGATCGCACAGCACTGCCTTTGATGGAACTGAGACCCGGTATTAACTGAGTATTATATTCTACAGATAGAGGGAGTTCTTTAGGTGGTGTGATGAAGGGTTCATTAAAAACAGAATCATGAATTTTTTCTTCTAAATCAGAATTGCTCTTTTCACTGGCTGCTCTAGCTTTCTTAATTGCTTCAAGACGTAAAACAGCTAGAAATGTAAAAAAAAAAAAAAAAAAAAGACACATCAACATTATCATATAAATCCTAATAAACTATTAATATAATACTTCTAGATAACTAATTTTTTCGTAAATATAAAGGAGTAAAAAAAAAATTTTCTTCAAAATATTAAAAATGGCTTTTTAAAAAGCTCAATTATGTTTAAAAAAAACCATCAATTATGTTTAAAAAACACCAAAGAAATCTTCCAAATTTTAAATATTATTTTACAAATAGAGGGTAAAATCTGTCATGGAAATATAAAATAAATGAAAATGCGTTTCTTCAGTAATAGTTAAATAAGTACATTAAAATTATTAGAAATATCTAAAACAATGTAAGAAACAAATTTAAAGTAGTTATTCTTAATCATGCAATAGTTGAGTAGCAAAAAAAATTTCTGCACAATTTTGGCAGAGAAAAATTTAATACTATTATTGGGAATCTGAAAACTGAACCAATATTATATTTAAAATAAAGGAAAAACTTATGATGATGATAAAATTGAATGAATTACTTACACATATGTTTTGGTGGTCTTCCTCTTAAACCAGGTACTTTGAATCTACAAGAATTTTATTATTTAATATAGTTAAATAACAGATTATAACAGAGGAATAATTGTTAAAATAATAAACAAAATATAGAAAAACTTTAAAATAATGCATTAACATTAATGAAAAATATTAAGCTGGGTTCAGGGCTTTTAACCTACTGATGAAAGAGCTATTTTTTTCATATCTAATTCTAGAAAGGTGGGTTTTTTGGCAGAATTTTTTTTTTTTCTATTTGGAAAACTGTTTGCAGGTAAAATTGTATTGAGGGGTAATACCATGAGTAATTGGGAGGATAAAGAAAAAATCACAGACTTTCTACAGCTAGAATTGATGACGGGCTAAAAAACTTACTGGAACTAGAAAGGCATTCAGAAATTACGTAAATTAATCAAAACAAACATTTCTAACAAAAATTATAAACTAGATAGAACAATGAAGTATTACTAATACAATGGTATCACCAAATAACATTAGAGTTTAATGTTAAGTTTATTACTTAACATTCCACAATAGTTAACATTAAATTTAATAGATTTTCAGCAATTGTGCTATTTACCTTTTGAATTTACATTAAGAGATTTTCTCCAAAATTCAATATAAAGTAAAATCTTGTTATTAAAATTAATTAATAGAAAAGCATCGCAGAATTTTTCAGCTTTAAATGGTGTTTGTTTATGTTTCATTAATTTGGTAATAAATCAATAATTCGAAGTGGGATCAGATTTACCTCTGGTAATTAAAATGTTCACAGAATAAAAACATCGTCTTTTAACAAATTGTAAGCATATAATAAACTTTGAAAAATCAATTTGCATTTGTTGGAAATATTTTATACATGTATTTTTATACTTTTTATCAGTTGCATGTTCTTTTAGATATTTAACTGCTTCCATAATTTTTGGAAACCCTGTATGTATGCATGCATAGATAGATATGCATCACTTACTTCTTTTTCCCCCTTCCGACACCATTCCTTGTTTTAGGAATATCAACTGGCTTTGTATCTACAGCACTAATAGCAGATGATGATATAGAAGATGGTGATGAGTTAGGACTAGCAGCTGAAGCCGTTGTGGAACTAGTTTGTTGCACTTTAAGAGCATTCTTTTCAGCAAGAGGACATCCAGACACTCTGTGGTGAACTGAATATTTACCTTTCACGTGACCAACTCCATTACAACCAGGAGTAGGACAACGTCTGGAAAAAGCAAACAAAATATTTTGAGCAAAATCCATTCATTAAAATGTTTTTAAGCAACTGATTTTTTATATATATACATTCTTGCAGACAATATTATAACGTTTTTGAATCACATACCTTAATCCATCTGTTGCACCACCTTGTTCCGATATCTTTTTCGTAAATTCATTCAGAGATTCTTTTGTAATAATAACTCTATCTTGGAAATTAGAATCCATTTTATTTATGTTAATTTGAGAATAGGGACAGCCAAAGGCACTAAAATAAATAAATAAATAAATAAATAAATAAGCTTTGAAGAACAAAATAATCATAAAAAAATTGCACAACATTAATTTTCATAGTATTAAACAGCAAAAGATTTTATTGTGATCAAAATTTAATTAATTAGTATTTATGTGGTTTTTTCATAATTCAAGTGTTATTAACTGAACAAAAGCTTCTGAATAAAATTTTGGGGTCTATCTTATATGACAAATATTAATTAGCAGTAACATATATTTATTATTCCCTCCCTTTTGATATGTGGCACTTTTACCCCTTTTAATAAGAAGTTAAATGTTTTGATTCTTAAATGAACTATAGTTTTATTATATAATTATGCATGTAAACTAATGTTAATTCATAATTAGAAAAAAAAGATTTCTAATATCTTAGCCTTTGATCAGACTGAACAGTACAATAAATTTAGGGCAATAGTACCAAGAACAGGACTGAAAAATAATCGACTATTGTAAAAATAATTTTTTTCTGCAAAGAACTGAATTAAAAGAACTAAATAAGTTAATACTTAAAGGTTAAATCAAGAACAACCTTAGAGCTGCATCAAATAAATAATAATTTTTATGAAGTATTTTTTAAATTTGATAAAGCTAAGATTGTGATAAGTGATTATGAGTATTTCACAAAACACTATGTTAATTGACCTCTTAATATTTTTATCAGTGATGTAAAAAAAATCACACAGACAATGATATAGCATATTTTTCTCCCATAGAGTTGACAAATAGGTAACAATTTTGATTATGTGGCACGATTTCCTCTTTAGATAATTATAAAAATTTAATTGTTTCTGTTTCTCGTAATCTATAGAACAATTTAAATAACAATAAAGTCAGTTACTCCAATGCTTAACTTTAATTCAAAGATTAACTTATCTATTTAAAGTTTAAAAGAGAGGGTTATTTTTGTGTTTGTGAGAGTGAGGCAATAGCCTCTAATAATTGGATTATATTCTTCTACCCCGGTGTTCTTAATACCTAGCAAATGGATAACCAATTAAACTCAAAAGCTGATACTATTGAAGACATCTCCTATCATCTGAAGACATTGACCTTTGAATCACAAAGGAGCTAAAACTTATTTGACACTATGATAACACTTTTTATTAACAGGTTTAAGACTATTATGATTGGCTGTAAGCATATAAATGAAACAAACTTTAAATATAGTCACAGACCAATAAAAGAAGCTTTACAAACTGCGTGTTTTGATGCATATTTTTAAACTAATATTTTAAAATTCAATTAAATGCTATTTAACCATGAAGCATTAGTAAGCATTTTAAATTGCTCTAAACTAGGGGTGCACAACCGTGGACAGACATATGAACAGCATTTGTTGGTAGTAATTGTTATACAAACATCATTGTTTTAGGCACTAAATTCTTTTTTCAGTTAAACTTTTAACATATTTTCATAAAATTAAATACTTTTAAATGTTTAAAATTAGAAACAGAAAAACTGATTACTTAAGAGGAATATTGTGATAATTATATCTACTTGATAATATGCTAGCTTTTTCGGGTCATTAAATGAAAATTGAAGGATTATTTTTAAAGACTGCTCAGCAATTTTGAACAGGCAAACAGTTGCCTGTTCAAAATTGCTGAGCAGTTCACAACTGGAGAACAGTTTTTCGACAGAAGCTGTTGTTGTGGTTAGTATAAAACTTAGGGCAAATAACTTAATCAGTTTTGGAATCTGTCCTAGAATTGGAATTTTGGAATTTTTCCTATCCTGATCTTTAAATCGTGTGGATACAAATAGTGATGTGTTATTTTTAAATCGCTTGAATACGAATTGCTATGTATAATTTTTAAATTGCGTAAATAAAAACACAATGCATGGTTTCAAATCGCGTGAATTCAAATTGAGATGTGTGGTTTTTAAATTGCGAAAAAGACGACTCACAAGGTATGATTCAAAATTCGTGTGCTGTCAAATTATAGTATTAAAAAGATCAGAATTTTTTTTTAATTATGGAGAAAAGCGTAGTAATAACTACCAAAAAAATCAAAATCCCTTTATATTTACAATGAAATTGGTGCAAATAAAGTGTGTCAAAAATTTGTGTATTTAAATGCGGGATTTGAAATTAAAATGTTGCAATAGCGTATTAAAAATATCGGGTCTTTCAAAATCTTTTAGAATTGTGTAGCAATAATTGCCAAAACAACGATTGGCGATATAATCGGTACAAATAAATCATGTTAAAAAGAGGTTATCTAAATAAGCAATTCTTTGCTCGCGACTCGTAATATGCTAAAATATCGACATTTTTAAAATCATGCAAAAATACATAGCGATAACTGCCGAAAAAAGATCAAAAGTTGATACAAAGTCAATATGAGATTTCCCATGAAGTTCGCACAAATAAAGCATCGAAGAGCGTCAAAAGTAATAACTAAAATTCAAAATCCGTAGATCTTAGTAATATCGTATGAAAATATTGGGATTTTTCAAAATTATGCGTAAATGTGCAGCGTTAACCATCGGGAAAAAAAGCGATCGAGAAACTATGTTACTTGAGATTGGGTGCGTCAAAAACTCAATTGCATAAAATTCAAGTTTCGGAATTTTTTTTTATTTTTTTTAAAAATTTCTTTCAGATTGCGACCGCACATATAGGGTTGGTTGGCCGTATGTGGCCCGGTGCACCCCTACTCTAAACAGTGATTTTTTCAAGCAACTTTAAATAAGAATGTAGTTTTGGACAGACAACAGTGATTTTGAATCATGGGGCGTTATTTAGCAGACAAGACTGTTGACTCCAATGCCTAAATTTACAGGAAGTTTTAACAAAAAAATTTCTTTTTTTTTTTTAAATAAGGTTTATTAAGGGAGCAGTGAGTATTTGACAATAATAATAATATACCTATGGTGAGTGGTATACTTTGGACCCTTGATATGCCCTTGACCGAGACATCCAGCTGTTGGACAGGGACCAGGCTGTCCTGGGGCGGTAACTAAAACAGGAAACATTCATAAATCAACTAAAATGCACATTTTTATCAAATATTTTTATGCACATTTTTACAGTTACTTACCTGCAGGTGGTTCTAAGGGATGTCCAGTTCTGTGACACCAGTTAATTGGGTGTATATCAGGACTGTCATCATCCACCCAAAAATCATAGACGCTAGACCAGCCATCAAAATGAATCAACAAGCTGAAATCCTTCCTATCTGCGATAGTAGCTACTCTAATCAACATAGGATTGCGTCTATCAACTGCTTCTAATTTCATACCTACTTTGAATTCATTTGGAGGGCACTGCTTGAAAGCTCTAGGAGAAACAGCTACAGCTCTAGTATCAGCAAGGTACTTTGTCCAATTAAAAGATGCAGGGTCTTTAACTTCTGGTGAGAGTACAAATAAGAGATCAGTAAAAAAACATTTAGTAAGTGTCATACAACTAGAACAGTATTCAAGAACAAAATATAAGAATATATGTAAACATGAATTGAATTAATGAAATTATATTTAGCTTTAAAACTATTAAAACTAAGACATTTTTTTAAACAGAGGTGAGATTTAAAATATTCTTTTTCTAACAAAATATTTTGGGAAAACTTTATCCTACCAGACATCTTGAACAAACGTCTTCGTTCTTACAAATTTGCTAAAAAAAGGGTACAACGATAAATTGGTTGAACTTTTCCTCATCAAAAGTGCCGCGATTTTTGTATATACTTGGATTGCAGAAAACAAAAACAAATATTTGAGACCCTAACTGATTCAATCCCCCCCAGGAAGTTCAAATCAGCAGATTCAAGCCTGAAAACTAAGTGAATTTTGTAGGAAAATGTAAAATGTGTGAAAATAACACTGAATTGTTATTTTCATTTTATTTTATTATGATCAATTCCAATACATATTAAAACAGTAGAACAACTAACTACTAACTAAAGCGAATATACCTATAAAGAAGTTAAACACACAATTTATGTATAACATTTGGTTGATACCATACCGTGAATGAAACACTGCAAGAAAAAGCATTAAGATATCACTGCCCTTCAATTTCACTCAAACAATTCATTTTTAAATCCTATGTTTTTGGACTTGAAGTCTAAGAATTTTGCCTCTGAAGTCTTTTTCATTTAAAAAATGAAAGATTTTAACAATAAACTCAGCTAGTAGCAGTCAGGAAATTATAGAAAATTGCATAGTAATCAGACACAGAGCTGCGATAAAAATTTGAGCATTCTAACAAGTTCAAAAAGGTTCAGAACCATAATACAAGATTCTATTATTAGACAAAGCAAGTTAATAAAATTGATTTCATTATTGGTCTAACAACTAAAAATTGCACTCAAATATAGATGCATCTAAATTTATTGTTAATTCAACAATTAAAAAATTTACTAAAAAGTAACCATATTTCAATTAATTGCTGATCTAACAACAAAAAAATGTACTAAAACATAACCATATTTCAATTAGTTCCTGATCCAACAACTAAAAAATTTACTAAAATATGGATGTATTTAAATTAATTGTTGATTTAGCAATCAAAATATATCCTAAAGCATAACCATATTTAAATTAATTGTTGATCTAACAACTAAAAAATGCACTAAAATATAACCATATTTATCTATACCTTTAGGGGGTGTCAGGAAACGATCATTATCTCTACACCAATTAATAGGATGAAGATGTGGAGATGATGGATCGGCCCAATAATCATAAACATCTTCCCAACCATCAAAATGAATTAAAAATCTGTTATCCATAACATCTGTCACGGTTGCAACACATACAAGAGAATAATTCTTCTTATCCACAGCTTCAAGTTTCATTCCACGTCTAAAATGTGGATTTGCACTCTAAATTACAAAGGATAAAAGGATATTAGTATTCAAAATGAAACACTCTTAATATAATTCAGAAAAATAAATTACAGTAGAAAATCTTTACTTAAATGCAAGAGTTTTCTGAAATGAAATTATTTTCAGAAAGATATTAAAAAAAATTTTAGCATCCAAATTTAAACAAGTATAATCTGCAATTATAATAGAGTAAAAGAAAAAATTAAACTATACCATGCCAGATTTACAACTAAAAAGAGTTTTTGGTGCAGCTTCAGACTTTGTGGCCTTCAGATAATTATCCCAATTGAAATCTTGGGGTCTGTAATCTAAAATCACAAGTTTAAATTAATAAAATGAAATACCATTTCATTATATTAACTTTAAAAAAATTTTTTTTTTTTTTTTTTTTACAGAAGATAGCAACAATAAATTTGAAAAATTTTAACAAACTTTGAATAAATTTGAAAAATTTTAACAAACTTTGTGGACAAACATAAAAAAGGCCAAGTTTAGTTCATGTAAGTCTGAAAAAAAGCCATAAAATACAAGGAGGAAAGCAAGAGATAATATAACAAACAGACTGAAAACTGTCATAATCAGAAATACCTATGTTTGAATGAATTTTTTACAGTAATATAATAAATTAAAAAATCTTTTAACTTTTAAGCTTAAAAAAACTTGCCATTAAAAACATATTCCATTTAAAAAAGGATAAAAGTTTATGTAAAACAGATTTAGATTGAAAAAAGATACTTTAGTAACAGCATATTAAAACAAGGTAAGAAATAACCTCACTGTATAATTTTAAGTTTTCATAATTTACTCATAAAATGCTGTAAATTTTAAATAATTGTCCACATTCAAACTTTTCACGGTTAAAGAACAAGCGATATGAACAATATTAACAGGGCTGCCACAGTAAAAAATGATCAAAAATATATGCTTTTAGTAGCCTCAAGCATGAAAATAATCGCCTAAAACTATGCAAATAGTCGTCTGAACAGGAACAAAAATTTATCAAAATTATTAGCCAAATAACTAAAACTATAGCTTAATTGTCAAATACCACAATTAGGACTGGGTGATGTCAGAAATTTTAAATCGTGATACATCGTCCTTAAGACGTCGCGATATAGCGATGTATCGTGATTTAGCATATGTTCAAAAATTACTATGGAAAATCTTTAAATCAATCAAAAATAAATAAAAAGGAATAAATCTATCACAAAAGAAAATATTAATTCTTAACATATTCTATTATAACATCAATATCATTGCTTAATTTTTTCAATCAAAATAATAAAAGAAGTCAAAGTAAAAGCAAACCCAAACTTTATTTCATTTTTCTTAAGTAAAAATTATTTAAGATTTGTTAGTTTAAAAATAATAATACTGTAACAAAATATTTTACATACATGCATTAAAAATTAAAAGGAAAAAAAGCGAAAGTAGAAAACAAATCAAAGAAATGTTCACTTTAGAAAAAAATATATACTTTAAAAAAAGAAAACTGCTATCTGCTTCATAAAATAATCGCCAGCTTTTAACAAATAATTATATGTTTAAATTAATCAACAATCTTCTCCTTTTATTTTATTTCTATAAAATATTAATGAAATTACGCATAAAAAAAAGGATCAAAATAAAATGCATACAAAACAAAATTAGTAGAATACATTTTCATAAACTTGCTTAGTACTTTTAAACTTTAAGTTTGTTTTAACTTTATGTTGTTATTTTTGATCACCAACATGTGTTGTGCGCATTTTATTCAACCTTTAATAATTATTCTTAAAATGAAAGCTTGATGAGAATTTAAAGTTTTCAATATGCAGTCAGCAGTGTTTTCACTACAGCACGAGAACGCGAGAATCTCGCATATGTTTTTTCTTTTCTCGCATTAAAAAATTATTAACGCCGGAAGTTCGAGCACTCCATTAATCAATTTTAAAATGCGTGAATCTCTCGAATTTTGGGAAAAATTTAGTCTTCTGCCACTTTGAATAAAATCCGCCATTTTGAAAAAGACATGAAAACAGCTACGCCAAGTGTTGAGAAAAAAAAATTAGTCCTTTAAAATAAGTTGTTTAAAGTTAGCTCTATTTTTAGCTGTTAATAAATTACCAAACTCCCTCATCAGCAATTTACAGCAATTTGTAAAAGTTGAAGTCTGTGAAAACTATGCTGGAAGACCTAACAAGAAGTATGAACATGGAAATAACTTCAACGAACTTCACTATTCTATAACAGAAATAATTGAAAAGACTATGCTGGCAGATGTAGAGGATAGGAAAGTGAGAGGACAAGGCTACAAATTTAATTAGTGATTCCGAATAGTTCAGCATCTGTTGCAAGGTCATTTAGCACCCAAAACCGAAATAAAACAAAATATCGTAATAGATTGACAGATGAGCATTTGAGCAACCTAATGAGAATAGCTGATGAAAAAGTATATATAGAATATTTTCCATATGATGATGCAGCAAAAATATTCAATGGTTTAGAAATTAGAAGATGTTAAAAATGTATTATAATTAAAGAAATTTTTTTTCCCCCAAGTCTATTCGTGTTTTTTTAATTTTTAGAAATCTCACTTAACTTTTTGAAATCTCACCCAGTTTTTGAGAAAGAGTGAGAAATTTTCTCCCATTTTTTTTCTGTAATGAAAACACTGGTCAGTGTGTACAAATCTTTATAGTTTTAGGGTTTGTATGTAATTAAAATATGCAATAAAAAGTATGCCCATGATAGAAACAGGCTACCTTCTCCAGGAAAGATATGTAAGCTTTAGACCAGCAGTTCCCAAAAGGTGGTCCAGAAAACCGTAGGGCTCCATTGTAGGGTCGCAGGAGTTCAAAAAAAAATTTTTTTAAACTACAAATGACTTTTTAAACACATAATAATATTTATTACAAATCACGTGAAGTAGGATTCATAAACTTTAAGAAATTAAATGTCCAAAAAAAGAAGTAGAAAAATTATTAAAAATAAGTTTTTTTAATATTGTATAAAAAAAATTATGAATCTTCATGCCATTATAGAAATTGCATTAGTATTTCCATCAACCTTTCCAAATCAAAAAACTTCAACAATCAAGAAATATTCTTCTTTGATGACTATTCTCAGTATTTTTAATTGTTCTTTTTTCTTTTAGCAGTCTTACTTATGTTAATTTGCCACAACTACTAACGAACATTCAGGGTTCCAGAGAAAAAAAATTCTGGAACTGCTGCTTTAGACTGTAATTAATATCAGAAACTTACCTTTGGGTGGCTGAAGTATATGGCCTGTTTTTTCACACCATCCAACTGGGAATATATCAGGTGAATCAGCATTCACCCAGAAATCGTAACATTCAGAATACCCATCGAAATGCAACCTTACTCTGTATCCTTTGATTTCACTCACAGTGAGCACACAAAATAGTGAAGGATGCTTTGGATCAATGCCTTCTAATTTCATTCCAACTTGAAAAGCATTTCCATTATCTGGATACATTTGACTCTGAAATTTAAAAAGAAAAATACGTTAATTAAGATAGACACACTTAAACTTATCATAGTGCTGATCACAATTTTGTTTAAATAACTATTCATCATAACTATTCAGCTAAGTGGGAGCTAAAGGCTCTCTCAACGATTCTTTTATTACAGCCTATTTAATTTATAAACTTGGTCTATCCATTCCTCAAACCAATCAGTTTTAAAATCTGATTCAACAGAATCGTGCCACTGAAACGAAGCCTTTTTTTTCCTGACAGGTGAAGGTTCTAGAGAGAAATTTTTTTTTTAACAATGTGTCAGAAGGAGTTTAGTATTAAAAAAAAAAAATTAAAAAAAAAAAAAAAAAAAAAAAAAAAAGGCTGAAAATGAGAATGATATCAGGACAACTACAAACCTTGAGTTATTCAAAAACATATGTTTTAAATCTTTATTTTGGTCACGGAGCTTATTTATCAAAAAGCTATGCAATCATGTAATTTTTTTGTTATAACATCTTATCCAGTAAAATTTGATTTTAGTAAAATTTGATTCAATTAGTTACTTAGATTTTGCTTTATTAACCTTTTGGTTACCCCTGGTACAGGTGCAGAGAAGAGCTAAGTGCCGTAAGCAAAGGGTTAATTATAAATATGCTATAAATGTTCTTAAGGTTTTACATTATTGTAGAAATTATTTAAATTAAAATATAAACTTCTAATTTTATAAAAATTTAGAAATTTAATTTAATTTAAAAATTTAATTTAAAAGTATTAATAATTAAAGTGAATTTAAAATCTTTTAATAGTAACAAATGTGAATACGTATATTTCAGAATTCTTCCTATCTCAAAATAAATGTTCTTAAGTCAAACAAAAATGTTGGAGAGCTATGATAGAAGCCCTATGCTCCAATTCGGAATGAAGAGGAATATGATGATAAGTTGTCACCATTTGTTATTTCTTATTTTGAAGAAAAAAAAAAATTGTTCTTAAAGAAAACAGTGTAAGAGTCATAACAGTAAGTGATACACAGAAAAGAAAACAACAGATGTTTTAAATAGCAAAAATAAATATTCAAATAAAATAAAAGATTTAAGACAAAACATTATTTATTGATTACTAAGAAATTCCAAATATAGAGATTAATATTAGATATAATCAAATTTAGTGTAAATTGATCTGAAATAAGATTGTGACCGTCAATAGTATTTTTAAGCTTTTTGATTAAAAAATACCTCTATAAATAATTGTCCTATATTAGAAAACACTTACATATTCAAAAGGAAAAAAAAAAATTTTGAAAGTGACACTTGGAATTCCTTTTTTGTTAGAAAAATTCATTTTTACCTCATTGAATAGTTTGACTGGAGCAGCAACACCTTTCTCCTTCTTCAAATAAGCATCCCATGAAAATTCTTCTTTCTTTGGTTCAGCATATACTATTTTATCTTCATTGATTTCTTTTTTAAAATCTTCTGTCTTAATATCTGTCTTTGCTTCTGAAGTAGGAGTATCCTTCAAGAAAATATAAACACATACATTTTGAAACACACTAAAATATTTCAAATAATTAGTCGAATTTTTTCTAATACACTCTTGCCTTAAGAGGAAGGTCAAAAGGTTTTTAATAAACAAATCCTAATTATGAGTGAAAATATTGACCATGTAGCAACAATGTAAGCTTAATATTATTTTAGTGTTTTACAATAAATGAATTCAATTTGTATTGGGCAATTATATGCAGAACAAATCTAAGTTAATATCATACCAATAATATATTTTTAAAAAAATTTTTTGAAAGTTTGCTCGAAATTTTCTAATTAAGTAACTTTGTAAATAATAGTCTATTACATAAATTGTTTAAAAACCTTATGTGACTAAAAGTAAAAAAAAAAAACTAAACAATTATTGCATGTTTTTTTTTTTTTTTTTTCCTCACTGGACATTTCTTAATTAAATTGCTCAATAAAAAAAATTCAGATAGCTTAAACCATTTAATATTTTAGGACATTTAATTGGAAATTTTAAAATCTCATTACTACAAGAAAACTAACAGCTATACATTTTTAAGAATAATTACATTTGTTTAAAATAATCAATAAAAACATATTAAGTTTAACAAAACTTTATTTTAATTTAACTAACTCAGTAAGTCTCTTCATTCACATAATGTGTGACACTTACTCTCACCAATTCTTAAACAGCCTTTTTTTTTAAGAAACCTAAAAGACCCATTATATCAGAACTATGCAATGCATAATTGCATGTTTTATTATTTCTTGTTAATACATTTAAGTTCAAACTTTTTGTAATTTAATACCTTTTTTTTTTCTTTTTATCTTTTGTTATCTTTATCTATCTTTATCTTTTGTTATCTTATCTTTTGTTATCTTTGTTTTTATCTTTTTATCTTTTGTTTTTATCTTATTCTTAAAGTTATTCTATTTTTTTTAATGTCATTATATAAAAACTTTGTTTCTTAAATCAAATGGTTTCCTGGCTTGAATGACAATAATAAGTGAATTAATTGACAAATCTCAGTACTCCTTAAATAAATTGGAAATTTTAGTGAAATACATTTTACAATAAGGAAATGCAATATATTTCATAGCAAGCTTAAAACATGCCAGGACTGAGAGACCCAGGGTTTTCTTTTGAGCAAGAAAATTCTTTACTGTGTTGAAAATAAACTGTGTTATAATAAACTAAATATCATTGGTTAAAATTTGATAGTTTCTCAATGTATGTGACTTTATATGTATGTTTAAATGGAAAAATAAATTTTTTACATTTTAAAACTGACTCACTAAAAATATACAAACTAAAATTAATGATCATAAGTAAAATTTAGTAACAAACACATCAAATATCAGAACAAGAAAATAAATTTAAATACATTACGCTTACAATGAGAAGATAATGCTACTGTATGCAACAAAAATAGAATTTTGAACATACACACCAGGCTTACGGGGCCTAAACTGTTTCTCCAACAAAGAGTGTGAGATTAATTCCAAAATTAAACATATTTGACACCAAGATGCCCTTCAATGCAATAACTGTGGATATTGAGAACTTATATAAAACCAGTGCAATACTTCTGCAAAAGCCAGGTTTAGAAGACCCAGCACACGTCCCCATGGTTTCATAAAAAACATATCCCTAACACAAGAGCAAGGAAGAAGTTAATTTACAATTCATGATGAAACTTCTATTTTTCTTTGACAGGCTGAATTTCAAGTTATAATTTCTGTAAAATTATATTTGTTAACTCACACTGGCTCTAGAATTATATACTCAAATACATGCATTACAAAAATTCAACATACCTCACTACTTTCAAGCTTTACTTTTTTCTTTTTAGTCTTTTCACGGGTGGCTCCTCTCTTTAATATTGTATTCCGTCTAAAACAGAATCTAAGTCATTTTAAAACAAATAATAAGAAAGTAAAATGTACTAAAAATAATTGAAGAGTAATTTTTAAAAACTGTAACCATTAATAAAGTAATTATTGCAGATTTTATAATTAGGTATATGTTTACCCAACGAAGACGAATTGCAAGTAAAAAATTTTAATATATTAACAAAAATAATTAATAAGCATAGCTTTATAGTTTGATGAATAAAGATAAAAACATATTATTAATTGAAAAAAAAATTTTTTTTTTTTTTTTTGTTTTTTTTGCAATTAATAAATGTGAACAATAAACAAAATTCACTAAAAAATTATTACTTTTTTTTTTTTTTTTTTTTTTTGCAATTCAATTAATAAATGTGAACAATAAACAAAATTCACTGTGGAGAACTAGAAACAGTAGTAAAACTGACTGTGACAGAAAAACATCCCATTCATGAAATCAAAATGCTAAGCATGATGAACTGCATGCATGAGTAAGAATAAACCAAAATGATGGTTTCAGAAAAATATTAAATTGGAAAATAATGAAAAGATAGTTATATGCTATAATAAAAGATCTAACCATAATAAGTGGAAATCTAAGGCTAAGGAAAATAAGGTTTGGAATAACATTGTTCAACATCCCAATGACCACTACAAACTGTAACAGTGTTCATCCTAGACTTTAAAAAGGGCAGGGTGTTAGAAACTGAAAAGAACCCTATTTCCCTCTAAAAAGGGGTACTGTTTACAAACATAAAATATTTGCAAATCTTTTAAGACATCAAAATATACAAAGTTCTTAATTTCCCCATTTAAAAAAAATTTTTTTTTAATAAAAAAAAAGAGAATAAATTAAAAATAACTCCTCGCTTAAATTTGTGCATTCCATAAATTGGTTTTGAAATAAGCATAGTTCTGGAATTTTCAAAATGGAGTTGTAATGACTTATTAAAAATATCAGGATTTCAATAAATGATGTCGAAATGAATGAAAAACAATTAACAATTGCAATAACTGCCAAAGAAGTGATCACTCAATCAAGAAGAGCCAAGAATCAATTGCGTAAAAAAGTGATTACTAAAATATGAAATTCGCTATCCAGAACATTGTATTAATCACATAGCAGTTGATAAAACAAGGTAAGTCAAAAAATGGCAAACAGCAGTCAGAAAGGGAAAAAAAATCCATGAACGACTTGGATTTATGATAAAACTTATCTGAATTGAGCCTATCAAAAAGTGACCCTCCAAATTGAAAAGCTCCCTTGTAATAACATTGCATAAAATTTATCATAATACGAAGAAAAAAAAAGTCAAGTAGATATGGTCAAAGAATGATCGGAAGATGACGTAGATTTATGATGGTGTCATCACAAATCGAATCATAAACTAAACTAAATTGAAACTCTAAATCATAACTCTAAATTGAAATTCATGTTTAGTAATAATACATTAAAAATATCAGTTTGAAAAATCATGTATATAAGGCTAAAAATATGATAAATAACAACTGAAAAAACTATCACAAAATGACGTCAATTATGATGGATTTGTCACAAATTGAATGCCTTAAAAAGTGATAACTCAAATTCGAAATTTGAATGTCGTAATAACATTATATTAAACACATTAAATTTGAAAAGGACTTATGCAATGATAATTAACTATCAAAAAGACTATTGGGTGGTTCGTTAAGTTTGCGCCTATATATAATCCAGTACGATAGAATTGACATGAACTTTCCGAACAACCCAATAACATCCGACAATGTGAGATTACAACGGAATCGTTACAAATCAAACGTCGTAATAAGTTTAAAACATTGTAACGTTGAAAACATTGGAATTTGAAAAGGACCGATAAAATTATAAATAACTGCTGATAAACCTATCATTCGAATTTCAAACGTTGTAATAGCATCTTATTAAACATATAAAACTTATTAAACCATGTAAACTGAGCAAAAAAATTATAATTTCTGGAAAAAACCACCATCAAGCCAGCAGGAAATTCTGATAACAGTGACAATTGAAACAATAGTCACGGATCGAGCATGTCAAAAAGTGATAATACAAATTCGCATATCTTAACATTATATTTAAAAAATCAAATTTGAAAAAGCTATGTGAAAAAGGCCAAAAAGGATAAATAGCTTCCGAAAAAATTATCTGACACGAAATAACAATAAAATCGTTACAAATTGGAACCCTACAAATGAGTGATAGCTCAAGTTCAATATGCATATGTGATAATAATGTAAATATACCAGAGTTTTAAAAATCATAAGGAAACAAGGAAGCACAATTAATTACAGTCAAAAAACGATCAAACAACCATATGGATTCATAAAATGATTCAAGCAAATAGATTTTTTCCCCTTTAATATATCAGAGAGCATAATCAAGTTCAAAGGACAGGCAGGGTGGAATTTTTAATCAAAAAGACAGCCCACGCTGCATACCCTGTCTTAAATGAACCCTGTATTGTAGAGCCAGAAAAAGGAGAAGCAAGTATTTTTAACAGAGCTAATATTAGGATACGAATTATTTTTTTACATACATTTCTGACTAAACTGAAAATTTTGTGTCTCATAATTGTAACTATGCTTTACAGTATATTTGTTTAAATTTTGAAAATTTATATGAAACATATGTAATCAGAAAATTTAACATAAAAATCTTTTAAAACTTACTTGTTGTTAAAAGCTGTGGCACAAGATTCACTACAAAAACGTCCACCTTTGCAAAACTCTCCTTTCAAGCCAAAACAATTGCAATTTTCACAACGGCATAATTCTTCAGACATGTCTTGGTCTTTTGGCCCAGTTTGAGGTATTTTGTCAATGCTGCTTTCTAAAAAATAAAAAAAAGTAAAATTACTTTTTTTTTAATGATTTGCACATTTTACCGATTTGAAACAAAAAACTTCAATAATTTGTTTTTTAAAGAAAGTTTGCAGAAGAAACATTTTTAAATAAAGGGCATTATCAATAGAAAATGCTAAGTTCCTTAATACAAACCATCAAAAAATAGTTTTAAGAGCATTCAATATAAAAAATACTAGACATAAATGATTTAAAACTTAACGATCAGCTTCATACACAATGTGATGCAAGCAAAAATAGTATTTAATACATTTGTCCATTTCGTAAGCAAAAATATTGAATTGCAGTTATGAACTCACTAAATTTATTAGAACAATATAATGTTATAACAATTAAAATGTTATTTTAAAAAATGATTACTTAGAAAAGTTACTTCTAATCACAAATAGATCTAAATATTTTTAATACTAATAGAAAATAATATTTGGATGTGAGAAGTGAAGGCACAAGCATGAAAGCAAACAGAATTCATTTCAGTATATATATTATGTTAAGTGAATAATTTCAACTTTAAAAAAAAAAGAAGACTGTTTTCAACTAAGAAACAACAATTATTGCAGAGGTTGAACAATTATTGCAGTTGTAGTGGAAAAAAATTATACGCAAGCATCAAGAAAATTGCTTTACTTAGAATTCTCAAAAATTATTTCAAATTGAAAAATTTTTTTGTATTATCTTTAATAAAGAATTGTTGCAAGAATTTTCAAAATTAATTTTTAAGATAGAATACAGGAAAAATTTCATTTTAGATTTTTTTTCCTTAAGTTTTTATTATTTTGGAATCAAAAAGTCTTGTAATTATTTTGCCTACTAACTCGCATTCTTTTCAATGTACTACATGTTGAGCTATTGCTAGATTTTAAAACTATATATGTACACAATAAAATAATTGTATACATACATAATTTATTTTCTAAAAAAAAATACAAACTTTATTTCATAAAATTAATAAAAAAATAAATGTTTAATTTTTTTAAATTATAAAAGCCTTTAATTATATAAGCCTGGTCAAACTATTTTAAAATTAATTTAATTATAGATAAAATACAAACCATCCTGATACATTTCTTTATTCTTTACAGGTTTCTGTCTTGTTTCAGAAGCGTTGTCTTCTGGTGGTGCCACAGAGGTTTCTTCTTTCATAGGCTTAACAGGAGAAGGAGAAGCAGTAAAAATGTCATCATTAATCATTTCGAGAGTACCAAACTCAGTTAACTTGAACTGGAAAATAAAAATGACGTTTGAAATAAAAACTTTTTTCAAGAAAAATTCTTAAATCACTAACAAATAAACAGAGAAATTTCCTTTTTATCTATTTCTTTAAGAGCCTGCCAAATATATAAGTAAAAAATATGTCAAATAGACACCTAATATATATACACCTGACAAATATATATACATATACTATCAATAATTAGTAAAATATAGTATGCTGTACTGAGTGACGCCACATCTCAATAAGACTAGCGAATTGTGATCCGAAGAGCTGGTACCATAGCCCAAGATTTATTTTGGCTTAAACTCTCAACCAACGTCCACAGCTCTAAATCCTTAAAGCATTTCAGCACGAATTTTCAAACATTTACTATAATTTCATCCAGTACAGCAAATGTGTTTTTCTCATATTCATTTAGTTAAAAAGAATTTTTAA
Organism: Parasteatoda lunata; assembly: GCA_949128135.1. Classification (NCBI taxonomy): domain Eukaryota; kingdom Metazoa; phylum Arthropoda; class Arachnida; order Araneae; family Theridiidae; genus Parasteatoda; species Parasteatoda lunata. Next base: position 54,482,592 of record OX421973.1, on the reverse strand, counting down.
AGAACAAAGTATTCCTGTTCACCCTGTGGAGTAGCAAGCCTGGTCAATTTCTAACAGGCAAAACAATAAATAAAATTACTATACAGTGAAACCTCTCAGATGCGACCACTCTCAGTAATGTAAAATGGTCATTAATGGAGGTTGGTCATTTTCAGAGGTTTACCTTCTTTGACTTTAAAATTTTTATTAAAGGAATTTGATTTTTCGCATGCAATTTTAATTTTAGTCAGTCAGCGTTGTCACTGGAAAAAAAATTTCCTACAATACTGATTCCTACATATTATACCAAATACCAATTCCTACATATTATACTAAAAATTCCTACATATTATACCAAGAAAAAATTTTTAAATAAAAAGTTCATAAAATGAAAATTTACAATGTAGAGAATGTGTAATGTCACAATTATGTAAAAATATGCTATTTTAAGATTGAGACAATGTCTGAAACATTATTTCTAAAAAGTCAATTTAGTACACTATCCCTTTAAATTGTTAGCTGGTTTAAGAAACCACTGATTATTATTCTATGGTAATTCAAGTCAGCATTTAGTGGTCTTGGACTACAAACCACCATTAATTTTGAGACCTGAAACTAATTTCTTTCAAATAAAAATTATAAAATTAATAAAATAAATTGAAAAAAATTTTTTTTTACAAAGTATATTATTTAATTTACCTTTAAATTAAAAGTATATTATTGAATTTACCTTTAAATTGCTACCAGGTAGAGTTGCTATTCCATCTTTCCATTCCATTGCCTGTATTGGATCAAATTCATTAGGCTTGGGATCACACTTAGGTTCCACTTCAGGCTCTTTTGTCTGAACTGGCGCTATAGTTATAGCAGCTGGTGCAATAGGAGTAGGTTGCACAGCCACTGGAAAAGGAGCAGAAGCTGTAATACTAACAGGCTTAAGAAATGCAGCAGGCATTATTGTTTTGTTATTAGGAGCTAAAGTTGGCTTTGCATTTGCAGTGGGTTGAATCATAGTTGTAATCATCTGTCCTTGAGAAACAGGATTGAGAGTGACGCCAGAATTACTAGGAAAGGACATCAGTGGAGTGGTTGACGTCACATACACGGGCGTCACTGTAACTATATTGCTATTCAAAGATATACCTGACATGCTTGTTATAACTGAGCCAGATGAAGAACCTATCAAAGGACTATTGGCGCTGGCAATCACCAGTTGTCCAGTTTTGGTAAGAATGCCACTTGGAAGAAGAGGAGTAATGTGTTGTGCTTGGCGTGGTTTGGCAGATAGTACTGGGTTAACAGTAGCAGCTCTTGGAAGAGTAGGGAGTGACATGAGATTAGTAGACGCTGGTAGCTTTTCAGTGGTGAAGTGTTGGGCAACCATGTGAACAGGTGCAGATATAAGCGGTGCAGTCAATACATTGGTCGTGGAAGTCAGCTGGAGACAAAAAGTATAAATAATTAAAAAACACACAGTAGAAAATAAATTATTATTAAACACAATGTACATTTCATTAACCCAGTGTTTTCATTACAGTGCAAAAACGTGAGAATCTCGCATATTTTTTTTTCTCACATTAAAAAATTATTAACGCGAGAAGTTCGTGCACTCTATTAATCAATTTTAAAATGCTCAAATCTCTCGAATTTTGGAAAAAATTTAGTCTTCCACCATTTTGAAAGAGACATGAAAAAAGCTAGGACAAGTGTTGAGAATAAAAATGAGTTCATTATAATAAGTTGTTTAAAGTTAGCTCTATTTTTAGCAGCAAAAATATTCAATGGTTTAGAAATTAGAAGATGTTAAAAATTTATTATAATTAAAGAAATATAATTAAAGAAATATAAATTAAATTTTAGAAATCTCACTTAACTTTTTGAAATCTCACTCTCATAGTCCAGGTGTTTATAATTAATCAAATAATGGGTCTATATTTAAACATTATAGCTTCAAATGGAATACCTAAGTAAAAGGAGCATTGAAAAGGTGAAAAAGGCGAGGCATTCATAAAGAGCAAGACAGCTTGAGTTATGATTTACAGTTGAACTACAAATGCAAGATGAAGTTCACATTTCAGTGAATAAATTCAGTAAGCAATAGTTCAAAGCAATGATATTGATAGCAAGTAAAGAAACTTAGTTTTTTCCCTTTTGCCTTTATATGATGAATGGGAATGAATTATTCTCAATCACTTATTTAGTCATCATGTAACACATTCTGGGAACTCTTATCAGTTATAACATTGGTAACTAAACAATTAAGGGTGGTCTCTACACAGCACTTATACCCCTGAAAGAAAAGAAGCAGGGATTTGAATAATTTTGTATGCCATATGCATGATTTTAAAATTGTTATCAGTTGTTTATTTTTAGTTTTGTGAGTGATAAGAGTTTCTAAAAATTATGTATGCATAGTAAATCTAATAAGAACTAATTCACGTGTTTAGAATATCGTTTTGTGCTTTCTTTACCCAACAGTGTATGAACTCCTAAGTCAAAAAGTTTGCTTGCGCCTGTTTTATTTTAGACTTTTGCCTTTATTTCCAAAATTATTGAAAAAAGGAAAGAGGTAGTTTTATCGATTCAAAATAAATTATAGCAAACTAAAAAATTTGAAGATGGTGACACAAAAAAAAAAAAAACATATAAGCTTACAATATGGAATAGAAGAAACTACTGTTTTAGACATACTGAAGCAAAAAGATAAATAGGGGCAATTTTCATCTAGGTCAGACAATTCTTCTTCAATGAAATAACAAAAAAAAAATCATTAAAACTAGCACATATTAACAGCTAGATGCCCTTTTTTTGCTATGGATATCGCAAGTTAGAAGTGAAAGAATTCCTATTTATGGTCCCATCGTTTCTGCAAAAGCGAATAAATTTTCTGAAATACTGGGTATAGAAGGAACATTCGATGCATCCTCAGAATAATTGACGCAATTTAAAAAATTCAATGAAATGCCCTGTGGCGACGATCAGGACATAAGTCCAGTAACGAAAAATGACAATAATGATATGCAGCAATGTTACAAGATCTCAAAAACTACAAGTGGTAGTGATAGGGAAATCAAAAACACAGATTGTTCTAACAGACAACCTTCCAGCACACTATTTTCATCAAAGAAAATGCTGGCTTGTTAAATAAATTCTTAAAGAATTGTTAGACAAAAATTTATACTTAGAGCTAGTGAATATCTTAAATGTCAAAACCTCCCACAGAAATCTATGCTACTCATCAATAATGCTCCTGAACATCCCTAACTCACCCCTTGAATCAAAGTGAAATTCTGTCGATGAAAAAGAAATATCAAACAAACTTATTAAAAAAAAGAGGATTGAAGAGGGAAATGATCTGAAAGGCTTCTGGAAAGATTATACAATTCGATTGCATTTATGACTTATGCTATTTTGGAGTCAGTAAGAACGTTAAAAAAAACCTAAAGAAAGATTTTATAGAACGTAAGAAACACTTCAAAAGAGTTTCCTGAAGAAGAAATGTCTGTTCTTGCTTTTGCAAATTTTGTAAAATATATTTTGGAAGGAGCAAATGTAGATGAAAAAATCTTAAAGGGATGGTACATTTGTTACGTGGATGATCAGAGAATAGAATTTTTAGATAAAGTATTAGGTACAGATGGTGAAAGTGAAGAAGATTAGAATCTGCAATCTCAAATAAAGAAGGTGTTCAACACCATGGGACAAAAAAAAAAAATTGACTTACTTTTTGATACAAAAATAATAAAAAAAATGGAAAAGAGGAAAATGTGAAGAAAACTACTGATAATAGATAGGAAAACTTATCATTTACATTAAAACAAATTTATGATGCGTGTCCAATATAAGTGTTTTGTGGATTATCCACAAATTTGCTTATAAGCGCTCCATGGGCCATCCAACTCCACAGATAATTAGGTGTTTACTGTACACATAAAAATACATAATTATACAAAAATAATAATTACATTAACATGTTTTCCAGATGGCATGCCTTGCATATTTGATACAGTTACAATAATTGGCTTTTGACTAGTTGTTGTCACTGCGTCATTTTTCAAGTTTTGTGCAACTAGAAAAAAATAGGAAATAGTTACAATACATTTCATTTTTATTAATCTCATAAAACTTAATTAAAATAATTCTTAACCTATAATAAGTGATTTTAAACTGTATTTCCAAGATTAAACTGCAATATGCATTTCTATGCAAAATTTAAGTATAATTACATTTTGAAAGTACTTAAAATATTTGTTTACTATTTTTATTCATTTTATATTTTTAATTGTATAAATGCTTATCAATTAAAATCTGCAGGACTAGGAGTCTACTAAAGCTTTTAGAATCCAGCAAGTTTTGAAATAGGAAGTAACATGACAGCTTGTTGGTTTTACGAAATTACCTAATGACTATTATTTTTAATTTAATACGGTGTTCTCTCAATATATCGAAAACCTTGTTATGTCAAAAAATATTTTTCCCCTTGGCATCATATATCCACTTTATGTAAATTTGAATTCCTGTGTCAAAGGGTTTCTTGTCAAAACCTTGCTATGCCATTTGTTTTTCGAAATAGAAAATGAATTTTTTCAAAAAAATCACACTGTAAGTTCATTGTGATTTTTCAATTCTTTTCTATTTAATGCATAATTGCTCTTGTCTTGCTTTTAAAAATACATTTATCACTGATGTATTTACACTTATAATCAGCTATCATTATATACATATTTTTTAGTAGTTATTCTTATTGACTACTAGGGCTGAACCAGTGACAACTATTGTAAGCCGGTTGGCAACTCTCAATCTGCTGTAACACTATTTTGTTTTGCTTTGTGTTTTACTGTTTGTTTCAAATTATGTATTTTAATAATAAAGTATGTGGTTTAAGACCTTCCAGGCTTGGGGCTGCTCAGTGGATCGTGGAGTGGTGGCGGTCTTGCTGCTGGCGGCCCAGTTTTGACTACGTCTGCAGAGGGTTCGGCGCTGCCGCTCATCAGGTTTTGGGCCAGTAGTTTGCTCTGGCAGTGGTCTTTGTTGGGCCTCCTTTGCTTTCGATCGCAGCTATGTTTCATTCTGCTATTCTTATGTTTCATGACTAACTTTAGAATATATTTTTCTACTTATTAGAACATATTTAATTCTGAACTTGCTATATCAAAAACTAGCTACTTCGAAATTTTTTAAGCGTTTCTTCAATTTTGAGATTATATTGCGTTAAAAAAAATGAAGTGTCAGAAGTATATTATTATACGATTTTATTGCCCATTGTACAAACCAAAATCACATTGCAGTAGGTTTGCACCATTTTGCCAAATCTTGACAAAATCTTGACAATCAAAAAATATTCTGAAACTTTTATAGTATAATTATTTTTATATCTTCTACAGCATTTATTTGAATTCAGTCCTTTATAGCCTTTAATTGAATTAATTTATTATGCAAAAATTTTTCTTCCTTTGGCTAATTTATTTTATTCTTAAATTACAGATAGATTAACCAAACTGTTTAGGTTTTCCAGAAGCTAGTGAGAACACTGCATTATATGCATGCATAATATTCAAAGATGAATTTTAATTTTTGAAGAAAAAAAAACTATTTCTCGAACTCAACATTTTAACTGAAGATTCATTTAAAAATAACATCATATCATGTTAAAAAAACAACAACATTCTAATTGAGTGTTTTAGCTGAAAACATTTAAAACTAACCATTTAATGTAACAACAGGAGGAACAGCAATTTTAGGAACAGCATTTGAAGTAACAGGATGAATCTCTCCATTGCTTATACTGAAATTAAACAGAGGCTCAACAGCAGCAGATACTGAAGTAGAAGTATGAGACATTTGAGGATTCACAACTGGACCCTGAACAACTGCAGGCATGTTAATTTTCGCAACAGTTTCACGTAATGATAAGAGAGGTAGTTGTGGAGATAGGCAAGCTGATGTAGTGGAAACAACAGAAGAAGTTGATACAACCACAGCCATTACACATGCTAACACTATTTATTAATAATTCAACAACCCATTATGGGTATATACTCTAAAAATAAAAACAAATACTTAAATTAAAATTACAACACAAAACACAATAATAAAATTATTATACATATAAATACATTAATAATGGATCTGTTTTCCAAAAGAAAAAAAATCTTTAAAAATGATAAAATATATACCTTTTTTGAAAACAATAAGTAATTTTTTAATGTTGGAAGAAGGAAGAAAACAAGGAGGGGATTTCTCTGTAATGTGATCTGTCCCGCCAACTACAATAGTTAAAGCGCCAAACGGATTTTAAACTTGCAATTTTTTTTTTTTAAAAAAACACGTAGAAGTATGACCGGGGTGGTTACATGTTAGATTTTTAAGTTATTCCTCATCTGTGATGGTTTTTTTTAGAATTCTTGTGGGGTGCTGCCTGGAAGTTACCCAGGCTTGGCTATTATTCTGCCACAGATCATGACACAGAAATGATCACAACAAGTAGAAAAACATAGATAAAAAATAAAATATTTCAGTATTATATTAATTAACATCATCAACTAATATAATAAATAACAGAGTCAAAACATAGAGTTGAGTCCAAATAATTCTTTTCTAACACTCATAATGATACTATTTCTTAAGCATTTCAGATTTCATACAGTTCACACCAAAGATTACTCTCTTTACAGGAGAATATTAAATAATTGTTTAAAAAAAATTGCAACTAATTATTCTATTATTGAAAAAGAAATATAAAACTTTTATAAAGAAGTAATTCTTTAAAAACAGTTTTTCCCAATATAGAGTCAATACTATTTATTAAAATATAGATTACTAATAAATTTTATAATTCAAAATATTATAGGGTTATATAAAGCTTCTCAAACTGAATTCTTAGATGTTTACGCGTGGTTTTTAAGTTTTATCAGGGATAAATATATTTTGAAGGAATAATGGAACTTCGGGTAAAATTTAACCTCTTAATGAGTTCTTTTATAGTAGTTACCAGAGAAGATTATCTTTTTTTAAAATATATTACACTTAATATTTTAATAGATATATTTTATTTGCTCATTATTTTTCAAATTTTAAAAATGATAGAAATAGATTTTTTTAAATACAATAATATGGTGATTTCTAAAATCTGAGGTTCAAACAAAATGCTTAGAAATTATGGAAGTTGAAAATACAAAGTTCTAGCTTTTAAAATAGGTCAAATATTCAAAACAATGTCAAAGTCCTTAAAACAATACATAAAAATTGTAACTTGTATTCTTTAAAAGTAATATAATTGATAGCAACATTCTCTTTAAAGGGAAAAAAAAAGAAAGAAAATAAAATTCAAAATAAAGTTATGGAAATTAAACAATTTGGCAAGTGCATAAATTATTGTTGCGAATTTGGCAAAAATGTTGCACAACAATTCTCAGCCACAACAATCTTCACCACAGATGTAAAAATGCGAAAAATTTAAATGGGAAAAAAGATTTTTTCTTTTTAACGAGGTAGCGTTGAACAATATTTAAAATGAGTAATACAATTACAACACTTTCTTTGCTGAGAAAACCTAGGAACTTTATTTGTAAGGTTAATAATATCAAACCGATAGCATTACAGTGAATAATTTGCATTCACAGCAATTTTTGTTTAAATCAATTATTTTTATAATTTTTGATGTTTTAATGCATACTACACAGCCTTGAGCAGTGACACAACCAGAATGTTTTTTGGGTTAAGTTTTGAAGTTGGTAGTTTTAATTCATAAATCTTCCATATACTGAAGAGAAGGGTAGTTAAGGGGTGGAAGAGAGGAGGATACTGTGGATTTGCTAAATTTACAAAACAAAGTTTACTTTAACATTATTTTGAACCTATCTAACATAATTAACTTTTGATGCATCAAAATTAATCCAACAGACACCAGAGAAATTTGCGAATCTTTTTAATACTGCAAGATTCAAGAAAAAAAACTTTTGTATTGATTTGCCTTGTACTTAATTTTAAAACTAACAAGATTACTTTGTTATTATCATATAGTGAAATCAACTTAATTTTAAAACTAACAAGATTACTTTGTTATTATCATATAGTGAAATCTCGTTCGATCTACAGGTCATACGAAAAATGCATACATTTTGAGAAATGTCGAAATACTTTGAAGCAGACGACAATTTAATTCCTAAAGAATTTACCTTTATATCAAAAATAAAAGTGTGATCAATAAAACTGTGATTTTAAATTAATTAACTGTTAGTGTCTGGGAAAAAAACTTGGTAAACTTTGAAAAAAAGTTATAGTACTATTACTAATCAAGATGAGATATATATCCATAATAACAATAAAAGAATCATTTATAAATTAAGAATGAGAAGGAAAATTTTCACAGAACAGATAAATAAATTTATAGTTCAAAAGCCTGATTAAAATACAAAAAAGGGATATTTCTGCATGATCTGTAACGGCAACTACAATTGCCAAGGCACCAAATAAAATTTAAACTTGAAATTACTTTTTTAAAAAATAGATATTTGTCTATGGGTAGCTAAAAGCTATATTTAAGTTGGTACCTTATGTGATTTTTTTCTTTTTTTTTAGTTTCTCTCGGGCCACTGCCCAAAAATTGCTGATACTTAACAATTATTCAATCAAAGATCACGATATGAAAATCTACAAAAATGGCCTATCTACATATCTGTTAGTAACATAAATATGTTTTAAAATCAACAATTGCAAAAGTTAAACAAAAAAAGATTAATGACTCTGAAAGTAAATTTGAAATTAATCAACAATAAAATAAGAAAAAATACAATTGAAGTAAAAAATCAGTAAAAAAAACTAAAAAAAAAAAAAAAAAAACTAGTAATCACAATTTATATGAAATTAAACTACAGAGAATGCAATTAAATCAAATTGTCAATGTTGTAGAGCAGTAAAAATGTTTACAAAGTGAAGTAGCAGACATAAGCAAATAATTACTAAAATAAATTGCCAAACAATAACCATGGAAATTTTCTTTGAATAATTTTATCAATAAAATATTTTATCTATTCCAAAAATTAAAAAAAACTCAAAAGCATTTTATCTGTCTCATAAACTGAACGTGCACTCAATACAATAACTATTATTCTCAATATCATAGGGGAAATTTACTATATTGCGCAATTCCTAGATATTTATGTAAATCAATATAAATAGAATATTACTCACAAACAAACAAATAAAACGCACAACAAATCAATATTTTAAAACAATTTTTCAACACATTACAATGCATTTTTAAAAAAACACCGCAAAGTAACAGCATCGTGGCTCTATGTAAACTAAATAATCATTTCATTCAAATTTACTTTAGCGGAAAATTAAGACATTGTTTAAATTAATTAAAACAATAAAGAGTAAAAGTTAGCTTACATTTTTCCTCTCTTAAATAAATGAGTAAATAACATCCTTATTATAAGTTTGAAATCATAACTTTCAAAATAAAAACTAAAAAATCAAAAAACAATTTTCACCCACCGCCACACACATTCACTAGTCATATACTAGCGGACGGCTAGGAGAGGTCACGTGGTACTTTTCGCTCGCACGTTTCATTTAAGACCTTTTATGTATCAAAAAACAGTTCGATAATTTATAAAATTAAACCTCATGTTCAAGCATTCAACTATAAAATTAAAATTCTGTTAGGAAAAGAAATTTCTCTTAAAATACGCAGTGGCGCCAAGAACAAATAAGTATTTTACCTGATACAGGATAGTTACTCATGATACACAAACAACCACTATGCACATGTTTTAACTTAAAAACTAAAATAAAGAAACGTATATATAATAGAAAAAATAAATAAAATTCCCTTTCATTTGCAGATAAAAATGGAACGTCGAATTTCGAACTCAGAAGTCTATTTCATTAACTACAAATTTAGACCGATTACAATAATTCAAGATAACGGCCGCCATTTTATTATCAATGATCCTCAACTCATGTGGGAAATTCTCAGAGCAAAGCAGAAAGTAAGCTATGCGCCGGCTCTATTCGATCAGCGGGGATCACTCCCTTTCTCTCATTTGATTGGTGGAGCTCTTCTTTAAAGAGAGGAAAATAGGAAAGAAGAAACAAAAAACGAAAGATCCGATAACCATAAAATAATCGCCAAATTTTATCGTATAAATAATGGGAATCTTCAAAAGTTATAAGATTGATTAAATAGGCAAATTTAATACAATTCCGCAAATTATTTATGATGCATAATTTCATTAATCAATTGAATATTAGTAAATGGATTTTTCACAGTATAACTATGAATCTAAGTGTGTTGATAACTATTTAAAAATCAAGGCACTTTAATAAACATTTAAAAACATGAATTGTTCCAAAACATTTCATAAACTTATTTAAAATAATAATATAAATTAAAATATTATTTTAAACGTATGTTTTTTTAATGCACCTTATATTTAAATTAACTTTAATTACATATAAATTGAACTATTATAAAATACTAATAAGAAATTTAAAATTGAAAACAATAACAATAAACTTTTGAGCAATGAAATAAAATTATTAACAGAACCAATTTTACACGATTCAATAACCACTATTCATAAAGTAACATTAGTAACCACTAAAGCTCACTGATTGATAAAATTTCATATCTTTTTTAATTCAGGAGTATGTATTTTTCTTCAGTTTAGAAGAGTATTAAAAGTATGTTTAGGTTGCTGTTTTACAGAGAAAACGTACTATTTGTAGTAACCTATCTAAATCCAGTTATGGAAGATTTAAAAACAAAACTTTTTAGAACAAATTTAAAAACAAGACTTTTTAGAACAAATTTAAAAACAAGACTTTTTGACATTTTATTGCTCTGAAATAGTTCATCAAATTTAATTCATATTTTGTTTAAAATGCAAAAAATAAATGTGTATACCTAACAATTTAAAATGATTTCGATCATATTATTAATCAAATAGAGAATAATTACAACAACAAAAAAATGTTTGTTTGTTTTTTTATTGACTTTGGGAAAAACACATTTCATAATTGTGAGCAAAAATTTATGATAAGGCCAACTAAAACTATTTCCAAGATTGCAGCTACCCTCCATATTTGAAGGGGCAAAAATCTTAATTTTTTTTTAAAGAAAAGTACGTTTTTGTATCGATTTTTGCAACAAAAATATTGTCTGCACTAATTAGAAAATTTAAAGATCTTGGGTTACTAAGATTGCATGTTAGTATACCTGGAAATCTGAGTAATAAAAGATGCAGGAAAATAAAAAGAGGGGAGTTTTATAGGTGTATTTTACACCTATAAAACGCTCCGAACAGTTCTTATTTTTAAGCATATTAATAATTTAGAACCTTTCCCAAAAAGAAAGAATATTGTGAATGAAATCTCAATATTTAAATTTTATATAAGAAATTATTTTTTTTTTTTCATGAAAACATAGTTTCAAGTTCAAAAGTACCATTAAATAAAAGTTACATATTAAAAAAATCACATTTTTTAATTATCAAAAAATATATATATTGTAGGCAATGGAATTTTTAAAAAAATTCAACAATAGTATTGAAACATAAAATTTTACCTTTTTGACTTAGATACTATGACTAAGAATATTTAAGAGGAGGATATGCTATGGGAGAAATCCTTAATGGCAAGTTATCTTTTGCCAAGTTCAGAGAAATGTGAGTTCGGGAAAACCTAGAGTAAACCATGAAATTTGAAATGCAGAAAAAATGCTTTCAAAATAACAAAATACAAACAAGTTATTTCAAGATTAATTTTCACAGCATAATCCTGTAGTAATTTGTTTGCAGTTTGATAATAACAAAATACAAACAAGTTATTTCAACAAATAACAAAATACAAACAAGTTACTTCAAGATTAATTTTCACAGCATAATCCTGTAGTAATTTGTTTGCAGTTTGATAATTTGAAAAAAAAATTTCAGCATTTCAAACTTCATGGTTTACCTGGACTCACTTTTCAACTTTAAATTTTAAGAAACCAATGGTGGTGAAACAGAATTTGTTATGAAAAGTTTCTCACGCTGGATAGTGACTTTGTAACATAATAATTGAAACAGAATTTCTTATGAAAATTTTCTTACATTGGATAGTGTTTTTGTAACATAATAATTGAAACAGAATCTGTTATGAAAATTTTCTTACACTGGATAGTGACTTTGTAACATAATAGTTGAAACAGAATTTATTATGAAAATTTTCTTACATTGGATAGTGTTTTTGTAACATAATAATTGAAACAGAATCTGTTATGAAAATTTTCTTACACTGGATAGTGACTTTGTAACATAATAGTTGAAACAGAATTTATTATGAAAATTTTCTTACATTGGATAGTGTTTTTGTAACATAATAATTGAAACAGAATCTGTTTTGAAAATTTCCTTACACTGGATAGTGTCTTCGTAACATAATAATTTAAATAGAATTTGTTAAGAAAAGTTTCTCACACTAGACAGTGTCTTAATATTATAACAATTGAAACCATCAAAAATATGTCAACATTGCGCATAACAAACCAATTTCTCTTTTGCTATTATAAAGGAGAAAAAATATTTTTAGATGGTTTTTCACGCTCTAAATGAAGTTATGATTTTACTGCTACCACACATCGGCCAAACAGTCGATTGAGGACTTAAGTCTGCATTCTTCGTGGTTCTGGAACTTAGACATCTTTTTTTGTGTCCTCTTTTACACTCCATCGATCCTAGAACCATCTTCTCTTTGGTATTGCATGTGATTTAGAGACACCAAGTTTTGAATAAAATAACTTTTTTACAGTTCTGTTAGTACTCATCCACTGATTGTAACTTTAACAACTGCACTGAATATGATTTTATTACTTAAACAACTACACTCAATGTAAGAAAATAAAACTGAAAGCCAAATTAAAAGGTACAATTAAAGATAAGAAAAATAGGAAAGGAATACAATACTATTTTTTTTGTTATAATAGTTTAAATGGAAATAAATAAAACAATCATTCTGATTAGAATATTGTTTCTACAAATTATTTTTATCAAGCAGAGTTTTGTATAGTAACTAGAAGGGGAAAATAAATTAAGATTTGCAGAAAATTGAAAAGAAAACACACAAAACAGGCCACATATAATTCAAAAATACTCATACAAAAACATAAGTACTTCAACATTATTAAATAGTTTAAGTAAAATGATGAAAATATCTGTTCGATGATTTTTCTCATGGTTATTTACTTTTTTAACTTTGGTTTATAAAAATAAAGAAAAAGATTTTGAAAAAAAATTACTATCCTTTTTAATAAAAAAAAAATTATTTTATTAAGTGAACATCAATAATTTAAAATTATGAAAATCTTTTTTTTTTTTTTTTTGAATTATATTTAAAAGCATAATCTTAACGCATGTAAGTGTTTTTGGATATAACACTCATGTAAACATAACAGTTTATTCACTTGTTGCAGAAAGGAAGTGACTAAATCACTATATTTATATCCTCTATACCATAGAATTCATTTGTAAAAACATTATTAATGCTCTTCTGTCAAGTGGAAAGGAGATAACTCTCCAATGGATCCCCAGCCATTGTGGCTTATGGGGTAATGAAAAGGCTGATAACCTTGCCAAAGAGGCATCTCTATTGGAGCCCCCTGTGTTAACAAATTGTGAAACTAAATATGTTAAACAAATTGGGAAACTAAAGCTTTGAGGTCTTCTTCCAACAGTGAGCAAGCTTCTGGAAAACCTTGGGAGAGCCTTCTGGCATCCTGTCTTCGGAAAAATCTCCCTAGAGCTATCAGTGCTTCATCTTTCTGATTGTTGACAGGGCACGATTACCTACAGGCCCACTTGCACCGTGTTAGTCTTTCTCACTCTCCTAACTGTACTCTATGTACAAATAGGGCCCATATGAATGGCGGGCATCTACGGAACTGCTCTGCCCTCCAGGAGGCCCGTAATTCTTCTAGTTTCAAGACGCTCTCCGCCCCTGGAGATATTTCTTTGTTATATTGGACTGCAAGATTTCTCAGGCTCGAGAGAGCAAATGATGGACGTAATTAAAAATATAAAAAAATATCCTCTATGCAAAAAGCAATTTGATAAATAATTTAAAAAAATCATAAAAAAATCAAGCACAAAGAATTATGTTCTAAAAATTTTCAAAATAAATTCAAAAGTATCAAATCATTAGTTACTTTTAGACAAATTTAAGCTCTAAAATAAAAATATTTTCATATTACTGACAAACCAACAATTTACTTTTTTTTTCCCCTTCAAAATTAACTCTTTTATAAATGCAAGATACAAAAATGACACCTAATACCTGTCAACTGTACATTTGTAAAATTTATCTTTGTATTTTTTAAAAACAAAAAAATTTTAGTTTTTGATTAATAGCTAATATCAACAAAAAAAAATTTAGAAAAAAAAGCTTTTCCAAAAATTATTTAATGTTAGAAGATTAAAAAAAAAAATTATTCAAAGAAACGACAAATAATATTAATCATTGTATTTTTTTATTTTTTTTTAAATCTTTAAAATAATTTAAACCAAGAGTGTATACAAACATAACCTATTGCTAGCAGGATATCTAAATAAAATGAAGAAGAAAAAAACGAAATTTCTTAAATTGAAAAGACCATCTCATTAATTTGGTCCTGCATTAATTATCCTGTATTAATTAGAGATGAATTTTGTTTTCAGAGTAACAACAAACATTTTAAATTTTTGGTTAGATGAAAATTGTTAACTTTCTGACTCTGTTTATCTAATGTCACAAAAAAGTTGGTTTGCAATTTTTTGCTCAATTTTATTTACAATTTTTATTAAATGTGTTCAAGTTAAGAAATTTAGTATGTAATGTAAGACAAGCATACTAGTACTTTAGGTAAAAAAACTATAATAAACTCTTTTTTATTATTATTAATTACAGTATTGCATAACTGACCACTCAACATTTTCTAGTTTTTGTGTTCTGATATTCAAAACAAATAGACTATGCATCCTTATGATCAGATTAAAAGGGGCTTTTGCTCCACCCCCCCCCCTCCAAAAATGGCAGGTCCCACCACTCCAATGAAATAGGGAGAAATAATTTTGTAAAAAAAATAAACAAAAATTTTAACAAACATTTAAGCAACATATTTAATGTTGCATGTTATAATAAAAATTAAAATTGTCCAGTTTTAATGAATTTTTTTTAATTTCCTTTGAAAAAATTTTTAAAATCTATGGGGAAAGAGAAAAAAAAAAACCATTTACATCACTCAATTAATTGGCACTGAAATTGAAAGAAAGCAGTAGTGAGAGCTAACCTTTGTCTGCAAAGTGTTGTTTGAAATTGTTAGCAAATGGTATTGAGTAGCAAAAGCAATTTTAGCTCCAAAAATTTTAAATAGTTTTCAGTTGTATTTTCTGACACAAGCTTCTAATAAAAATTGATAAAGTTAGTTGTTCCTTATATGGCAAAACAAGGAAATTTTGCAACTGGCCAGTGAATAATAAAATGTACATGGGAGTGCATTTTCCGAGGAGAAAGTGGCGATCAAATGGCAACTGGCACATATTTTTTTAGTCTCTATTTGTTATATTTAATCGCCTATTAGGAACTGTTATTTTAGGTCCTGTATTACTCTTTATAGAAATCATCTTTGAATTTATTAGTAAAACTCTGCCAGACTCTTTTAGATTCAGCATTTTAATTGAGAAAATAACTTCAAAATTTATTAAGAAAAATTAAGAAAGCACAACGAGAAAGCTTATAAAAATTGCACTAAATCAAGTACAAAAACGAACGAAAATATGTAGATGGGGTCAAAGGTGGGATTTTATAACTTTAAATAAAATTAGTTTTAAGTTTGCATAGTGCATTGTATTTATAAGTTGTTTTAAAAAACAAAACAAAAAAAAAGAGTCCTTTTTTTGCAGTTTTTGTCCAAAAATAGGAAATTACTTGCAATAAAAAACTTTTAATCGGAAAGTTCTTTTTCAATACTTTATTTCAAAAAAAGTAATAAAAGACCTTTCTGTAGATTATATGATTGAAAATTTTGTTGATGTTAATACAGAGCAAATAGTAAGCAAAAAATAGTGGAAATGGGTAAGTAACTGTAAGTAAGCAAAATGGGCTAGTAATGTAAATGGGATAGAGCAAGAAAAAAAAAAAAAATTAAGATAAATAAATTTGTAAAGAAAATTATTGCATCTCTTAAAATAATAAGATTATATATATATATATATATATATATATATATATATATATATATATATATATATATATATATATATATATATATATATATATATATATATATATATATATATATATATATATATATATATATATATATATATATATATATATATAATATATATATATATATATATATATGTATATATATATAATATAATTAAACATGCCATTTGTGATCCCTAAAATAAGATGATCCAAAAGTTAGTAAAGAAATATTTAGCAATTCGTTAATTTAATATTAAAAATCCTACATGAAACTACATTAAGAGCATAACTAGGACTTAAGGAGGATTTTCTCTTAAACTTTAAAAATTAGTTAATGCCATCAGAAAATAAGTATGTATTTGTGGAAAGCTTATTTCCCCCAGAAGTGTTTAAAAATAACCACCATAGTTCAATTTTTTCAAAAATGTCAGACAAATAGAGATGTGGATTTTCTGAAAAATTTTCTAAGCTATGAAATTAATAAGTTATTGTAGAATTTAACTCTCAATGATTAGAGGCAACAAGTAAACAAAACTGGAGTATTTTAATCAACTCCAATGCCCTTTTTAGTTTCCCCCTTCATACAAAGAGAAAAAAAGTATTAACAATACATCGAAATCATTATTTAAAAGCCTTTAATCATGTTTAAAGCTGAAGAGTTAAAATATAATTCTTTATTAACTATTATACCTATATATCTCAGTAAACAATTATAAATATCGTAGCAGACAACTAAATTGGAACAATGAATTTACCAAATCAGGGTGAATCAATAGAATATCTCAGGGAATTGAAAATTGCACTGGAAAACCTGGAATCCTCAGGGAAATTTACTCACGGTTTTAGATTTTTTTTGGAAATCATCTGTCTAATTCATTCTATTGAACGTGATATCATTTTATTTACACATAATTTCATTGCAAATTATTTAATCTGTTATTTCTCATTTTCATGTAACCAATTACATCTTTTTAAAACTTTAGAACTTTCATTGATCTAGTCATGAGGGACATTTCATAATTTTAATTTTGAAAATGTCAATTAATTCATTCTTTTAAACATTTAATACGACTACGTCAGGATAATAAACAAATTTGTAAACCAATTTCTATCTATCTTAACCCTGTGATAAAATAAGCAATAGAAACTTTTTAACAAAACATTTTTTCAGTTTAATATTGAGAACATTTTAGGTATGAAATAATAAATAATTTCAAGTCAATAAAATAAAAATTTTAATTTTTTTTCTGCATTCTATTTTAAGTGTCAATTTGAAATTGGAATTAAAATTATGTTCAATTCGGAAAATTTGGAGAGCTATATAAATCTGTTTAAAAAAAACCTGTTAAATCTGTTTGAACTGATCTATGAATATCTAAAATGAAAACAAAATATTTACTGATATCACTGCATATTTCTCTTAAAGAAATTAAATTTTAAAAAAAATTTTATTAATACTTACACATTTAATGAAAAGCAAAAAAAAAAGTTATATGATCAGTTTATAAAATCAAGAATCAGTGATAAAAAACAAAGTATAATACAATTCAGATCACAATTTTTCTACAGACTTTTCTTATTGCCAACACCACAATAATTTGATGTTGATGTCCTACTTTTTTGGGTAACTCTCTGAAAGGGAGAGCATAGGGTTATATAAATCAGAATTGCTGCTACTAAGTGAAGATTCTGTGTCTATGTGTTCCTTTACTAGATCATACAGAATTTGAAAGCATGACATCACCATCATCTGACAGAACAGAATGATTTTTTTTTTCCTAATCTAGTGCTATTTACATGAGGGGAATACACTTTACAACTGCAGCCTAATTTTTTCCTCTGCCAATACTTTATTATTTTGTTAACCAAATAAAAGATATAGGTGATTCATTTTCTGATAGTAATTTTTTTTTTTTTTTGTGAAATAAGTTAAATTTAGTTACAAATTAAAAAGTAAGACAAATCTAAAATAAAACAAAATCAAACTTAATTTTGTTTATGTGGATTGCAAAGTTATAATTTGTGAACTATTACCTAAAGTTTTTATTTAAATGGTAGGAAATAACAATATATAAACAAATAGAAAGAAATAAACAAATAAAAGAATATGCTGAAAATGCAAAGATGACCTAAAAAATTAAAATTTTCTGGAAAAAGAGAAAATTTCCCTCCTATATCACTATGCACAAGCGATAAATGTGCAGATAAGCGATGAGAGGTTTCTCATATGTTTTGCTATGAATCACACAGACAAATGAAGCCATGCAGCTATAACACAGCAACTGACAATAAGAAACTATGGGCAGTATAGTAATTACAATAACTAACAGAAGGTTCGCAATACAAAAAACTAAATAGATTCTATACTACTTGCAGTTATAATCACTCATTTGCTTGCATGCATGCTCCTTACCTATTTTTTTCAAAGTAAAATCTAGTTAATATGGGGTAGTAACCGCTATCTTCATCTTTAATGACTGAGTTTGATGAGGAATTTTAAAGTTTTTTGGGAATAATTATCATCATCCTGATGCTACAGCCATTTCAGATCTACTAGCCTCCTTTCAGATTTTGATTCATTCTTTTCTATATGGCACTTTTCTCTTGTAGCTGGTAATTCAAAATAATTTCGGATTTTCTTCAATTTATTTCATTCGAACGTGGTGGTTCCGGAGATAGAGTATTCGCCTCCCAATGACCACTATCTTTACCTTAAGTTGTAAAATAAAAATTTGTTTTTCATCTAGTTCAAGGCCTTTTTCTAGATCTTGACACGCCTGGCTTTCCGTTTACCAATCTTTTGATACTTCTATTAGAGTTTTATTCTAAGGGCACTTTCAAATCATAGGATTTGTTTTATTTTTGTAGCGGTAAGAATATCTAGTTTCTTACATTTATCATAAATCGCATTGTTTTCAAAAATTAATAGGGCTTTGTACTTTGGTCTATGCTTACTTTGGTTTAGTATTGTATATTTAATTATTGCCCAAGAAAGCCACAAAATTCAGTGTAAATAAAAACAATAAGAGATAAGTCATTTTTAAATATTTTACTAATTCGATTTTGTAAATTATAGCCTTTATTTTTAATGATTTTTGCCGATTTATAAAGTGAGAGCAGGTCGATGGTGATTTATAAAACGAACTGACTTATGACGCAAGCATTATGCTTGTCTCTACATTCTCGAATTAAAAAGCTTGACTATATATTTAAAAAAATAACTGAACAAAGTCAGACAAATATACATATTTGGATAATTTCTTTTGATAGAACTAAATTAGTTGTTATTAAAAACAACCCAAACAACAAGGAAGGTTGTTAATCATTAATTGTATAATATTCATTGGTCTACTGATTTACATGAAAACTTTAACTGTTGTCATTACCAATCACGTATCAGTCCAGATTATAACATAAAAAAAGTTTCTAAATAATCTACTCTAAAGGCTTATATATAATTAAATAGCATGAATATAATTAAATAAAAATTTTCAGCATGGAAATAAACTTCAAGTCAAACTTCATTCAATTAACATTTTTTGTATTTATAACAGTTAAAATAATGTATTTAAACAGAAATATACAGAAAATTAGCATTTTATAAATAGTAAAGCAATATAATTATCAAATAATGTGTAGCAAAGTTTTATTTTTAAAAAAATATTAAAAAGTTAACTTTAATTTAAGAGAAACACAGCAGTAGTAGAAAACTTAACTTTTTCTCATATATCCTACTAATCTTTTGAACATAAATCACAGTTATACATTATGCAAAAATCTTCTTTTTTTTAAAAAAATTACAATCAAAATAGCATAAAAAAAATTACAATCAAAATAGCATAAAAGCAAAAAATTAGAAAATTGATCATGTAGTAAAATTTAATACTACTATTTTATTGATACTACTTTTTTATTAATGTAATCAGTGTAAAATCAAGTTTAATTTATTAAAATACAATAATAGAAGTTAACTCTGTTGATTTTCTTATAGACATAGCATGAAAGGAAGTAAACTTTTTTCTTGTACATTTCACTAGTTTTTGTACACATATATGAGCGCAAAACAGTAGATAAAAAATGTTTTTTCAAACAATGTCAACAACACACAGCAAAAAGAATGATTACAAAAATCTAATATTTAGCAAATCCTTTTTAGAAATTTTATGAATATAAAATACCAATTTTAAAGAGAAAAAAAACTAATTTCAAATCTTTCGATACTCTACTTTAACACAAAATGTTTTGGCAAATACAAAATCTAATTCAAAATTTTTTTCAATGTCAAACTGTATATTGACCTGAAATAATTGGATAGTAACAATTTACAATGCAATACAAAGTTTTAATTTATGTTGAAATAACAAAATATGTGCAAAAAAAAATTCATTCAGAATTTACTTGATAAGAATTATAATAAATAAATAAAAGTAAACAAAAAATAGAAATTTTTTTAAAAATTTACCTTTTTATCTTGAAGAAATGAAGTTCACTTTTTTTTTTCAAAAAAAAACAGCCAACTAAATAGAAATTTTATTTATTAAATACAACCAGAAAATATATCATACTGAAAGAAAATTAAATAAATGCAAATATTATCAAGGAAAATGTTCCTTTAAAAGTAAACAATAAATTGTTGGAAAAAACTTCTAAATGAATTCATAAACGTTTATATAAATTACAAAAATATTCTAATAATATAATAATTTTAATCAAAACATTAGAAAACTCCTTAATATCTTTTTGTTAATAGCAAAACTTGAATGAACAAATGAAAAAAAAAACTTTTTAAATACCAACAATTATTGTTTTCGACATGATAATAATCATCATAGTGTGATTGACAAAAAGTTGCTATTTTTTAAAGTTTATAGTGAATTCTGAAGATTCTAAAAAGAAAATAAACTTTTATCCCAGTTTTTACTTTTCGTGACCTTAAAACTAAGTGTTAATTGCTACAGATAAAGGAAAGCAGTTATAAATTGGTAAATTCACGCAAACTAAAATATAATTAAATCTAATTAAATTAATAATCACTTTAAAACTTTTAATGATAAAATGTCTTACATTAATATATATGTTTACGCAGACACGTAATTTAACTTATTCAAGACAAATTAAAAAAAAATGCCGTTAAGCGCAAACATGTGTTTAAAAATAAAATTATTAAATTGCAGTAAATATCTAAAGTAAAAAGAATATATAAAGTTTACCCAGTAAAAGTATATAATTAGATACTTGCTGAGATATTTAGTTTGAAAATATATCGTAATTTATATCCGCAAAAATAATTTTTATCAAAATATACAACAAAATAGTGACGGAGCGATATCTGTAACAATTTCACTCTACTGCGCATGATTTTGCGCAGGTTGCCTTTCTGCCTTTGGATGGAGAATTTTTGCGGCGCTCGGTTTCATCCAGTTTCTTGTTGTTTCAATCTTCCTCAAACTGGGAAAAATTTCGGTAGAGAATTATGAAAGTGATCTGATGTATTTTAAACACAAAATAATTTTCTCGAATATTTTTTTAAAAAAGAACTCTTTTTCGGTTTTATTTTTGTCAGAAATTTAAAACCACAAAATAATTGATCTATGACGTGAACGTAATAAATATCCCCCGCAAAATCGATTTCTAAGTTGAACTGACGTATTTAAAATTTTCAGAAATGCCTCGACAAATGACGGCTATAAATAAATTCCTACGAATTAGATTATTATTTGCTTTAATTCTGCTTCAATAAAAAAAAAAATTAAACTTATGTTTTAATATTTAATATGAATACAAATTAGAATGAATTTTGAATATATGAATAGAGTTATATAGAATTAATGAAAATTGAGAACAAAAATAGAAATATAATGTTTTATAACAATTATATTTTTTCGTTTCTTTTTTTTTTTAATAAATTTAATGCAATCTAAAATTATGTTTAGAATGTTCACTTGAAAATAATAAAAAGTATGACTATATTTTTAGTAACTTTTCATTCTCATTTAAATTAATATATCACTTACGCCGGGCTGACACTGGGTAGTTAGCTAAGCACACATGAGCACTAGATCTACCACTTTCATCAAAACGATTCAACGTGATTATCCTAGCAAAACTAAGGAAATATATTAAGTTTGGTATACAATAGTAATTATACACAACACAAAAAAAAATTATGCAAAAGATATTCATAATTCAAAATTTACATTTTTAATATATACATTTACATTTTTAATATTTTAAGAATTTTTTTTTTTTTAAACAGTTTATATTTCAAGACATTATTTCAAGGAAGGAATGAGATTCAAGGAATTATATTAAAGACAAAATCAAGAACTAATATTTTTTTAAAAAATGACTTCACAACTAATTTTATTATTTTAAAATAACTTAGAGAGAACAATATTTAATGCTCATTATCTTATGCGACTTTATTATTATTCCTTTAAATGTTTTTGCACCTGTTTTAACATGTTTAACAAAAACGCAGAAGATAATTATAGTTGAAAATGAAACTTTAAATACCGAACTTGAAATTTTCGAATTTATTGCCAAGATTGCGACACACATAAGGGCATAAAATTACCCAGCTTATTTTATTATTAATTATCAAATCCTTAATTGTATTATTAAAAATTTTATGAAAACATTTATTGAATAACTTAACTGAAATCATTAAATTATTATAAGATATAAAAGTAAGTTTCATAATAAACTTACATTTGCAAAGTAACGAATGTGCTTTTTATTTTGACAACAATTTTTTATCCAGTAGAAGGTATATCCTGGATATGCCTTTTGGTATACCTTTTCAAACCTTTCTGGTATACCTTTCTGGTAGAAGGTATACCTGGATATACCTTTCTGGATAGCCACAGAAAAAGTAACATGGTGCAAATTTAAGTTACTCATTAGGCATTTTTTTTTTTAATTTTAGAAATTTTTTTAAATATTTTTTTAAATTAATTTATTTGATCTCTTCTTCCAAAAAAAATTCTTCATGAATTCTATCTCAAATGTCTCTTAAACTTTTTTTTCCTTATCTAAATTATTATTATAAGCTAAATAGTAAACCAGGGTAAAAAATATTTTATTCTATGTGAAAAGTTTTTAATTAAGATCTCTTTATACATTAGTATATTTGGATAAGGAAATTGTGCATAGTTTAAATATTTTACTCACTCAAAAATAAATTACTTCGGAGTTTGCTCGTTTTTTTTAAAAATTTTTATTCTACTCTTTTTTTTTTATGAAATATATTGTTTATTTAATCTCATAATATAAAATCTAAAGAGAAAATTTTTCTTACTTATTTTGAAACATTCATTGGGTAATTTCATTTTTCTTTTAATACAGAACCATGATGCTTAGTCTTGAGGTATAGCTTTTTGAAAGTCTGTAACAAAATGTAATATGTAACAAAATAATTCCGATTTTTATTTTATTTTAGTTTATAATAATGGTTTTAATAAATCTTGGCTTCTGGTTTTTTTTTTTTTTTTTTTAAATAATGCATTTTAAAATAATAACTCTACATTCAAAACAAAGTAAAAAAAAAAAAAAAAAACTGCACACTATACAATATTTGATTTAAAAATAAAAAAAAATCTCAGCCTATTGCTGAAGATTAAAATAATGACGCATAATATTAAACATTGAACTGATATAACATTTCTCCCCTGTAGCTATTTATAAAAATAGATATTAATAAGTAAAAATGAATCACCAAAAAAGTTTAATTAAAATAATTAAAACGGCAAAACAACGGAAATTTTTAAATTAGATGAATAATATATTTATGCATAATCGAAGCAACTAATAATCTCTTGGGTGTGTCAAACGATTTACGTTAATGGCGCAAATGTTAGATCACATTTGCAAATTTTCATGTTGTACAAAATTCTTCAAAAGGTTTAGAAAAATTAATTGATTTATTTTAATGACAAACCAAAAAATAGTGTTCTCAAAACAAAAACAATTTATCCTTAAAATTATTATTCCAAACCCCAACTTGCGTGGACAAAAAATAAAGCATAGATGCGCTAAAAGAACCATTCAATGTATTCTCTCTTCTAAATCTAATGCGCATGCGTGACTACCTATACTACTTTGAGAAAGAAGCTGCGGAACAGCCATCAAGAATATTTATAATTTTAATTTTATTTGAAATATCTTGTGAATATCGATGAAAAAATAGTTTTAAAAATTATAATATATGTAAAAACTAATTTTCGTCATGTTTAAAAACTGAAATTATAAATATAAATAAGAAGTTCAAATTGTTCTTCTGACTTTTGTCAAACGTTTGTTTTAATATTGTACATTTTAATTAAAATGAATGCAATTTGCGAATAATAGTTGAGTAATAGCAGTTTAGTTGCTTTCAGTTTTCGATAATTTATAGTGTTTTCTTTTCAAAATATCTATACATGTCCCCTAAGTTCTCTTGTAGGTACAATAATATGTTGTTTTTTTTATTTTTGTTCCTGTACCACTGTTATATTCGCCAAATGGGACAATTTTTATCAATAATAGTAACCCTGAACTTTTCATTTCTGCGGTTCTCGTTCTCCTTGTTTTCTCTTTTTATCTGCTTTTACTCTTCGTATTTCGGATGCTTTGCGCATTGCGCCTGTGCTTTATTAATTTCTTTGGTTAAAAAAAAGGAAAAGAGAGATAGTTTTTTTCAAAAAAATCTTTTTTGAAAAAAACTAAAAACTTGTAATAAATAATAGTGTTGATAGACTACATCTGATTTTGAATAAAACTATGAAATGAGCTTGCTTGATTAGCTTGCTTTAAAAAAATTGCTTACTGTTATTGCGAAGTGTACAACCGGGATTGTAATAAAAAATAAATAAATGTAAAATTCCCATAATTATAATATATTTCCTAAATATTACGGTAATTTTTTTAAGAAAATCCAAATATATTTTTAAAATTATTTATATTTGTTTTTAAAATGTGAAGAAATGCAGTTTTTTTTAGAAAATAATTCATATTTATTCTATTGAATTATAATTAGGATTATTGTCAATTTAAATGACACAATAATTATTGCATTATCTGGCTTAACTGTATTTTTTTCCCAACTAAGAAACAAAATTATTGCTATAGATAAATTAATTGATACAATATATTTTCTTCATATCGCTCTACTTACAAGGGAGACTAGGGAAGTGTGACTCGCCAATTTTGAAATAAACTAGTGAGATGTATGCCTTATGAGGAATAATTTTAGGGGGCAGCATTCGTTTCGGCCCATAGAAGGTCCTACGAGAGATAAAAAATAATTAAATATATAGAAAAATCTGTATTTTATTACTTCAATGCAGACTATTAGTTATTGTAATTATATCATACTCCAATTAATTTTGTGGTACTTTCACGTACTATATAATGCATATTTATTGTCAAAATTGATCTCAAAAGCCGGATATACCTATTTTGAAAAAATGCTTTTAAGCGATTATTCTAATTTTAGTAAAAAAAAACTTTCAAAAAAGTATTTTATTGTTTATAATTGGATAATGAGATAAAAATGCAACAATGAGATATATAAAATTTTCGAAATCAATTTCGACAATAAATATGCATTATATAGTACGTGAAAGTATCACCCAATAGTACGTTTCCCCCAGTGGATCGAAAAAATTATTCAAGTGGTAGCATACTATTTATCAAAATAAATCCACAAAGTAACCTCTTATGTTTAAATATTTTTAATCCAGTACATGTCAGATTTCTATCTATGTAACTGATTGTTATGGTGATCAAAAACTTTTCATGATAAATTTATTAATGTAAGGAACACATTTTATGATACACATTGTTCCTACCACTTAAATTATTTTTACAGCAGCCTAGCAAGAGCCTTATCCTGTTAAATTTTAAGCATTCCTTAAATTTTAAATGCATTTTTTTTCATGATAATTTTTTTAAATTTAAAAAAGGATACAATTTGAAGTACGCGAGAAAGAAAAGATAATGTTAATACCAGCAGGAAAAAAAGGGACGATTATTATTACAAAGAAAAAATTATCATTTTTAAAGAATATTTTCAGTTATATTTTATTTTATAACCGTCGTTGAACAGCCGACCCAATTTCATGGGTTTACGACAACTGATGTTCAACTCCGTAGCCTTGTAATTTTGAACTAATTCAGAAGACAAGGAAACTCCTGAATCAGTACCCCCAGAGGTATTGATTTGTTATGGGAACATGGAGGACTTTGAGACTCGACAGATTTAACGTGCATCAGTCACCATTTACTACACGGGGAGTCTTCGGCCGGCGAGGATCGTACCCACGACCTCTTGGACATGGGCCCAGTGCCCTACCGACCAGGCTATCCCGGCCATTTTCAGTTATATTAAAAATTAAAAAGTATTTTTGAGATGATGTTCATTTAAAAAAAAATGTTGAATGTATAATGGAAGATTTGTAGATAGTTAGTACGCTCAGTACCTCGGGAAAAGCTGACAAAATTCAAAAGGTTGCATTAGCGTTACTTTTAAAAATGATATTTACAAAAATTTATGATTTTTTTAAAAGAAAAAGAGAACAAAAGAGAAATAGTTTATTTTTACAACTTGCTGAACTTAATAATGAACTTAATACCGTAATAAAATGCATGTATTTTTTGACTATGAAGTTTAAAACAAATTTTAAAGTTATTGATTTTTGATGATACCTTTAAAATTACGTCCTGACTAAATGTGAAAACTTTTTTTGTGACTTTTAAAACAATGAGATAAACGAATTTCACGTTTTAACAAGTTTTGAATAACAATAAAAAAACAGAAGGTATTTTTTTTAAGCAATGAATCGCCAATAAACACCACCAAGATGTCTTTATATAATTATAAAAAAATTTAAATTTCAAGTAAATATTTCTTTATTGTGCTTGCAGATAATACAATATTTGTAATAAAATAATGAACATTTGTTGAATCTATACTAGCCTAAATGACTTTAAATAGGGGAGAAAAAAAATGGAAAAAAAGATTTTTGACAAATATATATCGGAATATTAACCATTTTTCAGATGTATGATTTTAAAGTGTTTTCAAATATGCTTTTGCTATTATTTGTGTAGACTTATGGAGTTATGACTTCAATCATTAAAAATGCAATATAAATTTTTATATAAAATAGTTTCAAGTGTTGCAAAACGCTTTTTTTGGGGGGGGGGGGCGAATGTTTTAAGTTTATATTCAAACTAAATTAAAATATTTTAATGTACACTAAAAAGATGTGTAAATGTAAACAGTAAATGCATACTTAGTACTATACTTAGTTTGAATTTAAGTAGAGTTTCTGGTACATACGTATAAAATTTAAATGCGCATCCATATGTATAATTATTATTTATCATTTGAATGAATAAATTCATTTTTTGAAAAATTTTTAAATTTATACTCTATTATATATTATATATATATATATATATATATATATATATATATATATATATATATATATATATATATATTATAAATTCTAATCAAATTATTTCTATGTTGAATTTTCAAATGCTTATTATTTAGAAAACTGCGTTCGTGTCAAAATTAAGTAAACAAAAATTTAATAAACAAATCTGGAGTTATGTGTTGCTTCATAATCTGAGACTATATGGTTTTATAAGCTAGCCAAGCAAAAGATAAACACCCATTGAAAAATTATGAGAAGCATATTTTAAGACAACGTGACTCCGTCTGGATTCGGATAGAAAATGAGTCTACAAGATTTTACAGATACATCATATCTATACCGTTTAAAAATTTAAACCGTCCTATTACTGATTTTTATCGTTTGCAGATTTTTATACTATGGTCTCACATATTTTCAATGTGATTTAAATCAGGTGATCTTACAGGCCAATTCAGATGTATTGAGATAGTGAAGCTATTGATGTTGTTCGTAAAACTAGCCACATATTCTTTCCCAGGTGAACTTAGCTGTTGCCATCTTAAAAAAAGTTAATAACAGAGCTCCATGGGTTAGTTTTCTCACTGTCGATGAGCTAACAGTGATGAGTTTTCCTTACACAAATGCGAGAAAGTTTCACCCAAGTCTTCTACGAAGGCAAATTTTTCCCAAAGCTAATGCTCGATCCAGTAGGAGTACAACTGTTTTCTGGAATGAGTTCAAAATTTCATAGTTACGTCGTCGAACGTTAATATCGCCGTAAAGCCGAAAAGATCAGCTATTTTTCTTAACAAGTTTTAAAACAAGAAATTTGTACCTCGTCCCTTATTTGATTAAATATTTTGATTAAAAATTTTTTGATTGAAATGTTTTAAACCCTGGCCATTGTAATCATTTCTCTAATTGTTACCATTTTTCTAGATGCCAACCTCTAATTTTTGAATAGTTCATTATTGAGAATAGTGTTATGTTGGTATGTCCTTAATGTTATGTTGGTATGTCCTTAATGTTATGTTGGTATGTCCTTTTAATGTATGTTATTTCTTAAGGTTGTATTATTTCTGTTAATAATTAGTTATGGGCACAATTAATTTTTTTGGGCACCGCGTTTTTAATTTTAAGATCTCATTCATTATTTTAATCCATCAAACCATCCAATATTTTTCCCTACACTACTCTTCAACACCACCCAAATATTTTTCCTTCACCCCTACTTGAAAATGGATTGCATCACAGGTGTGAACAGTTGAACGATGGTAGCGCCGCCTATGGCGCGGATGAATACATGAGCGGGAAAGGAGATGCAATTCGTTTTTTTAGGCATTCCCTGTTCTGACGAGCTGGTTGAAGGAAGTGGAGAATTTTGATGCGGGGCGGCCGGCCACACACGCTCTAGCTATGCGTGTATCTCCAGCTAAGTTTTATTTATTTTTTTTTACTTTTTACTAACAGTGCCCATAAATTAAATTTTTTTTGTTGAATAGTAGTATTAAATAATGGAAATATTTAAATAATTCTTATATCTGAAATGTGAAGTTGTATAGCAGTAACTGCCATCTTGTCAACCTAATTTGATTTATGATGAATTCTTTAAAATAAAATATTTAGCCTAGAATAGAAATGTTGTTGGATTTGAATCCTTTAAGTTTAATTTACTTTTACCTTATAGCTAATCAAGATTAATATTGTAGAAATAATAATTGTGCTGGTAATCCTAATTTAGCTTAAGTCATTCCTTCTTGTTATATCTGGTAATCGATGTTAAATGCAGGAAAAATTATCACAACGCAATTTTTCTCATCTTTTTGAATTCTAAATTACAATTTATTATTATTCTAAAAAGAAAGGATATAACAATAGCTCACAATTTCCTTCTACAGTTCATAATTCCAGTTTTTGCAAAAAAGTTGAAAAAAATATTGGATGATATAAGAGTCCCTTGGCAAACTGATTTTAAAAATTTGGATCTCAAAAATTATTCTATACGAATAATTTAGAAACGTTACAATTTTTTCAAGAAAATCATAATAGTTTGATTTCATAAGGCAATTACAATCAAAATTCATGTAGTTATTGGAGACTTTTTTTTTTTTTTTTCAAATAAAATGTCAAGAAAATTTTTTTAAAAATCAGTAGATTCGTTTTCACGTTGTTATTACAAATATTATCGCAAAACTTCTCAGTTATTTCGAACAAGTATAATTTCGATAGAATTTGCATAAACGATTTTCTTTTATTCGAGAAGGTTTAGTATTTGCGCTATTACAGAATTTCACCGCAAACCTATATTTTCTTAATTATTTTAACATGTGTCACTTTTTAGAAACACCAAAAATAATTTTAATCAAACACTTCAAAACAGTAGTTAATGTTAGTAAAAATAGTGCCGGATCTCCGAAAATAATGAGGGAGATTTTAGAGAAATCTTTGAGAAATGTTAAAGAAATATTTTAAGGCCAAAATAATTTTAATGTGGACATTAGTTTTTGAGTTTTTTTTTTTTTTTACTAATAAATAAATTTTTATTAATAAAAAAATCTCGTTAATAAAGGTGTATGTTGATATTTTATTGCAGTCGTTGAAAAGCGGTCCCAATTTCGGGTTTACGACTACTAATGTATAATTCCGTAGCCTTGTAATTTTGAACTCAATCCAAAAGGCAAGGGCACTCCTGGATTGAGATGAAGTGATTGAGACTGAGAAAAACTGATTGGGATAGTAGGCGAAACTTTGCCTTCTCGGAAAATTTTTGATTAAACTAACCCACATTTGCGTTACATGGAGAGGAAAACCACGAAATCCTCCCGCGGTTAGCCTAACGGCAAGGGGATTCTACCCATGATCCGTCAAAAACTGAGGATATTATACGTCAGCACTGTGGTCGGTGTGAGCCGGGTGCGGAATTTGTATCAACCAGGTATCGCTGGGATTCACCTCATTGGAAGGCAAACGCTCTATCCCCTGAACCACCACGGCTCTTGTATGTTGATTTATCACTAATTTCTGTTCTTTCTAAGCCTACATTTCACAAGCCTAAATTTTTTATGTTATATGAAAAGAATTTGGGTTGTACCTTTATTTGATGCTTAAGAATAAGAATTTATTATTAAAATATAAGCCTATTTAAGTCATATCATTAAAAATAAAATCTAAACATTTTTTGAGCAGTTCTATTTTAAACAATTTAATCAACCAAACGCCTGGATTGAAACTATTTAAGTTTTAATCCTATGCATAGTGAGCAAAAATAAAAACGAATCACACTGGATGACTTTTGATCTGATGATCGGATCCTCACCTTACGTACTATGATCTTATTATGTTGGTATGTCCTTTTAATGTATTTTATTTCTTAAGGTTGTATTATTTCTGTTAATAATTAGTTATGGGCACAATTATTTTTTTGGGCACCGCGTTTTTAATTTTAATATCTCATTCATTATTTTAATCCATATTTTTAATCCATTTTTACTATAATCAAACCATCCAGTTTTTTTCCCTTCACTACTCTTCAACACCACCCAAATATTTTTCCTTCACCCCTACTTGAAAATGGATTGCATCACAGGTGTGAACAGTTGAACGATGGTAGCGCCGTCTATGGCGCGGATGAATACATGAGCGGGAAAGGAGATGCAATTCGTTTTTTTTTAGCTTTCCCTGTTCTGACGAGCTTGCTGAAGGAAGTGGAGAATTTTGATGCACACGCTCTAGCTATGCGTGTATCTCCAGCTAAGTTTTATTTTTTTTAGTTTTTCCCAATTGTGCCCATAGAGTAAATTTTTTTTTGTTGAATAATAATATTAAAAATGGATATATTTAAATAATTCTCAGACCTAAAATGTTAAGTTGTATAGCAGTAACTGCCATCTTGTCAACCTAATTTGATTTATGATGAATTCTTTAAAATAAAATATTTAGCCTAGAATAGAAATGTTGTTGGATTTGAATCCTTAAAGTTTAATTTACTTTTACCTTACAGCTAATCAAGATTAAATATTGTAGTAATAATAATTGTGCTGGTAATCCTAATTTAGCTTAAGTCATTCCTTCTTGTTATATCTGGTAATCTATGTTAAATGCAGGAAAAATTATCACAACGCAATTTTTTCATATTTTTGAATTCTAAATTACAATTTATTATTATTCTAAAAAGAAAGGATATAACAATTTTAATGGTTCGAAAGGTGACCTCATATATGATTATTTTTTTTAGTGCAGACGATATTTTAAGTTATGAAATCGGACACAAAATCATACTTCTCAGAATAAACATATCTTTTTTCGATAGAGTTTGATTTCTGACCCTCGAAATATAGGGGGTAACCGCAATCAGTGAAATTTGAATCAATAGTTTGGTCATGAGACCGGTCTCAATTTTTAACGCCTTAATGTTAATTTTACTTTTTGTGTATTTCGCAATATCTCGAGAATTTTTTAAGCTAATCGAAAAATTTCGCATACAATTATAAAATTCGTTTAGCCAAAGATAAATGCACGCAAAAAATATTTTTCAGTAGTTATTAATTATTTTATTGAATAATAGTTGAAAAAAAATTTGAATTGAAAGGTATAAAAATTTTTACATCGTTTTAAAGAATAATTAGTTTATTATATGAAGTTTTAATTTATTATGTCAGGTTACAAAATTTAATCGTAATTGGTCGAATAGTTCCTGAGAAATCGAATTTTATATATGTCGTTTATTTTATATTCATTTTCCCAGGTACTATTTAACCGATTTGGTTTAAATTTTGTGTTTTGACAGTTAAAATTTTATTCTTTAAAATGATCTAAAAATTTTTGTAACTTAAAATTCCAAAATTTTTCGACCATTATTAAATAAAATAATATATATTTATTAAAAATTATTTTCAGCATAGGATTATCTAAGGAAAAACAAACTTTATAACTGCGTTCAAAAAATTTTCAATTCATTAATAGTGTACTCGAGGTGTAGCAAAATACGCAAAAAAGAAAATTAACATTAAGAGGTTCAAACTTTGGACTGCTTTCCTGGCCTAACTATTGGGACCATATTTCCCACGCTTGCAATATTTCGGGGTAGAGGAAACAAGAAAGTACGTTTTTGTGACTTACTTTGTTAGAGCAGACGATATTTTAATTTTCGTCTGCTCTAATTAGCATATTTTAGGTCTCTCCCTGGAACCATTAAGATTGAGTCCTAGAGCGTGAAAATCCAATTATGAGGATAAAAACTTATTCAGGGGAGCTTTTTATTATTTTTTTATTTTGCTCTCAGTACACGAATTTTGTTATTTTAAATATTTTCCATGTTCGACTTCAGTTTTTGTTTTGCTTGAATAAAAAATATATAATATTTTTAATATTACATATTTTATTCAAGCAAAACAAAAAGTGAAAAAAAAATATCGCATTAAATTTAAATGCATCAACAAAGTTTGAGATAGGAAACTATTGTTGATGCAATTATAATAATTAAAAAGTTATTTTAAGACAGTTGCCCTAGCTTGTATTATTTTAATATATATTTAAATTGTTACAATTGGCCATAAGTTGAGATTTGATTTGAAATCGAATTTTAAATATTTATAAACACAATTGAATACCCGTTGCTCGTACGAATCCAAAAAAAAAGAGAGAAGAAAACAACCAATAAAACTGTTTTGATAAACACTACGATATCAAGCACAAAACTGATAGACATATACCGACATAATTAATTAGGTTAAAGCAATTCCCATTTTTTGAGTATCACTTTATGTTGCCCTTCCCAGTGGCATTTAACAATTAGATTGAGCAGTTCAACTATCAAAATCAATGAAGCGAATTCGAGAACACTTTCAACGAATAGAATTCAATATCATTATTAATATCATTTGGTTCAATATCAGAGATTCAATATCATTTGGCATAATATAATTGCCGAGGCCAAATTCTGATTGTCAAAAATTACCATAATGAACAATTTTCCCCGGTGCATATCCGTAAAAAACCTATTTCCACAGTACTTATTCTAAATATGCATATCTGTTAGCAAATCTGTTAGCATATTTTTACTTCTAAACACTAAAAAATACACCAATTAGCATTATACCAGTAAAACAAAGTAGCAAAATTTAACAAAGCACAATTGGCAGCAATCATTTCTGCGATTGCTTACGGTTCTCCTAAACCAGAGATGGCGAACCAATGGCACGCGTGCCATTTATGGCACGCGACGCAATATTTTGGGCACGCCACCGATCACAATTATTATTGCACTATGAATTGTTATTACACAAATGTTATTACACTATGAAGCATATGTAACAATTAAATTAAAATTAACAAAAACAAAGAAAATAATAAACAATTATTAATAAAAAATTAACAATTAATGCTAAAAAACAATTAATAACCATAAAAAAATCGAGCTAACAATAAATAACTAGCAAAAAAAAATTTTTTTTAACAGACCTGCTAAACTAGCATCTTACAACCTAATATAAGTTATTTGTCATCCAATCTGCAACAACAGCAGTCACACTCATGTTACTTTAAGTTGAATTACGCGTATAACTGAGACATTGCAAAATGTTTTTTTTTTTTTTTTTTTTTTTTTTGATGTAAATAAAGAGTTTTGAG
Source organism: Parasteatoda lunata (assembly GCA_949128135.1). Taxonomy (NCBI): domain Eukaryota; kingdom Metazoa; phylum Arthropoda; class Arachnida; order Araneae; family Theridiidae; genus Parasteatoda; species Parasteatoda lunata. Next base: position 54,448,348 of record OX421973.1, on the reverse strand, counting down.
TTGATAGTATTTAGTATTATTATTTTCCCAATAACCACGAAGTCAAAATTATTTGACGGCACGTCTATGACCTCATTAATCAATTTTTTAGAAAAAATGGCACGTTGGTGTATAAAGGTTCGCCACCCCTGCCTAAACGATTAAATAAATATGCCTTTTCTCCTTTAATTTAGCTTTTTAGCACAAAACTATTATAATAATTATTATTATTTTTATTTGCAGTTAGTACCTGATACCAAATTTAATTAAGCATCATTGGCAACAATAATAGAATGGCGATTTTTTTACGGATCTCTTAAACGAATAAGTACCTTTTCTAGATTAATTTAACTTTTCAGTACTAAACTTAATTTTCTTCATTTCAATTTGAACCCATTACCACAAAATTGATTAAGCATTATTGGCGATTTTATATAGTTTCTTTTTATAAATAAGTACCTTTTTTCAATTAATTTCGCTTTTCAGAACATAAGTTTTTCTTTCTATTTTAATTACCGTTGATTTAAAACTATTTTGTTCGATAGAAACGCTTTTTAAAAATGTAAAGTTAAACAAAATAAACACGTGGTTTCAGATAACATTAGAAAAACTCACTTGGTGGTGTAATCCGCACATGCTACCATGTTACCACGTTCACAATGTTTGAATGAGCTTATCAGATAAAAGAAAAATAAATACTAGTTAAGAAAACGCCTTAAACTCCTTTTTAGATTAAATAGAGCTATGAACTAGCATACATCACTGATATTATCTTAAAATTATTTGAAAAACGGAATTTCCAATAGTTTAATTTAAAATAATGACTAACGCTAAGCCATCAACCAGAAAATTACATTTTTTAAATGTCTCTCCTGAACGATCTAATTGAAATATTTGAACAATCTTTAGGATTGGTGTCTACAATTTCCCACTCTTTAAAATTTCAGGATGATTCTAGACTCAAGAGACACAGACACACAAACTGTTTATTATTATAGAAGTAAAAGTGATTGAGTAAAGGGATCAAACAAAAAGTGAAGAGCTAAGGGATCAAACAAAATGAATGCTGAAAGAGCCTCTGGAAAGAGCCAGTGAAGCGATATTAAATGAACCTGTGGCGTAAATTACACCCCCGTGCCGATGGGGGAAGGGGAGGGGCGTGATGCTTGAGGGAGCACAATCCAGAGTCAGAGATAATATTACACTAAAGAAGTGAACTATCTGCGGCGCGTCAGCTCTTGTTGTGCGGTCCGAGGTAGTGTGGTGTAACTAACTACCACTACAAATAATAAATACGAATTAACTAGTATATAAGACATGTTAACTTGATTCTATCATGAGGCATTATTATACCAACCCACCCACCAGACTCCGAGGAGTAAGGTTGTGTTGAAACCGAGCTCTGCTAACATGTCATCGCACCGTTTCGGCCGCGGAGAGAAGACCTTCCATACCCAACGTGAACCAGTTTTGGATCTCGCAGCGATTAGGAAAGAAAAGAAGGGATATGCCTACTGCATGCAGTTAGGAAATTGTTTCGATGAGGCGTTCGAGCGATCACTGAGGAGGCGATTGACATTGATGCCAAGATTGCCGAATCAAGCCAAAATGATGACTCGACTATGATGGTTGAACACCTCTACGGAAAGAAATTCTTAGCCGAAGAGATGCTTATTTTAAAGCATATCAGAGACTCCCAATGCTCTCCACCTCCAGCCATTCAGATGATAGAGGAAGTGTCTGCTGCAAAGACTGATATTTCACCCATTGAGCCCTTAGAACCTGAAAAGACTAGTGTTCTAATAGAGACAGTACCAGAGCAGCCTGAGCCATCACCTACACCTGAAATAAGTGCTGAGGAAACCACAGAACAACCGGAACCAGAGCCCCCAAAGAGAAAAAGGAAGAAGAAAACTCCTCCTCCAAAACCCACAGAATGTATGGACATCCCATCTACATGCAACAACATGGAACCTGTAGCCACATCCCCAGATGAGACCACAGTTCAAAATCATTGCAGAAAACTGAAATTTCTGATAAAAGGACTCTCCATAGATTCTAAGATTTCGATCTTGGAAGCTGAACTTACAGCCAGCGGTCATCGGCCAATCAGAGTCGAGCAATTCAAGAAGAGGTGTGGTCAATGATATAAGCTCCTCCCCCTTTTCCTGATACTACTACCAGACAACCCTGAGAACAGAGATTGCATCAACATTAAGGAGATACTCTCTACTACTGTTCAAATTGAACGATTCCGAGGCGGAAGATACGAAGTGCAATGCTATCGGTGCCAAAAATTTGGCCACATACAAAGGAATTGACAAAATGATCCCGCATGCATGAAGTGTGCGGGAGTCCACTTTTCCTATAAATACACTAAACCCAGGAGCCTCCCAGCTACATGCATTAACTGCAACGGAGAACACCCGGCCTGTTTTTTTTTCAGGCTGTGGTGCCAGGCCAAGGAGGACACCACAACAGAAGCAGAACCAGCACAGGAGTGCGACCCAGACCGCAAACAGATTCTTGCAGATCTTCAGAGAACTCCAGGAACTACTACAAAACGAGGAGCTCATTCAGCTGCTCCGATCCCTACTCCCAGTGACATAGTGATCTTCACTTCTTCAACATGCCGACCACCCAACCAAGACATCTTTTCATCCCCCTGATCTAGAGACTACATTCCACCACAAGGAATTACCACATCGACTATCATCACATGATGAAGGGGTAAAGGGCCGTTCCGGCCTCAGGCACCCCAAACCACCGATATGACTAAGATTAAGATTCTATCATGAGGTACCTTTTGATAGATGAAGGTTGGCATAGTCGATAATTAAAACTCCCCACAGTAGCACTTGAACATAAAAAAAACTTATACATATATATATATATATATATATATATATATTTGCGGGGGAGGGGGGTAATTGGTAATTTTGAATTGCGCATTTAAGTTTTTGGCACGCCAAATCTACAATTCAATGTAGCTTTCGAATCGTTTTTTCGGTGGTTATCACTTTCTTAAGTTTTAAAAATCCCGATAAGATAAACATATGATGCGTAAATTTCGAACTTTACGGTCACTTTTGAAGCTCTTTATTTGAGTCCATTTCATAGTTAATCCAAGTGACTTTTCGATTTTGTTTTCGGAGTTTATTATCGGATTGCGCGTTTTTCTTGAAATCCCGATCTTTTTAATACGATATTATAACAGCCCCGTGACGTTTGAATCGTGCAAATACAAACCACTTTTGACGTGCTTTATTTGTGTCAATTCTGTTTAATTCCAAACTATTTTTGTATCTCCCCCCCCCCCACATTTGTTTGAGAAAATAACGATATTTTAAATATATATTAATTCGACACTCGAATCGTACAATTAAATGTGACGATTTCATCGCAAATCTGAGAGGTTTTTTTTTTTTAATCGTTCTTGCAATGTTGCTATGCTTTTTCACTGGGTTTTATTTTTAATCCGATATTATAATAACTTGCGATATATATATATATATATATATATATATATATATATATATATATATATATATATATATGTGTGTGTGTGTGTGTTACCGGCAAAGTATGAAACGCCGGCATTGTATAGAATGCCAAATGCTATTTAGGCAAAGTATGAAATAAACGTCCTGATGAGGTTATTATGTAAATGATGTGCATGTTACTGACCGAAATCGGTGGTTGTTAACTTTCACCGGTGAATGTTGACAATCACATAGTCGCTTTGGTGAATGTCAGAAATACTTATTACATCCGATTTGATATTAATTTATTCGTGAATATTATTACATTTATTTGATATTTTAATACTTACTGACGATAGATTAGAAGAAACATCAGTGTTTGGAGTATCGAGCAAATATATACCGGGCAATGGCACTTGATCTTAAAAAAACATCAGTGTAGGGTATACCGGGCAAATGTATACCGGGCAGAGGCACTGAACCTTAAAAAAACATCGGTGTAAGGTATACCGGGCAAATGCATACTGGGCAGTGGCACTTAACTAGACCGGACATTTACCAAAGGTCTACTATGAATTCTAGTAGTAGGTCTAGTTAAGTGCCATTGCCCGGTATACCCTACACTGATGTTTTTTTAAGGTTTAGTGCCACTGCCAGGTATACATTTGCCCGGTATACCTTACACTGATGTTTTTTAAGGTCAAGTGCTACTGCCCGGTATACCCTACACTGATATTTTTTTTAAGATCAAGTGCCATTGCCCGGTATATATTTGCTCGATACTAAAAACACTGATGTTTCTTCTAATCTATCGTCAGTAAGTATTAAAATATCGAACAAATGTAATTAAATCCACGAATAAATTAATATCAAATCGGATGTAATAAATATTTCGGACATTCACCAAAACGACTATGTGATTGTCAACATTCACCGGTGAAAGTCAACAACCACCGATTTCGGCCATTCACAGTAACATGCACATCATTTTCATAATAACCTCACCTGGACGTTTTTTTTTATACTTTGGCTAAATAAGATTTGGCATTCTATACAATGCCGGATTTCATACTTTACCGGTAACATATATATATATATATATATATATATATATATATATATATATATATATATATATATATATATATATATATATATATATATATATATATATATATATATATATATATATATATATATATATATATATATATTATTAAGGTTAAAAATATACTGAACTTAATGCTGAATGTTGATTCTTATTTTGAGCTATAATGTGAGTGTGTGAGTTAGTTCTACTTTAAATAATTTTAGACCCCAATTAAATATTTAATTTGAATTTATGTTGCTCAATAAAATATTTACTTTATTACTCAATAAAACTCAATCTTTTTTTTTAAATTTTTTACTTTCATTCAAGAACATAACAATTAATTTATTTTAAATTACACTTTTCTGTTACGTGATGTGATAAAAAGCCATCCCTTTTCCCCATCTTTATGTTTTTTTCTCCATAAATCTATTTTTTCGAATAAAAGGAAACATTTTTATTTTAAAAAGTATCCATTTCGTTTTCTTCAGTTTTGAATTAATTATGATTCTTTAAAAGAATATATTTTTATGCAAATATATTACTAAGTTAGCTGTTAAAAAAGAATCAATTAAAATAATTAAGATAATAAAAAAGAATTATAATTTAAAAGAATTTAATTTTATGTAAATATATTACTAAGCTGACTGTTAAAATAAAAGAGTCTAAAGAACTATATATATATGTTATAACTATATATATATGTTTACATAAAAATTATCATAATTGCCTTCAACGTATCTAAATACTTGAGTACAGAGCCCTTCATTTAAAAAGGTTGTGCTTGTCACCTTTCTATATAAATTTCAATAAAAATATTTTAAAAATATTTTTTAATTCACTTTACAAATAAAAATACTCCTTAACTAAACTTTGAATGTAATTATTGTAAGATAGTGAGTTATTTCCTCGTATTATTAAGATAAATTTAATTTAATTTCAATGCTACTAGTCAGTAACTGTATACAATGTTCAAATTTAGAACTTTTTATTTAGTTCCGTCTTTTCATCCAATTATTAATTCCTTATTGATGAATATTCATATAATTTAAATTAATATAAATAAAAATAAAGTGAAAAATTATAAATTTCCGAATGTCTATTCATACATAGTGTTCTTGTCCAAGGGCGCCGGCAGGGGGTGCAAGGAGGTGCACTTGCACCCCCCTGGTTTTTATTTTTATTTTTTTTTTAACAATTAAAGAGATACTGAAAAACAATTTTGTTATGATTTTTTTTTTTTTTTAATATTTTTATTCAAAATTAAGTAATTATTGATACATAACAATTAAAAAATTGTTTAATCAAACAAGAATCGTAATTGTCTTGTTTGCTGTCCAAATCTGTTAATAACTTTTTCAAAGAATTCTGAGTCATCTTTGATTCTTTTCTTATGCACTTTGAGCATGCACAAACTACTTAATTTCTCGTGAGACATTCTAGACCGTCGCATTGTACTAAAAGTGCGTTCAATAGTTCACGTAGTAGCTGGAAGAGTTAGACCAACTTTGATTGCCTCCGCTAAAGCTGGATAAAAAGGTGTGGCCTCAATTACTAAATCGATGTATTCGAGGGATTCATAGGAATTTTCTCTATTACTCCACATTTCGTTCCAAGTTGTAGCTTCAGTGATGAAATTCGGTAAGAGCAAATCCTTATATATACTCTTTATCTAGGATAGGTACTCTGCCAGACATACGTCTGGAGCTGTGGCGGTGACTATGGTAACGAGGTATGGTTATTTCAATTAGGGGTGCGGGGTCCCTCTTTAGGACTGGTTTCGGTGAGAGAAAAGGAGACCTCTTCATCGAAGCTACCCTCTCTAAAATGCCCTCTTCTTGTTTCCATAGCACCAGACTGCCGCAGACTTAGTGGCGGTCAGAGTACCTATCTTAGACAAACAGTAGTATATATATATATATATATATATATATATATATATATATATATATATATATATATATATATATATATATATATATATATATATATATATATATATATCTTCTAAAACTCAGTAAATATCAACACAATAAATACCAACGTTAAGCGAGCACAAACACGTTAGTATACAAAACTACTGTTTGTAGTTATTTGTGTTTCAAAGTCAGTAGCTATGCCAGCGCCATCAATATAGTTTCTCGTGGCCAAATTTGCAAGTACAAGAAATTCGCACTTTTTTAAAATATCTTGTGGGGGCGGAGTTATCGACCATGCCAACCGTCATCTATCAAAAGGTACCTCATGGTAGAATCAAGTTAGCATGCATTATATACCAGTGAATTGATGTTTAACTTTCGTAGTGGTAGTTACGCCACATTACTCCCCACCAGAGTTCTATCAGGGATAGAATTCGATGAACAGATACCACTAGTTGCTGTACTCGTGACAGACCGGGAAAGCGGTCACCGGAATTTTTGAGTGCTTAATGTGAGAGGTGTATTAACTTCACAGTAGTAGTCGCTCCTGTGTTGCCATTAGTAGTCGAGAGTATGCGGGTAGACGTTGTGTTGAATCGAGACGAGAATGAGTAGCAACAGCGCGAGGTGGCGGATTGCTGTCACAAACAGCAAGTCAACTGTTCATTGTGGTCTATTCATCGAAGTGGGCATTACTGCGTGTACAAATCACGTCCGGGTCACCACTTTAGGTGTACTAGATCGAACACCAAATTGGAATTATTTAAAACATAATTTAAGTTGTTTAAGGTTGCGTGCTTTAATTATTGGGACAATAAAAAAACTTAATTTAAACCATTTTATAATAACAATAATATAAAAAGATTATTAAAAAAATGCAACTGACAATTCGAAATTAGCAATTCGAGAGCTCGAATATTAATGAACAGTATATTAATGAACAGTAAATATTAATGAACTTTAGGTGTTCTAGATCGAACACCAAATTGGAATTATTTAAAACATTAATTAAAGTTGTTTAAGGTTGCGTGCTTTAATTATTGGAACAATAAAAAAACTTAATTTAAACCATTTTTTAATAACAATAATATAAAAAGATTATAACAAAAAATGCAACTGACAATTCGAAATTAGTAATTCGAGAGCTCGAATATTAATTAACAGTAGGTGTAAAAAAATAGAATGAGTAAATAAAAAAAATGTTTTTTCTTGGAACGAGTAACGCCATCTGTTGGCTTTTATTGAAGTTACAGTCCACTACAATCTTGTTAACAATGAAGAAATGTATCTTGAAAAAAATTAACAGATGAAAGTACTTGTAATAACAAAACAAAATGTAATAACAGAATATTTGTAATTTTTTTTTTGGGGGGGGGGGTTAGTTTGTTAGAGGGTTGCATCCCCTTTTACATTATTCTGCCGGCGCCTTTGTTCTTGTCTCATATTATTATGAAAAAATATTGTATCAAGTCTAAGATGGGCACATTCTCGCAGGGGGGTGCACCTAAGTTTATGTATGCTACTGAAATGAACTTTATAGACGATTCCGTTGGTTGGCGTTTGGCGAGCGATAGCTTTCAAAGCGTTAGAAGTTCACTACGAGAAGGAAAAAAAAAAAAAAAATACAAATAATTTAAAAACTGTACACTATGCTAATTCTCCCACTTTGCTTTGCAACTGTCAAACTTGGCTTAAATTCTGATAAAAAATTTAAGCATACATCGGATACATTTGATAAATTTGAAAAGAAGAAAGGAGTCGAAAAGAAAATTAAGATGTACTAAGTGTTTTACGCACTAAAAATACTATTTTGTACCTGCACTTATTTACGCATCTTATATGCATTGGTTTATAGAAAAGTAAACTATTGCTTTTTATGTATTATTATTATTATTATTATTTTTTTTTTTGCTTAATGGAATGAGGTCAATTACAAGGGCTACCATTTTAAAAGTTATAATAGGACTCATATAAAAAATACTGCTTTTGAATAATAATTATATATAATGAAGAAACCCCATATAACTTTAAAACTATTGAGGCCAGTAACTCGAGTCTATTTCAAATCAGAATGAGAAATTACTTTGAAAAATGCACCTATCTTGTCATCCAATAGCATGCATCTAGGCAGCGGAGTAACCAGTGTACGTAAGTACACATCAAAAGTAGCACTTTTTATGCATGCAAATACTTGCAATCTTTGAATTATTAATTCCATTGACTCGTGAATTGTCTCACTCGATTAAACGTTATATATATATATATATATATATATATATATATATATATATATATAAGCTAAAAAATTGAGAAAAAATGGAGGGGAAAAAAATAAAAATCTGGAAAACAAAGTAAAGAAAGGATATAATCTCTTCATCAGCTCACACGATTATATCCGCAATATATATATATATATAAAACTCAGTGGCGCGACAGCCCATACAGGGCCTACTGTGCCCATCTCAGTTTTCTTGACATTGGGCTCTGGGGTGCAGGAACAGATGTTCCGGTCAGGTGGTCAGCCGAACGCGGAACCCCCAGTGTTTAGTTCCCAAGCATGCTTGGTACTCATTTATCGACCCACTGAAGGGATGAAGGGCTGAGTCAACCTTGCCCGGCCCGAGGATCGAACCAGGGACCTGTGGCACGACAGCGCGAAGCGCTACCGCACAGCCACCGGGCGTCATATATATATTTAATAACAGAGCACTAGGAACCGAATCATTTTCTTTATCAGCTTTAGACACTAATTTTCCGTAGGTCACTTGTAAAGTAAAGGGATGGGATTTCAAATCGAAAATTTTTTAATCTTTATCAGGAGTCCAATGAAGTTTTTCTCTTCAATCCAAGGGGGTTGAAAACTCATCCTTCCTTCTCGACGAGGTAGCAGTCACGTTAGGCCCAGTTCCCAAGAGATTGAAATGCACAAAAAGTTTTTTCTAAAGGGTTTCCTCCACCAAACATCCTGCGAGGCTTATAATAACAGAGCAAAACCCCGTTATTAATATGGGAAAATTAGTCCCGATATCAGATGAATAATGAGTCCATATTCTGCATAAGCTGTTAATTAATTAATAGATGGTGCAGCAACAGTTTCCTCCTCTGTCCGACTGGAGGGGGAGAGACACTTTTCTCGTCAGATCTAACGGAGTTTAGCTAGCACAAGTAAAACACAAAAAGCCACGCAAAAACCATCGGTCCTGCGTTTTATAGGATAATTAAAAGTGTGAAAAGGCCAGTCATATTGCATTCCTACGCCTCATCGCAAATAATTTAATACTCATAGAAAATCGTTTAATCTTTCCTTATATGGAAGTGAAAGATCTTAAAATAACTCCTCTTTTGAAACATAAATTTAATTATAATTCGTTGGCTTGTTTACAGCCTTGAAGTCCCAAAATAGAATATCTACATTTTATGAAAATGAAAGAGTTTCAATGCTTTTATTAATACAAAATTTTTTTATAATTTTTGTATTATGTAATACCAATAAATTCTAGTCGCTTTTTATTTAAAATTACTCTTTACTATCCTAGTTTTTCTTCTTTCTTTAAAAAGCAAACTGCTAACTGATTTTTGCTTCAAAAAAATCTGCTTTCTTTTTCTTACAAGCTAGGAAAGAAAAATTAGGGAGAACATCGATAGTCTTTTTGAGTGAGTTTAAAGGTAAAAATATACAATAACACTTCTCTAAACTCAAGGTGAAATTCTAACAGTATTACAACAGAATTAAATTTTCTTAAGCCGCTTGATTACACACTAAATAGAAGCATTTATTGCACAAAATGAAAAACAAAACACGTGAATGAATTCACACACTAAGATGCAATTCTAATAGTCCGGAGGATTGTATTTCAGCAAACAATAGTTTAAATTATGAAATCAGAACCAAAAGCATACTTTCTATGAATAAACGTCCTTTTCTTATCCACGAAAATAGGTTAACTTTTTGTGTACTTCATGGTAAAAAGTATAACATTTAACATAAATAAAAACTTGCACATAATTATAAAACGTTATCCATTCCACGATAAATATAATTTTTAATAATTATTTTCAACTGTTAAATTTATTAATAATCAAAAGAGTTTATGAATTGCATACAAATGTTTATCTCATTATAAACTATGAAATTTTTAGGTGGGAATTCATCAAAAATGGAATTAAGTCAAAATTTCATTAAAATTGGTTAAAAATTTACAGAGCAATAAAATTATTAAAAAAAAATTCTTTGCTTTTTTTAAATTTTCATAGTTGAAAAACAGATTTTTTCAAATTTTAGATTTTCTTACTTAAAATTATTTGGTTTAAAATGCAAGAATTTGTGTACTTAAAAAACTTTCAATCATTAATGGTAAAAAATATTTATTGAAAAAAAAAAAGTTTACTAATAGTGTTCAAAAATTTTTTGATTCATGCAAAATGCACAAAAAGTAAAATTAAAATAAAGAGAGTTAACATTTTTGTCTGTTCTTTTGACTCAACTATTAAGACCATATTTTTGAGATTGCGGTTAACCCTCACGTTTTGGAGGTCCATAATTCGAATTCAAAAGAAAAGAAAGTATAATTATTTAGAAAAAAGTATGTCTTCGATCTGCTTTTATAGCTTATAGCCAGAACTAAATAGCATATTTAAGGTAAATTTCTCAAACATTGAGGATTGTACCTTTGTACTTGAAAATCGAATCATTAGATTAAAAGTTATTCAGATGTTTTTTTTTATTTTTTTAGTATTTTTCTTTTTTATCTTGAGCACTGTACACAATAGAAAAAAGGAAATGAAAGACCAGTAATTAAACCAAGACCCAATCTTCTCACAAAAACGCTTTTATTGATAATAAATTCATTTTATTGATAATAAATTTTCTAAACATTGAGGATTGTATCCTAATACTTGGAAATCGAATCAATAGATCAAAAGTTATTCAGATGTTTTTTTTATTCTTCTTGTTTTACTATTCTTGCTTTTTATCTTGAGCACTGTATACAAAAGAAAAAAAAAAAGAAATGAAAGACCAGTAATTAAACCGAGACCCAATCTTCTCACAAAAACGCTTTTATTGATAATAATTTGGGCATTAATATTTACAATAAATAAACAACAATTGAGATAAAACTCATTGTTATAAAACTGTCTAGATTAGTTTTTTTTATTATATATATAATTCAAATGCATAAGTGAAAAGTATATAAATATAAAAATCTCCTAAAAAGTAATTAACTCTATATTAAATTCTGTTTTTAAACTAGTGTTCAAGTAATAGTTTGTTTTGAAAACTAAATTATTTAATATATTATACATTACTATTAATTTATGATCATTAAAATTTGTGACACACAATATTAGATTAATTAAATCTCGCATTTTAAGCAAAAGCACATGGTTGGAAAATTGCAATTTAGAAATGAGGTTATTAATGTGCAAAAGTGCGACTTACATTAAAATATTTGCAATTTCAAGAAAATTTTCATGCTTAGAGATTTAATTGGAATTTTTTCAAAACCAAAATGGTTGATAGGTAATTAAATACTTATTGTTGTAAAATTTTTAAAACAAAAAAATTTTACTAAATCGAAAAAATATTTTTTTGTTCTCTTTAAATATTTTCAAACGTATTGTTTTAAAATCATTATAAATAGTATGCATAAGAAAATATAATTTAAATCAAAAGCTCTATTTAAGTTTCACTTATAATTAGTTACAAACAATAACACCCTACAAAGAACATTTTTGATCTGAAATAACAACTAAATTTTATGTAAAAAAAATTTCTTTTTCAAATTTAACAAGATTTTAATAAGATTCTAATTTTAAGATCAAAATATGAAACAGAACAAAAAATCAAAATTCAATATCAATTCATAATAATAAAATATAGATGATCACATTTCAAATTCAAAATATAGAACAATGCAATACACAACAATATCCCAGATCAATTCATAATGATAAAATATAGATGATCATATTCTAAAGTATAAATAACTATAAAATAACAACAACAAAAGAACAATAACATTTATCAACTCTGTTTAATGCTTACATTAAATAATAGTTAAAGCTTTCATAAAATAACAAAAAAATTGGATACAATTATAAAATGAATTCAACAATAAAATATACTTTTTCACTTTTTGTTGAACATTGAGAATTGAATCTTAAAAACTAATACAGCATTTAACAAGCTCAATTGAAGGGTTTACTGCAAAAAGGATCTATCTCCATTTTATTTTTTCAAAAAAAAAAAAAAAAAAAAAAAACCATTCTATTGATGATCAAAAAATGTTGTTCAAAGTATTTGTTCTCAAAATACACATAATTATATAACAGTCAACACAGTAAAAAAAAATATAGAAATGTAATAATAACAAAAACCTATTACGCTTCAATTGATGTTTAAATAAATTATTATGATAGTTAATTTATTTTAATGAAAAATTTGAAAACTAGTTTCTTAAGAAATACAAAGAATTTACATCTTGTGACAATGAAATAGTATATCTCCAATAATCTATGCATAACATTATTCAAAAGATTTTTTTTTAATTAGTCACATAATAGGAGATAATAAGCCTTATTGATAATTGTCTAATAATTTATAATACATATTAACGCCTTAATCCCAACAGCACCAAAAATCATGTAATGGATCATATATTTTTAATGAACTGAGTGAGAATTAGCAGAGAATAAGGGTAAGTAATTGCCTGATCATTTATAATTATAAACCTACTAGGGGGCTAAACCCCCTGTTCGCTGCCGCTCACCAACCCAATGATTGCTTCGCAATAATTGTCTTTTCTTGGCAGAAAACAGTTTTTCTACATAAGTTAAAATTATTCACTTAACATATATGTACTAAAAGGAATTCTGTTTGCTTACTCTTGTGCCTCAACTTCCCAAGTCCAAATATTACTATTTATTGGTATTATAAACATTTGGATCTCTTGATGAACGGAAGTGATTTTTCGAAGTAATCATTTTTTAAAATAACATTTATATTCTTATAACATTAGATTGTTCAAACAAATTTGATGAGTTCACAACCATAATTTAATATTCTCGCTAATAATAGCAGTACTGGAAAATAAGTTTAAATTAGGGATTCAAAAATATTTAAAGAAAAACAATACCTTTACGACTATTATTAATTTTATGCTGATGACAACCAAAACAATATTTAAATGAATGAGGAAAAACTGGATCCTATCACGTGATTTTGCGGCCAATAAAAACTCACGAAATTGCGACGCCATCATTAGATTTGTATATATAGTAAGACAAATTGTGCAGTGATTCGGAAACCACATAATTTACAATTGTTACCATAATCGTCAAATATCAATATAATTTTTAAACAAAGTACATTTTAAGCATTTAGCAAATGTGGTTCTGTTAATAGGGATCTTGTCTTCCATTGTGGTGACCAGGTTCGAATCCCAGCGGTGGCTGGTTTATACTGTTGCTGCTCCCGGCTCACGCCGACTACAATGCTGACATAAAATATTATTATACAAATATGGGTTATTATTATACAGTCCTCCATGAAGGCCAGTTTGTCCCATTTCTTGATCCCAGGGTGCCCTTAACTTCAGGATTGGGTTCAAAACTGAAAAGCTACAGAACATTGATAGTCTTAAACTCAGAATTGGGTCAGCTGTTCAACTTGTTATAAAATGAAATATTAATCATTTTTTTTTTTTTTTAAAATTCTGTTTGCTTTTAACGATCTGACAAAATGTATAAATACTTAATATTATTTAACAATAATACTGAAACTAAAATTCCTAATACCAATAATAAAAAGGGGTTAATATTATGATTGAATTATTGCAAACTAATTACTGAAAAAATGAGGTCATTTTTTATTGAACTCAAAACAAATAATAGGAGAATGAATTGCAAAGACAGAAAACCAATTTGTCGAATGAAAAGTAGTAAATTAATTTAGATCATAAAATAAATTGTTTTTGGCAGAAATAAAGTCATTCCTTATTTAGAAGTAGATACCCTTACTGCAATTCAATAAATTTTTAAATGACTTGTATTGAAATAAATGTGCAGGGCTTTCAACTACTACGCTTTTTGCAAATTATTTATTAGAGTGGTAGCAAAAACTTTAAGAATTTTGGGTATATTTGTCAATATTTACACTTTCTGTGAGAAAGCTGAAAAAAAGTGACGTTTTATATGAAAGGCTGAATCATTTACATGTAGTGGTGGGAAAGTACCTTAAAATGAAATTTGCAAAACAAAGAATCATATATCAAAGCATAAACTTCACTAAAAGAAAATTCTCCAAAGCACCTAGAAAGTTGGCAGCCCTGCATGTGTATAAATCTAAATGGGTATAATCGAAATATATTTTTATTGATAATAAAACAGCAAATTATTTTTTACATGACACAATGAGCAATTTAAAATATGAAATAAATAATGAAAAATTAAAAGTTACACTCTTATCCACATTTAAGCTCTCGAAGGAAAAAAAGATATTTCCTTTCCTAGTTTATTAACTTATTCCTCAATTCTATCAATAAAACATTTATTATCAATGAGATTTGATATCAATTGTTTATTATTACTGTCTTAAGTATAATATATTATATAAATCAGTACTTTATAAATAATATTTTCTACATAAATCTATGATATAAAATAAAATCAAGTGATTTAAATCAATGATTTTTTAATTAAATATGTTTAAATTATGCCAACCCGCAAGAATGGTTTTTTTATTTACTTTTTTTTTATTTATATTTTTCACTGCAGTTCTCAGGGGTTGTCCTCCATTGAAATGAATTACATTGAAATGAAATTAAGACACGTTTCGAATTATAAAAACTCGTATGAATATTAAAAATCAATCCAAGATTCAATAAATGTAAAAAAAAAAAAAAAAAGCTTGCAATATAATCACTAACCAGTTCTGAAATTTTGGTGGCCCAAGGCAGTCGCCCACCCCAAAGCACGGCTTTGCTTATTGTAATATTCGAAAATTTTTTATTATGTCATTAAAATAAATAAAATGCATAATTTTTTGAACAAATTTATTTTTAGTTGTTTTCTAGGTTATCTTCAATTAATCCGCATAATTTTAAAAAATCGTAGCATTTTTGTCATATGATTTATAGGGCCATAATAAAGAAAAGAGTCCTTATCAAACAGGTAACACTTATGTAGCATCAATTTTTGTATAATTAGCAACAAAATATTAAGATAAAATTGTAAGGAGGTTTTGTATTGCTTCAATTATTTTCAAGTTTTACCATGTTTTTTATGGATTACTATATAATTTTCAAGGGTTACATCCTGGTTTTCCTATATCCTAATAGTAAAACAAGCAAGATATTTAAGTGGGGTTGTTTTAATTTTTGTTAGTACTTATTGCATTTTAAAATTTAGTCCGGAATTTCTTATTGATAATACTATTCTAGCATTCAAAATAATTCTGGAAGTTAATTAAGAGCAATAATTTCTCATAACTTAAAACTTTGAAAAGACAAATACTGTTAACCATTCTCTGAATATGTGAAAACTTGGAGCCACATCCTTATTGCAGTTAACTCTTCAATTGTTTCTTTATACAGGCCTGGATAAGTTCAAATATATTTTAAGTGGATGAGGTATGGGTAACTGATTTATTTTTTGTTTCAGAAAGTATGTGTATCTAGACAAGTAGCTCTTCTCATCATATCTAGGTAAATTTTCATTAGTGTCGGAATCACTATCGATTTCTTCTAGTTCATCGCTATCGGGATCACTGAAAGCGACTCTTTTGAAAATGACAGAGGAACCTCTGCAATGTGGGTATCTTCGCCTGGGGGCAACATTGTCCGAAATCACTGCTAAATCCTCCTCAGCATTTTCTTCAGCACTTCTTTTCAGATAACTGGAATTACCAGGCCTTCCTTCACCGTTTCTTTCGGCAATTGGATCAGGAGACTCATCATCTTCAAATTTATCGCTATCAGAAACACACTCTTCTGGTAAAGAATCATCACTGATATTGTCAATACCACTGTCACCATTTGCAGTCAAAGTTCGACGCCTGCCACTTTTACAGGCACTGCTGCACTCTCCACTTTCCTCTTGCCTCATCTCGACATCAACTTCCTCGTTTTTATTGTTTCCGGCATCTGCCAGTTCAGGGTTGCAATCCTGATAGTCAAACTCTAAAAATATTTTTTGAGTGCCTGGATTATTTGCATGAGCAGAGATGTCAGAATCAACTTCTTCAGTATTTTTGTCTTCACTTGTATCAGCTATTTGTATGTCCTCATCATTTGAAGCTAAATCCTCTTCCCCTCTGTCAATAGTAGGAGGTTCTGGGGTTTCAGCCCTGGCTTCTTCAATAAATGGGATGACAATCCTTCTGAAGAACCTCCTATTTTTTTTATGCTTGCTTTTTTTGATGACTCTCTTTTCTGTTAGAAACGGATTTTCTATTTCAACAGTCTGACGCAAAATCACTCGAATTGCTGTTCTGCAAAGTTCTTGCAAGAACAGAGGACTTTTCTCAGCTAAAAAAAAAAAAAAAAAGTTTACAATTTAAAAAATCGATAATGAATTTTAAGAATTACTTATTATACTTTCAATGAATTCATGGTTTCTTTAAATCGAAAATCAGCATCTACAATCATAAACAAGCTGATAATTGTTTTACAATTCTAAAGATGAAAATTAATAAAGAAACAGGCATGGGTTATCAAATAAGTTCCTATACTTTTTTCAATCAGTAAGTCAAATTAAACTGGTGAACAAATTTATTTTTTTTTTCTGTTGCATGAGATTTTGTAATTGATCTAATATTATGTAGTAATAGATCTAGTATATTTTCAAAATTATTTTGTTTTCTGTTGCATGAGATTTTGTAATTGATCTAGTATTATGTAGTAATAGATCTAGTATATTTTCAAATTTATTTTGTTTTCTGTTGCATGAGATTTTGTAATTGATCTAGTATTATGTAGTAATAGATCTAGTATATTTTCAAATTTATTTTGTTTTCTGTTGCATGAGATTTTGTAATTGATCTAATATTATGTAGTAATAGATCTAGTATATTTTCAAATTTATTTTGTTTTCTGTTGCATGAGATTTTGTAATTGATCTAGTATTATGTAGTAATAGATCTAGTATATTTTCAAATTTATTTTGTTTTCTGTTGCATGAGATTTTGTAATTGATCTAATATTATGTAGTAATAGATCTAGTATATTTTCAAATTTATTTTGTTTTCTGTTGCATGAGATTTTGTAATTGATCTAGTATTATGTAGTAATAGATCTAGTATATTTTCAAATTTATTTTGTTTTCTGTTGCATGAGATTTTGTAATTGATCTAATATTATGTAGTAATAGATCTAGTATATTTTCAAATTTATTTTGTTTTCTGTTGCATGAGATTTTGTAATTGATCTAGTATTATGTAGTAATAGATCTAGTATATTTTCAAATTTATTTTGTTTTCTGTTGCATGAGATTTTGTAATTGATCTAATATTATGTAGTAATAGATCTAGTATATTTTCAAATTTATTTTGTTTTCTGTTGCATGAGATTTTGTAATTGATCTAATATTATGTAGTAATAGATCTAGTATATTTTCAAATTTATTTTGTTTTCTGTTGCATGAGATTTTGTAATTGATCTAGTATTATGTAGTAATAGATCTAGTATATTTTCAAATTTATTTTGTTTTCTGTTGCACGAGATTTTGTAATTGATCTAGTATTATGTAGTAATAGATCTAGTATATTTTCAAATTTATTTTCTTTTCTGTTGCACGAGATTTTGTAATTGTTCTAGTATTATGTAGTAATAGATCTAGTATATTTTCAAATTTATTTTGTTTTCTGTTGCATGAGATTTTGTAATTGTTCTAGTATTATGTAGTAATAGATCTAGTATATTTTCAAATTTATTTTGTTTTCTGTTGCATGAGATTTTGTAATTGATCTAGTATTATGTAGTAATAGATCTAGTATATTTTCAAATTTATTTTGTTTTCTGTTGCATGAGATTTTGTAATTGATCTAGTATTATGTAGTAATAGATCTAGTATATTTTCAAATTTATTTTGTTTTCTGTTGCATGAGATTTTGTAATTGATCTAATATTATGTAGTAATAGATCTAGTATATTTTCAAATTTATTTTGTTTTCTGTTGCATGAGATTTTGTAATTGATCTAATATTATGTAGTAATAGATCTAGTATATTTTCAAATTTATTTTGTTTTCTGTTGCATGAGATTTTGTAATTGATCTAGTATTATGTAGTAATAGATCTAGTATATTTTCAAATTTATTTTGTTTTCTGTTGCATGAGATTTTGTAATTGATCTAATATTATGTAGTAATAGATCTAGTATATTTTCAAATTTATTTTGTTTTCTGTTGCATGAGATTTTGTAATTGATCTAATATTATGTAGTAATAGATCTAGTATATTTTCAAATTTATTTTGTTTTCTGTTGCATGAGATTTTGTAATTGATCTAGTATTATGTAGTAATAGATCTAGTATATTTTCAAATTTATTTTGTTTTCTGTTGCATGAGATTTTGTAATTGATCTAATATTATGTAGTAATAGATCTAGTATATTTTCAAATTTATTTTGTTTTCTGTTGCATGAGATTTTGTAATTGATCTAATATTATGTAGTAATAGATCTAGTATATTTTCAAATTTATTTTGTTTTCTGTTGCATGAGATTTTGTAATTGATCTAGTATTATATAGTAATAGATCTAGTATATTTTCAAATTTATTTTGTTTTCTGTTGCATGAGATTTTGTAATTGATCTAGTATTATGTAGTAATAGATCTAGTATATTTTCAAATTTATTTTGTTTTCTGTTGCACGAGATTTTGTAATTGATCTAGTATTATGTAGTAATAGATCTAGTATATTTTCAAATTTATTTTCTTTTCTGTTGCATGAGATTTTGTAATTGTTCTAGTATTATGTAGTAATAGATCTAGTATATTTTCAAATTTATTTTGTTTTCTGTTGCATGAGATTTTGTAATTGTTCTAGTATTATGTAGTAATAGATCTAGTATATTTTCAAATTTATTTTGTTTTCTGTTGCATGAGATTTTGTAATTGATCTAGTATTATGTAGTAATAGATCTAGTATATTTTCAAATTTATTTTGTTTTCTGTTGCATGAGATTTTGTAATTGATCTAGTATTATGTAGTAATAGATCTAGTATATTTTCAAATTTATTTTGTTTTCTGTTGCACGAGATTTTGTAATTGATCTAGTATTATGTATCGTGGATTTCAAATCTGTGATCAGTTTCTCAATCCAAACTTGTTTTTTTTAATAATAACATTTCTAGTCTATTTTTTATCAAAATAAAAAACGTTATATACAACAGGGGTCACATAAATGTTACAACTTTAGGGGAGAAACTTTTTTTTTACATAAAAAATTATTAAAATTGCATAGGAACCCATTCGCAGAAATGTCGATATATCCTGCTAGTGGTGCTTCCCTATTATAAATTGCACGTCTCTATTATGTCCTGTACAGGTCATAATAAGAACACACCCCTAGCCACAGGCAATGACATTTTCGAACATTGGTTCATATGCAATTTTAATTCTGATAATGTGTACTAACTCTCTAAGAAGTGTGGTGAAACTTTTAAGTGACCTCTTATTATATATATTTTCAAATAGTGTGGGGAAAAAACGGACCATGCAGAATAACTTTTGATTTAATGATTGACTTTTCACATTATAAAACTCAATCTTTATTTCTCGAGGGGGTAACCTCAAATATGCTTATTAATTAGTGCAGGCGATATTTTAAGTTTTGAAATCAAACACGAAAATATAATGTTTTATTATTTTCTTGGGGAGTTGTCAACATAAAACTTTATTTTTAGACAAGAAGTTTTTTTTAATTTTTTTTTATATAATTTTTTCCTTACTTCAAGATAAAGAAATTTTCATTAAAAAAAAACTCCATTACTCATAAACTAGATTTGTTAAACAATTTTCCTTTAAAATATGAATTACATTATTGGCATATTTCCATTTTATTTTAATTATTTATCAGAAATAAAATTTTAAATTAATTTTGGGAAAATCAGGCATGAAAGTGAGAAAAGAATAATGAGTATGAGAATATATCTAACAACTTAAATCATGAAAGAGGAATAAAAAGGCACATGAAATTACTTTTCAAAGAAAAAAAAAACATATCAAACACATATTATTTACATATCTAATTGAGATTTTTTTATTAATTTTTTTTAAAATATATGTGAACAGTGCACCAAAAAAAAGAGACCACCCTGATTAAATTTTGATCTAATAATCGGATCTTCACATTCCAGGACTCAATGGTTTGAGGGTGTGACCACTAATATGCTAATTAAATAGTGCAGACGCTATTTTAAATTATGAAATCAGACACAAAAACTAACTTTCTCGGAATAAACATACCTCCTTTTCAAGGGATTTGGATTTTTGACCCCCAAAGTATAGGGGGTAGCCACAATCAGGGAAATATGGACCCCATAGTTTGGTTAGAAGAGCGATCCAAAGTTTGGACCCCTTAATGTTAATTTTATTTTTTGTATATTTCTCCATATCGAGAACTTTTATAGCAAATTGAAAACTTTTTGCACAGAATCATATAGTTCTTTTAGATAAAGATAATTCCACTAAAAAATAACTTTTAGTAAATATTCAGTATTTTATTTAATAATAGTTGAAAAAAATTTGAATTGTAAAGTATACAGTTTTTTTACATCATTTTAAAGTATGTAATTTTACATGGCAAAATACAAATTTTGAGCGAAATCAGTTGAATAGTTCTTGAGAAAACGAATTTTAAATGTACAACTTCTTCAAAATTCAATTTTTCAGGGCCGCTACCCCTATATTTTGGGGGACAGACATTTGACTCTGTTGAAAAAAAGGTATATTTATTCAGAGAAAATACGTTTTTGTGTCTTATTTTGCAACTTAAAATATCGTCTGCACTAATTAATTAGCATATTTGAGGTCAACCTCTTGAATCATCAAGATTGAGCCCTAGAAAGTGAAGATCATTTGATCAAAAGCTATTCAGGGTGGTCCTTTTTCTTGTGCACATTTTACATTGGTCCAACAAACTGTTAAGTTTTATAAATAAATCATAATTAAAGAGAATAATCAGTAAAACAACAAAATAATGTAAAAATATTAAGAACTTTTCAAAAGTTTAGATAGTTGGAAGAATCTCATGCCTGACATATATATTTAATGGTCTGAACTTTTTAGAGAAACTCTTTTGTCTAATTTAATGTTGAACTGAATTTAAACATTAATTTATAACTTTAAAAAATAATAAGCTTATTTTCAAAAAACTTGCACTTTTGATGTTCCGTAAATTAAATTCACAGCAATAAACAAAAAACATTTGTAAGCATTCAAATTAATTTACTTTATCCTTTTAATAAATGTAGATGCATAGAAATTAGAATTTTAAAAACAATGCCTGTGTAATACCTTTTGATATTTCTGATACAAATTGACAGATACAATTAACTTGCTATGCCCCAATCTTATTTGTGTCTTATTTTACTGCAATTAAACCAACAGTTAATTGAAAATAATTTTAGTTTTTCTAGTACTGAAAATTATGTTATATGTAATATACAGCAGAATTTATCTAATATATAGCAGCAAAATTACTTTAGTAAAAATCAAATATTTTAAATTTGTCTCTGTTTTTTTTCCTACTTTGTTACCATAATTATTGTATTAAAATATTTCTGTTGCATAAGCAAAAATAGGTCTCATTGTTCCCTCAATGTGCTATTTTTAGATAAAGTAGCCATTTTAAAAATTGTAGTTGTCTTTGTTGTATTCTAAGAAAATAAAGCTTTGACAAGATAAGGATATTTTATTCATTTTCTTTTCTGTTACTAGCATATTTTTTTTAAAATTTATTATTTTAACGTTCATTTAATCTTTTTATGGCAAGATCAAATTACATTTTTCAGTTTTATATAAACATCTCGTTTTTTTTAACTGCACCTGTCCAAGAAAATTTACTTGCAGTTTCTTCTTTTCCTAACTGTTACCATGTCCATAGTAACTTTATATAATTTAGTATTTCATTAAATATTGAGTTTATTAAAAGAAATATAGGTAAGTATCAATATATATTTGCATAACTAAATTTCTGTAATTTGCAATGCAAGAACATTTAAAACTTAGCTATACTGTCAGCCTTCTCTGCTGTAAAATTTTATCCCTCTGGTACCTACCATTTATTAAGATCTATTTCTCTTTACAATTTTAACGAAAAGTAATTTTAGTGATTTATATTGTAAATTTCACTAGAGTGTAAATTGTCTAATGTTTCAGGTAACTTAATTTTCTATTCAAACACTTTTGAACATACACAACAGAGGGTAACATAATTGTTTAAAAAAAATTGTGATACTAAGATAGTGATTTTAAGAAACATTATCTTGATAGTAATTATCAAGATAGTGTTCATGATCCAAATAAAAAAGTGCACTGCTGCTTTAAGTTTTACAGGCAAGAAACATTCCAATTGCAGCTGAAACTTTTAATCCATGAAGTATACTTACGAAGTTTAACAGAAGTTAATATACCATCATCAACAGTAGGAACTACTAAAGATGCAAAGGAAACAGGTAAAACATTTCTCACATCAAAGGTTGTTTCAGAAGTTCTTACTATTTGCATAAGCTTAAAAGGAAAGAATTATATTTATATACATTGTAAAATTGAAATTCAAAAAAGGTATATTTTTAGAGTTTTGACAAAAAATTTCTATAAAAATGTTTCGTTTTACCCTCATACATTCTATGTTTCTTTAATAATAACATTATGACTTCAGATCGATTAGATTCAGAATTTGCATGTGAGCTGATGCTGTGATAGACACCAACATCATTATGTACATGAGGTTACGAAAACAAACAGTATTTTCAACGAAGACAAATATAAAAAGCAAAAGGAGTATAATCGAAAGAAATGAAGAAAATAAGAGGAAGAAAGATATTTAAGGGGTTCGAGTATACCTATGTAAAAAAAATTCTATATATATCTAGATTCTTTATAAATTGAAAGGATTTATATTTTAAAATGAAGTTCCTTATAAAATATTTAAACTTTCAATTGAAAAGAAATTTAAAATTGACCACAAAAGGATGTAATATTGCAGAGCTATTATCATAGTATAGGTTATGGTACCCTACCTTTTGCACACTATATATACATTTTTTGACAGAGAAGAGTTGAAATGTGCATCTAACTAAAACACTATATAATATATTTAATTAATATTTATGTAATTTACCTTTTTACTCAGTGCCCTTTATCGCTAAAGTAATATTCAAACAATAATCTAGAAGAAGAAGAAGAGTTATTAAATAGCAACATCTAGGGTTGGTCCTGAATTTTGAAATCATTTCTCTGGAACATACATTTTTAAAGAGCTCCGAAACCATTAAATATATAACTAACCCTACTCGCTATCATTCCAGAGGTACCAATTTTCACAGTTTCTTTTCTAGTATTTTTGTAGATCCTTTTGCATTGCTTTGCAATCGGTGCTCATTTTATTTATGAGATACTAAAATCATAGTAGTCTAGCAATAAAAATTGTCCGGCATTTTGACAGCACTCTGATTAAACCTATACATTCTATTGAAAGCAGCAATGCACACAAGAGTTGAGAATGAATATCGACATTTCTTTTTCATACATAAAGGCTGAACTCTGTTTGGTAAAATGCACTGTCTTTAAATATTGAAACAGAAATTTAAAAAAAAAAATGCATTATACAGATTTTAAATACTGTTATTTAAATACTATCAGTGTATTTTTAAAATGTCATTTCAAATATATTTCTAGAATATTTAAGTTGAATTTATGATTTTTATCTTCTAAATATTTAATACTTATATATAATGAGTTAGGTATATTAGCTATTATTTTATCATTAATAAACTGATGTTATTATTTAAAATAGCTGCTCAATTGTATAATTCCTAATATTTTGTTAAAAATTTCAGGAATAAATGTAATTTTATGATTACTAATTTTTCAGGCATATCTAATACAGGTATTAAAGAATAAGGTTCAGAGTGTATAGGGCAAATAAATAAAAGATAATAAGGAAAGTAGATATAAAGATAATAGATATTAAGATAATAAAGTTTCAAAAAAATAAGCACAGTCTATACCCATTAGTACAACTCCCTCTACAACGATCCTTCCATTATAATGATAGTTACATTAAGTTATGCATGCTATTTCATAGACGCGAAGTTATTGTAATGCCACAAACAAGCATATTATTTTTATTGCAATTTTCACCAATAAAAGTATTATTTTAAAGAGTACTTTAAAGTTCATAATAACATAATAAAGTTGTTTTATTATTCTAATTAATTACCTAATTTATATAAAAGTCAAAAATTGCTTTATTAAAATAAGTCTAGTATTTTTTAGTTATAAGTAAATATTTACAAAATTTTTATGTACTCACAATATAACAACCTCATGTTATAAAAATTCCAAAAAAAGCACTTAGTTCAATTATTTATACAAAGCTGAAAATTTACAATAAAAACAAAACATACTAAAAAACAATATTTAAACAAAGCATTGCAAGACACATAATTTTATTGCCTTAAACTAAGCAACTAAAGGATATTATTAAATTAACCTCTTACCTGCCGAGGAAAATTTCGCAATTCACCCTCCTAGTACCACCAACTTCTATAGAGGCGTGCATAGTTTTTGAATGTATTAGAGAAAAAGAAGAGGCCCGCTTTTCAATTTAATCCCCCCCCCCCCCTGTCTAAAATCCTTTGAAAACTCTCAAGATCATTATCTTGCACTCCAAAGTTGTGGGAGTAGTTTCACTGATAGCAGAACATGGTAGGCGCATTGCACACTTCAGAAAGGAGTAGGGGTAGTTAACAAATACAAAGCAAAGCGTACAGAAATGCCCATGGCAGGCAAGGGGTTAAAGAAGTTTGGATACTAAAAACTTAATTCAAAAATCCTTGCTTTAAAAGTAAAAAATTAGAAATTTTCAATTAAAAAAAATATAAAATTACTACAAACTAGAGATAAAATTATGGAATGCTGAGGTTGATAAGAAAAGTAAAAAAGCTTATAGATTTGGTGCACATAAATACCTTAATTTGAAAATCAATGAAATACTTACACTATCGTTTATAGGCATTACTAAAATCCCACCCACTCTCACTAAATTCTTGATAAAATTCTCATGTTCAGTAGGGCAAGAGGCACCACAGTATACCCTGTCATACTGAGGAGCAGAGGAATCCAAAAGTAAACAGTTTCCCACAACAAAAGAAGGTGGGCAAAAATCATATTTGTCCAAAGCTGGAGAGTAAGACTGAAAGTCATCCAAAATATTCCTTGCATACTCAACATTACTTTGATGCAATTCAACACCATGGTTTGTTCCGTAAGGTCCTAAAAGAAAGCAGAACTTTATAAACATGTATAAAATAAAAATGTATACGTCTGTATACATATATTATAAATTATTACTATTGATAACAGAATATCTCTTGGGAAAAAAACTGAGTCTATCTGACAAATAGGGCTTCCTACGGGCTAAAAAGATTTATTAAATTTACGTTTTTTTCTAGAAAAACTAAGTTCTTAATTATTTACAAAACTCTTGTCAGACGGGTCTTGACATATGCTTTCAAAGCTTGGACAATGACAAAACTGGAGGAAAATTGTATGGCAAAATTTGAGAGAAAGATCTTGCATAGTATACTTGGTGGTGTGAATGAAAACAACTAGAGAAGGAGATTTAACTTGCATGTTTATAAACCATGTACACCTCACAACAACCATGGTTGTACCATGTACAAGGTTTATAAACAATCTGATATTATTAAATATATAAAAATAAATAGAATGAATTGGATGGCAGACGTGATTTGAATGAGTGATGACAATGCAATAAAAAAGATATTGCTTTTTAGACCTACTGGAACGAGAAAGCGGGGAAGGCAGCAGTTGAGATGAGTTGATTCAGTGGAGTCTAATTTTCTTGCAATTAGTGAAAAGAATTGGAGATCAAAGATAAATTAGAAGTAGTTATGGAGAAATCTTCAGAGGAGGGCATTGGCCACATTGGGCTGTCTGTCTAACTAATGATGTTTATTAATAATGATGATATATATATATATACACATACACACACATATACACTATCCTACAATAATGGGAGAGAGACCTTCAGCTTTTGACATTTTTTAAAATTTCTCAAGAAATACTTAAATTATTATTTTGTAACTTAAGATGTGTTTAGTTCATGCGATTTTTCATGCTAAGCAATAAAATGTGAAGCTTTCAGAGGTTTGGAAGCCCGGCAAGAAACTACAAAAGAAAATAAGTGTTTTTGAACACCCAAGGCCAAAAAATCTAGAAAAAAAATTTTTTTGATTAATTTAGTTGTTATTTTTAATAACTGTACAAAATTTTGTACACCTAGAGTAAACATTTATGGACATATGGATATTTTTACAAAAAATTAATTTTTTCTCCTTCTGTTATTTTGCTATTTCTTTATAAATATACAATGGAATTAAAATTTCAGATTCATTACAAAATTGATTTAAAATTTTAAAAAATTTGTTAAAAGCTATGCAAGATGTGAGTATTTAAACTAGTTCTTTTATACTGCACATGCTCAGAAAAAATTTAGATAAGTTTTTCCATAATTTTGTAGGAAAACCTACTTTGCAACAAATGATAAAAGCTTTATTTGAATATCTTAAAAATTTTAAAGTTTTTATACTTTTTAAAAGAAAGCTTGAAATGATAAGGGGTTATCCCTAAATTTCTTGTTGTACTATTATTAAACAAGATTTATTAAAAATGAGTCTGGCATTGTCGGGGATCAACCCCAATAAAAGTATGTTTCTTTCCCTATACCGCCTAAGTTTAGTTTCTGGACGATTATTATAAGGTATTATCATTTGTTATTAATCATTTTGAGTTTTCTTTTGAAAAGTACAAAAACTACTTAGAAAATTGCTTAAAACTTTTTACATTTCTAAGACATTCAAATCAAATATTTTTTATTATTTTCCAAACACGATTCACAACAAAATTATGAAATAACTTTTAAAAAAATTTTCAGCGCAACACAGTTTTTCACGAATTACTTTTAAATTTTAAATTTATGATTTTGTAATTAATCTTAAATTGCTGCAAAAATCTTGTTTAATTCCATTGGATATCTATAAAGTTATAATGAAAATACGCAGGGCCAAAAAATTTATATTTTATAAAAATGTCCACATCTCCATAAATATTTACTCTAGGTTTACAAAACTACAGTTACTAAAAATAAGAATTAAAGTACAAGTTTATTGCTTGATTTTCTGGCATAGGGTGTTCAAAAATATTTGTTTTCTTTCATAATTTATTGTAGGTCTTTCAAACCTCTGAAAGCTTTAAATTGTATTGTTGAGTATGAAAAATCACATGAAGTATACATCTCTAAAGTTACAAAATAATCCCTTATGTATTTCTTGAGAAATTTTAAAAAATATCAAAAACTGAAAGTGTCTCTTCCTTTATTGTAGGTAAGTGTATATGAATATATATATACATACATTCTTGCATTAATGCAGACTTTATGAATTATGTTAATCTTCCAGATCAACATTAAAATTTAGGGATTTTTCAAAAATTACAATCATAAAACAAAAATTTAATCTTAATCTTCAAAACAAGAATTAAATCTTAGAAACATGTTAAGTGCAATACAAAAAAAGAAATTTTTATGACCCACAACTTATTAATTACAACATAAAGCCTGAAAAAAAATATTAAGGAGAACAATTTAATATGTAATTATACTTTACAAAAACTAATGAAGTTCATTTTTAAATGTCAAGCCTGATCAAAATGAACTTTCTTGACATAACAAACAAGTCATTCACAATATTTTTAAATTAACAAATAATGTTTTCCTAGAGACTTTTTACGCAAGTCTGCCCTATGAGCTTTCAAGCTCAAGAAATAAGGAAATGTAAGTGAATTAGGCTCATTCTTTAGAAAATAGGAAAAAAATGTACCTAATTGAATAAACTTATTAACAATTATTCCATAAATATTTTTTTTTTACTAATATTATTTTTAATTATTACTAATAAATTAATTTTAATTATTACTTGGTTTAATTGAATATTCATGAGTTAAAGACATATTTTATACAGTGTTCCCTCGCCACTTTGCGCTTCATGTTTTGCGGCTTCGGTGCTTCGCAGGTTTTTCCAAAATGTTTGTCAAAAAATAAAAATGAAAAAATACAACCATGTTGGCAGCCACATTGCGAAAAGGAGTGTTGTTTCATGTTGATGCGCAAGAGAAAAAGATCCCTGCATGTCAAACAAAGAGATGAGTTGACTCAGAGTACATATATCATGGGCTCTCATACATTTTCAAAATAAAAAAAAACTAAACTCAGTGGCGCGACAGCCCAAAGAGGGCTAAGGCCTACTGTGCCCATCTCAGTTTTCTTGACCTTGGGCTCTGGCGTGCAGGAGCAGATGTTTCGGTCAGGTGGTCAGCCGAACGCGGAACCCCCAGTGTTTAGTTCCCAAGCATGCTTGGTACACATTTATCGACCCACTGAAGTGATGAAAGGCCGAGTCGACCTAGCCCGACCCGAGGATCAAACCAGGGACCTGTGGCACGACAGCGCGAAGCACTACTTTACAAAATAAATGTTTAACATTTATTTTGGCATAACATTTATTTATTATTTTTATTAACCTTATTAATTAGCACTGACACGTTTAAGCAAATATGTATACTGTTGTAATTTTTGTCTTAAATTTGTAAAGTATAAATACTGTTTACATATTTAAAACATTCGTGTACCTGTATACACAAAAATTCCTAGGGGAAAATCCTACTTCGCGGTTTTTCAACTTTTGCAGAAGGTTCTGGTCCCCCTTAACCGTGAAAAACAAGGGATCACTGTATACGAGGCTGTATAATAAGTAATAAGACTCATTTTATTGCCGTGAAACTACTCATCAGAATGATAATTTCTGTGGCATAAAAAAAGTTTGTTGTCTGTGTTAACATAAGCTACCAATAGATGGCATGCACAGGCTCTTGTTGCTGAGTATCATGTGGTTGAACTGAAATGTGTTTGTGGGCGCCTACAAGACGTGGCCAGTTGTTGAAATAGAAGCATCGATGGAACAATGTTATGCCATTAAAATTTGCATTCGTCTGCAAAAATCAGCATCGGAGACCTTTGACATGATACAAGAAGCTTTCAAAGATGAAGCAATGCTGACGACCTTCCACATATATCGCAGAGACAATGACTAACACAGCTGAGGCTATCATCAAGGAGCTCTCGAGTCAAACTGGGTAATACCGTAAACAGCTGACGAATGTGCTACGAACAATGGTACAGCACGTTCAAAGAAAACGTCCAAAATGGCTTCCTACTGCACCATGACAATACCGACCACATATTCAGGGGCCCCCATCAGGGGGTAAGGTGGGCGCACGATGTGCCCACTTAAGGCTTGGGGGGGGAATTTTTACACTAAATAAAACGAATAGTTTGGGGGGGAATTTAGACAAGAGAATTATTATTATTATTTTTTTTTTTTGCGCCCAAGAGCTTGGGGGGGATGGGGGCCACTGCACATATTGCTCATTGCATACAGGATGTTTTGCACCAGAACAATGTAGAGATTTTACCACACCCTCCATACTGTCCTGATTTCGCTCCATCCAATTTCTGGCTCTTTCCTCAGCTTAAGAAGCCATTACAAAACAAACATTTTGCAAGCAACAAAGCATGTGTAAAGGCTGTGGAGACTGTTTTGAAAACGCTCTAAAAATACAGACTTTTACATGTTTTTAAGAAGTGGGAAGAACGTTGGGATAAATGCATTACATGCCAGGGAAGTTATTTTGAAAAAGACCAGGTAAATGATGACGATTAAAGGTATTCTGTATTTTTTATAATTTTAATCTTATTACTTATTGAACAGCCTACATAGAAATATAGATTAGAAACTTAATTTTTTAAGGTAAAATACAAGCTCAAGTCAATACAAAATATATGACATTTTATCTGTATTCTTTTAATCGAACAGTATTGGACTGAAGGTTAAGTTTTATGATAAGCTTTTCTTGTAATCATGAAATGTATGGCGCAAGAGCTATAGATAACTATAGTGCACTTAAGGGAAAGATACTTCATTGTATACATTATTTAAGATAACAAAATCAATAACAATGCGACAAAATTAACAACATGACTAAAATTACCCTGGACGAAAAATTTAAAAAGGCAAAGAGAACAACGATAAAAATAAAGGTAATTCTAGAGCATTTTCGCAATCTTTGAAGCTGGACTTGTGTGAAGATAAGTTCCCTAGAGATTTTTTTCAGGTAGTAAAGTCAAATAAATACTTCTGGAGAAATACAAAGATTATCACAGTAAAATTCATTATGCAAATCTTTTTAAACAAAATAAAGTACAATGTGTTGAAGTGTCTATCTTTTAGGTCTACTTTACCTAATAAAAGTCCAGCCATGGTGCTCAGATAGCCTGTACCACTTCCAAGATTCAAAAAAGACATACCAGGACCCAATTTCAATGACTCCATTACTTCTGAATAAATACAAGGGGCAGATAAATGAATATTTCCATTCTTCCATGCTAGATCTCGATAAGCATTCTCCCGGCATTCTTCCAGAAAATATTTTCCCCGATCAACAGCGCGAAAAGCCTTTTCAATAACATATGTCTTAATGTATTCTCCATTTACAAGATTATCAATAAGTTCATCATTATCTTCACCGGCACTCACTGCACCACCCATATCAAGAGGTCTCCAAGTTATAGCTAAAAAAATAAAAATTATGTATTCAAATAACATTTGCAGTATTCAAACTAACTGTAACTCTCCGAGCATTGAGCCTCAATTCAAAATTATATTGAAATTTCCTTACTAGACACTACTTTATTATTGAATAACATGAGTGAAACAGTTTATTTCATTGAGGAAAACTGAGGAGTTAAAAAGCTAGAATTAATGCTCAGAGATTTTAAGAATATGAATGAAAAGGACTTTTTTCAATTAATTTAAACAAACTACCGTATATCTCAGTGTATAAGTCCATCCACTATTTTTGATTACAAGATTGCAAATTTCTGGTATGTCAGACATATAAGGCAACTGCTGAGAAAGTTAAATATAAAAAAATGTTAAATCAAAAAAATAGAGTAATCAAGCCTACAAAATTTTTTGTAGAGAAAAATATTTCAAACCGTATTCTTGGAATATGATACATTTGCTCCCAAATAAAATAACGATATATAACAGTTATAACAATATATAACAGTTAGATTATGTTCTAGATTCATTAAATTAGTAACTTTATGATATGTTTTTAAAGTTTTCATTGTGTTATATATTTTGCAATAATTCTGAATAAATTATGTTAACTTTTTTTATTCTTATTTTTATTTTGAATGTAAAGTTAAAGTTTTTCTAAAAAAAACCTATATGTTAAGAAAATATGAAGGAAAAGGCAAAATTAATTGTATATAACTTATTAAAAATAGATTTTCAAATGGGTATATTGATACAGAGTTATTCATATCACAATGGATATATGGCATCAATATTTCATGATCGACAAATGTCCATGAATGTTATTACCAGTTTCTAAGTCTACCTTCAAGTTTTCGTAAAATTTTGAGGGTGTGAAAAGTCGACAAATAGACTGATATTTATGTGGTACCTAATTGTAATTTAAAAGCAATTAATATTGCAATGCTTGAGCCAATGATCTTTTAATAAATTAGAGTAAATGTTTCTCCCTCTACAGTTTTTCAGTTTAAACCTGGTTTAATTAAATATGTTGACCTAGTATGGCATAAAAGTCACAGGAACTGCAAAGTTTGATGAAAATTCTTCTTTATATCAAGCAAACGTTTTTTATTCTTTTGAAAAGAAAAGAACAGCTATCAGTAGGACATATTCATTTAGTTAAAAAAGTAACTTTTTTGCATCAGAGCAAATAAATTCAGGTGTTAATGCATAGGCGTTAACATCGTAAATACATGATTTTCTATCGGGAGGATTATTAGAGGATGAATAGTTAGGATGATACAAATTAACACATGTTAAAAAAAAGTCATAATATCATAATAAACGTATTGGGATTTTAAAAACGCATGGTAGTTTTAAATGCCAAAAAAAAAACAATCCAAACATGGCTTGGATTTACAATGAATCGACAAAAAATTTTTTCTAAATTCGAAATCGGCGCAACGTAATATCGTATTGAAAATATTGAGATTTTTAAAACCATGCAGAATTTTGAGTAAATAACCTTTGAAAAAATTATTGATAACACAGATTTACATTAGAGCCGGTGCAAGTTGAGCACATCAAAAAGTGATAACTCAATTGTGAGATTAAAAATGTTCCACATTTTCTTTTATTTTTCAAAAAAAAAAAAAAAAAAATGTGTTCTGAAGGTTCTGCGGGCCACACATCAAGAGTCGGTGGGTTGCAGGTTGTGCACCTCTATGTTAAGCAATATGAAGTGGAACTTTGGCCTATCCAGTTACATTGTTATCTTTCCTACACTTTATCCAAATTAGACCGCTGATTAGACCTGATTGTAAAGAGCCAACTGTATTTTTAACCTTTCTATATTCTAAATAAACCTGTGTTATGTTGCGTTATGTTGTTGTTTCCTAAACACTAGAACAAAATGAGAAGTTAGACTACTACTTTACCTTATGATTGGTACCCATTCATTTGAAATAATTTTATTCTTACTTTGAACTAAACTTGGTATTAAATTAGTTTAATGCAACTAATTAAACACCCTAATTATTTAAAAAGAAAAATTAGTTTTTATAACATTAAAATTAAATATTTAATACAATGATCCAAACATTTTTCAATGAAGATTTAGGTAACAAAATTGAAATTAAGCAAGTTATAAAATAAATTATAATATACATATATATTGCTTAAATACATATGATGTTGAGGAGCAAGATTACGGGCCATAATTTTTAGTCTTTGATGTATTTCCTTATACAATATACAAGAATATACTAGAATTTTATGATCTTATCAATTAGTGACATATGGAAAAATCTTTTCAAATTTACTTAAATTCTGTAACAAAGTAATAAAAATTGCTTGAAATCTAAAAATTAAAATAGACATACATTTTGAGTAATAAATCTAAGTTATAAAAAAAACTTAAACCATGTATTGAATGATGAAGTTAATGCATAAGCTTAATATAACTTGATGTCCTTACCAAGAATGGTGATTTTTTGTATTCCTTTATCAAGTAATTAATTCATAATAACCAAAGGATTTAAACGATGATTCAAATCAACTGCAAAAATAAATAATTTAAGTGCAAATAAAAGACCAACAAATGAAATATAGATGTAACTAGCAAAACAAAATCATGTAATTTATTTTATTGATATTGCACAATTTTTTTGATTTGCTCTTGTTTGAAAATTAGCATGGATAATTTATTCTTCAATAGAATATTAAAGACTATAGCTTTATCAAGACTCTTTAGTTAAAGAAATTATAATAACTAGTTTAAACTTTAAAAGAAAATTAATAAAAAAAAAGCTATTTCATTATTAAAAACAACATCTTAAAATTCCATATATTATTACAAATAGGTATAAAATAATACTCCTCATTTTTATACTTGCATATTATTTGGGAGTGAAAATATTTCAAAGTTGAAAAATTAAATTTTCAATGTTTTCAATTAAATTTTCAATCTTGGAAGCATGAAAATGCTGGTTCAGAAAAGCATGAAAAATTAATTCACTTAATATTAAGCCAGCTGTACTAAATAATATAAACTAATAAATAAATCTCAGATTGAATTATATACCTACAAAATACATCTTCAAGTTAAAAAAACAGTATGCTTAATCACTGGATTAATTTATAAAAAAAAAACTAAATTAATATAATAATTTGATAAAAAAAACTATTTCATTATTAAAAACAATATTTTAAAAGTCCTTAATATAACATAAATACCTCTCATTCTTATACTTGCATATTATTTGGAAGAGAAAATATTTCAATACTCAATGGACAATTCAGAAAAGCATTAAAAAAAAAAATTTCTCACAATATTAAGTTGACTGAACTAAATAATAAAAATCTAATATTTCATAAATATATTAATAAAACACAGATTAAATTAGATACAAAATGCATCTTATAGTTTAAAAAACAATATGTTTCATCTTTGGATAATAAAACCATAATTATAATCCAATAATAGAATTCTTAAAAAGTTATATATTTACGAATTATAATAATATCACAATAAGAAAAATCTAGCATTAAAAAAGTGAATCAACAATATATTACATCAATATGTATTAAAATGAGACATTAATTCCTAAATTTCCCAGTTACTAATTTTTCTTACTGGACAAGAAATTGTCCTAACAAAATATAATTTTGGTCATTAATCTTAAATATTATCAGCAATACAAGATTTTAAAACTCTAATAAATTAAGTATTTCAGTTATTACTATTTCAGATATAAAAAAAATTTTAAAGTTAAAAAAACATACAATTTTGAATCCAGTATGTTATAATAAATTAATGTAGACTTTTATAGGAAATAAAATGATAAAACATTTTGTAAATAAATTATTATTACAATAATTTAGTCATTTAAAATTACCAACACAAAAATTAAACATTAATAAACTAAACACACAAATAAATATTTATAGATTATTTTTGTCCATACATTTTCAATGGTTTTCGGTAGTTGTTCTATTTAATAACAAATATAATTTATAACGAGAGAATAAATAACTTCAAAAATGGTTAATTCATAGTTAAGAAATAATTAAAAACATCTTGAAAACTCAAGATAAAATTAGCCTTATGTTCAATAAGATTTTATACCTGTGATATGAATAAACATTTAATATTTTGAAAAATTAATTTATGATTAATATTAGTTTTATGAAACTGCAAAAGGGCAAAATTAACAATCAAATAGATCATTTATTTCTTGAATTATTTTAGGAAACAGATTAAAAAGTAATGAGCAGGTTTCTTAATATTTTACTCCTGAACTGCGCACAAAAGGGTGAAGGAAACAAAGAAACATAAGCAAGAAACTGTTAATATTGAAAATTTATGACATACAGATTCAAATCGTGACGAAATATTCATTTTAAATGTAAGTAAACCTATGCAAATAAAATTGATAATTTTGAGCCATCTGTTAATTTACATCATTGTTGGCAAACATTGTCTGAAATGGAAGACGTAAACAAGAACAAGCGTCAAAAAATGCTAAAACACTATTTTCATAGAAAGTTTACAGAAACGATATGATTTAATTCTAAGTGATCAATAATACAAAAAAATTAGAAATTACTTTATCGATCTTTAGAAGATAAAGACAATTAACTAATAGCTGCATTTGTCATAATAGAACTCAGAACCTCGTTTGCTGCTTGTAAACTGTACGTGACGTCAGATGAAAATATTACAATGGATTATGGGTAGGTAGCGGATCAGCTGATTTCAGACAACACACCGCAACAGAAACAGGGTTTTAGCTTCAATCCGTCAGAAATAAACTTCGTCCTTCACTCACTCAATACAGGTTTTCATAAAGTAGGCCGATTACACCTAGCACGAAAAAATTAACGAAATGTGTAATACAAACTTAAATAGATTATTGCTTGGTTTTTTTTTGTTTTGTTCTTTTGTTACGGTCCATTATTTAATTAAATCAATAAAATATTTAAGGTTTTAAATTTTTTGCGAGTAATATTGAAAACAGAAATAAATTAAAGTCATATCCAAATTTTTTATAAATTCAGTAATTAATATATATATATATATATATATATATATATATATATATATATATATATATATATATTACTGAACAAAAACAAATACAGATGATAATCAACTCGTAACATAACATATTCTTTCTAAAAACCTTTTCTTTTCTTTTTTTAAAAAATACATCAAAGTATTTAATTTTGTATCAAGTTTCTTTTATAGCTTTAGTTCAATAATTAAATTTTTTTTTAATTTCTTGAATTTTTTATTCAGTTTAAAAAATACACTGTCATGAAGGTTTAAAATCTTTACAGTTCATATTTAGAGCTATTTCATTCAATAAATATAAAGTGAATATTTGCTATTTAAATAAATTTGGTTTTCTTCAAAACATTCAAAATATTTGATGATAATTTGATGAATGTATAGAAAAAAAAAGTGTAATAATTGCGATGTGTTTCTGACAGTTGCCCATATTATAGTTAAGAACATTTTTTTTTTTATCATGCATAATTTTCGCTCTTTTAAAATTTGATTTTTTTTTCATGAGAATAAATTTTCTGAAATGCATCGTATGGTTCCAGAAAAAAAAAAAACAAAAAAAAAAAATGATACCAAGTGAAGAGTTTTTTTTTTTTTTTTTTATGATTCATATTTTTCTATTTTTACATAATTTAATTAATGATAATGAATATTTTCATAAAGGCATAAGATTAAATTTATAAAAATTTTTTTTAGAAAAAAAAAAAAAAAAAAACGTACATATACTTACTTGAATTGATCTTCACAAACTTGAAACGTGCTTTTTACTAAAACTCGAGTGTTATAACTGCGTATCTATAAATCATTATGCACTATCATTACATTAACGATTATAGTATATTCATTGTACATAAAATCATACAACATAGAAAAGTTTTTCCTAAATTAATGTTAATTAACATTTTTTTGCCCTCAATGGTAAGTCTAGAAGTTATTTTTTCCCCTCACTCAAAATAGAAACAGAAAATTTCTCAAAATTGTTGTAAAAAGATTCTACGATTCAAAGTTATCAGTAAACATATCAGTGCGATATCCCGTAAAAACTAATAAATACAGTAAAAATAGGATTTAAATATGTTACCAAGAAAAGGTTTACCCAGAGGAGAAACGTTAAGTACCTTCCTCTTAATAAATGGTAAAAAGCTGCACGATTGCGTGTGTCAGGTTTTATCGGGAGGGTATGAATGGAGGAAGAAACTTAAATATTACTATCTAAACAAAGGCGATATTGTTTTCTTTATCTTTTATCCTGCTGTGAATCGAATAAGAACAAATACTAGACGGTTAGTAGTTAAACCATTTTAAATGGCTACCTTGAAAACAAATTAAGTATTATGTATTTCGTCTGAATCAAAAAAGATAAAAAACGAGTTTTGGGCTTAAAAAGTACTGTTTTATTTACACTATTGTCACAGCTATCTAGATATAGGAGGCATTGTTTTTATGCGGATGTATCTATTTTTTTTCTCTTTTTTTTTACCAAATTATATAGGATTAATAGTTTTAAAAAAAAGTGTAAGTAATATATTTTTTTAAGCATAAAAACATTTGCAATTTCAGAATTGATTGTCTTATTGACTTATGTTTGATCTCAATCAATTTCGAGTAAGAAATACATAGATAGCAAATTTAGATGAGTAAAACAATAAAGGCAAACTTTTTTTTTTATGGCAAAACATTTAATAATTGTATTCTCCTGACAACTGCTTAGAATAATTGCTGAGGTATCGCTAAAATAGTATCTTAGAATAATTAGAATAAGGGAAACTATAGAAAAATTGTATCTCCAATTTTGTTTTTTTCGCTTTGAAAACCAGTTTTAAAATAAATATTTTTTATTTTATTTTAAAAATAGAAAAAGTTCACCATAATTCTCTTGATAAAACCATTTTTAAAATTCTTATTCCCGATTCCATAAAATGTTGAGAAACATTTGGTTAAAACATTTTCCTAAATGATATAAAGAAAGAAATATCAAAGTCCTATTTATTATGTTTTTTAATTACTACCTGAGGTCATGAACTCATTAAATACGCATCAAATTCAGAAATTTCGATCCTTACGCATGATTTTAACTTAATTATGCATGATTTTAACTTGCTTAAAATGTCAACAAACTAAGGGTAAGTTAACGATTTTCAGCTTCCTGGATTTTATTTACGTTTCCCAAGACGTACTTTTCTCTCTCTCTCTCTCTTTATTTTATCTTTCTTAAAAGATAATGTATGTGTTTGTCTGCTATCTCCTCTCCACACTTCAGAAAGGAAGTTGAACTTATGATTTAGATAGAAAACTATTTTTAGAATTGATATGATAAGAAATTATAGCAGAGGCTTACAAGTGAATTCGTTGTTATTAAATATCACAGAGTGTTGACAATAAAAATGAAAGTGTTATGTGGAATATAGTCGGAGCTTTGGTATTTTCAATGCAGTGAAACCTGTTAAGTTGACCATCTATCTAAGATGATCTTAATTGACTAAAACAATTTAATTCCCTTTATGAAGTGACTACTTATATAATAGAACAATTTAGTTGTTGGCCCACAACTTACACTGGTTTAACTGAAATTGCATAGATGCCAATTTTTACTTTTCTTGCAGACATTACTATTGTATTTTTAGCAATAGTTTACTATATAGTAATAGTAATTAAAGCTAAAGAGTAATTGTTTAAACCATTGCTAATAGACATTAACTATAGCATTTTTTGCAACTATTTTTGGCAGGACCAGCTGATCACTATTTGTAAACCCTGTTTTTCGAAGTATAAATGATCCAGTCTACTGCTGTGTGCATGCACGATCTCATGTGAATTTCTTTACGGCCTTTTAAGCTAGCACAAATAAACTGGTTTTAGAATTTTTAGATGATTTTAATGCCAACTTTGCATTCATTGATTCGAATAGTGAATAGTGATTGATCAGAAGATGTCTTTGTACATTCTCACTTAAACATATATACTCATTACTCACTCAATATTTTGTTTTTAAGAATATATTTTCATTTAAAAAAATGCCATTTTTATTTAATTTTTTTTCAAATCTATATATATAAAAGTAAATGTGTGTCTGTCTGTCTGTCTGTCTGTCTGTCTGTCTGTCTGTCCCCTATAGACTCCTAAACCATCCGACAGAAAGCTATGAAACTTGGCATACAGATAGTTCAAAGCACGAGGAAGGTTTCTGTCGACATTAGAACATTCTGCGACAAACCGTTCCAGCGATATCAGCGAAAGTCGAAATGGAATTTTCTGATTGGTTAAAAGTTAGCCATTGTTTTAAATTTTGTTATAAGCGATTCAGTTTTCAAATATCTTGAAGATAACAAATGATATTTTCTATCTTATAGCTCTATTCACTTAGAAAAGTAAATTACATATATTTTAATATTTAATTATAATTCGCGCAAGTTTCTTTATGTCAGGTGAGCACAAGCACGTAAAATCAACGAGAATAGATTTCGTAATTATTAGTCGTACCACGGATTTCAATAAGGTGAAAGCAACTTTCATTCAAATTGCACGGTTTCAAAACTTATTTATATTTAGTATGCAATTTTAGGTTAGCAAAATTAAATATATTTTTTGAAGGTTTCATTGCTGACAGTTGTTGTCATTTGAAAACTATTAGAATGTTTATTATTACAAAGTTTTCGAATTCTCAATCATTTTATTTCTTTCATTTAAAAAATAGATTTTTGTTTTAAATTTTATCATTATAATATTTTTTATTTAAATTATTTCATTTTTATTGCTTTTTTTATTACTTAAAATAAATATGTGAATTTTAGATTTAGCAAATTTGCGGCCACTGTCAACTTTTACATTTCTTTTTGTTTGAGAGAGAATATTTGCGAAAATATGCCGCCTAAACGAATCGTTTTTAGTCAATCAACATCTCAAGCAAGCAAAAAGAGAACTACCCG
This sequence comes from Parasteatoda lunata, assembly GCA_949128135.1. Lineage (NCBI taxonomy): Eukaryota > Metazoa > Arthropoda > Arachnida > Araneae > Theridiidae > Parasteatoda > Parasteatoda lunata. The sequence goes on along the minus strand of OX421973.1, from coordinate 54,407,975 downwards.
TGTTTCAGAAACATTGGAGCAACGGGAAAAAAGACTTGAAACTAATCGAGAACACAATGCTTTAGCCCGTTCCTTAAAAACGTCTGAGCAACAGGAAAGAAAACTGTTAACAAATCAACTACGCACTACTCAAGCCCGTTCGTTGGAAACATCAGAGCAACGGGAAAGAAGACTGTTAACAAATCAACTACGCGCTACTCAAGCCCGTTCGTCGGAAACATCAGAGCAACGGGATGCAAGAAGGAAAATCAATCAAGAACGCACTTCGCTGCCAATACTCTGATTTGAATCTCAGTACATTTCACTATGAACCGACAACCAACTATAGTCTTCACCTAAGCGTCATCATCGGAAAAATGGATCAATTATGTATGCTTTGTAGTGCTCTAAAATTTAAGAATGAAACAGCTGGAATTTGCTCTTCTGGTGACAAAGTGGAACTACCGGATTTAACTTCGCCCGCCGAGCTATTATCAACGTTGTTATCGGGTCAAGCCAACACCTCCTAGAAGAAGGAAGGCCTCAGCACGGATAAATTTAGTAGTCCGATATGACGAAGTTAACTGCGCAGTTGTTGAAAAATAAGAAAGATGTCACTACGTTTGGGGAACTAAGCTGCGCAGTGGTTGAAAATACGAAATATGTCATTACGTTTGGACTACTAAAGGATATTTATGGTAACCCGTGCTGAGGCCTACTCTTTCTAGGAGGTGTTGGTCAAGCAAGATAATAGAAACTTTTCTTGACGAAAAAATGTTGGTACATTCGTGTTTCCAAATGACTTCATTTGGTGCTACAAGTATCGGTGCGCATATGGGCAGCCAGAGTTATTTATTACATTCACATGCAATCCTGCTTGAGCTAAGATTAAAGATCTTTTGTAACCTTGGCAAAAATCATCAGATCTTTATGATGCATTACCGCACGTGAGTTAAAACAAGCTCTATACTTGGTTTTATTGCGAAGCGTCATGTTTTTGGAGAGACACGGTGTTTGATGTATTTTATGTAATGGCAAAAAAAAGGGGAAAAAAAGAAAAAAAAGAAAGAGAATTGCCACATGATTTGGCTTATTGAAAAAATCACACCATGACAAATTGGCCAGCTCATATCAGCAGAAATACCTGATGTCGCCATTGATCCAAACTTTTTTCAGATCATCAGCCAAAATATGTTTCATGGTCCGCGTGCATCACCATACATGTCTGTTTGAAAATGCACTAACGATATCATAGAGAATAAACTGTTGAGACTATCACTGGTTTTTTCAGCATTAAATAAAATTCTCATTTCAAATCATAATCGCAAATCTCATTTACACACTTAAATATAAAATTTAAATTCAAACTGAAAGCGTTGCAGCTAGTAATTTAATAAAGGAAACCAAAAGATTATATAAAATATGATTTATAGGTTGGATCCAAATATAATCAGAGATTATGAAAAGTACTAACTAGAAGCTATAAAAGTATTCATCACCGGTTATAAAAATTATTATTTCTGAAACCTCTTTAATCTCCCTGGAACTCTAAAGTTCCATAGAACATAGTTTGGAACTGCTTCTCTAATGTGAAGTCATAACCAAATAGCTACAGAAAACAATTACTTTGTTTTTTCGTGCTCCCATAACTGCCGTAAATTTTACTACATTCTATTAGTTTTGACCATACTTTTTTTTTTCTCAGAGTGTCAGTTTTTTTCTCAGAACCATGGCTCACATGTCATAAAAGGTACAGTATTGCCGCATGCAAACAGGTTTGTTTTTCTCAAAATTTCAGAGGGTCTTCTATTTTGACACCTCAAATTTTTAAAAATATTTTTTCCCCGCAAAACTGGAGGGGAAAAAAATCGAAATCCTAATACGTATCTATCACGTATCTAATAATTTTACATAAAGAACATATCCGGAAATTTTCAACAAAATCAAGAATGTCAAGTACCCAAATGACTCTTAATTTAATAAATTACGATTGAAAATTACAGTTGAATTGCCATTTACATTTGAAGATGACTAAATTTAGGCAAATCAATAAAATTGGGACCAATTAATAAAATTAGAAAATTGATACCTCCCGCAGAGCTATTACTCAGTGAAGATGAGCTAAAGGGATAGAGCATTCGCCTCCAAATGAGGTGAACCGGGTTCGAATTCCAGTGATGGCTGAAATTCCACACCCAGCTCGCACTGACCACAGTGCTGACGTAAAATATCCTCAGTGGTAGATGGACTATTGGTTAGAGTCCCCTTGCTATCAGACTAACCGTGGGAGGCTTTCGTGGTTTTCTATCCCCATGTAACTCAAAAATTTCTTCCAATACTTGATCCTGGAGTTCCTTTGTCTGCTGGATTGGGTTCAAAATTGGTTGAACATTAGTAGTCATAAACTCGAAATTAGGTCGGCTGTTCAATGACTGTTATAAAATAAACTAATAATTTGGCCGGGATAGCCTGGTTGGTGGGACGTTGGACTCATGTTCGTAAGAATGGGAGTTCGAATCCAGCCGGCCAAGGAATAACCATCTATAAAAATGGTGACTGCTGCATGTTAAATTTGTCGGGGTCACAAAGTCCTCCGGGGTCCAAGTTCTCATAACAAATCAATACCTCTGGGTACCAACCCAGGATTTTCCTTGTCTTCTGGATTGGTTCAAAATTACAAGGCTACGGAGTTAAACATTGGTAGTCGTTAACTCAAAATTTAGTCGGTTGTTCAACGGCGGCTATAAAAAAATAAAACTAATAATCAAATTGTATTTTCTTGTATTCTTTCTAACTCCTTACATATTTTCTAAACACCCTCATAATATCATGTTTCTAAGTCTTATAGATTTTGAGCAGCAAAGCAAAATGGAACGTGAAGTCCAAAGGAACAAACATAAACTGCGCATTTGGGGGTAATCACAACGTTCGGGCCACAAAACTGCGTAATGGGAGACAAATAAGAGAGATGTCACCACTTTCAGACTTCAAAGAATCGGTTTTCTTGTAAGTGACTACTTGTACGAAGGCATTCTCTCTTCTATAGTGTTGTTTTCACCCACTCAACTAGATTTGGGACCCCAAGTTCTACGGTAAGTTTTCCTTCTCTTCTTCCCAGTTATTTCACCCTTTCGAATAAGTCGAATTTTTGCTTACTTTACGAGATTTTAAAAAAAAGGATCACTAATATTATAAAACTTAGTATCCAAGTAGAGTGAAGCGTGGTAGATTGCGAAGCTATCCGAAGGAAATTGAAAAATGAGTTCCTAAGTTAACCAGCACAGCGAGTAGAGAGTGTGAGTCTTATTTCAATTAAATCGGTCCCATATTGTGTTTTTTTTCGGCAACTCTTGACAAATGGCACTATAGTGCCATTTGTTACTATATCTATTGCTAACACAGACACCTTGATAGCTCAATCATGGTAAAAGCAGCATGTGTAGAATCAATTTAATTAAAGACTTATTCACTTCTTTCTTCTTTTATTTTTAAATTTATTTTTTTGACCATTAAAATAAAAGCTCGCTGAAGTATCTTTCGTATGGCCTCCTAGTTTATTAAAAATGTCATCGTCAAACCAGAAATCTTGTCAACTCAGAACTCGCATTTAACGACATCGACAGCACATATATTTTAAATTTATTAAGTGATTCATTAATTGACTTTCTTCTTTTGAAAAATTAACATATGTTGTATGCACCTCTGAAGACTTTTTTCTTTGAAATTGGTAGTACAAGGTGGCCAAAGTCTGGAAAAAATCCAATAAACCATTGCATCGAGGAAACAGAATATATTAACTAATTCTTATCAAGAAAAAAACATGTTTGTAAATCGTAGGAAACAAAGTTATCTAGTTGTTAAAATCCCTCCGATTAAATTAAAGTTAAAGCAAAAGCTTTAAAATCTCCAACAGTCTCATCAAACATTAATCACCACTTTTTAAATATATCCATACGGTGACCACCCTGTAGTTGCCGCACTAATCACAGCATTAACCCGTTAGGATTAGTACAGTTGTTACCACTTTAAATATAAAAATAAAATCTGCCTGGGGGAGCAGCTATAGTGTATAACTTTTAGATCTTGTTCGAATGTTTATTTATATGTTGATAACATAATTATTTTATTCTTAAAATTTATCTTGGAAAAACAAGTAATTCAATAAATGGTAGGAAAATATGATTGAGGAAACATAATATTTTAGCTTATTTTTCTCTTCCAAATAATGTTTGTAAATTGTAAGAAACAAACTCATCTAGATGTTAAAATCAAATTGCATAAACACTTATTTAGACATAGATTTGTTCTTGTTACTCATTACCGGCCCAGTGGGGTCTCACTGATGCATCAGATCTGATATGACTCATAAAGACATGGCTTGGTGTAATAGTTATATACTTTTTATATACGGCACATGGTCATTTATTAGAATTTGAATTGTTCTGGTTACTCAGTACCAGCTCAGTACCTCACTGATTCCTCGGATCTGACATGACTCAAAGAGATCTGACATAGCTAGCCAAACTTTGTAGTTGCAAGATTTCAAATCCAAATAAATCTTTTTTTCTTTTTAATTTCTATTTAACTCTTATCACTCCAATCGGCAGTAATACTGCCAAGCGTTCCTATCACAGGGGTCTATAACTTATCTTGAAAGGGTAAAAAAATTTTATTTCTATCTTTTTTTTCCGGGGGGGGGGGGGGGGCTGTGCGTTTTTTGGATCAAATCTCCTCGTTGTCATAACACATGCTGCACGTCATAACCATAAACTATTAAAATGCTGAATATAATACTATTGACTTATTTTGATCGAAATTAATACAAAATAATATAAAAAGTATGAAATATATATTTAATAAAAATTCTGTTTCAAAGGAATGGTCCAAAACATATTTAATTCTCGTTTAAACTCATTGTAACAAAATAAATTTTAAAGATGAAAATATAAATCATTTTATTCGTCTCTGTTGGTAATAGAATTGTTATTAAATTTGAAATCAATAAACATTATTATTTTAGATCAAAATATTACTGCTTATATATTAATACAATTTGGTGAAAACGAATGTCTTTTTCTCGGAAATAAATTTAAAAAATGAAGTATTTGAGTTGGCAATTTCAATTGGCAGTTTATTGAAAAAGTAAGCGAGAGAGAACGAGACTTTTGACAAATAGTAGTAATAATCACGGATAGTTTACTTCTGCTCAAAATAAATAAATAAAAAAATTAATATTTGTATAATTTTTTTTTTTTTTTTTTTTTTTTTTTTTTTTTTTTTTAAAATCTTTTCAAATAAGTACCACACCTGTGATTATCGCAGTGAAACAAATTTTGAATGACTTATTATATTTTGTTCGAAAATTTTATGGGTCGTTATTCAGTATCGAAATTTTAAGAAGTATTCAATTTACGAAATAAAAGAAACAGTTTAAGAGGGAACAAAGCATAGCTTGTTATCTGCGACGTGAGGGTGAAAAACTGCTGAATTATTTATTGACAAGTTGCCAGAACAAAGCAAGCAGCGTTAGATGGAAAGAATTCCCTGCCATCCAAATATTTTTGTATGATTTTTGTGCAATGTTCCATTGCGCAAGTTGTTGCCATTATGTGTGTCTAAAATAGTCATTAAACTCTTCTTCCATTGGATACAGCAGTGATGGAGGTTATTGATCGCAAATAAAGATCCTTTTTGGTTCCGTTGCGCAGATGTTCTATGCTCTTTAATGTATTTTTTTTATTTACAATAACGTATTTATTTTAATATACAGGTTACTTAAACATAACTCATAAAATAAATAAATACCGAATTAAACGCTTTTAAGTACCTATACTCTAAATGTAGACTATTATTAGATTCAAAAAGTAATCAAGTTGTAAAAGAAAAAATATATATTCTTTATGTATTTGAGATGCAAACGATCTAATTATTAGATTAAACGCAACCATTTTAGAATTTGAGTAGGAATAAAATGTGTAATAGAAAAATAAGATAAACTTTTTTTTAAAACAAAATTTCAGTACAGTGTAAAATCCGTCAGTTTTATGTAGCTTCTTCATTAATATATCGTATGAACACAAAAAATCTATATTTCGTAAATCCATGGCTTTCTAGTGCGGAATTCAGCTAAATTTTCACAATTACGATAGAAAAATATGGCCAATCAAAAGTCTGTATTTTTACATATAGCAAAATGCGATATGTTTACAAAAATACCGGCTTCTGATTGGCTTAAGTGAGTCATCGTAATTGCGAAAACTTAGTTGAATTTCGCCCTAATGTCAGCAAGGATATGAATTTTTCGCAGCTAGATGACAAAGTCAGCAATCAGAAAACTGCATTCGGTATGATGGAAAAAGAATTGTCAGAAAATCAAGATGAACAGAGCGATATTTCGTCTGACCATTAGGGGGGGGGGACCTAAATTGGACTTGCTATTTTAGGTTCCAGTCCATTTTTTTGTTATACATGTATTATGAGGTGAAAAATTTATATACCTAAATGAAGTTCAATTCTTTATTACTGAAGAGGGGGGGGGGCAAAGAAGTTTTTGCCCCGGGCCCCAATTAAGTTAAGTCGGGCCCTGAGTAGGTGTATATGAGTAATGTCATACTTGCCAACTTAAAATCTTTTCGAGGAGGATTTTATTGGAGGATATATATATATATATATACACACTCCTCAAAAGTGAAATTGCAACACCAAGAAATAATGCTCGTAGCGTCATGCAAATTTCAGGAGCGATAGTAGTGAGATAACATATTTTCTATGAATAAATTGCTTTATAATGATTTATATCTTTTTTTTATCATTTCATATCCATCTCACTACTATCGCTCCTGAAATTTGCATGACACTACGTGCATTATTTCTTGGTGTTGCAATTTCACTTTTGAGGAGTGTATATATATATATATATATATATATATATATATATATATATATATATATATATATTGTACTTACTAAGATTTTCCTTATTCTCTAAAACGAAGTAGTAAGACCCCGCTTTACGCTGTTTCGGTTTAGCGCTCTTTTATTTCAACCCGGGGACTCCCCCAAATATGTACATAACATATTCGAAACAGTGTAGTTGTGTTTCTTGTTTGGTGTGATGCTCTACGGACGCATTTTTATCATTTGAAACATTTGTTGATATTATTGTAAGTGCATATAAATTTATATAATATTACAACGATTAATACAGTGACAAATATTATTATCTCCAGTTTTTATCATGGGTGATAATGAGAAACAAGAAAAGAAAGCAACCAGAGAAAAAGTATTTCAATGGAAACTAAAATGCAAGTGATTAGAAGATTAGATTCTGGTGAACTTCAATCTCAAATTAGTGCTGCATTGAATTTGGACAATAAGGACAATTCTACAGAATAAAGAAAAAATACTGTCATCGGCAACTGCAACTACGTCAAGCTCTGCTACGAGAATTACCCATTCTAGAAATAACATTATAGAAGAAATGGAAAAACGACTGTCTATATGGATTGACCACGAAATTGAACGCAATATGCCATTATTAAGCTAATCTATCATAATGGAAAAAGCTAGAAGAATTTTTAATTACATTCAGGTTGAGGCAAGTGACATAAGTGAAACTTTCGTTGCTAGTCGAGGATGATTTCATAGATTTAAACATCGAAATAATCTTCACAACATGAAGATTATAGGAAAAACAGCAAGTGGTGATACGAAAGCGGCGGCTGAATTCCCAGCGACATGAAAAACAATAATTGAACAAGGAAACTATCCTCCAGAATTGGTTTTTAATGTTGATGAAACAGGCCAGTTTTGGAAAAGAATGCCAAAACGAACATTTCTATCCCGTGAAGAGAATTGAGCACCAGGATTTAAAGCCGCAAAAGATCGCTTAACACTTCTACTTGGTGGTAACGCAAGCGGAGATTTAAAATTAAAACTACTACTAGTTTACCACTTCAAAAACCCTAGAGCGATGAAAGGCATATCTAAATCCACTTTACCTGTAATTTGGGAGTCTAATAAAAAATCATGGATAACTATGAAAATTTTCCAGGGTTGGTTCACTGAACATTTCTGTCCGTCTGTTAAACGTTATTGCGAAATTGAAAAACTTGAACAAAGAGCACTACTATTAATTGAAAATGCCCCAAGCCACCCAACAAATTTATCAAACTTAACAACAAGCATTCCAGCCGAAGAGGTTTTTTTGCCACCTTACACAACTGGCTTAATCCAACCAATGGACCAAGGCGTTATATCCAATTTTAAGGCTTATTACTTGCGGCGAACATTAAAGCAGATGTTTGACAAAATAGACGGAGAAGAGAAGCAATCAATAAGAGAATTTTGGAAAAACTACAATATCATGAATGCTGTAGAAAACATAAACCTTTCTTGGAATGAGATAACAGAAAAATCTTTAAAAGGAGTATGGAAGAACATTTGGCCAGATTTAAGTAAGAACGAAGACATTGGACACTCTGTCGATATGGATGAAATAGTGGAATTAGCAAAACAAACCGGTTTAGATGAGGTAATTGTGGAGGACGTCGAAAAAATAGTTCAAGAAACAGCAGCTAGTCTTTCTAATGATGAGCTTAAGGAATTTACTGATCAAGAAGAAAACAAAAATATTGATAGTAGTGATTTCGATACAGAGCAAAAAGAACTTTCGATGGCGTTTGTAAAAAAGAGTTTGACCATTATAACTGAAACTATGAACCAATTTGTAGAAAATGATCCAAATTTTGACATGAGTTCAAAAGCAAGAAGGAGTGTTATAGATGCTTTATCCACTTATCAACAACTTCTAACAGAACGCGAAAAGAAAACACAAACTACATTAGATGCCTTCTAGAAAAAAAGGCAGAAAATTGGAAACACAAAATAGACTGAATGATCCGACTGACTTAGAATTTTTTTATTTTTTATACGTACGTATATTCGTTTATATTGTTCTTATTTTTGTAAGAAATAAATGTTTGGTTTTATTTTTATTAAAAAAAACATAACTATTAAATTAAATACCTAACCAATTTTCTTTCCATCTTCCCGTAACCCCATTATTTACATGTTAAGATAGCCTCGTTTAGCGCTGTTTCGCATTACGCTCTACTTTGATGGAATGTATCCTGCGCGTTAAGCGGGGTCTTACTACGGATTTACTTTGCAAGATTTTCCCTAACTAAAAATGCGGAGCACAACTTTTCGTGACCACTTTTATAGCTGTTCTCTGTCTAATAATTAATAAATAAATTTTGTACCCTCCTTCCCTGCCTAACATCTGTTTTAATCCTTCCACTCGGCAACGACGTTATAAGTCGTCAGGATAAAACAGTAGAGAAGGGGGCACGGTGCATCAAAGATATGTAATATCTCATTAAAATAATCATTTGAAATTAAATCAATCGGAAGAGAGTTCATCAAAAATATGTAATAGCTCATTCAAACGGACAGTTGGAAATTTATCAGTCAAATTATTCTTCAACTAATGGCAACTCAGAATTCTTCCAGTATCTTCAAGCAGCAATTGATTTTTTTATGTTATTCCTTTTCTGCAAATCCTTTTCTTTTATTATTCTAATCGAAACACTTTCTCACACTTTTAAATTCACATCCTGTCCTTAAATCTATTTTTGGCTCACGCATGCATTAATTAAAAGTAAGACATTTTTCCCTTTGCTCATTGTGGGAATCGCGCGACCTATTTAATAAAACAATTGCAATTACTAATATTTCTCTTATTTCCTAAAACGAAGTATTTTACGGATTTACTTTGTAAGATTTTCCCTAACTTAAAATGAGGAGCACAACTTTTCGTGACCACTTTTATAGCTGTTCTCTGTCTAATAATTAATAAATAAATCCTCCTTCAAGACCTGTTTTAATCCTTCCACTTGGCAACGACGTTATATATATATATATATATATATATATATATATATATATATATATATATATATATATATATATATATATATATATATATATATATATATATATATATATATATATATATATATATATATATATATATATATCGCAAGTTATTATAATATCGGATTAAAAATAAAACCCCGTGAAATAAAAAAAAAAGGAATTTGTACTCAAAATGTACAATTTGTACATAAAAATGAAATTGTACTGAAAATGAGTAAAAGCGGGCAGCAATGAAATCTTGTTTTCCTTTCGGATTTGCTCTTGAATCTGTCCTACAGCCCTTATAGACCAAAAAATCATAAATAAATTCGTCCGTGTAAATTATGATATTTATCGTTATATAATACTACATTCTGGTCCACTTATCGTTCCAGCCTTAAGCAAAGAGTTAAAAGGCCGTCCAATGATGTCCCTCTAGGAGGAGAAGGAGGTTTTAAAGAAAGGGTAACAAGAAGTGTGATAACACAGTACACATGAGCCGAGGTAGTTCAAGGGATAGAGCGTACGCCCCTTAATGAGGCGATCCATTTCGAATCCCAGAGTGGCTGAATGATATGAATTCTGCTCCCGGCTTGCATCGACAACAGTGTAGACGTAAAATATCCTCAGTGGCAGACTGATTATGGGTTAGAATTCCCTAGCCACCGGCTATTCATGAGAAATTTTCATAGTTTTTCTCTCCGCGTAGCGCAATAAATGCGGGTTAGTTCCATCAAAAAGTCCTCCACGAAGACAAGTTCGTCCCAATACTTGATTCAAGAGTTCCCTTGTTCTCTAGGTTTGATTTAAAATTACAAGGCTACTGATTTGAACACTGATAGTCGTTAACTCAGAATTGGGACGGTTGTTCAGCACCTGTTATAAAATTATATATATATAAAAAAAAAAAAATACACATGAGCCTGGCACAGAGAATAGAGCGTTCACCACCCAATGAGGTTATCCAGGTTCGAATCCCAGTGGAGGCTGGTAGATAAAATCTGTCTACCGCCGCGGGAAGTTTTCCTCTCCATGTAACGCAAATATTGGTAATTTATTATCAATAAGTCCACAATGAAGGTTAGTTTGTCTCAATGCTTGATCCAGGAGTTCCCTTGTCTTCTGGTTTGGGTTCAAGGTTACAAGGCTACGGAGTTGAATATTGATAGTCGTTAACTCTAATTTGGGTCGGCTGTTCGACGCAAGAAGGTATGACGATGCGCGACACTTTGTGCTAAGAAGATATGGTCAAAAATATTGAAAAAAACGTGATATTATTCATGTATCACATTAATATCTGATATCCTAAGTAACAAAACTAATCTTTTTATTTTTCATGTAGCTAAAAATGCGTATTTAAAAAAAAAAAAAAAATTCATAGCTTAAATTGCGTAGCTAAAAAAGTGTTCATAGCTCAAAATGAATAATTCATTGCTAAAAAAATCGTCATAGCTCAAAATGCGTAGTCAGAAAATGGTCATAGCTCAAAATATGTAATTAAAGAAAAAATAATCATAGGTCAAAATGCGTATTTGAAAAAATGGCTCTATAGCTCAAAATAGTTTTTAAAAAATGGATATAGCTCAAATTACTGTTTTGGTTGTTAACGGCGTAGAGCCAGTGATTGCCAAACCATCGGGTAAAAATTAAAAGCTCTTTTGTTTGGTAGCTCACAGTAGCATTGAAAAACGGTACGGCAGCTCAGTCATAAATTTGGCGACTACTGTACTAAAGATAAACTATTGGATTCATGTATGCTTAAGAAAATGGATTTAGCATTTGATTCTAATCTTCAAACTACTCTTACGACCATTGTTTTAAATTGCCTAATGAAATCAAACAAACTCCACCAGGATAAATCTCTTAGTATATTTTTTTTTAATAAGTTAAGCTTTTTTTCAACAGACTTTAAAAATCAATATTTCTTTTTCCTGGATTCCACTGATCTTTAAAATCTGTAATAGTAGGAATTCTAATCATAGGTTTGAGTTTTCTTTTCTTTAAATCATTCACCACTGCTTTTCATCTAACGACTTTGACTTCTGGAAATTATTCCCCATTTTGAAAAATTCTGACATATTAGTTAATTATCTTTTCGAATGTTAGGAAATTTATTCTAATTTAACTTTTACATTTTGCTCCCTGGGCTTCCCTCCCAACCCCTTCCTATATTCAAGTTTGTTCTTCTCCTATTGATTAAACCATTTTTTCTCGTATTGTAATGTGTTTGTCTCGTTACTTTTTGCTGTCATATTATACTTTGACACAGAGGAAGGTTCTTGTTTATAGAACTGAAACTATAGTAGAGTTTGTCTAAAGTAAGAACTCCCCTAGCCCTTCGTCTGGACCTGGGGTGATGACTATGGTAACGAGGTATAACTATTTCATGTAGGGTGTGGGATGATTGTTTTGGACAGGTTTTGGCGGGGGTAGGTGAGAGAAAGGGAATCTTTTTCTTCATTCTATTGCGTTAGCCCTAGAGTGAAGAGAAGCTACCCTCCCAGAAATGCGCTATTCTTGTTTCCATAGCACCATTCGGCCATCAGACTTTGTGGCACGGGGAGTTGTGACCGTAGACAAACTATATGTACGGCTTTATTCAGATTGTTTTGCTTTATTCATATGTACTTAGCTCAGAGAAAACCCATCTTTTATTAGGATATAATAATAGTATTAAATATGCGTTAATACTTGGTAGGAATTTCATTTTTTTTTAACGTTTAAGAGTTACGAAAGTGAAGAATTTGCTTACAGAACTATTTCCTTAAAATATGTAGTGGTGGTGAAAATATCTCCTGTTTTTTTTTTCCCGAAAAATGTTTTGAAAAAATAAAGTTTCATAAAGAACTAAACTTTTTAAATGAGAAAACTAATAAACTCAGCCACTCTGACCCCAAAGTCAGGGACTTTGCTCCGTAATGATTACGCATAATGCTTAAAAAAAGTACGCGAAATTTTAAATTAATTTGGTTGGCATCCTTCAATGTTGAAAAGGTGAGCCGTGGTGGCTTAGGGGATAGAGCTTTCACCTTTCAATGAGGTAAACCGGGTTCAAATCCCAGCAATGGCTGATGGATAAGAATTTCGCACCCGGCTCACAGTGTTGATGTAGAATATCCTCAGTGGTAGACTGATCATGGGTTAAACTCCCCTTGCCGTCAGGCTAACCTTGGAAGGTTTTTCTCTCCATGCAACACAATTGCGGGTTAGTTCCATCATAAAGTCCTCCATGAAGGCGAATTTCTCCCAATACTTGAACCAAAAGTTCATATGTCTTTTGGATTGGGTTCAAAATTACAAGACTACTGAATTGAATATTAGCGGTCATAAACACAAAAGAAATTGGGTCGCCATTCAACGACGGTTATAAAATAAAATATAGATACGGCACATTTTGTGCAGCATCTTAACATGCATTTGGTTTGGTAGTTTTTTTTTTTAAAACACACATTTAGTGTAGGTCCATTTTTTTAAAATACAGTTAAACTTACATTTATTTGAAATACTTATTTTGAAGTATTCATTTTCTTAAACACACATTTTGAGCTCTGTCAATTTTTTTTAAACAAGCACTCCAATAAAATATATATTGGATTGATTACTTTAAATTCCTTTATTCTAAATGACTATTTCTAAATGCGGGTAGCCATTTAAATTTAAAAATACATAATAGATATTTGAAATGGTACCAATATTTATGCTTTAATCATTGGTTTAATAAATTTGACTTGTATTGATTTCAGTCATCATGGCATACAAATAATTCAAGCCTGCGTGTAAAAGATATAATAATCATAAATACTTTTAAGTGAATGCTAAATTTGAAAAAAAAAAAAAAAAAAAAAAAAGGATTTAACCAGCACTTTAGAGTTTTTTTTTTTTTTTTTTTTTTTTTTTTTTTTTTTTTTTTTTTTTTTTGCTTACCTTTATACATTTCTGGGGCCATGCAGTTGGATTATTCAATCTCAACATTAAATATTTGAATTTTTTATCTAATTATTAGGATGCTACTTTACAAAAAAAGATAGATCTTATGATTGGGATACTGCTTTAAGGAAAAGGTGGATCTAATCATTAGGATCCTGTTTTACGAAAATGGTGGATCTAATCATTGGGATGCTGCTTTACAAAAACGGTGGATGTAATTATTAGGATGTCACTTTACTAAAAAGGTGGATCCAATGATTAGGATGCCGCTTCATTGAAAATGGTGGATTTAATCATTAGGATGCTGCTTTTCTAAAATGGTGGACCGAATCATTAGGATGCTCTCTAATAAGCACCACTAGCAGCAGTCAAACATAGGTATCTGGGCCACTTCATCTATGATTTAATATTAAAATTCACAATTATTTTATAATATTTTTGGTAGAAAAATGGAAAAGTTGACAGGTGTGGTGTCTTTTTTCTTTTCTTTTTTACTTTACAGGGCACATAGCCAAATCTTTCAACAAAAAATAAGCACATTTTAAGTACTATTTTAACACTCAAAAAATATTTTAAGCACTTTAACAAAGATTTTTCTGTTTGATTTCTGAGGGTGGAAAATGAAGCCTGAAATTTAGAACATCTTGCAAAACGCAGCAAAGTTGCATATGAGAGTGCTAGAATCTCACTGAACTTAGCTCAGTAGACGTACGTGCGGACTCGCAAGTATTTCATCAAACATGTAAAATGATTCACGCTTTCATACGCTGTGGACCGACGGTAGGCCAAAATGTATTGTGGTTGAATGAATTTTTAAACGTTGAATAGAACAATGTGAAAAGTACGCTTTTGCCTAATACAACATAAAATCAACATGGTAAAGAAAAAGAAATATCATTTTCGAAAATGGAAAATTAAGCAATTTTTAAATAAACCTCATGAAAAAAGCACCTTTAAGAGCTTTCAAAAATCGAAAATAAGTACTTTTAAGCACTTTTTAAAAACGCTACGCACCATGCTTTATTTATATATATTTTTTTGTATATTATGTACTACGATTCAGTTTTTGTGTGTAAAATAAAATTTAAAAGTTAAAATATAATAAGCTTTAAAAAAAATTGTTAATAAAAAGTTATAAAGGCTCCTAAGAAGATAAAAATATATACTTTATTCACTGATTTAACAATTATTACAATTATCATAAATCTTCTGAAACTAAAGAATTATTTACAAATTTATAAATCTGTCCTTTTGTAAAAGGAACTTGAGGACTATTTAATACTTTTTTTAACACAGGAAAAACTTTGTTGTAGAAAAGTGAAATTGCTTGATCACATTTTTCTGATTTTGTATTTAGAGAATGAATATATATGTCAAAAAAGAAATCCAGCTTTGACCTGAATTGCATAATAAGTTCAGCTTCCTCTTTGGAGCAAGTAAAATTCAACTTTTTATGTTCATCTAACATAATACATTCATTGTCACTTTCTTTATGACTAGATGGCATCTGTTAAAAAAATAAAGTATGTTACACTTTAGAAGATATGCAGAAAGTTATTTTCATTACTTTAATAGACTTAAGAACAAGAATTATATTAAAGATAATATTTAGAGCCCTACAAATGTAGAGAAATTTTTACTTCGTAAGTATTTGACTACAACAAGAGACTGCCTTTCTGCAATCCACTAATCCACAAAGTCAGAAAAAACATTATTTAACACAATTTACATAAGTTGAATATATCAAAACAAGTACATATTTTTTATGCGTTTTTTGAGTCTTATTGATGAGTCTTTAGCTTATGGGAAATTTTTGAATTTTAAATTTAAAGGAATCAAAAGGTTTTTTGGAATATTATAATAAAAATGTTTTTTCCTTTTTAAATAACACAGAGAGTAAAATAAATAGTCGAATATCAGGGGCAAGAAAATACAGAAATTTAACAAAAGCTGCCCACTACTGAATATTTGATAATTGAGTAAATATCTAATATCAACGTTTCAAAGTAAAGTAAAGCACTCCCGCAACAGCCCGTTACAGGCCAGGGGGTCATGGAGGTTGTTAAGGCTTCACAATTTCATGACCAAGGGCATGATTGAGGCAATGTGATCAGCACCGTGCACAGGCCGGTTTTACTTCCCAGACAAGCAGGCACCCATAGATCTGAAGTTGGGTGGGCTTCAAGTTGCCACTGGGGATCAAACCCCAGTTCTTCACAATGACATTTCAGGCCCTTAACTACTAAGCCATGGCGGCTCATATTTCAAAGCAACTCTAAATACTGAAAAAAAAATTGGCAAAACAAAAAGCAGAGGAATTCAAAAGAAAATTTATAACTATGTAAATCATCTTAGGCCTTTTCCCTTACTGTATCGAATTTTAGCTAGATTTTTTAATTTAGTTTTCATGATTTTTTCTTTTCTACTTAGCGAAATTTGCTAATAGAGTACTGTTAAACGACACTATACCTTTAAAAAAAAAAAAAAAAAAAAAAAAAAAAAAGGTGGAAAATAAATTAGTCATTATACAATATTAAGAGAAGTAGCACTTGATAATTATTCGAACTTCCATGGATTTTTCCTCAAAAATTTAAAACAATAAAATTATGATAGATGTAATTTTAAGAATTTAATTTATAACTGCACGTTTGTCAGATTTTAGATTTTTAAAAATTTAGTTTTATTATCTATATTTACCTTTTAGATTTTCCCGTTAAAACAGACAAAATATTATTTGGATGATGCTAAAAAATTTTTTTAACGTAATTTCCACAAAATACATTCAAATAAATCTACAAACAGATGAATGCAAAATATTTAATTATCTTTCAAAAACTGCGTATTGCAGAATTGTATTGGTACATACTAAGTGGAGTGCTCAGTTACTTAATATTAAGGAGAGAAACTAGTGTTTTCAACATGAAATAAAGTATAAAGATTTATTTTGGCATCACTAATGCTCAGTTGGATAATCTCACTTAATTGAATGCACTATCCAAAATACTTTTAATTCTTGAAAAGAAATAAAAGTATTTTGACTCTAAAGATTATTGCTTGGCTGTTTTTAGAAATGTGTACGGAAATTCTAATGTCAAATGATCAGATAAGAGATATATTTAATTTTTAGTAAATTTTAGAAAAAGAATGAGATGATTTTTGAAATTGAACTGACTAAAAAAATTGTTGATAAATGGAATAAACCACTATTTCAATGTGTATATTGTTTACAGTGAAGAATATGCATTTAAGAAATAAATTTACAAATTGGAAACACGATATTTATATTTAAGAATTTTAAGACCATGTAAACTTTGATTATCTGTTAACAGAAGTTGATTTTTTCTCAAACTTAGAACGCAATTTCTCATTTATTAAAGGGATATTAAAGATGATGACACATATGATGCATGATATAATCTAAAACACATGAAATTTTAGAATCAAGATTCCAACTGGTGATTTAAGAATTCAAGAGATATGCTAATTTAAAATGATTTATGCATTCACTTAAATACATGTTGTCGCAATAAAAAAATGCAATACAGTGTGCTATTAAGTCTATAATTTTTTTAATTTAAAAATAGAATTTGTGATGTAACTATAATCTTATGAGGCTTATCATTGATACAAATTATTAATGTTATTGATATAATTATTAAGCAATTATAATCTTATTATGATTGCTTAATAATTTGTATCAATAAATTACAAATACATTTGCACTATGGCATAATTTTGAAAAGGAACAAGCTCAAATGAATAAACTTAATTATCAATTTAATCTCAATTTTCATGTATTGATCAATAAAACGGGATGATTATGATGAAACACTATTATGGTGATGAAGAATGGTTGATAAAGTTGAAAAATTGAAGTAAATGTCTTTAGCTGTGGATGATTATGAGTGTAAATAATTTTATTAAAAAATGATATATGTTGATAAATCTAGAACTTAAATAAAAAGGAAAAAAGTCTATATATAGAAAAAAATACTCATATGATATCAGCTGATGATGTTCCATAAAAAATAAATTATAGATTTAAAAAAAAAATATTAAGGCTGTTATTCTTTAGCCATCAACTTTTTATTACCACCAGAGCTTCATGTATAAAAAAAATGCCTTTTTAACAAAAATAGGCCTTAAAAATAAACTTTTCAAATTTATTATATGAAAAGGAAATATGAAACAGAAGAGGGGCAGCAAAACAATAAAAAACCTCCTGTAATAAAAACAAAAATGCAAGTGTAATAAGATGCTAGTTTATCTCTTGCGGGAAGTTAAGAAACCCATACATTAACTACGAATTGTTGCAAAATATTGCCAAGGTCATTGATTAAAATAATTTTTTCTATTCTTTGGCTTTCAAATTTAAATGTAAAGCAGTTATGAGAAATAAAAAAGACTTTTTAGTTATAACAAAACATTAAACCAACAAAGCAACGGTTTCATGAATTCAATGCAAATGATTTACACAGCTGTAGAAAGCAATCAACTCAGAGATTTGTTTCTGTTTGCATGTCAAGGTTGCCAAATAAAGAGATTACCAATTATATGTATAAAACTATAAAAATTATATATATCAAGAAAATCATTAATAAATATTTAAATTAATAATTTTCATTTATTGAGAGGAGGATTAAATGTAATAATAAAGTTTTTATATGATAAAAAATATATTATGCTTATTTGTGTAGGGCAACCACTATCTGAAAATTTTAAGTATCCAAGATAAGTCTAGCTTCTACAGCAGTATGCATAAACTTCAGATAACCAAGTTTCTACAACACTTGTACCCATGACTTTATATCCCATCTTCACTTAAAAAAATTCGAAACAAACAATAATTTATTTTGCAGTGGACTGAATTTACCGAATACTGACTTAAATAGCTAAGAATTATATACAACAATTCCACTTACTTTACAGACAGTTAACTGCCTTCCAGACACAAGAGGAAGTATAATACCAGGGATAGAGGACACTGCAGAGGTCATCATAAGTCTACGTGCCTTTGATTGCAAAGCAGAAAAATAGATAAGCCATGGACTAGGCAGTTCACTCTCGTTTGAAGCAACAGACTCTTTCTGTATGTAACCTTTTTGTCCCTTCCTAAATTAAATTGAAAAGCTTATTTTGAGGTACATTTTAAAATCAGGTTGCATTCTTTATAACCTTGCAATAGTTTAAGGCCAAGCTTGAAAGAAAAAAAATAGCAGATTAATCAATCTTCTTCCAATGCAACACAATTTTGATGAACTTTTCTAAATTCTCCTTTTGTTTCAAGGGGGATTTTATGTTTTGCTTTTAACTAACATGATATTGTGTAATGTTTTGACACTTATCTTTTTCATTGTTATACTCTTACTCATTTGCTAACAAGCAAATTTTCTTTTGGAGAGGTAGTCCTTTTTTTAATTATCAACAATTGCTGTGAAAAAAATTAAATGTAATGGAAAACCATGGAACAAAAATTGAAAATTTTTTTTTTTTCATGTAAAATATAATTTATGTAAGAAATTAATTATTAGACTATTATTTATTGATTAGACTATCATTAATAAGAAATTATTGACTGAACTAATGAAAAAAATCTCATCTCTGAAATATTTAGAATGAAATAAAACATAAATAACAACATTATAAAAAATAACTAGATTAATTTTTTCCCAATATTTTATGTTTCCCATTAAAATATTTTTACATAATTAAATATCCTACTATGAAGTCAACAGTTATCGGACCCTTTAAATAGTGGTGCAAGTTAAAATTACATTCATAGTAAGTATTATGAGAAAAAATTTGCCAAACTGTATAATAATTTACATAATTGCAAAGTTAAATAAAACTTCTGATTGCATAAATGTGTCTAATATTTATTTAGATAGCATATTAGATAAATTTCTCAGTATACGTAATTTTTAAATTTAAAAAACACCTTAGGAATAACTATAATTTATTTCTTTATGTGGCATAAATTGTACGATTAAATATAATTATTTTTAAGAAAATAAAGATAAGTAGAAGCACATAAAAAATATTTCAGAAAAATAAAAGTATATTTATAAATCTGACATTTTTAAAGCAAACATTTTGAGAAATGGTTAATAACCAACAAAGATTTTGAGTTAGGAATCAAACATATTTGAAGAAATGCCAAGCAGTAAAAAATAAGAAATTATATAAATAAGTCAATAAAAAATTATGAATGAAAACTACTTACAGAAGAGAATAAATTACAGCGTCTTTGTTTAATCTGTTTTGGGATATTTCACCTTGAAGAACTTTCATAACATTAGGATGAAATGCAACAGCAAGTGCAGCAAAAATGCTTGGAGCATGATTACTGTTTTCATTACACTCACTTTTAGGATTACAAAAATCATCTTTAAATTCAATTAGTCCAGCAGTATGTAAATTTTCAGCAAAAAGAGATTTTAAATCTAAAAAGAAAAAAATAATAATATTCAGAGAAAGTAAAATAAATAAAATTCAGTTTAATTAAATATTAATTTTCACATTCATGAAAAAGAAAATATTTATAAAAGAAACAATATAATAAATGAACAATCAATTTTGCAGTTAATATATTTCCTCTTTGCAAGTTACTGAATGCTTAGTTCAATTATGAAACACTGTTTAAAATTTTAAAAAAGAAAAAAGAAAAAAAGAAAGGAAAAAAAAAAAAAAAACTCAATAGATCAAAAATAGCTGGCTTAATATAATAGATATACTCTTATTAATCTCAAAATGTTTTTATTAATACATACATAAGTCATATAAATAATTTCGTTTTTAAATGGAAAAACTTTTAATCCTATAAAGAACATTTTCAGCTGAAATATTTTTCAAATCACAAACTTCTCTTCTTTAATATTACATGGAAGTCTTGTTTGCTACTCTATAGGACACAATTATATTTTAACATTAGAAGGTTCGTGTAAACGTCTATGAATTTAGAACTATGAATTAGATTAAATTTTAGCTTCATACTTTCACGCTTCCATTTACAATGGTCATTTGATTTAGCAAAAGTTTTACAGAAGTTCTTTAATCCGTTTAATGTTTTTCTGTTTGCTTTACAATGCATTTTAAATTTTTTGCTTTACAATGCATTTTAATGGCACAACCACCTAGAATCTTATATTAGGTAATCCTGATCAATTGTCAAAAAGTTAGTAAAATACATTTTTTTAAAAGTCAAAATTGCATAGCAGACCATGATGCAGAAATTGGCATTAAGTCCCATGCACATTTATTAGATTAAAAAGATCACACATTCTTTGTAACTTTCTTTTGTGCAACAATGTGCAGTAATTTTTTATTCACTCTTTTGAATTGCTAGTCTCCTTGAGAGGTTTGTTTATGAGTCAAAACATGCAATATTCACATTCTAACTTCTGGAGCTTGTCAATGCTTAGACTTTGCAGTTAGCTGGACATGTTTTATTTACATTTAGAGCCCAGAACCAGTTTATCATTATTAAACCTTTGACACAGGTAGGACACCGGTGCATTAGATAACATTTGTACTAAATTATAAAAAATAAAAAAATAGTAGTTTGAAATCTTTTTTCATTCATACTTAAAAATTTATTAATAATTTATTTCGTAAATTAAAGAAATTTCAATGATGAATAATTGTTTCTCTTAGATCTAAATAACTACAATTTTGAAAAAATATTGTTTGGAAGATTTTCCCTTTAACACAGAAAAAGACTGTGTTTCATGCTGTATTTTAAAACCATAAATTACTCAAATGCTAAATATAATACATTTTTCACTTATTTCGGTCTAAAATAATACAAATTAAAGAAAAAATAATGAAAAATGTGTCTATTGAAGATTCACTGTCAAATAGTTGCAACTAACAGTCAAACTTCAACTTCAAAAATTCAGGAAATCAGAAATCGAGTAATTTAATTGAATATCAAATATTTTTTACAATTTAGTCAAAGTCACAACTGTAATGATATTTTAAAATTATATAACATGTTTTTACTTTAAAAGGAAAAATAATCCAACAATGTCAATATTTCTGCCTCATCATTTAATTTTACATTTTACTGAATTTCTTTTGTTTTGTCAGTTTTCCCTTGTAAAATGTCTCCTGATGCTGTAACCTTTTTTTAACATTTCTGATTCTTCTTAATTACCACACATTGCAGGATTACTATCTATCAGGGGTCTGTCCAGACATTTTGTGAAAGGTCCGTTTTTGTAAAATTGTGAAAAAATTACTCGTAATTGGTGAATATATAATAAAAAAATTTTCAACCAGGGTCCGCCTTTTGTGAATTTGTGCAAATAGGGTCCTGTTATTGCAAAAAACTTTTTCTAGGAGTTTTTAAACTGTAAAGACACTCAAGATTATGCTTAACACTGTAAAATTATAATTAAAAAAATTAAATTTAAAAAAATAAACAGCAATTGCTGCTACTAAATTAGAGACGCAACACACAAATATTTGGTATTTAGCATAATATTATATTTGGTATTAGTACTGCTGCAGCAGAATATTCATTTTGAAGGAATAAAGGAAGAAGCGTCTGCTGAAGACAAAACTTAGTTCGTTTATATCTGTTTTTTGCCCCCCTCCTTCCTGGGATGGGTTTATTCAATTAACAAAACAATAATGAAGATAAACAAATTTGTGAAGGGTCCGATTAAAAGATAAATTATTTTGTGAAAGGTCCGTTTTTAAGTTAAAATATTTTGTGAAGGGTCCGGTTTTATTAAAAGATATTTTGTGAAGGGTCCGTTAACAGACCCAAATTTCTTCTTAACAGACCCCTATCTTTGGTAATTACGTGTTCATCAGCATCGATTTTTTTTCAAATTCATTAATTTATCAAGCTCTTTTAAATCTTGAATTATATAACCTATTCTTACTTTGAAAAAAAATTCTAACAATGTCAATATTTTTGTTTCATCATTTGATTTTACATTTTACTGAATTTCTGTTGTTTTGTCAGTTTTCTCCTCTAAAATGTCACCTGATGCTGTAATCTCCTTTAATATTTTTGATTCTTCTAAACGACCACACACTACAGGATTATTATCTATGGTAACTATGTCTTCAACAGCATCAATTTCTTTCGAATTCATTAATTTAGCAAGCTCTTTTGAATTTTGTGGGAAGTTACTCTTATCTGCACACACATATCTTACAAATCTACTTCTTTAAGAATGGATGATTGAGGTAAATGGTTTACAAAATTATCCCAAGAAAAGACTTTAAAACTTGAAGAAATATATTCAAATTCTTCAGAAATTATGAAAAAATATTGAGTAATCAAAAATATTTCATGAAATTAAGGGTCACTAAGAAATGTATTTGCCTAAAAGAGATTTCAGTTCTATTATAATATAGCATAGAAAATATATAGGAAATTTTGAATTTTGTGGGATATCTAAGTTCGTAATTTCAAGGTTTGACTGCATTGCTTTGCTTTGTCAAAACTTAGTTATGAGTAAATATTCATTATTTTTTTGCGCACTCATGATATAACCATCTCATGATGTTAAATACATTTACCTTTGAATGACAAGTGTTGCTATATAGAACATCAATTGTATCTCATATTATTAAGCTCTTAAAAAAAAATTCATTCATAATGTAAAAAAAAATTTTTTAAAAAGAAAAAAATATCTTGGTAACTAAAGAATCCTCACAAAAAAAGGAATATTAAAGCAAAATAATAAATAGACTTTAAAAAATAATTACATTACCTGATATAACATTTAAACTCTGCTCATCTAGGAAATTCTGCTCCATAAATTTAGAAAGGTTAGAATCATTTTCTAGTCTTTTCCATTCATCAAATATTTTAGCTAATGCTAAGTGATCACTTAGCATGAAATTATCAAAAGATCTTTTTATCTAGAATTAAAACAGAAACATTAACAATTTGTATTCCTTTTTACTAAACTTCGTAATTAATATTCTTTGTTATTCACGCTAAGTAAACTTTATATACATCAGAAAAAGCACACTGCTCTTCTGTTAGAGAAAACAATAAATAAAAATTTAATGTACAACCATTTGTTAAATTATAACAGTTAACCATAAGTTATAATTATTAGAGGAAAAAAGGTTAACTGTTCACTGTATTTTAATTGTACCATAGTTCAACAGTGTGGCTTCCAAACATAAATAAATTGAATGTAATTCATTTATAGTAATAAAATATCTGATTCATATAAGTAGCATGAAGGAAAACATTTTGGGAGTAGGACACAGAGGCTATTTATTTATTTATTTTTGAAGAAAAGGTTTGATACATTTACAATTCTATCATTTTTAAGCTTATATGCAGAGGAGGCAGTATGACCTTTTATCAATCCGATGTCAAATTTTTAAAAGTTATTTGAAAAACTAATAAAATATTGACAGCTTGAAGCCCACAAGATTCGGATTAGTGGGTACAAGCTGGTCTGCGAAGTAAAGGTTGTGTAGTGCTGACCATATTACCACAATCGTACTGTTGGCCACAAAATTTTGGAGCCTTAACCTCCATGACCTCTCTGGCCCACAATGGGCTGTTGCAGGAATGCTTTAATAAAATACTGAAGAGCTCATTCTATTCAAATGTGTTACAATTCACACACTAAAATAAAAATAAATTAGTATAAAAGTATATTCCATTATAAGTCAAATTCCTAAAATTATTTTAAAGGTCAATTTTAAAAATTGTACAAGAACTTAAACACTTAAATTACCAATTAAAGTTAACTTACACAAATTAAACAAAAAACTCTCAATAAGTGAATTTAAAATCTATAACATTATCATTTTTTAAAGCATGTTTAAAGAATTTAATAAAATGATAAATCAGTAAAAGCAAATTAAACATGAAACAAATATCAGTTAATTTGTAACAAACAACAACAAAAAGAAAAAAATTAATCAAATGCAAAATGCTTACATTTTTATGAAATTACTTACATTTTTAACAAGAGATTTATCTTCTAGTGTGTTTAGGAATGGTTCTTTACCAAGAGTTAGAATTGAACAAATGGTCAAGACAGGATCAAGACACCTATTTTAAAATATATATTACCATTACTATCTATTCTAAAATAAAAGTATCAAACCCAATAATTGGAAATAAAATGCTAAAATGTTACTGTTTCAAAAAATATAATAACTTCAAAAAGCAAAATAATTCTTTTGTTATTACAGTATACTCTCGATACCTCAAAGTTGAAGGGACGCTAAAAAATTTCAAGAGAGCAAGCTTTTGAGCTAACAAATTCAGAACTAAAAAGTAGAAAAATAAATTCTAAAATAGTACTCTAAAAAGTAGAGTCAAGAAATATACAAATAATTACTAATAAATATGGGTGTAATAATAGTTGAGTATAAGTCTAGATACAGAAATGATAATTTTATTTTTATAAGTAAGACAAAAATAATTATGAATTAAAAAGAAAATAATTGGTTTACAATAAACTTACATTGTGATTTTTCTGAAAACATTTCACATAACAAGGTTTAGAGAAGAAACTGTTCGTCATAGAAATTTAAATTAACATTATGTGGATATGTAATGTCAAAGAAAAAATATTTTTTTGACATAATAAGGTTTTCAAGATATCAAGAGTATACTGTATAAGAATAAAACAATATTTTATAGAAAATTTCAAAAAGCTATTTAACTAAGAAAGATTAGTTATCTAAGTACAAAGAAAAGTGTAATTCTACCTTAAAAATGTTGCATAAACCAAAGCAACAGACAATCTAGGATGAGTTCCGAAATTGACAACAACTTTTCCCAAATCGGTTAACTGTTCATTTCCATCAAGTATACCAATAATTTGAAGCTCCTCAACGCCAGCTTGTAAAGACGGTTTGCTAGGGGCATGCAAGGCACATGAAAGAAAGTCTTCAGCTTTAGATTCAGGGCAATAACGCTGAATAGAGAAGGTTATATTTATTTTACAGAGCAATCTACATATTGAATGTAAGTACAATAATTATAAATAAAACCAATACATTTATTTCATAAAATAAAAACGTATAAGACAAAAAGAGTACAAAAATTACTTGCAATGAGAAAACTAAAGTTTTCATTACATCTAATTTTATCAAGTATAAATTTTGGTAATGAAAATGAGAATATGGAGAAGTTTATACATCTGCGACTGCTTTAAAAAATAAATACATTTTTTCTCCCTATTTTACGACTGTAACCAAATAGTTTATTCAGATTTCTGACATTAAAATATGGAGAGTAACACTGAATCTGGAAAATATGCTTTCTAACAGATAGGAAGAAGAGCAGGTGATATTAATGCTAATTTTACTTTTACGTAAGCTGACATATTTTAGGAACTAATCAAACAAACCATAAATTTTTCGCTCATAATTATAAAACTTGTTTATTAAGGATAAGTCCATGGAAAAATTTTTTTTTTAGTAATTATGTTACAAATATTTATTAAATATTCACACAGTTTCCCCACACAGATCCACAAGTTTTCAATGGCACACTTAAAGTTTTTGATTTGCTTAATCCAGAGGTATAGGGAAATACACATACTACAAAATCAACACTAGGAGGTCTAAACTTTCCACTGATATCCCATGAAGACCTATAGGAAAAACAATTTCCAGATTGTATTGTTGTTCGAAAGTAATTTCACTTTTTCACAGCAGAGAACTTAAATTAGGTATATTTTTTCACAATCAATTTCACACTTAAGCAGCATAATCATTATACAATTTTAACTGTGTATAAAACAATGGTTCCTTGTGAAAAAGATAGACTGGTTCTGCACCATAGTTTTTGGTTGGCGTCCTTTGAAACAAAGAAAGGGAAAAACATAATTTTCTGTATATTTTACTTTTTTACTAGTGAAAAGAGAAAAATACTGTTCAAGCAAGAAAAAAAATTAACTAGTGAGTATGGAGAAGATGTATGGCAGTACGCCAGTGCCAAAACTGGTTTTCAAAATTTCAATTAAGATGCACGAAGATACACCACACCAGTTTAAGCTGAGGAAGACAGAATAAAGGTAATAATTTGTGTGAACCATTGTATAAGAACTCAAGAAGTCACTGAGACATTAAATTTATTGGATTCAATCATTCTTCCTTAAAAACCCAATGATTAATTTTGAAGCTCAATATACGAGTTCCTCATGTTAGCCAGAGCATTGATGTGTGTGTTTTGTTTTACAAACGTCAAGAAAATTATCTATTTTTGACGAACATCATCACTGGGGATAAGAAATGGGTTGTTTACAACAGCGTTCCAACTTATTTATGTTTTTATGGCAAAACCTTTACTTCAAATGAAGAGGTCAAAAATCAGCATTAGTTCTTTGCCAGCAATTAACAAAAATTTTATGTGGGTAGAATCATGCTACTGCCAGAAAGATGGCAAAAAGAACAAGAATAGAAAATACATGATTTAATAAAATATTTATTCAATATAAGAAAATCACCTTTTAGTTTTATATAAAAAAATTACTTTTTATGTAAGGTATGTTTATTCATAAAAAGTTAGTTTTTGAGTTTGATTTCACAATTTAAAGTATCTTCTGCATGCACATAATTAGAATAACGAGATTAAATCCATCTCTCATTAATATTTCATTTCTTTTTTTTTTGCACAATGTACACTGAACTGAAATAAATTTTAAATAAAAATCAGCAAAAAAATAAAAAGAAAATTTAGAAAATTTGAAAATACAACAACTACAAAAGAAATATTATAATTTTCACTGCTTATTCTGTAACACAAAGTTCTAAGATGTTGATTTGTTTGGAAATTTCAATTTCTCATTTCTAAATAATTAAGAAAAAGTTTAACATTTTGATATTATAGTTTTGAAAACATGTGAAATTCCCACCTGAATAGAGTATTATAATGTATGCTTAAGATACCATGTGACATGTTAGCACAATGATACAAAATTACAATTTAGTTTGAATCAGACCAACCCCAAGACGTTATATACCACTTTGGAAATATATACCACTTTCCCGAAGCACGATGCTTTGCATTGCGCTGCTATAAATAAAATTACACCTCCGACTTCTGAATGCAGTAAAATGACCTTGACAGTGTTTGCCAATGCAAGTGTTTGCAATTAATGTATTACCAATTTCGGAGGAGGGGGAATGGGAAAGGGATGAGTTGGAAAAGTGTTATCATCGTATTTATTGCTTGTGTGTTTCTATTTGAGTAAGGTCGGGTTTAATTTTCTTTCACTTTCGTTTCCCGTGTATATTTGTCGTGAATCCCGCTATCGTGCAATGAATGTGATGTTGGTTTATGTGTCCAACCATGTTTCAGGATTTATCATGCAATAGCTAAGTTTTAAAATTTTTTATATTGCATTTTTATTCTTTAATTTAAATTTTGTATTTTTTATTTTTCCTTTTTCTTCTCTAAAGTGAAAGTAAACTGTCTTTAAATTGCAACGCATGCCTCTTTTCCCCCCACCAAAACACCGCGTAACAAAGCGCACTTGAGCGAAAAACGGTAGCACTGAGGAGTGAATCACATAAATTTTACTCGGCAGGTAAGGGGTTAAGATATAAACTACTTTAAAACATAATTTACAATAAAGAATCACATTATCAAGAGGAAGTGAAGTTAGTGATAATGGAATAATAAATATGATAAAAGTAAAACTACAGATAAGAAAGTTGAAGTAAATACAAAAACAAAATTAAGATATAATATACTTCAAAAAACACACTTTGCAATCAAGAATCACACTCTCCAGAGGCATCCTTAAGAGTTCAGGGAGGGGATAATCATCCATCTTCATTAACACCTTTCTTGTAAACAGATGATAACAAACACCAGGCTGAACACGACCAGCTCTTCCACTTCTCTGGCGAACATTGGCCTTTGTTATCCACTGAGTACCTAAAGAAGCAACTGCCTGCTCACTATCAAATGATGTCTCTTTATGAAGGCCAGTATCCACTACATAAACAACATCATTTACAGTTATTGACGTTTCAGCAACATTTGTGGCTAAGATGATCTTCCTAACATCAATGGGAGGTTTATTAAAAAGCCTTCTCTGTTCTTCATGAGGCAATCTTGAATGTGCACAGCACACCATCAATTTGGATGGATTAGGATGAAAAGTTAGAAGCTTGTTTTTAACATTTAGAATATCATTCCAGCCAGGTAAAAAACACAAAATGGCACCAGGTTTTTTTAATTTATCAATATGACTTAAAATGTCTACCACTAGATCGGCATCCAAAATGGGATCTTTCTTTTCTAAATCTTTTTTATATTCAATTTTATCAGTTAACAAATCATCCAAATAGTAATCTTTAACAGGGTAATTTCTTCCAGGTACGTGAATCACGGGGCATTTATTAAAATAATTAGAAAATATAACAGTGTTAAAAGAAGCACTCATGATGATGAGTTTGATTTTATTATTAGTTTCAAGTAGCCTTTTTAAAAGGATTAATAGAAAGTCAATTTGGATGCTTCTTTCGTGAACTTCATCAACAATAACGTGACTAACACCTTCAAGGCAAGGGTTGGAACATAATTTTCGAAGCAGCATACCGGTTGAGCAATAAAGTATGGCTCCTTTTTGTGAAGGTAACATTTTATTCAACCGAACTTGATGCCCTACAGTTTCACCAACCTAAGGAACAATGTTAAATGAATTAAAAACTATAACAATGCCTTTATCTATTCATACTTTTATATTACTTTAGAATTGAATTGATGAATTTTTTTTTTAAAATAAGAAAACAAATAATACAGATTTCAGTTTTTTATTAATGATATAGCTGGAATATTGTTTGTATGTCATTTTAAAACTTAAGAGATTAAAATTTTAAGTATGAAATTTAATCAATTAAATTCTACAAAAGTCACAAAACAATAGACTATATGTAACAGAAACTGCATTGTAATAGGCATGAAATTAAAATTTTAATATTATTAGGAGAAAGCTCTTAATATATTTATGTATATAATAATGTATAATAAAATCTTCATTACGTAACATTTTGTTTTCCATATTATGAATTATGAAGAAAAAAAAATATATATACATATTTTAAAAATTTTATTATCCTTTTCCTCAATAAAGCTTTTTAATTAAAATTGGGCTAACTTAAAACACTAACAGCAGTTGTATTTATATTTAGTAATTGTAAATGTTATCTTGGTATAAAATTGCATTTATGTGTATTCAAATACAATATATATATATAAATGTTTACATTAAATACTAAGGCTTTTACTGCGCTTTAACCCTCTGAGCGTTAGTCCCAATTTTTCCGAACTTTCTGATGCAGGTTTTCCTGCATAAAAAACTGTATTCTTTATGATATTGAATGAAAAAAAAAATAGTGCACAGCAGGAAAATTTCTGAACAATTTTGTCCAGGGTTCAACGTTTGGAGGGTAAAGTACGTTTTTATGAACTTCAATATTGATTGACTATTACATGCTGCTCTATGAGCTTAAATGCTACTATGTTCATCATATATTGCCATATATATATTCATTTCAAGAATTGAATTTCTTCATTCTCACCTAATCTAATTCATAGGAATTAATTCAGGAACAATTTTAAAGAAACACTGGGGGGGGGGGAACTCTTAGCAGTAATGTTTAAGCAATTTTTTTCCCATAAATCTGAAGTTAAGTATAATCTAATTAAGGAATTGGTTTAAACTTTTAAGGCAAGACAAAAATAGCTTTTAAAAAAGTTTTTTTAAAAAAGAAACATAAAAATTTCCTAAATTTCTTTAATTGTTACCTTTTCTCCTCTTTCTGCAGCAACTCGTTCAGCCATAGATATAGCAGAAATTCGTCTTGGTTGAGTAACAACTACATTGCAGTGTGCACCTTCCATCTTGTTAACAAAATGATCAAGAATAAATTGTGGAACCTGAGTAGTTTTGCCACATCCTGTTTCTCCAGAAATCACAACAACTTGATTTTCATTGACAAGTTGTATGATATCCTCCCTGTAATATTAATAATATTCATTTCATGAAATACAGTAAAGTTTGATTAAATTTAATAATATATTTCATTTACAGCAAATGACTTTTGCTTCAAAACTAGAAAAAAAGGTCAAAAATTGTTTGCCAACTACTTTTATGTAAAAATAATAAATTAATCATTTATTAATTTTGTAACTGAACAAGCACATAAATTTACAGTATATATTGGGTTTCTAAAAAAAAGGACCAATGGTTTAAAAAGCCAATTAAAAAAAGGAAGAAAATGGAAATGTATGGTTTGCTATATTCTGCTTAGGAAACCAGAATTTTGACACACTAAGTTACAAATTTTAACTAAGAACAGGCTGATAACTGGAAAAAGTAATAAAACTATGCCTTAAAAAAAAAAAAAAAATCAGCAACAAAATTAAAATAGTCACATATAAATATTTCAGTTGGAATGGTCTAACATGCTGCAGAAAGTTAGTCTTTCTTGTCAGTGGTGGCATTTGTTAATGAACTTTGAAACAATTTTTGAAAGTTGGTTAAGAGAAATTCTCTGATTACTTCAGTAGAATATATCAAATTATAAATTTTTCCTGCTTCAATTTTTAATTGATTTTTTAAATCGTAGACCGTTTTCTTTAAACAAAATATTAGTTACCTTTTATTAAAAATAGGTAGCTGCAACCTTGTCGATTTTATTTCTTCCAGAAATGGATCTTTGTTTTGCATAAGAGAGGTATTTTTATCAAACATTTCTTGACTTCGTTGGTGGATTTCCACTTCTGAAATCTCTTGTATTGGCTTTTCAGTAATAATGTCATAAATCACAGAGTTACTGTCATGACACACTTTATCAGGGGTTTCATTAAATACGTCATCAGAGAAAACTGTATATCTATCCTGATGAAACATCAAATGAATAATTTTAGCAATACTGAGAAAGTTTATTTAAAAATAGACTAATATTTAATTCAACAATTGTTAAGAAATATTTTGGCATAAATATGTTATAAAATATACTATATATATATATATATATATATATATTAATTATAAAACAAGGAGTCATACAATATAAATGGGTGTAGATTTCAAAGCTTGAAATTCATGTAAGTAAATAAATTAAGCTATTATTTTTTGTATAAAATTTAAAACTCAAAGGAAAAGCCTTATATGAACATGTTAAAATAAAATATATGGCAAAATAAAAAGATTGTAAACACTTTTATAAAATTTAATAATACTTAAATTATAATTAAAATATTCTGCTAGTAATCTAACCCAACTACATAACATAAAAACTCAATGAAAAAGTCTGATATGTATGTGTCAAAAAAAATATTCTGCAAAATAAAAAGAGTGTAAGCATTTTTATAAAATTTTATGATGCTCTAAGCCAACTATTTAATATAGCACAAAGTAAAATAAATAGCACTTTAAAGAAAAATATTATTTTACAATAAGAATTCTCTATTTGAAGATTTTTTATAGAACTATAGAAGAAAAAAATACTTAAGTGAAAAAACAGATAGTATATATTAATAATAAGTTAATAACATTTAGGTATTAACATTTAGGTATTTTTATAAATACAGCAATGAGAAGAACATACATTTAAAGATTTCAACATAGAATTCATTTCGTCTTGCAACTCATGAGGAATACAGAGAGAATATGGAGACGAATGAAGTTCCATAAGTTTAACATCATCATCACGTGAATACAGAATCAATCTTTTCTTCTTATTAATAAGTCCTAATTCTTTCAGCCAAGACAAAGCTTTGGCAGAAACAATTCTTTCAGCATCCCTTAAACGTCCAGCAAAAGCTTCAAATGTCTTTGGTTCAGGATAAGTCAAAGCAAGTTCAGATCTCCAGTATTTCTCTTTACCAAAAAGACCTATAATTTGCAAAGGAAAAGAAAAAATAATAATTATTATAGTTTAATAATAATAATAATTACAAGAAAAAAACAAACTCACACATTTTTATATAAATACAAATACAGACTTGCCACTCAAACCAGGAAAAAAATTCCCTGTGTTTTCCCTGTATATATCATACACAATATATTAAGAGGAAACACACAACCATCTTGCTCTTGAGTGACCTATACCAGTCTAGCTATACTATTTTTAATTCCAGGAAAAGCTTTAAAAAATAAGGAACAGCTTAACATACTTAAAACAAATAATGATATAGTAAATGAAATAGTTTAGTACAGCTGAAATATCATCCTTAAATATCCCATAGATTGCACATTGAGTGGTCACCACTTTTAAAAGACAAAAGTAAGAAATGAAATTCCTTGTATTTTCCCTGTTTATAAGGAAAAATCTCAAAATTCCTTGCATTATCCCTGTTATTTTAGATGATTTTTAAATTCCCTGTATTTTCTGAGTTTTCCCTATTCACCCTGTGGAGTGGCAACCCTGAAATACATTAAAGATGGGACTTAAGATAAAACTTTCATGAGCTTCTTTACTATTTTTAAACAAACATTTAGTTCAGTTATTAAGTACAATAAATGTAACATTTATAAGTTTTAAATAACTACAGTGATCTTCTACTTCTGTTTGGTGCTTTTACTTTGAGAGACTCAACAAAAATGTTGCCATGCAATGGGTACCAGCGCACTGTGGACTTCAAGGTAACGAAACAGCAGATTTCTTGGCCAAAAAAGCTGCCAAGACTCTACAAATATCTCTTAAGCCAGTTCCTTTCTACACCGCAAAAAGGCTAATAAAAATCTCTCTTCGAACAACATTCAAAACTCAAAGAAGCAAATAAAGATAAGGACTGGCTGGAAGGAATTAAAGATATTCCATCATGGCTAAGAGAAAAGTCTGTGGCTCTTTTTCGCCTTGCCACTGGCCATGACTGTTTATCAAAACACCTGTACAGAATCAAAATCTTTTCAAGCCCCTTTTGTCCATTATGTAACCTACAAAAAGAAATGGACGCTAACCATCTGAGACGTTGCCCTGCACTTCCTCCTGGGCCCTTGTGGGAACGTTATTAGTGGGCGAGATACATTATTAGAGACCTATAGACTTTCTTTTTGTAGCTGTTGTTTCCGTTTTTTGTTCTTTCTTTGTATTGTTCTCAGCAACAAATTTGTTTTTCATGTCTGCAATTGGAAATAAAATAAAAAACTTTGAGAGAATAACACTAATTATCAAATGACTTTTATTCAAAGATTTTGATTTTCTTTTTTAATTTTTGTTTAAACTAACTTGGAGCATCAGTTGGTACTATACCAGGCATTGTTTCCTGATGGGTGAAGTCTGCGAAGTGTTGATAGAGTTATTGTGGCAAACTTACTGAATTTTAATGACACACAGAAACACTCTGTTAAGTTTGATAGCAAAAAGTAATATTCAATGCATCGTAAATGTATAGATTTTTAAACTTAATAAATTCTTAACGATTTACAAAGAGGTTTTTCGATTGGGAATCTTACAGGTGATAAAATACATGAATGTTTGCCGTTTTTGGCAGTTCCTCTACAACATTTCTGATTCACATTCAATTTTAGATTTTCTCTTTGGTTCTTGTTTCACAGGTTAGCAATAGAAAAAAATTTTAATGACTAATTTCCTTGTTTAGACATCGAAGGTCAAGGGAGAAGAAATTAATTCACAGCTAAGATGAAGACATTTTTTTTCCCTATACCATGAACTAAATATCAAATAATTTAGTAATCGGGAAATCTCATCGAATACCGAATAGGAATGAAATATACTGGGAATCGACTCCTTTATTAAAATACAATAAATAAATAATAAAATAAATAAAAATATCATATTTCTCTTGCTAATAATTTCTACTAAACTGAATTATGTGGTGTAAAAAAGAAATCTTCAACCGCAGAATTCTCCCTAGGAATAAAAAAAGGCCAGGGTGCTTCCTATCAGAAAAGGACACTTAACACTGTAAAATTCTATCAAAATGTGTAATATTATGTAATAACTGAATTTGAACCTCAGCAATTTTTTAATTACTCTTTAAGCTATTTTATACGTACATTTCAAAAAGTAATTCTCACTCATTATCAAATTAAGAGGAAAATTTATGTTTATGAAAAATAATAAAATGCATGCTAAAACAATCTCTATACATAGAGTTTTTTTTTTTTCAAATAGAAAGAAAAAAAGTATACTTAACCTCCCAACAAAAGAGAAACTTATAAAAATTTAACCAGTTGAGAATAATTGTAACTAAGTAAATATTTGTAATAACAATCAGAATTAAACCTATAAACACAGATAATTGTACTAGAGTGTGATTATCATTTAAACAGTGAAAATGGAATATGAATAAAAAGGCAGTATTTTTAAGGGATGGCAGCTTATTTTTACAAAAAGGGCACATTTATAGGAATCAAAGGGTAGGCGGGAGAGGGGGACTTCTAAATATGTTTAGGGGGAACACTGATAACTGCATCAGTAACATTTTGATATCAGAATGTTCATTTATATTTTGACATTAGATTAATTTCTCTTAAAATGTGCAAAATTTCATACTGTTTCATGAAAATGTTTTTAAGATATGGTATTAAGAAGCATACTTGGTGAAACTTTCTGATATAGATAATGGTGACAGCTGCAGTGATTTCTCTCTTTTTTTAAAAAAAATACTTCCACAAAATAAACATTCAGCTTAGAACAGTTAGCACAGTCTTTTAATTGCAGAAACTTTCATACATTCACAAATTCAGTTTCTGTAGTATGTAATTAAACTGATAATTTTTTATTTTAATTTGTTCAACATTTATATATAATTTCTAACCAAACTGTAATTACCTATTTACTGTTACAATTCTTAAGAGTTTCTTTTATCTTAGAAAAGTTGAGCAATGTTTTTTTTAATAAAGAAAATGAGTTCATTGGCGTGTTATCTCCCAATTTATGCTGCCTTGTTTGTATTCGAAAATAGGAGCTCCATGGCGAGTGATAGAAAAATGGTTTTTCAATAACAAAAAATTCATTTAGATTTATTCAGTAATGTTCTAAAAATTGTGAAATGATACCTAAAATGATATACATGCACAACAACTAATGTTAAATATAGGGGTAAATTTTTTTGATTTCCTTTGAGTTTTCTAAAAAAAAGTAGAGAGAGAGCAAGATTTGTAAATATGCCAAAATTTGTTGAAAAGGAAAATTTTTGGGAGGTAACAGCAACCACACATCCTCACATTACTGATTAACACCATGATTTTTAAATAAGTACTCTTCTATGTCTATAATATCAGAGAAATGTAAAAACACAAGCAAATATATTTAAAATATCAAAATAAATTTACCTACCATCAGTTTGTACTGTTTTGAACTTAGGGATATACTCTTTTCTTCCATAACGTGTCCAAATACGCTCATAAATATTACACAGGACAGATTTAGAATTTTCAACATTATTGTCATCAAATGCTACAACTTTTTCAGGGAGAACAGGATTATTGTCTTTGTCTAAAACACCTAAATCCTGCAAGGAAAGAAAAACAAACATTGATTATTTAATATAAAGGCAAAGTTTTTGCATAAATTACAAAAAGGTACAAAAATACAACAAAAAAATAAAATACAGTAGTATACTTTACAGATAAGAAGTCGATAATTCTTTTTAAAGTTTTTCTATATAAAATTCCATAAGTAAACATAAAATCCTAGAGTTCAAAATATTAAGACTGTGTCAAAAGTGTAAATGAAGCTTTCACTATATTGGAGTATGAAAAATTGTACTAACAGAATATATAATTAAACAGAGATCTTTAACTTTGGAAACCAAGTTTTAACGTGTTTTAATATTTGTTTCATATATTTGCTACTATTTTATGATTTGAAAAATATAAATGTAAGGTGAGCAAAAAAAAAAGCACAAAAAAAATAAATAAATCTAACCACCCTGATTAATTTTGATCTAAAGTTCGGATCCTTACGTTCTAGAACTCAATCTTTATGGCTCGAGGGGATGACTTAAAATATGGTAATTTATATAAGTGTAGAAGATATTTTAAGTTACTGAATCAGACACAAAAATGTTCTTTCTATTAATAAAGAAACCTTTTTCGACAACAACGGATTTTTGATAAAAAAAAATATATGCGGCAGCCGCAATCTGGGAAATATTACCGCTTTAATGTTAATTTTACTTTCTGCGCTCTTCGCTATATCTTGTGAGCTTAGTAAGCGAATTGAAAACTTTTTGCACACAAATTAGAAAATTCGTTTAACCTAACATAATTCCATGCAAAAAATAACTTTTAGTAAATATTTATTATCTTTTATTATTTTATTTAATAGTGGTCAGAAAAATTTCGAATTGTAAGGTATGAAATTTTTTGCCACATTTTAAAGAACATAATTTTACATGGTGAAATACAAAAATTGGATGAAATCGGTCGAGTAGTTCCTCAGAAATCGAATTTTAAATATCTGACTGTTTTGAAATTGAATTATTTAGGAATTTTTCAACTGATTAAGAATGGTCATTAAGATTGAGTCCTAGAACGTGAAGATCCAAGTCATTAGATCAAAAGTTATTTAGGGTGGTACTTTTTTTTTGGTGCACTGAACAACAATGAAAAAAAAATCATAAGAAGAGGCTTGTCACATTGATAATTTCAAAAAATTGATACATTCTTATGTTTGCATAATATAACAGCATGAGATATCACATATAGGACACAAGACATGTACACACCCGAGAACAATAACTCATGAAATGCACACATGGGTGAAATATGTTTTGCTAAATTATTTATAAAAATTAGCTCATAGAATAAGTTATTTTTAACTAATTTATATTCAAATAATAAGAGGAAAAAACTCACTTTCATTTTAAGACAAGCGAGTAGAAAAGATTGTTTTTCAGCATCAAGCTTCTTGCTAGCAATACTTTCAACTTGAAACTTACTAGGCCATGTCATATTTATTGTAACTTGCCACATTTTTTGTTTAGCTTCACCTGAAAAAGTTAAAACAATGATAAATTTACTAAAAATTATCAACATCAATTAATTATTAATCAAGTATACTATTAATTTTATTATTTTAAAAAATAAATTAATAACTATGCATGTTAAAAAGGCTTTAAAATAAAACTTCACAGTAAACTTCAAGTTAGTTTGTGGCTTTGAAAAAGTTTAGCCATTGGTTTAACCTTTTTAAAGCCACAAAACACTCATGTAAACTTTTAAATTTTTCCTGATAGCATATAGCTCTATATAATGAAAAATGAGTTTCACTTAGAGTAATTTGCATGTTTTTAATAATTATTCATTGTTGGTTCTTTACATTAGATGAACACAAATAAATGAAATTGTATTTTTTATTTTTCTAAACTTTTATGGAATTAGTTTTTTTGAAAGCTATTTAAAGCCTAGTGTTTATATTGTTTATAGTCACACTTTTTAAATGCATTTTTTATGAACCCAAATAAATTTAAGAAAAATTTTAAAAATTTAATTAAAAATGAAGTTATGTGCTATGTGCCAGCTCATCAGAAAAATTATAAGACTGATATAAAATCTTGAATATCACAAGTTGAATGCAATCAGTAACATCAATTACTGAATAATAGCTGAACAATACTGTGTATAATTAAAATTTATGTTAAATCTCTAAAAATATGTTTAATAAATCCCAGAAATGGTTTTTTTTAAAAAAAAGATAATGTACTAATTCTGAATTTGTAGCAAGGCAGAAAAAAAGATACTTGTAAATACTGTGATATACTTATATTTCAAAAAAAAAAAAAAAAATGATTGCAAAATAATAGTGTTATTGGTTATTACCCAAAAATTTGTTTTAATAAACAAAGTAATGTAAAGTCACAGGTAAAAGTGGAAATATTGTTAAGTACTAGGAGCTAGTTCAACTGTAAAATTTATAAGCAGTAAAAAATTATAAGAGCATTTTGTAGTAAGCCCTCTCAATAAAAAATTAGTTAAGCTTGCAATATAAGTAATTTTAATAATGTCGGGGTTCAACAGCCGCTCTTGAATAAGTGTATTAAAAACCATATACAATAATTCATTTTTCAGCCTAATATTAAACATTAATAGGAAAAAATTATCATATTCTAAATAAAAACAAACAATTTAGTTTTAAATCTATGGGTAACAAAATAATGAAAATATGCTATAGAATAATAAATGTGTATATGATCAGGAATATAAGATTTACATTTAAAGATGCTTGCTAATAGTCACGGTAGTTTATTCAATTTTATCCATTTAGCATAAAAATTTACATTTAAAACAAATTTAACATTTAGCATAAAATTTAAAAAAAAAAAATTTTTTTAACAAAATAGCTGCATTTTGAACAAAAAATTTTTTCAAAAAAAATATTTTAATTAATGAAAAACAATTAACCCAACAAAAAAATACATTAAAAATATGCATGTTGCTAAATTTGTTTTTAAATTTGATGAAAACTGAAAGAACTATGATTTCACTTTTGAAAAATGTATTTCTCTCATTAAACTGAGTTTAAACAAGAATTTTTTTAGTAAATGGTTCCTAGTATTCCATAAAGTCAAATACTAATTTTTATTTTTTATGAAATTACAAATTTCATAAATTTTCTCCTGGGGTTCCCAGACATAACTTGAATTGCTTACTGATATTTAAATCCTCAAGAACACTTTTTCTTTATTTACCTACACCAAACGTGAATTAGAACAACAGTAGAAGACTACTGTAGTAAATGTTTATGGTATAGTCATAAAAAATATAGATATAAAATTGTACATTAAAATAAATCTTGATATACTGTTATGGCAAAATATAAAAGAAATGTTTTTTCTTACTCTCTCTTAAAAAATAAAACTTTCATTTTGTAAATAACTTCAATTTTTTCAATTAATTTCATTCAAGAAAAATGCACCAGATAAAAAAACCTCTCAAGCTCATTCTATTCATGTAAAATAAAAAACTTTACATCAATGATAATAAAAAAATTTAAAAAAAAACTTCAGCTAATATCCATAAAAATTTAAGAAAAAAACTGTTTAAACGGACCTAAAATCTTCAATTGAGTATTAAATAGAAAAATATTAAGCACACTACAAGAATATAATTTTTTTTTTTTAAACTGAATCTAAAGATAATGACTATTATTAAAAAAAAAAAAATTCTTCCTAAAACACAATGATGGTAAAAATTAAAACAGGTATAGTGAAAACAATTATGTAAAAGTAAAAAAAAAATTTCATAACGACAAGAATGAAACTAGATATGAATGAATTAAAATATACAAATTTATAAAAAATTTTTTATCATACCATGTTCAATTTCTTGAATTGACACAGAAGGTTTAATGTTGGGATTTTGGTGAACAGCAAATGCTTCATTGACTACTTTCCACAGAGTCTTCTTTGGTTCAATTATTTCCTTAACAGATTGTTTGTTATCTTTAAAAATAATAACAATATTAAAATATAAAGAGATAAGAAAAGTAAATCAATCATTAGAAATAAAACAAATTTAAACAAGATAGTTAATGTAGGATTAAAGCATCATTCTAATAAAAAAAATTTTAGTTGATGGATTATTAGATTATTAATTTTAGTGGATTATTACAGAATGAAGAAAAAAGCTACATTAAAACTTTGATTTCCCTATAATTTTGGTAGATTTTCTGATGTAAGTTCACTATTTATTTTTATGCCATTTTAGTAAATATTATATACAGATATACATAAGTTAAAAATATAGAGAAAACATGGAAATTATTAAAGATTAATGAAAAGAGAAGACAAATTATTAAAATAAAATATTTTCAAAAAATATTTTTAAAAAAAATTATTTAAAAATATATATATATTAAAAAGCTGAAAAACAAAATAATGAAAAGATATATAATCTGTTCATCAGCTCACACGATTATGTTTGCAAAAAGGAGTGCATTCTAATATTGTATTAATATAGCAAAAAAAATAATAATAATAAAACTTATTAATTTTCGCTGTTTTTCTCTTTTTGTCTTTATTGTGCTTGATCTGATAAAAAAACTCAATGAAACAAAAAATTTAAGAGAATGCTTCAGGAAAGATATGTATATTTTTATGAATGCCTATAACTAACGATAAACATTTAATGAGAAATTTTTACTTGTGCCAGAATACTTAGGTAAATACAGTTTCATAGCTGCCAACGTGCATAGGAAAAAATCCATAGATTTTACGAAATATTATAAATTTCATAATAATTGTTGAAAAATATACTAAATATTTTACACAGAGAATTTAAGGGATTTTTATAGTCATCAGAATAGAAATACTGCAATATTTTCCAGTTATGATTTCACATTAAATGATCTTGAAATGTTATGCATTATGTTTATTCATAATTTTGAATAATAATAGGCATTAAATTCATCAAAGATAGTTTACTGAATTTTTTTAAATGAGGCTCGCTTCCGTGACATTTATTAAAAATTCAAGCAAACAATAATCTGCATAAAAATTCCATTTTAATAGGGATTTTTTTGGAAATTTAGTAATTTCTAAAATCTAAAAAAACCTAGAGAATTTTTAATAAACCAGTAGACCAGGACAAACTGAAAAAATCCAGGAGTCTATTGGAAATTCCAGTAGAATTGGCAGCTATGCAGTTTTCTAGTGAAGTTAGCGATTAAACATGATAAAGAGTTTGCTAATTATGGAAAAGTGAGAAGTGGCAATTAGAAGTTTGGATTTTGTTGAAAGTAATTATAGAAAAATTTTAAGAAAGATTATAAAGATTTTTTCCTACGTAGAAAATTTTTAGTAGTTTTAACATGTTAAAAAATAGTAGTTTAATCACATTAAAAACTTGTGTTCAAAACAAGAAATAAATAAACATTTTTAACAATTAAGATTAAAAAGTTAATACCATTTTCAAAATTCTGCTTGACAGATGAGAATGAACTTGAAAATGTGGGACAGACATTAAATTTGTTTATATTATGGAAAGCATTAAAATTTAAGCAAGAGAAAGATTTTGTATGTTCAACATAAATCGCAATTCTTGAAATTTTGGGCAAAAGTGACATATTTATTAGTTTCAAAAAAGGAAAATTCTAAAGAAAAAGATTTTAAATGATGAAATTCAGTTCTGAATTTCATTCATGTTTATGTTTCCCAAAATCTCAGCTCCTACATCTTAAAACACATAATAAACCAAAAAGGATATTTCTGTTATATAAAGATATTACTTTTAAAACGAAAACTGAATAAACAGTTTGATCAAAGTGTAAATATGGAGTTTAACAGTCAGTACTTCAGAAGAGAAATGAAAGTTCGGATGTATGCCACTAATGAACCTAAATCAACGATATTGTGATCTGAGATTGTTGGATTTT
The DNA here is from genome assembly GCA_949128135.1 of Parasteatoda lunata. Lineage (NCBI taxonomy): Eukaryota > Metazoa > Arthropoda > Arachnida > Araneae > Theridiidae > Parasteatoda > Parasteatoda lunata. The sequence goes on along the minus strand of OX421973.1, from coordinate 54,365,843 downwards.
TCTTTGTAACCGTCAAATTGAGTACTTGTTTGTACGAAATGTTACTTCTCTTGAATCTGAAAAATCGGAGTGATGGGATCACAATTGTTAGGTAAGGAATAAATTAAAAAACTGAGTAAACCTTCTCGACCGTTTAGCCTGAATACAATTTTTGTTCTGAATTTCTGTTAGGTTATAGAAGGTACTGAAGACCAGTAAACATAAGAAACATTTTAATCAAATTTGTTATATATTTGATCTTTTTAAAAATTTTTACTGTTATTATCTTTCGAATGGTTAAAAGTAAGTTTATTTGTTGATTTTTCTTTAGCTGATGAAAATCAAAGATCATGATTCAATCATAAGATCAGATAATCATGATTTTATATTTCAAACTTCTTGTTTTGAAAGACAAATTATATGTTGACATCATTAATTTCTCTTTTATTTTGGTTATAAAAGGTTGTATTAAAAGTTATATAAGATTTGTATTGGTTATAAAAGATTTGTATTGAAGGGAGGGGGGGGGTATTTGTTTTCCAAAATATGCCTTTTTTTTTGTTTCATTACTGCAAAATTTTGAGTACTGTGTTCTATTTAGCAGCATATTCTTATAACCTAAGAAGATTTATATTCTTATTTCAGAGAAAGCGTAGAATAATCTGCATACTTGTTGGATTAATTTAACACTTTTCTTCTGTACTTGTATAAGGCTAATAAAATTGTATTATGATAAGCTACTAAAATAAGCAACGAGAAGTGTAAAAAGAATTATAATAATTTGTGATTTTTTTTTTCTTGTAGAATATTTATTTATTTGTGATTCTTGTACAACTACTTATCTGGCAGAAAGTTTAACTTAATCACTATTTAAGATACCATGTATTGGAAAGTTGATATTGACCATTGTAAGATAATATTTTATTTCATGAATGGAAAATTTGTTTCTGGATCAGAATGTATTATCTATCGAGTTGAAATCGCTCTCAGTTTGTGAAGTAAAATCAGAAAACATTTTTTTTTTTAATTAACCTAAAATAATGTGGCAGCAAACAGCTGAGACTCAATCCAATCAAAAGTTTACTGACCTAAATAATAAATTTTGTTCAATGAAAAAAAAAAATTAAAATGTTCTAATCAATGCTCAGAAAAATTAAAGTGCATAAGGGAAATTAAATATTAGAAACTAGAGACCCCATGATTATTTTATGGTTTCCTAATGTATCCATATTTGTTACTGAAACATTTTTTATTAAATGTTTTTTTATATTTTTTTTTATAGAAATTTGGTTTTTATTTTTAGGTATAATTAGTGATAAGATTTTTATAAATTATTCACTTTATTTATTTCAATAGCACTGCAGTCCGCCCTGCCTGTCTTTTGATCTCTATAAATGCGCCTTTTTTGTAAAAATAAGCCATTATCCCATAAAACACTCCCTTTTAATTCATATTCCACTTTTAAAAAAAATTATGGTCTGTTTAAATAATAATTACTCTCTTTTAAAATTATCTGTGTTTATAGGTTTAGTTCTAATTGCTATTACAAATATTTACTTTTACTTTGTTAGGATTATTCTCATCTCCTTATATTTTTATAAGTATCTCTTTTTTTTTTGGGGGGGGGTATTAATAGTTTTTTAATGATTTTAATTTTTAAAATTATTTATATAAACACCTTTTTTTTTTTCCAAAAAAATACAACTTTAAATGTTTATTTTTGCATACTTTTCAGTTTAAATTACATAAAAATCTTTCAAGCTGTTTATCAGTTAATATTTTTTTTATTTGATTATTTATTTATTTTAGTTTATTTATTTATTTAAGAAAAAAAAATTATATGCCCAGAAACTGTCTATTAGTGTGCCTTTAATTATTTTTATAAACTACAAATTTTTCTCTTATTCTGATAATGAGAGAGAATTATTTTTCGAAACATGCACATAAAATAGTATAAGAAAACTTAAAAATTGTTAAAAAAATCAAATTCAATTATTACATAATATTACACATTTTGATAAATTTTTACGGTGTTGAATGAGTGTCCTTATAAAACTTATAATGCCTTTTTCTAGGAGGCAGCTCCCTTCCCTTTTTTATTCCTGGGAAGAACTTTGGCTTTGAATTCATACTTTTTTTCACAGGTTAAAGTAGCTTAAATTTCAGTTGGTTGTTTTATTTAAACTAATTTGAACTAGGATATCATAGGGAGTTTCATATTATTTTACATATTATCAGTGCATGAAATGCTATGACTGATTCATGGGCGCCCATAGGGGAGGGCCAAAGGGTCCCGCCCCTCCCCCCCTAGAAAATATATGCATAATGAAATTAATATAATTAGTTATTCAGCTAATTAAGTTAAAAATATTTAAATAGATAAAATTTCCTTTCATCAATTTTTTTATTCATTAAGCTATTTGTCGTTTTCTTTCATGAGCCCCCCCCCCCCCCCCCCCCTAAATTCAAACATATGGGCGCCCCTGGACTGATTACTTTTAGCTCTGATAATAAATGAGAATGTATTAAAAAAAAATTAGAAAAGGAAAGTTAGTATTGATGCTCTTCAGGAAAGTAATTAAAAATTCATTTTAGCTTCGGAGAAAAAAAAAATTCCTTTTTTTAACTGCAGACGAAGAGACCTATATATTTCAATTAAAAAAATAAAAAATTTACTTAACTGCTTCTAAAACTTAATGACCAACCTTAATGTTTGTTTAATAATATTGTTAATGAGGTTATTATAACGACTGAAAAGCGTTTTTATTCATATTTTTTCCCTGGAATTGGTGAACTGATATTATAATAATGTCTGAAATTACAATTTAAATTATCATGCATGAACTCATAAACTTTGTTGATAAAGTTGTATATTTTTCACAATGTCTTATATGTTTCAAAATTTACTTACAAATGAGCAAAGTATATTTGAAATAATATGTAGAAATCTGTAGCAATAAAATAATGTTACAAAGCAAAATGTTCAACTGAAAAGCAGTATGTTATAATATTATCATATTAAAAGTTTTTTATTTTTCAAACAGCCTGTAATTTTGTTGTAATCTCTGCCACAAAATCAGATGGATTTGCAGAGAAATTCTTACAAATAGAGCATTTAAAAAAAGAAAAAGAGTTAACCGTGTAGTATAAAATCTGTCGTAAAATTGTATTGAAATATCAAAATTTTAAAAATAATGTGTTATTTTTAAAATTTTAAAATAATATGTAGAATGGCTGTAGAAAAATTGGCATAAAAAAAACTAAGTGAATTTGCAAGATAATTAAGCAGTTTTTTTATTTATTTATTTTTTAAACTATGAGCTCGTAAATTTCGGATCTCTATTAATTTTTGTTAAATATCAAGGATCAGGAAATATCTGAAATTTAGACCATCCAAACTTCTGAGCAGTCTGGACATCCGTGGTTATATTGTAACACTTAAACTATTTGAAGAAAAATTCATTTTGTATTGTTTCAATTAAAACAATACCAGCACTTCAAGGCATTATCTTACAGAATAAACAATTATAAACTGACTTACCCTAATGTATTAAGACTAGCGTTTGTTTCTGACTACTTTTGCATTGAAAATTTTGGCCATAATTTCATGGAAAAGTCTTTCCTAATTTCTCTAGTCTATAAAAAAAAAGGATTGTAAAAAGTATAGTAGTTGGCAGCCTTGTATAAATTATATATTCATCATTATGAATTTTATTTATAATATCTCATTTTTTCCTCTAAAGGTTTGACAAATCCAAAGCTACCTACTGTGTTGCTCTGTGTACCAGGTTTAGAAAATCAGAACAACTGATATACATTGATATAGCTATGACTTGCAAAGGCAAATCCAGAATACCAAGTGTTATGTATTAAGTGTAAGTTTTTATTATCATATTTAATTCAAGATACTACTCCTTTAATAACCAGTCAAATAAATAACCCAAAATCAAAATGCCGGCTGTAAAAGACTTAAATATTGTCAAGATAGCTGTTGAGATGGATGATCTAATGCCACAACTTATGGAGTTTGACCAGAAGCGTCCTTTAGCTGCCATCATTCAAGACTTGTGTACTACGTGGGGTCTCACAGATCCTGATCAGTATGCTCTTCAATTTTCAGATAATGCTCATAATTACATAACTGAAAAAAATAGAAATGACATAAAGAATGGAAGTGTTTTGAGATTAACCTTCTCTTCAACCAAAACAGCTCAAGAAATTTTAGAAAAACTTAACTATGGTGCAACAGATGAAAAGAAAACAGCCTTGAGAAGATTGGCTAGGTTATCTACTGATTACACTTTTGCACTTGAATTTATCAACAAGCAGGGTTCTAATTTTTTAATTTCTATGATTGAAGGAGGTAGCTTTACTGGAGAATTAATGGCACTTACTTTGCAATCATTTGTGGAGTTAATGGATCATGGCATTGTATCTTGGGACAATCTGCAAGATAAATTTATTAGCAGAGTTGCAAATGAGGTGAATTCTCAAAATTCAAACCAAGATGCTAGAGCATTGCAGGCTTCGTTGGCCATCCTAGAGTCTCTGGTTTTAAACAGCTCAGGCAAATATCCTCTCGTTGAACAGGAAGTCACATTACCCTATTTAATCATTCATTTACAATCCAGTTCACCTGAAATTCAACAAAATGCTATTGCACTGATAAATGCCTTATTTTTGAAGGCAGATCAAGCTAAAAGACGAACTGTGGCTGCCACATTAACAACCAAACAGATAAGAAATGTTATAATGACACATATAATACAATTACAACATGTTGGAGCCGAAATGGCTCATCAATTATATGTACTTCAAACATTGTTGTTTAATTTGCTTGAAGAGAAGATGAAAAGGAAATTGGATCCACAAGATCCTGAAGCAAGAGAGAAAATCCTAGAATTAAGAAAAATAGCTTTTGATACTGAAACAGACATGAGTTCTCTACATCCTCCTAAGAAAGGTGGTGGTTATATAAAGGATTACAAAAAACTTGGTTTTAGAAATCATGTCAATCCTGCTGAAGATTTTTCTCAAATACCTCCTGGTATGTTAGCTTTGGATAACATGATATATTTTGCTCGTAACCATACAGAAAGTTACATCAGAGTTGTGTTAGAAAACTCTTGCAGGGCTGATGAACATGAATGTCCATTTGGTAAAACTAGCATTGAACTCACAAAATTGTTGTGTGACATTCTTAAAATTGGAGAACCTCCAACCGAGCAAGGAAAAACATTTTATCCCATGTTTTTCACTCATGATAATCCTTTTGAAGAATTCTTCTGTATTTGTATTGTTCTACTTAATAAGACTTGGAAAGAGATGCGAGCAACAACGGAAGATTTCGCAAAGGTAGTTTCAGTAGTAAAAGAACAGATAACAAGAGCTCTGAACACTGATCCACCTCCTCCAACTTTAGAAAAATTCAGATTGAAGTTAGCGACACTGACATATAATGAAATTACCAACTTGTGGCAGCAAGAACGCTCTAACCGTGAAGAATGGGAAAGCCAAGCTAAGCCAATTGTGGAGTTACGAGAGCAAATCACTCCAGATATTAGAAATCTTATTCAGCAGCAAAGACTTGAATATTTATGTGAAGGAACTATGTTTACCAAATATTCTAACAAAGGCCAAAGAATAAAGGATAAGTTCTGGTATTGTCGTCTCTCTCCCAATCACAAAGTCTTCCATTATGGAGATTGTGAAGAAAATCGTGGTGTTCCTTCCATGGAAGAGTTGCCGCATAAATTGCAAGTTGTTGAAGTAAAAGCTCTTGTCACTGGCAAAGAATGCCCACACATGAAGGAAGTTAAACGTACAAAATCTACATTATCCCTCGCATTTTCTTTAATTCCTGATTCGGATCAAGAACCTTTGAACTTTATCGCCCCAAATGAGAAAGAATTTGATTTATGGACTGATGGGATTAATGCTTTGTTGGGTAATAAAATGATAAGCAAAGAAACAAAGAATGATCTTGAAACACTCTTAAGTATGGATATTAAACTACGATTGCTGGATACAGAAGGCGTTGATATTCCTGAAAACCCTCCTCCTATTCCCAAAGATCCTCCAAATTATGATTTTTGCTACGATTTCAAATAATTTATCCTTGTTATGAACTTCTTTAATATTTTATTTTCTTAGCTCTATTTATAAAATGCTTTTTTTTTTATTAGAAGGAATTTATTTTGTATATATTTTATCAAATATGTTTATTCATTTGTTTATCACCATGTTACAATATTGTATGTGTTCTGAGAAAATATAACTTTAAAGCTCTTAATTTTATTAGTTGATGATTTTTTAACTAAATATTTTGTCATTTGGTTTTAAAGATTAAATTTTAAATTCATACTCTTAAATATTTTTTTCTTCGTTGATCAGTCATTTCACAAGGTTGTCTCAAAAATGATATTACATTTTTGAGCTGTTTGGATTTCACAAATTGAAAAGCTGACTGAATATAAAATGCAGCATTGTATGAAAAGAACATTTTTTAGTATAGTGTAGTATTTGTCTTTATGTTACGTAGATTGCAACTTTGTAAAAAGCTTAAAAAACTGTGTATTGAATATTGTATACAAAATTCTTTTCAAAATTAAATAGAATATGCTAATTTTATTTATTATTTCTAATCTTTTTCGTTTTTGTAAGTCAATGAAGGTATTCATTTATATTCTTCTATTTAAATTTTATATTTATATTCCAAGTTGGCACCTACTAGTAATTATTATTATTATTATTATTTTGAAAATTAATGAGGTATGGCCAGAACCAGATTCTAATTATAAATATTGAATATAAGTCTCTCTCTCTTCTTTTTTTTAATTTTTTTTTTTTATTTATATCCAATAACATTAGTTAGCAATTTACTTCAAATAAATATTAATGCGATATTAAATTTGTAAGAAATTGGGATGAATTGTCTTCATGTTGTAAATGGAATCGTAGTCCAAAGCTTTTGATTTTTCTTAAATGACTATTTATAAAAATAAATTTTTTAAAAAAAAGGAAGTTTGTACAATATTAGTAGTATTTATTAACTGGCATTTTTTAATAATTTTTTTATATGACTGATTAAATGCCATTTTAAAAAATAGCTCTAATTAAATTCAAAAAACTTGAAGAGAAATTCTGAAAAAGTGTAGTTCAAAATTAAATGCATTGAAAGAACGATTCTTCTGTTAAAGAACTATTCATTGTTCAAAAATTATAAACTTAAATTTAGGAGAACATACAGTGGTATGAATAACTATATCAATTATGTGAATAACTAAATCTTTTCCTTTGAGATAATATGTAGTGCCATTTTTAATTCATTGTGCCTGTGTAATATGGAGATAAAAATCATTACTTTTATTATTTATTGCACCTATATTAAATTAACTATTTATTGTAAATCTGTATTTAAAGTTTGCCATTACACACACAGTATTTTATAAATTGTACCATTTGTTTTTTTAATGATATATATTTATTTATCAAGACTTATTTCTTGATTTATATATGAAAAAAAATGCTTGATTAGATTTATATTTTTAATAATTATATAAAAGTTTTATTCCATTTACATTGTAATTAGTATTTCCATTTTTAATAAACTCCTTGTGTGTGATATTGATTCTTGGTCTTAATATATATATATATATATATATATATATATATATATATATATATATATATTTTACATTGTAATTTTTTAGCAGCCTTTTATATTAATAATACATAAGTCCCAACAATTAACTTTCTTGTTTGTATTGACAGTTGCAAATTATAATAGAAAAGTTTTATTTACCCACATATATTTCAATATACATTGAAAGAACAGTTATAAAAGATGTCATCAGGGTTTGTTGATTTAAATCAACTGATTTTTTTTTTAGAAAAAAAAATTCTTAAGCATTTTATCATGAAGTTGTGTAATTTCTTTAATTAATTTTGGAACATTTTTCTAATCATACTTTTTGTTAAGAATACTTCAGAATGTTTATTATTTAGACAGCAATTAAAAAAAAGAGAAGAAAAAAAAAATCTTTATCAGACCTCAATGTGTGAGACTTTTTTTTCTCAAGATTTTCTTATCAACAGAAGATCTACAACAATTAATTCTAATATGTTTCGGAGAAAAGAGTAAATTAACTGTCTGACCCATCAGAATAATTCTAAATACACTTATCTTCTAAATATGTAAAATCTAACCAAATTTTTCAAAATAAAAACTTAGAGGAAAAAAATGAAACTTTTTCTTAGTAGTTTGCATTGAGTTTTACATTTCTTACAGATAAAATAATAGTCATTTTTTAAAAAGTTTCTATCTGGTTGATTTCCCATTTTAAAAAGTCCCTTTCCTGTGACACAGGCTTCAGGCATTAAAAGTGGAAAGTCATTGATTGATATAAATTTTTGGTGCAAGAGTCATGTTTTGGACTGACCCCAGGGCCAGATTTAAGTTTGGCGGGGCCCCAAGCTGCTGAAAAAGATGGGGCCCTTATAAGTTCAATTCTATTTATATACACCTGAGGAAAACTTTCATAATTTTTTATTGTTGAGTATTAATAATGAATTCTTTACGTTACATTTTGCTCTGCTGCTCAAAATCGAGAGACTTAGAAACATGAAATTATGAGGGTGTGTAGAAAATATGCAAGGAGTTAGAAAGAAATACAATTTGATTATTAGTTTCATTCTTTTTATGACCGCCGTTGAAAAACTGACTCAATTTTGAGTTTACAACTACCCATGTTTAACTACATAGCCTTGTAATTTTGAACTCAATGCAGAAGACAAGGGAACTCCTGGATCTGTACCCAGAGGTATTGATTTGTTATGAGAACTTTGTGACCCAGACAGATTTAACATGCACCAGTCACCATTTCATACACTGGTATTCTTCGGCCGGCTGGATTCGAACTCCCATTCTCACAAACACGAGTCCATAGCCCTACCAACCAGGCTATTGCGGCCAAATTATTAGTTTATTTTATAACAGTCATTGAACAGTTCACCCAATTTCGAGTTTCGACTACTAATGTTCAACTCCGTAGTCTTGTAATTTTGAACCCAATCCAGCAAACAAGAGAATTCCAGGATCAAGTAGTTGAGGAAATTTTTGCCTTCTTGGACGTCTTGATGAAACCAACCCGCATTTGAGTTACATGGAGAGGAAAGCCTCAAACGGTTAGTCTGACAGCTAGGGGACTCTAACCCATGATCCATATACCACTGAGGATATTTTTCGTCATCACTGTGGTCGGTGCAAGGCGGGTGTAGAATTCATATCGACCAGCAGCCAACACTGGCATTCGAACTCGGTTTACCTCATTCGGAGGCGAATGCTCTATTCCTTGAATCCATCTTCACTGAGTAATAACTCTGCGGGAGGTTCTAATTTTCCAAGTCTATTAATCTGCTTAAATTTAGTCATCTTCAAGATGTAAATGGCAATCGTAATTTTTGTGTAGAAAAATGGAAATAAACCGTTTTTCCTCTTATCTGCAATGATTAATGAGAAGCAACCACGAGGGTTAGTGAGCAAAGTGATCAACGGCGGAGCCTTCTAGTTTTTTAAATAATTGTTAAATTATTAGTTTTTAACATGCATACTTTAAAGAAAATACGAAAAACATTTTTCAGTATAAAGAAATAAAAATAAAAAACTGTCATCAGTTAGAGTAGAATCCAGGATCTCACAGTTTCGCGTTAGATTTCATAATCTTCAGCCCCAAATATACACACCTGCCTTGCGAATTTTTTTATTTATTTATTTATTTTTTTTAATTTAATAAATTAAGTCATTTGGATACTTGACATTCTAGATTTTGTCAAAAATTTTCGGATATGTAAAACTTTTAGACACGTGTTTTTTTTTTTTCCTTCAATTTTGCGAAAAAAAATTTGAGGTGTCAAAACAGAAGGCTCTCCGAAATATTGAGAAAAAAATATCTGTCTGCATGCGACAATACAGTACCTTTTATGAAATGTGAATCATGGTATTGACCACACTGAGAAAAGAAAGTATGGTCAAAACTATTCGAATATAGTAAAATTTATGGAAACACCAAAATACAGGATAGTTTTTTTCAATAGTGATTTGGTCATGACTTTAACATAATAAAAATATAGTTTTTTGCCATGCTGTTCGGTAATAAATGTGTTTAATTTCTTAATTTTATCATACCTTAGGAAAGTAGTTCCAAACTGTGTTCTATAGAACTTTATGGTTTTAGAGCGAATTAGTACTTTTTGTAACCGGGGATGAATATTTTTATAACTTCTAGTTAGTTCTTTTGTAATCTCTGATAATATTTAGATCCAACATATAAATCATATCGTATTTAATCTTTCTGTTTCTTTTATTAAATTATTTGAAGTAAAATACCAATTAAATAGAAATGGCATTTTTTAAATGAAAATATATTTCTAAAAACAATATGTTGAATGTTGAACAAATTTGAAAAAGAATAAGCATTTATAAAATATTACATTAATATTTCATACCGCACTTTTCAAATCAATATAAAATAACTAAATTCTTTTATAAAGAAAAATGCTTTCCAAATTATCATTTTTAGCGTTTATAACTAGTCTCTTCAGTTCACTTAGAACTAAACTATAATTCGGCTTATCTTTTTCATTCTCAACTTTTGTATTTACACCAAAATTAAATTCAAAACTAGACTAGATATAGTACAAGGACTGCAAATTTAACTGTCGGATATAAAACCTTATTTAAGATTGTTAATGATAAAACAATGAAAAATCTTCATTCCTCTAATTAAATATTTTAAAAATAGTCTTTTTTTTAGGTTATAACGTTCACACCTTAACAAACTTTAATCGTAATGTCGGGGTTCCGCCATTATTTAGGGTTCCGTAGAGGGAAGCATAAATAATAATTGGGAACCGCTGCCTTAGAGCATGGCATAATAATCACTAATTCGGTTAATTTTATTTTTGACTTATGCATTTTTATTAAATGTGCGGTAATAAGAGTTATAATTTTAAAAACCAGAATATTCGATTAACTGTTGCATTGCGAACAGAAAAATTACCAAATGAATGATTTAAATACCACATATTTTGGTTTTGTTACCAAAATTGTTTTTTTTCTTTTTTTTTTCTCTCCCCTTCTTATTTTGCGAGAAGTGTTAATTTTTTCCCCGTGCGTTATTTTGTGTTCTACTACTTCCGCACTATTTATTTAGACATAAATACTAAAAATGGACCTTAGCATTGAATGTCAAATCGAATCATGGAAATAAGGCTATTTTTTCACACTTTGACTTCTACACTTATTTTAAATATTAATATTACAGTTAAATTATTTTTATAAAACGATGCAATTAAACTAAAGTATACCAAATTCATTTAATTTTCTTCTGTATATCTAAATAAATATTTCGATGCTATGAATTTAGAAATAGTATAAGGTATTAGAAATTAATACCTTACTTTTTATTTACATAATAAGTGTGTATAGCCAACAATTATTTCATATTTTTAAACACTTCGATTAGATTTTGAAAAGCATCCGAAAATTTAAAAAAGAAATTTTTTTTTAAATTAGCTTTATAGGGCCACAGCTCCGAATAAAACTTTAAAAAAAGAAGAAAAAAAGTGGAATCTGGGGGCCCTTGTCATCTCGGGGCCCCGAGCTACAGCTTATTTAGTTTATACGTAAATCCGACCTTGACTGTACCTCATCTAAAACCTGGCAAAATTCAAAATAACTAGATTAAAATTCATGCAATCTGATTAAAGTCAAATAAAGTAGGTTTCAAATTAGGAAAGTAAGGTTAAAAATTAGAAGTCAATCGAGTTAAAATCTTTTACTGAATAAGATTATAATTAGTTAGGATATAAAACATAAATAAGAGAAAAATATCCTGTGTCCTTGAGGTTGAGTATAAAATTTGGATGAGGCGACTTCAATCAGAAAATTCACTACTAGCGAATTGATGTCTTGTGAATTTAAATTTCGGACGCTGACCATAATATTATAGGGCGTAAAGAAAGATCGGAAATTGTCAAATATCTCGAGAAACACAAGTCGGATCGAAAAGCGAAACTAAACACATTCAATTTTTTTTTTAAAGGCTATACCAAGAGCCGCGATGGCTCAGGGGATAGAGCGTTCGCCTTCCAATGAGGCGAACCGGGTTCGAATCCCAGTCGATACGAATTCCGCATCCGGCTTGCACTGACCACAGTGCTGACGTGAAATATCCTCAGTGGTAGACGGATCATGGGTTAGAGTCCCCTTGCCGTCAGTCTAACCGTGGGAGGTTCTCGTGGTCTTCCTCTCCATGTAACGCAAATGCGGGTTAGCTCCATCAAAAAGTCCTCCACGAAGGCAAATTTCTCCCAATACTCGATCCAGGAGTTCCCTTGTCTTCTGGATTGGGTTCAAAATTACAAGGCTACGGAGTTGAACATTAGTAGCCGTAAACCCATTAAGTTGGGTCGGCTGTTCAACGACGGTTATAAAAAAAAAAAAAAAAAAAAAAAAAAAAAAAGGCTATACCAAAGGGCCGGGATAGCCTGGTCGGTAGGGCGCTGGGCCCATGTCCAAGAGGTCGTGGGTTCGATCCTCGCCGGCCGAAGACTCCCCGTGTAGTAAATGGTGACTGATGCACGTTAAATCTGTCGAGTCTCAAAGTCCTCCATGTTCCCATAACAAATCAATACCTCTGGGGGTACTGATCCAGGAGTTTCCTTGTCTTCTGGATTGGTTCAAAATTACAAGGCTACGGAGTTGAACATTAGTAGTCGTAAACCCATGAAATTGGGTCGGCTGTTCAACGACGGTTATAAAAATAAAAATAAAAAAGGCTATACCAAACTCGATCTTTCACCCTAAACATCGGGGGAAGAACTGAAAGATCGAAATTTTTGAATATGCTTTCCTGGAGATTTTAAATATGAATTCCCATTTTTTAATGTAGATTCGGATTCTTCTGAAAAAAACAACCTTATTTGAGCTGTAGGTTTTTGCATTTTGCTTAATTTGAATAAAAATAATTGAAATAAAAATAAAACCAAAAATGTTTCGGTTTTTATTTATTTTTTTTTTCGAAAAAAAAATCTATATAAATTTTTTGTAACGTATTTTTTTTTTTTTTTTTTTTTTTTTTTTAGATCCTTTTAATAATAGAGATTCGCCATTTTAAACAACTTGTAAACTATTTAATTTTCTATGAAGCATAGCCATCTGTAAAGTAAAATGCTTACCAATTACGGTAACTTTTTTTCAGGAGAATCCGAATTGCAATAAAAAATTGAGGTTCGGATTTATGATTTAAAGTTATCTCGCCCCATGAGGGGGGAGAGTGAAAGATCGGTTTTGATATCGCTCAATAGCTTTTAAAAATATATAATGTATGTGACTATTCTCACTCTTTCAATCCAATGTATATAAGTGTTAAATATTTTTCGAGATATTTAACTTTTTTTTTTTTCAATTTGGTTAATAAAGCAAAGAGCCGCGGGAGTTCAGGAGAATAAGAGCTCTCCTCCTAAGGAGGTAACCCAAGTTCGAATGCCAGTGTTGGCTGGTCGATACGAAGTTTGCTTCCGCCTCGCACCAATCACAATATAGAACTATCTTCAGTGAAATATCCTTAGTGGTAGACAGATTATGAGATATAATCCCTTTACCGTCGGGCTAACCATGAGGGGTTTTCCGCTCCATGTAACGCAAGTGCGGGTTCATCAAAAAAGTTCTCCATGAAGGCTAGTTTGTTCTATCACTTGATGCCAAAGTTCCCTTGACTTCTGGGTTGTTTTCAAAATTACAAGGCTATGGAGTTGTACGTTGATAGTCGTAAACCCAGAATTAGGTCGGCTGTTCAACGCCCGTTACAAAATAGAATAAAATGACAGAGCAGAAAATATTAGTTATTTCCTAAACAATTTTGTAAGAGTTTAAAAAAAAGAGAGAGATTATTTTTTATTAATAACTCAGTATATTACTCACTAGATGTTAACAATATAAATACGATAAATAGTTAACTTGCTCAAAATTTTATTCAAAATGGGTTAATTTAATGAAAACTAAAAAAAAAAAAAATACTAAAATGGTGATGAAATTAAAATAAGAATAAGATAACCAACTATTGAAGTTAAAAATTTATCGCGCAAAAAATATACGCTTTTAGATATTGGGAGGGATATTTTCGTCAATACAATAAAAATTTTAAAGTATTTTAACTGTAGCGATGAAGGTGGGAAATGCATCTTTATTATGTGGTAAATTCTTTTACTAATGTTCTAAACGTTGTTAACTAAATTATTTACTGAAGTTTCAATTTAAAAAAAAAAAAATATTCATTAGTGTATAACCTAGACAAAAATGTGAATTTATTAACAGAATAATGCTAAAGAAAACTTGTTTCAAAATTTATAAAAAAAAAAAATAATAATCAGAAAGAAATTACGAAATTATTATTAAGTACGACGATTCAAAAAATTATGTTACCGCTTAACGGCACTCTTACAGTTGTTTCGTAGCGACAATTAGACGATTTTTAACAAATAGATATTTTAAGTTTTTAAGAAATAATTTTTAACACATTTTTTTTACGACAATTTTTAACAAATAGATCTTTTATAAATGTAATTTAAAGTGAAAATGTTAAAATGGAAAGAAGAAAAAAATTAAATATCTGAAGAAAAAAAAAATTATTTGAAAAAATTTTAAAATAGTGAATTTTCAGCTGTGCAGTATAAATTAAAATTTGACGGATTTTTCTTGTATCTTTTCAACTCTCAACCCATAGCTGCCGAATCGCTTGATTTTTAGGGAGCATTTATTTGTATTTTTAAAGTAATAACAAAATGTATGAATAAATATTTATTTATTATTATTATTATTTATTTATTTTTTTTTTGAATATTTGTTTAACAAAGTTGAAATTAGTTCACTTCTGTGTGCGTTCCGCGTGATGCGAATTCCGCTCCCAGCTCACACCGACCACAGTGATGACGTAAAATAACCGTAATAGATTTTCGTGGTTTTCCTCTCCATGTATCATAAATGTGGGTTAGAATCCGCTTGCCGTCGGGCTAATCATGGGAGGTTTTCGTGGTTTTCCTCTCCGTGTTACGTAAATGTGAGTTGGATCTCTCAAAGAGTCCTCCATGAAGGCTAGTTTGTACCAATGCTTGACCAGGAGTTCCCTTGTCTTCTGGGTTATTTACAAGGTTACGGAGTTGAACATTGGTAGTCGTGAACTCGAAAAGGGATCGCTGTTCAACGAGGGTTATAAAATAAGTTTATAAAATGGTAGTGAACTAAAGCAGAAATTTTTAAGACCGATGGAACTTTTTAAAAAACTTTTACAGAAACTTAAGAATGCGACCTGATTCTATTTCTTCAACTGGGCTTTTGGGGTCGATTGCGATATAAACGTGATCATTTGGCTCTTTGACCTTTAAAGCATTAATTTAAACTATTTATTGGAGTGAACAAAATACTTTTAATTCGAATTTTTTAAAATACGTATTATATTTGCTAACTGTAGGAAAAATGTTTTCTTACGAGAATTTCGAGAACTACGGATGTCCCTTATAAGTAGTTGAAGGAGTGGATATATTATTTTATTTGATGTTATTTAAATAAAAGTATTAAATTTTACTAAAATATAGGAAACAGTGTATTCTATTAAAATATTTTTAAAAAAATATCTGACAGAAAAATTTCGAAAATGAAAATTTCAATAAAAAAGGGGGGAAATGTTGCATTACATTTCAACACAATCGATTTAAAACAACTTCCCTTTAAAAGGAAAGCTTCTATTACAAATGAATCAATCTATTTAAACATGTTGTCATTTTTCTATAACGACGTACATTATCTGAAACTGATAAGCGCTCATAACACTTGATTATTCTTTTCCTTCTTTGCTTAAATCGAAGGACGGGCGATATTTTTCTTTCTCACATTACTGTGAATGGCGCACACACAGGGCTTTGAACTTGAGCATTGGATGTCGTGAAGCTTCACAGACCGGCTGCTGACCGCCCTCTTGAAAGGAATGGACGAAGCGGTTTTTAATTCATTACTCGCTGTAGATGGAGACAACGTGTGTTTTAGTTATGGTCGAAAGAGAGATGAATCTGTTCTAAATGGTTTAAACATCAAAGTGCAAAGAGGAGTTATGTAAGTACTATTTTGATTGATATCGATCGTAAAGTGTCGAGCGTGCGTGCAAAAGATGGCGCGAATTGTTTGATTTCAAAATTTTTTAACTTATTAATTTTGAAGCTTGGATTACAATTGACAAATAAGTCAAAATGTAAAAATATCAAGTCTTATTGTTTCTAAAATAATAATAATAATGGCTTTAATTTTGACTCTTTTCGTACAAAAATAAATAATAATTATAAAAATAAATATTTTTATTACTATATCGTTTAGTTTTTATTGCTATTTTTATTGCTATATCGTTTAGTAATACTTTTTAGCTTTTAATACTTAATTGTAAATTTAGTCATTGTGTACAGTGCGCATAAAAATAAACGGACCACGTTGAATAACTTTTGATCGAATGATTCGAGAGGATGACCTCACATGTGCTAATTAATTAGTGCGGACGATATTTTAAGTTGTGCAAATAGATCCAAAAACGTAGTTTCTCTGAATAAACATACTTTTTTTTTCCGATGGATGCGGATTTTTGACCCTCAAAATGTAGGGGGTAGCCGCAATGTAGGAAATACGGTTCTAATAGTTTGATCAGGAGAGCGGTCAAAAGTTTAGACCCCTTAATGTTAATATTACATTGTTACGTATTTCGTCAAATCTAGAGAACTTTTCTAGCGAATCGAAAACATTTTGCCTACAATTATAAATGATAATTCTACGCAAAAAAATGACTTTTTGTAAATATTTTTTTTTATTATTTATTTTTTAATAATAATCGAAAAATTATGAATTGTAAGATACACAACTTGTTACATTATTTTAAAGAATGTAATTTTACATGCCAAAATAAAAAATTTAAGTGTAAACGGACGAATAATTCCTGAGCAATCTAGTTTTAAAAAAGTTTCATTTTAATCATTAAATCAAAAGTTATTCAGGGTGGCCCGTTTATTTTTCTGCGCACTGTACATTTAGTTCCACTCATGGGGGGTCTCACAAACCTGGACTCACGGAATCGAATTTTTCCGTGTATGAAGATAATTTTGAAAATTATTTTAAGCAGCATGTCAATGTTTGTCATTTTTGACCTGAATAAAAATGTGTTGTTCAATTTAAAATTAAAATTTTTGGAGAATTTCTATCTTTTTTCTTTTCATAATGATAAGGAAGAGAATTTGAACCACCATTTTTTTCTTCTTTCTTTCTTTATGTATTTGGAAATATACTATATATTTAATCACAACGCTAAATAAATATATTTCTAGCTAAAGCTATTATGAATACAAATGTGAATCCGTATCATTAAAAAAACTACACAGGGAAATTGTTATTGTCACATATTTTTGTTTTACTGTAAAACAAAAATGGATTAAATGAAAGAATAAAATATAAATGAACGTTTAAATGGAGTGGTTTCTTTTGATGTCGACGAAATTTTTTGCACAATATTTTCAGAAATAAAAATAAATTTTATTGTTTACGGAGCTCTTAGTGTACAACATACATTTTAAAGTGATGAAAAAATAATTAATATGACAAGTAAAAAATTGCGCCCACATTTAATCAATTAAAGCCAGACTTTATACTTATTGGAAGAGGGTCTTTACAAAACAGTGGTCACATAGTAACAGTTAAATTAAGTGGATGCATTCTTCTAGCTTAACATTTTTTTAAGATAGTGGGATGTATACTTACCACCGACGTCATTAATTATTTAAAGTTGATGGGAAGCTATTTTTCCATCTATGATTTGTCCGGTCATCTTTTGGTAACTTCACAAAATTCTAATGAAGAGCTTTGTTTGGGTAAATGCGGGTAATAATAAAGGTTAGCGTGGGGTCAACAAGATAAGCTAAAACTGGGGAGTAATTTTCTCTAGTGGTTTTTCATGCGTTCGGTCATTTGAGCATTTCTCATGGAGTTTATTTGTAGTTATAAACACCGAATTTATAAATTCGTTTATTTATAAGCACAGAAATTCAAGTTTTTGTTATCAGTAGTGGGTAAAATTTTAAAAATCCCTCCTAAAAATTGTCCTCAAAATCTGATTAATTTTAGGTAAATGAATTGTTTTCAAAAAACTGATCTCTATCCCAGAGATATTTTAACATAACACTGTTATGAAAAGTTAAAAAAATTAATTTAGTTTATATATTGCACTGATTGGAAAGAGACTTTATGGAAAAACAATGGTAGCACAATAGGGTTTAAATCAACTAAATGCATTCACTGCTGCTTAAATGCATTAGCTACTTCTTAATTTGGTTAAAAGTGCACCTAGCTATACAAATTAATTAGCATTAAATTAAAAATTTTGAATTTATATGATATTAATGATTCAAAATTTTTTTACACATGTTCTAATATGTTTCAATATTTGTTATAGGGGATAGAGCACCCCCTCTAATCCCAGCTTTGGTTGGTCGATACGAATTCCGCACTCGCCTCGCACCTACGGCAGTGTTGACGTAAAAATATCCTTAGTGGTAAACGGATTATGGATTAGAGTCCCGTTGCCGTCAGGTTAACCGTGGGTGGTTTCCTTGGATTTCCTCTCCGTGTTACGCAAATGTGGGTTAGTTCCATCAATAAGGCAAATTTCTCCTAATACTTGATCCAGGAGTTTCCTTGTCTTCTCGATTGGGTTCAAAATTAGAAAAAAAATGCAAAATTTGAGCAAAATCGGTCGAATAGTTAAAAATACGACTTAAAAAAATAAAAAAATAAAAAAAAAAATTAGATTTCCCAGGATCTATTATAACTAGCTAACAAGAGCATATTAAACTGGAGATGTTATTTATATAGCAGTTTAATTATAAATTATATAATTATTAAACTGCTTTAAATATTTAATAACAGCGTGAGTTCACTGGTAACTGACGAATCACTAAACTAGGAAATCAGTAAATCTGAGAATCAGTTTAAAAAATAACAACTAAATACAGTGTATTAGAGAACCAGTTTGTAAATTAATAAATAAAGTTTATTGAATCAAATTCTGGTTCAGCAGTCGGCAACCATTATTTTTATTCTTATCCTTTGCCGATTTGTTTATTTCTTAATTAATATGCCTTGAATTTACTGTAGTTATGTTTTTGTTAGAAAAAAGATTTAACGAATTCTATTTCTTTCAATATTCGTCTTGTACATATTAAGTTACAATATTTTTCCAACAGTTCCATTTGCTTTTATGTATTTTAAATCTCTTAATACATTTAATCTCCTTTCCAACACGCTATGTGCACCTGCTTTTAGTATAGCGAACTGTCTGTAAAATAACATTAAAATAACCTTTGAATTTCATAAGATTCTTTCCCTTTTCCTTATTTTTAACAATTAAAATTATTCTCATTGTAGCGTATATTAGAGCGATTTTATTTTTAACTAGCCGCTTAAGGCGGCCAGCTGTCCGCCAGAGTTTCCCTTGTCTTGCCACAAATGCAATCGAGCTTGGGATGTTGAACCACGATTTTGTTCTAGCCTTCTTCGACGTTCCTGGGATGTTTCTCGGGTCCTTGCATTTCTGGTTGAGACACGATTATTTTCTAATCTTCTTCCGCGTTCTACAGATGTTTCTTGGGCCCTAGCACTGCTAGTAGAGACACGATCCTCTTCCAATCTTCTTTGACGTTTCTCAGGTGTTTCTCGGACCCTAGCACTGCTAGTTGAGACACGATCCTCTTCCAATCTTCTTTGACGTTCCTCAGGTGTTTCTCGGGCCCTAGCACTGCTAGTTGAGACACGATCCTCTTCTAATCTTCTTTGACGTTTCTCTGATACTTCTTGGGCTCTAGAATTGCCTGTCGAAATTCGGTCATATTCCATCCTCATTCTTTGACGTTCCACAGACGTTTCTTGGGCCCTTCTTCTTCTTTGAGAATCTCTTAATATCTTTTTCTTTGACAAAATACAAAGTTTTTTGGAAGGTGGTTCTGCCAGTTCAGTAATCGGGTTTTTAAGAAGTTAACGAATACTTTAGAACAACAATTACTATGAAAGTAATCATGAAACTTCAATATTAAAATCTAAGTGCTTACCTGCAAACTGAATCTTTCTGAAAATAACTAATTACATTTAATAAAAACTGTTAAAATAAAGAATAAAAAAAACCAAAGAGATACAAGGTAAGTGTGATCGCTCCTTCAAAAACAATTAAATTCCTATTTTATATATTATATAGCTACAACGCTTAAGAAAAAAAAGCTAAAATGCTAAATACATGAAAAGAACACGAAAACGAATTAATTTTTTATGGTATCAATTTCTATTTCTATATTATTTTTTATGGTATCAATTTCTATTTCTATATCGCTACAAAAATTATCGTCTTCGCTTAAGAAAAAAAAAATAAATAAAAAATAGAACGTGGAAAGAAGAAAAAAAACTTATTATAACAATTATGAACAGCGACAAAAATATCAAAGCGAAACGTTCTATTTACGTATCGAATATGTTGCCACATTTTTAATACAAAAGTTAAACTTTTCTCCACTTTGATAAACGTAAACTAATGCAAACCTTACAATTAAATTATTAATTCCTTCGTATATTATTGGTTTAAGTTGTCGAAAATTAATATTTCAATTGCAAGGTTAGCATTAGCATACATTTATAAGAGTGGAGAAAAGTCTATGCATTTTTTAATAGTTTTTTGAATATGGCTCTTTGAAGACGAAAAAGCATAGATTTTCTTTCAAAATGACTGATAACTGAAAAACTAATCCAAATTTTTGAAAAAGAAAAAAAAATACTTCTTCATTATGTCAAAACACAATTATGTGCCGAGTTTCGTGCCTGGGCGAGGCTTCCGGGGCGATACCAATCCTGAAATCTATACATTTTATAGAACAAGTATTTAATTGTATATCAATAATTTATTTTTAATTGTATATACTTAGGGCAATAAGTTATAATAGCAATAAAAAATAGTTGTTATAGATGTCTTTCACCTAAATCCAGATCAAAAATCGAAACATTAAAATAAAATAGTAAGAGAAAACTATTTAAAACTCCTAAAAAAAAAAAAATAATAAAAAAATAAAAAAAATAAAAAACCTTTTAACATCTTAATTGGTGTTGTATCAGGGCTAAGTGTTGTATGGAAAAAATTCCTCTCTCATAATCGCCAATTCTTTTGAATTTTTGAAAGAATTGTTTTTTTTTTTTTTTTTCATCTCTAAAATGGTTACTAAGTTATCTATTCTTAGTCACTAAACTATCTATTTTTCTATTTATTCTTGGATTTATAAATGTAATTTAAAAGGATTTTGTCGACCACTTTATACGAAGAAACTATACACATACAAAAATTCTTGATAGATGTACAATCCTGATTTAAGCTAAATAATCCTCGGATAGTGTATAAGTTGGCGTAGGTTTGCTGTTCGGATTTTAATCTGCAACTAAACGTGACAAATTTCTTATTCGAGCGATCAAAATGTATTTAATTTGTTCAACTGCATCGAGAAGGAAAAAAAAATTTTTTTAATCAATTTCATTATACTCTTACATGTTCCTATGTATCACTACCAATATTCCCATTTAGAGTCAAATCCTTTTTCTAAAAATAAATAACGATTATCATTTTATATGTTAATATTTATATTAGATAAGTAATAATTGTAACATCAATATTTATCTTTTTCTTAACATAAAGATAGGTTAAAAAAATAATAAATAATTGGGTTACCAGTTGTTATGTTAGTATTTATCTTAGAGATGTAATATTTATGGCATTATTTATTTTTTTCGTAAAATAAAAGATACGGCAAAAAAAAAAAAAAAAAAAAAATTCACTTGTTATGTTGTATTAATAACTTGTTATACGTAATATTTACGATACTTATATTCATATTTTTCTTAATATAAAAATAAATAAATAATAGAGCTACCACTTGTTATGCTAATATTTATCTTAGAGATGTAATATTTATATCCTTATTTATCTTTTTCTTAACATAAAGATAGGTTAAAAAAAATAATAAATAATTGGGTTAACACTTGTTATGCTAGTATTTATCTTAGAGATGTAATATTTATGGCATTATTTATTTTATGCGTAAAATAAAAGATACGGTAAAAAAAAATCACTTGTTATGTTGTATTAATAACTTGTTATATGTAATATTTACGATACTTATATTCATACTTTTCTTAATATAAAAATATATCAATAATAGAGCTACCACTTGTTATGCTAATATTTATCTTAGAGATGTAATATTTATATCCTTATTTATCTTTTTCTTAACATAAAATATACGATAAAAAATAATAATAGGGCTACCACTTGTTATGTTAATATTTATCTTATTAATGTAATATTTATAACATTAATATTTTTTAAAACATAGTTACGGTAAAAAAATGCATAATAAGGCTACCACTTGCAAAAAAACCGTATTGACGTCATCTACTATCGCATTAAACATTGTAGCTGTAAGTGCTACCATTTGTAACATTTTTTATTGTATGTTGAGGTCTGACGTTTGTTCATAGTTATTAAAGGAAATTCGATGAGAAAATAAACCTCTAAAGTTAATATTCGAGGCGACGTTTCTTAATGGCCAATGTGTTTAAACAACTGACAGACTTATTTAAATAATAAAATCTTTCATTACACTGCTGTTCCTTTATAAGTCTATTCTTTAAAAGTTGCAACAGTAATTAATAAAAGGGAAGGATGGATATTTTAATCAGGAAAACAGAGATTTAAAGATTTTATCTGTAAACTTTCCTGACAAAAAAATAACCTATTTTAATACTAAAATGCACTAATACGAAGGTCAAAGGAAGATTTTATAAAATATTTTAATGCATTAACTCGAATCAAAAACATCCTCGTTTGTATCTTTGTTTACAAAATTCTTTCCATTTTGGATTAATAATGTAGTTAAAGTTTTGTCAATTTCGAGCTTGTTTTTGAGGTACATATTTGTTTTCTTTCTCTCTTTGGTCAGTATAATATTAACAACTTTTCTTTTTATTTTATGCAATTTTTGTTACTTCGATGAATTGATGTAACTTTCAATGAAATGATATATATATTTTTTTCAGTTTTATTGAGTATTTTATTTTCCCATTTCTTTTATTTCATTATTCATAATGTTTCATTATTCATTTGTGTTTTCAGATTTTTCAAAAAAAATTTTTTTTTTAAATCTAAATCTAGATTTTTATGCCATTTTATAAATAAAAAATTGCTTAAAATCTCATTTTAAAAACTAATTATTGAATGGTATTGAGATGACACCCCATTTTGAGATTGCATTGCCAAATAGTGGTACTTCTTATTGTCCAGTGGGCAAAATAAAAACGGACCACCCTGAATAACATTTTGGAATCATTGGATCATTTTGAAAGACTTAATCTTAAAGGTTCGAGGGGATAACCTCATGTATGCTAATTAATTAGTGTGGATGATATTTTACGAAATCAGCCACAAAAAACCATACTTTCTTTGAATAAACCTAGTTAATTCAGAGAATATAGCTTGTTCAGAAAAGCGGTCCAAAGTTTGAACCCCTTAATGTTAATTTTACTTTTTGCATATTCCTCCATATTTCTATAGCTTTTAAAGCGAATTGAAATTTTTTTACACATAATTCTAAAATTCGTGTATCCTAAGATAATATCATGTAAAATATAACTTATAACAAATATTTATTAATATTTCATTTAACAATAGTCGAAAACATTTTGCATTGTAAGCTGTAAAATTTTTGACATTGTTTTAAAGAAAGGCAAAATACAAAATTTTCGCGTCATCGATGGAATAGTTCTTGAGAAATTGTAATTTTGAAAAAGTCGTATTTTTAAAATTCGATGTTAATCTGTTTCTACCTATGCCAAAAGTTGTCAACATTTAAATTTTTTTGCAGTGTGATTGTGAGAATTGTATAAAATTAGGTTTCAGGGATTATTTTTGCATTGCTATAAGCATATTCTGCTACGGTTATAAATAACTATTATATATAATTCAAGCGATTTTCTTTCTTCGAAATATTGCCATATCATTTTACAGGATGAAAAAGTAATAACGATCTTTTTTTTTTTTTTTTTTTTTTTTTTTTGCTGACTGAACTTTTCAAATGCACTTTAATTTCAATGCACTTTAATTACTAAAGTGATTATGTTATATCTGTACAGCCCTATTAAGTTTGCGTTGCTCTTTTTTATCTTATCTTTTGAGGGGGGGGGGAGTGTCAGATTCTGCACTTTACTGAAAGTAAAAGTCGTTAAGTATTTGATATAAAAGATTAAAATAAAGATAGCTCATCTGTTCGGTAAGCTTCATCATAGATAAAAATATTTTTTTGAAAATATTGATGCAAAGAAAAAAAAACTTAGAGAGATATTAATAGCTTTATCATTTCAAAATTACAGATAGAAAAAAAAATTTTTTTTAATAATATTTTTAACCTAATTCATGTGTACTTTTGACTTTTGGAATTATTTGATCGACTAACTATTATTTATAAGTTATGTAATATCTTATTTAAATATTTATGACACAAGCGAGTATGAAAAAATGTCTGCAATATAATGACTGATTTTTACATTGATGAACTGGTTTCAAAAATAGCATCCATTTTTGAAACCAGCTCATCAATATAAGGATTTTTTTTTCTTTTTGCAAAGAAAGCTTTAATAGAGAAAAATGTCTACCTAACATATTCTAGGCTGGGAGGCCTAGAATATGCTAAATAGTCATTTTTAGAAACTAATTATATTTTTATTGTCAATATACAATTTCAGAGCGAAACTAAAGCCATTGCAACATAGACAAGTGAGGTATTGTTTCTGATATGTATTTCTCCACCTAATTTAATGAGATCAAGCTCAAATTGATAGTTCTTATAGATGCTATTAAGTACACTTTAAATAAAAAGTACACTTTTGTATTTATATTTAAAGGAAGGTACTGTATTAATACTTAAAGGAAGGTACACTGTTTCGAAAACGCTTAATCGAATAGTACTAGTAATTTAAAAGTTATAGGAGTTTTTATAAATCAGAAGTACATTATAGCAGTGTTCCCCAACCTCCGGTCCGCGGAACAGTACCGGTCCGTGGATCAAATGGTACCGGGCCGCCCATTTCATTGAAACTGAATTTAAATTCCTAGGTTTATACCCCAAAATTAAAAATATCTGTGTTCCATTAAAATTTTATTTATTTAAAAAAAGAGGGGCCCCCGAAGGTAGTGACATAAATTTTTTAATGTTTGTAATGTATCATTGTCTCCGTTTACCCCCAAGATGGAACTGTCTCATTGCAAATAAACAAGCTCAGGGTTCTCATTGACTTAAAGTTCTAGTAAGGGGCCGTTCAAAAAGTACGTACACAAAAATGGAGAAATTTTAACCCCCTCCCCCCTTCGTACATTCGTAAGGTCTTACTACCCCCGCCTTAGAGTACCTACATTTTATTAGTCTACCCCCCTTTTTCATAAAGATTAAAATAATTATGTTTTAAATAAAATCAAATTTTTATTTAAAATAATTTATTTATTTAAAATAATTTATTCATTTAAATTATTTAAACAATAACACCCGACTTTATCTTTGAATCAATAAATAAAACAATCTTATCTCTACGTACTTAGTATAATACTGCCCCCCTCCCCATCGTACAAAATAGCAAATCCCCCCCATGTACGTACTTTTTGAACGGCCCCTAAGTTAAAATGTAAAATCACTTTATATTTATTTTTTGGTGTAACTGCATTTTATTTTGAAGGCATGTTTAATTACAATTAAATTCAAATTAATAAATCAAAATAATCTAATAACAATCAACCCCCCCCCCAGCGGGTCGCGGTAAAATTATCATACGTTGACAGGTTCTCAGTGATAAAAAGTTTGGAGAACACTGCATTATACAATTTTACGCGTCTGGTATTGCTATTCATAGACAAACGATACATTGGATTTTATGAATTGTTTTATATTAAATCGAATGAGATCGAAATCAAGGATCGTTAATTTATTATGAAGAATAGTCATCAGTTAGTCTATAGAATCATTAGTTTATTATATCAATTTATAAGAATTATGAAGGTTTTAATTATCAAAAGCTCTGTATTATGCCAATTCACGCAACCGACATTGCTATAGATCAGTGGTTCCCAAATGGTGTTCCGTGGAACCCTAGAGTTCCACGGAAGAGTTAAAAGAGTTCCGAGAGTTAAGTTTTTTTAACCGCATTGGTTTTGGAACTATTAATAATATTTAAATTTAATGAATAAGACTTATGTATTTAATATTTTGGTTATCTTTATGAAATTATTTAAATTGAAATGCGATTGAAAATGAAATGGTACTTCTTAAAAAAAGAAATATATTTTTTTAATAACAATATAATTAATAAATTATGAAAAAGAGATGCATTGAAAAAAAAATTGCATTCCTATTTCCAAGAAACTTTTCAAATCAAACAAAATTAACTTAATCTGCTAATAAAGAAATATGTTTTCCAAATAACAACTTTTAACATTTATAGCAGTTCTTTTTAGTTTTTATATCAAAGAAAATCATATTACGGCACATTTTATTTGTTTTTAGATAGTTTATGTACATATGTTATCGTGAAAGACCGAAATCAAGAGAATGTTGACTTTCACCGGTGAATGTCACATAGTCGCTTTGGTGGTTGTCCGAAATATTTCTTACATCCGACTTGATATTAATTTATTCGTTGATAATATTATATTTGTTCGATATTTTAATATTTGCTGAGAATAGATTAGGAGAAACATCAGTGTTCGGAGTACCGGGCAAATGTATACCGGGCAGTGGCACTGAACCTTTAAAAAACATCAGTGTAGGGTATACCGAACAAATGTATACCAGAAAGTGAGACTGATTTTTAAACATCAGTGTAGGGTACTTGGACATTTACCAAAGCGACTCTATGTGATTGTGAACATTCACCGGTGTAAGTCAACAACCACCAATTTCGGTCATTCACAGTAACACATACCGCCATTAACAAATCCGGTACTGGGCTAGACAAAGCTCCAGAACTGCGAATTTAGCTGTAGGTCATAAAATCTAATTTAAAATTGTTAAAGATAAAACGATGAAAAAAACTCATTCGTCTTATCTGGTTCACTCATTTGAAGAAACTCTCGCCGCGCCAATCCTCCGATTTTCTCTAGTGTTATTTCAAGAACAGAGCGTTCGGCTTTACTAGCTCTAACTAATACTGGAGCATTTTTTTTTGTGACATATTCTAAGACATTTGTTATTTTCTATAATGACTTTCCTCAGTTTGTGCAGTGAATTTACAAAAATTTAAAACTATTAACGAAATGCCAGTCTGCGCGATTGCAACTTGCAAAAATTCTGATAGAAATGCCAAAGGAAAAAATATAATTTTCCGCGTGTTCCCTAAAATATAAATGAACAACTATGTAAAGAATGGATTCCTAAATGACACGGTTAATATAAAACAGCAATACGTTTTTTCTATAGTTAAGAACTTGTATAAAAATTCGTTATCTAAATAGAAACCGCCTCGTTACTTCAAAAAGATTTCATATATTTTTCATGTATGTATGTTTGCATAGATCATGTATGCATAGTTTTCAGATGAACTATTTAATTTATCTCCAAATAATCTCGATTAGGTTGCAAAACACTTTACAATATTTTATTATTATGAGTTTTATGTTTTCTATTGTACTATTTCTGCAAAAGTTTACTTTTTTTAAAGATTATATAAAGTTCTATTCTGTTCCAACTCAGCGATTACTGTATCTTCGTCCTTCAAAAACAAGTTTTTTTTTTTGTTTTGTTTTTATAGATAGTTGTTACACGTGTGTTAGTGTGTAAAATACGTCGTGTGTATCGTAGAGAAAATAATTAAGTCTTTCTCTTGTCACGCAAATGCATAACTTAACTTAATTAATTTATTCGTAACAATGATGGGAAAGCTGTTATTTGAAATGATTTTTCCTTCAACTTATTCTACTTAACAGAGGATTCTACTTAACATTATTATGTTAAAATAGAATGGTTTAAGGAGCACCACATTTCAATGTTTTTCAATGATTCTTCAGAGATTCATTCTTTCAATAATTACAATTGAAAAAAATAAATGATGGCATCGTTAGTGACATGCTCAGGAACAGAATTACATGAAATAAAATTCCAAAAATATGAAACTGAATCAGTTAAACATCAAATTACATATAAATAAATAGATATGAAATCAAACAAAGGTTATTAAAATTTTCATAGCGCTTTGAATATATATAAATTGTTCTGCGACGCACGACTATCAAGTTTAGAACTCGTTCTACTTTTAAAAGAAAAAGTTGATTCTTAGCATCCAAAAAGTATCAATAGAAAAGCATTCATACTATTAAATACTATTTAAAAAAGGAACATCTCGATATTTTTTTTTTCGTTACTAAATTTTGATTTATATTTTAGCTTATCAATATTAATATATAATTATCTGTATTGATTCGTGTTTTAGTAAACCCTATTAGTCAGTTTTGGTTATTATATAATTAAGTGCGCATGACCAAAACACATAAGTCTCTTAAAAAGTTGAATTCAGTTTATTACGGTTCTGAGCCAGAAGAGTGGCGGATCCAGAGAGGGCGGAGATCTACCACGCTTTTAGAAGTCATCAGATCTAATTCTGGGATGTTATGCTGGTGTAAAAGTCTCGTTTACAATTGATTTTTTCTCATTAATTTCAAAATAATTTTTTGAGATTTTATTTGGTTATTTTAAATGATAATTGAGAATTCGCTTACTATTTCAAATGGAACATACCAACAATAAACAACATATATATATATATATATATATATATATATATATATATATATATATATATATATATATATATATATATATATATATATTATATATATATATACCATAGAAAAAAATGCCGATATTATCGAACGGAAGTATGCGGATATCAATGAATACTATCGAAAAATACCGAAAGAAAGTATCTATATTTCATACTTTGTTTAATCGATGTTGAATAATTTCCATTTTTTATAAGCATTTTTAAGATTTTTGTTTGAAAGACAACTAATCTATGTAATCTTTCAGTAATTTCGTAATTTCTTCCATAATTATTGAACTTTTTAATTTTTTTTTCCCTTGTATCATTTAATTGTTTTGTATGGTCTTAAACTTTATTTATTGTATTGTTTTAGTATCTATTATTAAAAGAATGTTAATGTTTCAGATACGGCTTGCTTGGTCCGAGTGGTTGCGGCAAAACTACACTGTTGAAATGTATCATAGGCCGGCACAATCCAAAAAGTGGGACCATTCGGATCTATGGGAAAATGCCAGGTTTAAAAGGATTCACAATCCCTGGTCCTGGACTTGGGTTCATGCCTCAAGTAAGCTAACACTAATCAATATATAATATTTTAAATCATTCTTGAAAATTTTCCCGTACATGTAAGTTCATTTGAATTCGCTACTCGCTTTATAGATTTCATTTTGTGATTTGTTCTGCTTTTTCTTAACATTTTATTATCTGTTTTTTACGTGATATTTATTACTTAATGTGTTCTATTTTATTAAATTTTTTTTTTGAAGACTCACGACGCAATTGTATTTGTATATTTTGTTTTTGCTATATTGATGCAATATTAGAAAGCACTCAATTTTGCGGATATAATCGTGTGAGCTGATGAAGAAATTATATATTTTTCCCTCGGATTTTTAATATAAAAAAATTATTAATAAATTTATTTTTTATTTTATTTTCTTATTGTGTTATTTCATTTAATTTTAATAATTTTCTTCTTCTCTTTTCAATATTCAGTAATTTTTCCATGTTTTCTCTATATTTTAAAAACTTTTTAAAGCATTTTTTTTTTTTTTTTTTGTTTCTTTAAATTTTCTTGCCTAGAAGACTCGATCAAAGATGCAAAAATTATTGTCCCAAAAATTTTGTATCTAATTATAATAAGTTATGAAACTTTGATTTCAGTATAAAATCTCGTATAAATAACGTAAAAAAATACAAATAAGGTCAGATAAAAAGTTCATGTGTTAAAATTCAAAATTCTTGGAAAATCATGAATAATTCATAAATTGATTCATATTTTCTTTTCAAAGGAGATTAAAAAGAAAAAAATCTTTGCTTTTTTGCCCCCAATGCATGATCCAATCTTTTCGACATTTTCTTTATTGAGGGTCAGGAATCCCAACATGTAAAGAAAAATATATGTTTATTCATAGAAAGTACGTTTTTTTTTCTGCTTTCGTAACTTAATAAATAGTTAGCGCTAATTAATTAGCATAATTGAAGTCATCCCCAGGAACCATTAAGATTGACACTTAGTACGTAAAAATCCGATCATTAGGACAAAAGTTATTCAGGGTGATATATTTTTTATTTTACGCACTGTACTACCACTTCTTTCGTGTAAGTGTTTTCACATTTTGTGATTGGGCATTAAGGGGTCTAAGTTCTGAGGTGAAAATTTAAAAATGTAAAAAGGGTAAAAAAGTTTAATCCTTATTTACCTTTATACAGCGGAATCAGTATTTAGAAAACTGAAATAAACAAGGGGGCTTTTTCCCAATTTATATTCGCAATTATAATCGCAATAAAACCTAATGTATGAATGATATAAATAATTTCTACAGCTAACTGAGATTTTACTAGCAACAAAAGCTTTTGTTATGGTTTCTTTTTTCAATTATACATTTCGCACGCTATTCCCGTATAAACATTTTATTTTATTACCGTCATTGAAGAACCGTTTTACCAACAACTTTAATTTTAAAAATTCGTGCCTGCTGAATGGAAAACTTAAATTATGTACTTTTCTTTATTATCTGCACCATGTCTTCTCGTGGTAGGCATGATACAAATTATGCTTAAAAGTCTATAGTTCGTCGAAAAATGTTATTCGTAACTTAAGTTACAGGGTTAAGTTACAGTCAAAAATATGGAAACACTTTTATATTAACTCTAGCAAATAATCTTACTTATAGCAGCAAATGTTTTGGAAGATTTTACATGGCAAAACTGATGGCCCAATTTAAAAGACCATGATTGAAATTTTTAGAAATGGTGTCATTTTGAAGCAATGCAAAATTCGAATCAACCAAAACAGGGAGAAAAAGGTAATAATTTTTTTTTTAGCTTTGATGCCAACAATTTTGAAATCATTCTATAGGATTACGATATTTATTTAAGAATGCTTTTCAAATCTTAGTGATATTTAATAAAGGGATTTTGTATGCTTAAAAAAGACATCATTTCTGAAAGCTTCAATCACGATCTTTCGAATTGTGCCAACAGTTTTGTCCAAAACATTAGCTGTTAAAAGGAAAAATTGTTTACTTGGAGTTGGTATAGAAGTGTTTCCATATTTTTGTCCAACCCCTGTGGATATTGTATTGTAGAGTGTAATAACTTGAATGGAGATGGTATAAGAATTAAATACACTAAACACGAGAAGACTAGTTACATCTTTGGTATTATTATTTTATAAATAACGGTAAGTAATTCTTTTCAATAAAATTTATCAACTAGTCATCTAAAGGATATTTTTCCTTGTAGACACTTTATGGTTTTTTGTTCTGCGCCTTTGTCTGAATTCCCACGGGTTTTAATATTTTGTTTTTATAGAGTTAGTGAAATCACAATAAATAATGCTAAAAGGCATTGCTTCCTTATGATTCATCTGTAACATTAAGAGGTCTGTCAGGATGACTATGTATTTTTTGTGAAAAGTAAAATGAGGTCTTAATGGTTAAAAATGTATAAGTACTTACAAGATCCAATTTAGTAACTACTCTTTCAAATTTTTAAAGTCCGTGGGAACCTTACTTTGACTAACTTCACGTACACACCAACATCACTCGTCATTACAAAAAAAAAAAAAAAAAATTCGTTGAATATTTTAAGTAGCAGGACACACCACTACCCCGGAAAAGAGAATAAGCTGGTAGTAGAACCATTTCATATCTATATTTGTTTTTGGAAAAATTAATATTCCAGGAGTTACCTACACTTATTAAAAGTAATAACACCTTTATACATACATACATACATATATATATATATATATATATATATATATATATATATATATATATATATATATATATATATATATATATATATATATATATATATATATATATATATATATATATACTTTTTCAAATTTTTTTTTTGTTTCTTTAAATTTTCTTGTCTAGAAGACTCAATCAAAGCTGTAAAAATGATTGCCCCAAAAAATTTTTATCTAATTATAATAAGTTATGTAACTTTGAGTTTAATATTAAATCCTCGGATAAATAAGGTAAAAAAAAATACAAATAAGGTCAAATGTTCATGTGTTAGAATTCAAAATTCTTGGAACTCTTTAGCTGGAGAAAATTAAAAAAAAAAACTAATTTGTTCAACAAACGACAACGCCGAGTGTTAACATATTTCAATAGTAGCGTTCTCATAGCTTCCAACTGAACATATGATTTGGGGGAAAATGTTTTTCCAAAAGTTTATGTTTTAATATTTTATACTTTATTTTATAAAGTTAATTTAACCTTCATTTTAATAAAAAATGTACAGTTTATTAGGTTTGACATTTTCCAGAGGAATTTCTTTTTTTTATACAAGGTTAAAAACTATTTACTACATTTTGTCAATATCTTGCTAACTCTTATTTTAGTTATTTATTTATTGCGGCTCACCATTGCCTTATAATATTCCATTACTTCCAATTGAAGGCTATACCTAGACAGTAATAAACCACCACCTCCCAAAAAAGCAACAAAAAAAAGGAAAAATACTGAAGTTAAGCACATTATTGATTAAACGTAGAAGATAAATATTTTCCAACTTTGCCTTTCACCAAAAAAATAAATAAATAAATAAATAAATAAAAATAATAATAATAATGATAATAAAAAAAATATTTTAAAAATTAAGTATTAAATACTTTAAAATGCAATATCAGAAGAATATCAAATATAAACTACGAATATTTTTTTAATACAAATATTTCCAACGCATGCTTCGTTTGAAATTGATTAAAAAGTACAAAATAAGTTTTTTTAGTGTTAATATTTTTGATAGATATTTTGTCAGAAACTGATTTTTTACAAAATGTGTAAAATTTGGCCTTTTTTTCTACCATGTTGAAAAATATTAGAATTTTTACATTTATAAAGCTTTCAATTATAAAGCTTATATATATTATGCTTATTATAAAGCTGTTTATAAAGCTTTCAATTTACTACAATTGTAATTTATTTACTTCTTAATAAAATCTTCGGTCAAAGGTTGGTAAAACACAAGAAGTTCGGCAAAAGTTGGCATGGATGATTTTTTTTTTTCATTCATTTTCTTAAAATTTTGTCATAACTTATTCATTCACGTAGGATTCATTGTTGGAAAATTTTATAAGAACTCGTTCATTCTCTCAAAATTCTTTATCGTAAGATTTATTCTTTAAAAAAATTTCAGGAACTCGGTCTTTATCCAGAAATCTCAGCTGAAGAAACTTTAACTTATTTTGGAAGACTCTATCAAATGGATCATTCCTTAATCAAAGAAAGAATCTCATTTCTGACCACATTCTTGGACATTCCAGACAAAAAGAAACAAATAAAAAACTTGAGGTATGTAAAAGAAGGAAATGGTGATTTCTTTTTGTTTTCTTACTAAAGAGTTAACAGAAAATTCTCACGCTTAGTTTATGTACGCGCATCTACAAAAAGAATATATATAAACTTCAAGAAATGAATCTATCTCAACAAGTGAATTTTGTAAAAACTAAAAAGGAATTTTTTTAAATTTTCTGAAGTTATATAAAGAAGTTCGTTGTTTTAGTTAGTTGTTTGTTTAAGTTATGATTGCTTTAGTTTGCTATTAATAATTTTCCCATGTTTTAAAAAAAATTATAATTTTTTTCACGTTTTATAAAATCAATCCTTCAAAATTGTCATTGATACTCTGTAAAAGTACTTTTATAAAAGAAAATTGAGTCATTTCTTTTCCAAAAATGTTAAAAAAATGTTCAATGTTTAGATGGTTTTTTTAGAATTTACTTTTTAATATGTGCTATTTTTCTTAGATTTCTTCACACCGTTGTTTTCTTCTATGTAATTTAAAAGTCCTTATTAAAAAAAACTCCATTAAGTATGCACATTAGAGGGTGCAAATTAATGGCTAAGCGTAAAAAAAACAAAAACGTTATCGAAATCGATCAATCGCTAAAGGAAGGCGGCATTAAAAACATCAAAACCAGCTTCAATACCCAACAAAATTTGACAGTGTTTCTAATAATCAAATTCCAATATTGTTTATTGCTGAAGTCTATTTACCTCCTTTTAATTTTCTCAAGAAATCAAGCTTGTTTTAATATATTTAAACCTTCTTTCCTCAAATAATATATGCGAGATTAATTCAAGTTGGACGAATACTCTACAAATATATTTCAAGGGTAAAGCGGATCATCCTGTATTAAGAGCAACGCGTAGTTAGTCCACGTATGTAAATAATGTTTTAAAAAAATCACATTATTCAAAGTTTATTTACACATTGTTCTATGACACATTGGTAGCAGCCACAACATATTTAAAATATAAATACGTTAATACTATCTCTTTAATTAATTAAACTGGAACTGAAATTTCTAAACCACTTTATTTTCTTGATTATAACGTATATGCTTATTTATGTTATTTTTTTACAAGAAATTCTGCACTGTATTTGTTAATAACTGTATTTGCACAGCATTTGTGGCAGTAATCACGGTTACTTTATCTCTTCTGAATAAAAAAATAAATAAAACGTTTTTACTCTGAGTTTCTTATAAATTCCGCGTAAATGGCAGATCTATCGTACATGAACGATTTAGTCACTGCACGTTTAATTGATTTAAAGAAACAAACACTGTTCCCGTTTATCCCGGCAGCTACGATCTCGTCATTTAATATGCTTGCATATTGTGTGAATCAATCATGGTGTCAACTTGGAAGGTCATTGAAAAAATTGTTTTCTTATGGGTAGCAACAGTTATGTTTTAATGTATAAATCTTAATTTTATTAAATTATTTTTAAAAGTTTTAATTATGTATTAAAAAATTAAATTGCTTTACCTACCATGACAAATCAATAATTCAAGCATTTATAAATAAGATATATCAGTTACAGGGTATCTGCGCACCTGGAAAATCATGAATTTCGGTATTGAACAAAATTTGTCATGAAATGTCATGATTTTAACTATTTTTTTAAAAAAATCATGAAAAGTCATGGATTTAGGTCACCGAAAAATCTAATTTTTAAAATGGAATTTACCCTCCCACCCACCTCCCAATTTCATGGTGTTCCAAATATCTGAATTTGTAACAAAATCCCCACTCACAGTTATATTTTATTAAAATATAAAATGTTTTTATCATGTTCTTTAAAAAATGGAAGAAAAAACATAATTTCTAGAAAGATAATTTTTGTTATTTTTATTTTATAAATTTAAAATTCTAGCTGAAGCAAGCCAGTCGAATTGTTTTTTTATTTCGAAATGAGAACAGAAAAATCAGGAGTATTTCTTTCCTTTCTGATAAACAAGAAAAGGATCTTTAGAATATAATTCTGCAGAAAAAAAAATATTTGCTTTTGAATTTTTTCAGCTATTTTATTGCTTCAATTCTTTCTTTACCTTGTTATTAAAATTTAAAATCTACAAATATGAAGATGCAGAGTATAACAGTTTTGGCTAGACCTATCATTTCAATTAATGTCATTATAATGCTTTTTTAAATTTATAGTTGTGTTTTTGTTGGAGAAAAGAGTAACTTCGTTAAGTCATAAAAAATTCTTAGAATTAGTCATGGAAAGTCATAAATTTGAAAATCTAAAATGTAGCAGATACCCTGTAGTTAGACAAGTATGCTAAAAGAAACAGCAGCAGTCTTGGTGTTTCCTCATGCTGATACCCAAGGCCGGATTAACCATTAAGCAAACTAAGCACGTGCGTAGGGCACCAGAGGATAGGGGGTCACCACAAAGCCTAACTAAATGTTCGCAATACATAATTTTTTTCTCGAAACATTGCTTACAAATTTATTATTTTGAGCTTCCATTTTAAGAGTAGGGTTTCAATCATTTTTCTAGTTAACAAGCATTTCTAAGTTCGAATTTTTTCATAACAAAAGAAGAAGAAAAAAAACGAAAAATGTTATGTATAAAAAATTATTGTTCTTATAATGAAATTAGGTAGTGAATTTCTATGCGATAAAATATCTACTTATCTACTGCAATGATTTTATAACATACTGCTAGGATTTATGTTTACAGAATATTTTCCGCAGTTGTAGCAAAGTCAATGCTTCAGCAATTTGATTTTTTTATGGAAAAAAATGTGATTTAAAAAAAAAAAAAATTTTTTTTAATTTCGATGTAATGATTTGATGAAGTGATTTTTGATGTAAAAAATAAAAAAAAAAACTGTGTGTACATGTTTGCAGTCTTTGTATATGTTTTTGTTTTTATGTGCTGCACATTTTTATAAAAAATATTTGCTTTTATTATATTTTCAATTAATATTCTCATTGCAACTGGAAAAAGTAATCGGTAAATTACGTAAAAGTTGTGTTGGCACCTATTGCTTTCAAAATTTGGCGTTGAATAATTCTTTTTGTTCACTAAAGGAAGAAAAAGAAGCTGTGTTTAAGAATCATTTTCGAAATTCTTTTAGGAAGTAAAATTTGCACTAAAAATTTCTCCAAGTAGTAGCTAAATTTATATTACGATTCTTTATTTTGAAAATTTGATCTGAAGTTATTTTCAACACCACTATATATATAAAAATATTGTTCTAGCTCTCTCCTAAAATGTTTGCGAAATTATCAAAAATTCTGAAAGCTTTTGATTTTAATTGTCAATCACTCTATAAAATATTTTGAAAAAAGCGTAGTGGTTGGAAACTAACATGAAACTTTAGTGCTGTTTCTTTTTATTATTTAGTGGCGGTCAACAAAGACGAGTATCATTTGCTGTTGCACTAATTCACAAGCCACCACTTATCATTTTAGATGAACCAACAGTAGGAGTAGATCCTCTTCTCAGGAAAAGGTAACTTTTTCATATATTTTTAGCATAACTTGATTCATGATTCAAATCGAAAATTTCTAAAAAAAAAAAACCTTTTTATATTACGACTTGTTAAAACTTTCACCATTTTTTTTTTAGCTAGAAAGTTTTCCGAATTTTATCGATTTCGAAATCGAAAACTTTTTATTAGGTGAATAATATGATAGACAGCCAAATTATGCAAAATAAGAATAATAATAATAGCAAAAAATAAGGTTTTTTTTTGTTGTTGTTGCATGCTCAGTAAAACTATTTCATATTATATTTCCTCGACTCTTAAATTTAAACATTTTTTTATCAAAAAAAAAAAAAAAAAAAAAAAAAATAAGACAAAAAATTAATTGGAAAAAAAAGTCTCTATAATCTGTTTCGCTAGTTTTAAGAAATCAAATGCATATTTTTCCTATAACAAACAGTGATTTCCGGCAATGTATGAAAAATTTAAATGTTGTAGCTAATAAATGTCTACAAATAATTTTATCTTTCGCGTTGTTTTTGAAATCAGCATAAATGTCAATTTTTAGAACTAAATATGATCACTTACATTATTAACATATCTTGGTAATCAAATTATTTTTTTTTTTTTTTTTGGTAAGACGGTGATAAATACCAAAAAAAAAAAAAAAAGAAGGGATTTTTATTTTATTTCCAATTCAATTTTAAAAATCAGAACCGGAAAAAAATCTAACTAAAATGGAATTTTTTTTTTTTTTTTTTTTTTTTTAATTGTAAATATTTTGCATCGCCATTTTACATAAAACATATTCAAAATGAGGATGTTTTACGTTCACTTTCTAGTTGGTTTAAGGAACATAAAAACATCATTCTTCTAAAAATTAACCTTTCAATTTTAGGTTTAATATTTTTATTCACGTTTCCTGGAATAAATAAGAGCATTCTATCTATTAAGAGCAAATAATTAAATACAATAAATTAAGTGAAAAATTAAATAAAAATCCTAGGTATTTAAAGGTTTTAAAGAAAATTGTGTCTTTTTCTTCTAATAGCATATGGAATCATCTTCAAAACCTCGCAGCCAGAGACTTAATTACAATTGTCATCACAACTCATTATGTTGAAGAAGCACGTCAAGCACAAGTAGTAAGTTGATTTCAAATTGTTGATTAGTCACTATAAAATGGGAGAAGATATTTCTTTTAATTGTATACTTTATACAGGATGTTCCGTAACCACACTACCCACAGTATATCTTTTCTTAGAATTCAAGACATAAAAATAAAGTGAAAACATTAAGATTTCAATGAGAATATTGAAGCAAGGAAAAAATGTCATTGAAATCCAATGAATCACTGTAAAGAAAAGCAGCAAGAAAACTTAACCAATCTTATTGCCTTATAAAACTAAAAGGTATTTTTAACTATCGCCTTTCAAGCTCTTTCTGTCCCCAAGCAATCAAACAGGCCTTTTTGTTTTTAGTCCTGCCTTCTAGAGTAGTGATTCGTAAGATTTCGTTAGTCATTTTTCCTCATTTAAGAATTAATTTAAGACTCAATAAATATACTTTTTTACTTCAATTGTGATACGAGAAATCGAGTCTTAACTTTAAAAAAAAAAAAAATTTTAATTTAGAATATTTTAATGAAATTTAGGAAAATATAAAGATATTGCGAATTTTTAGCAGAATTAAATTGTTTGTAAATGTGTTAGCAGCTCTAAAATTTATTTTTAGAATTTAATTTTTGAACATCTGCATGTATGTAGGAAAAGAAGTTTAATGGTTTATTTTTATTTAAAGGAAGCTTATAAAATGTAAGCTTTAAAGGATCAAATATTAATTTAAGAATTAAATGGTATTAGACTGTGACACGTGACTTAAGTGTGATATGTTAAAGCAGCAGTATACAAGCTTTTGATCTCAACCGACCACCAAGCAGAAAACATTCAATCTCGCTAAACAACACCACTTTTTTTGGAGAAGCGGGTAAGTTCTCCAAATAAGAATGTCGGATTTCTAAATGTCTCCCTTCAAAACAAAATCGAAGTATTTCAGCGATTTTTAAAAATTGTGCAAATTAAAAGTTATTCATGTTAGCCAGTTTTCATATGAATACACTGTTTATTTTCAATTAAATTTTTTAACATGACGATCAAGCCGCGGTGGCTCAGGGGATAGAGCGTTCGCCTTCAAATGAGGTGAAACGGGTTCGAATCCAGCGATGGCTGGTCGATACGATTCCGCATCCGGCTTGCACCGACCACAGTGCTTACGTGAAATATACTCAGTGGTAGACGGATCATGGGTTAGAGTCCCTTCGCAGTGAGGCTAACCGTGGGAGGTTCTCGTGGTCTTCCTCTCCATGTAACGCAAATGCGGGTTAGTTCCATCAAAAAAGTCCTCCACGAAGGCAAATCTCTCTCAATACTTGGTCCAGGAGTTCCCTTGTCTTCTAGATTGGGTTCAAAATTGCAAGGCTACGGAGTTGAACATTAGTTGTCGTAAACCCAAAAATTGGGTCGGCTGTTCAACGACGGTTATAAAATAAAATAAAAAACATGACGGTCAATGAAATGATGAGAAAGAAAAGTCAAATGATGATGATAATAATTAATTAAAGTTTACTTAATAATTACAATAAGTAATAATATTTAATCAGTGTGACTTTACAATTACAATAAGTAATAATATTTAATCAGTGTGACTTTACATTAGTAGCAAGGTTGGATAATTTTGACTGATGCTACCAAAACAACTAACCTCGTTCGTTTATAATTCTTTCGCGGACCACCAATATGGTCCGCTGACCATCATTTAGCGTCCTCTTTAGAGTATCATCTGTTAGAGCATCGTTCATGTTTTGAAAGAGCATTCTCATTTATTTCAGGTTGGCTTCATGAGAGATGGTCATTTATTGGCCGAATCAAATCCAGAAACTTTGATCACGCAATTCAATGCTCTTACCTTGGAAGATGTATTTTTAAAGTTGTGCCTCAAAGAGAGTGAATCTCTTGAAATCGTTGTCAACGGAAGCAAAGAACAACTCGAAATGCAAGATGTTTGGATTCCCAGAAAAGTAAGTTTCCCAGAAAAAAGGAAAGAAAAAAGAAAAACCACAATTAAAACGATCTTAGAACCCTTACTTGTTAAACTCACTTTATACCTTTTTTTTTTATAATTTATCCCTTTGACGCAAAAAGTTTTTACTAACCATATTTTTCATAATTTTTTTCATTTTTTTTTTTTTTATTAATTTAAATTAAAATAAGTGAAAAATATTATATTCAGCATTTTAAATAACTATGGTTATGAAATACAGTGGTGTCTTTTTCTGCGCTAAATGTAAAATCTTCCGAACATGGCTCTCTTCCAAAAAAAAAATTTTTTTTTTTTTAATTTACACTTATTTAAATCTAAGAGAAATAGTTATTCATCATTGAAATTTTTTTTCATTTAAAAAATAAATTATTGATAGAATTTTGAATATGACAGGAAAAAAAATCAAACTTCTTTTGAATTTTATATTTTAGTACAAATATTTAATTCCGATAGTCTAACAGATTTTTTTTAGTAACTATTAGACTGTTTTTTTATAATTAAAAAACACAGAAATATTTTTTTGCATGTAATTAGAGCATCAGAAAAAAAAATTTGTAAAAGGGATACTGGTGTCTCATCAGCATCAAAGGGTTAAAGTATCAGGGATGAAATTTAAAAATATTAAGTTACAGCACTTAATTAGTTTCCGCATATTGGACGTTTCAGCAAGAGACAAATATAAAACATGTTTTTTTTTTTTTTTTTTTTTTTTTTTAATAGAGTTGCTATCAAAGGTAAGAAAAAAATTTATCACAGTTCGAATTTTTCGTTCAAAATAAAATAAAGCTGTGTGGAATTATTATTTTTATTGCTATTCTTATTAAAATTAAAAATAGTATTTCATCATCTTAAAAGATAAAACAATCGATTTCAGATAAAATTAACTAGTTGTAGCTTTGACTTATCGGTTTTGACATGCTTTATCTCCCAATACCCCAAACAGTCTGAATTAACTCAGATAATCAAAATTTATTTACATGTATTAGTATTTATTAATGTTATTTTTTAATAGATCTTTTGCTAACAAAATACATGTTTAGTTATTTCTACTATTATTTACTAGTTATTTTCTAGTAGTAGTCTCTATTAATAGAAACTAAATTTTCTGCTAAAATATCCCAGACTGCAAGTGTTATAAAAATAAATGAGCTATGATAGCCGCCTTGCCAGACGCCACGGTGTTAAGGACCTTACGCTGTCATTGTGAAGGGTAATGATTTAACCTCGGTGGCGGAGGCTCTCTAAAATTCGAGGAGGCTCATGGGATAGAGTATTCGCCTCCCAATGAGGTGTTTCAGGTTCGAATCCTAGCGGTGGCTTGTTGATCATAATTCTGGTGCCTGCTTGCACTAATCATAGTGCTGACCACAGTGGTTGACAGATCATAGGTTAAAACCTCCTTTACGTCGAGCTAAGCTTTTGAGGTTTTCGTGGTTTTCATCTCCATTTAACGCGAATGCGGATTAAATGCATCAAAAAGTTCTCTATGAAAGCTAGTTTCTCCCAATGCTTGATTAAGAAGTTCCCTTGTCTTCTGGTTTGGGTTCAAAATTGCAAGGCCACAGAGTTAGACGATGATAGTCGTAAACTTAGAATTGAATCAGCAGTTCAACGTCGGTTATAATATAAAATATAAGTTCTCTAAGCTTCATATCTATAGAAAGGGAAAAGCAGCCGGTGCTGAACGTGAACTACTTTCACACTATCGTGCCATTGATCTCGAAATTGTGAGACCTAAATTTTTATGATTCCTGGGGCGGACAACTGGCTTTTGCTGCAGTGCTTTACTTTTCTAAGCATAAAATAAAGTTTAAGTGTCTGCAAATCTTTCCATATAAAAATGGATATCTGTCTGCGTGTAGGTGTCCTTTATAGACTCCTAAACGATCCAACCGAAATCAACGAAATTTGATATACAGATATTTTGAAGCACGAGGGAGGTCACTGTCAACATTAGAACATTCTGCGATGAACCGTTCGAGTATGATAGGCGAAAAACGAAATGGTATTTTCTGATTGATTAAGCATTACTCCACGTATTTTAAAGATAACATCAGTGATAATTGCTAGCTTATAGCTCTATTTGATCGAAAAATAGCTCATTGCACGTATTATATATAATTATTTTATAATCGCAATCAGATAAATTCAATGAACAGCATTACTCGGCAGCACGCGTGGTCTATACGTCACCAAATTTATACTTCTATTGTCTGATACTACGCGCTTTTTTTTCAATAATGATATTAATTCTTTTAAAACGAAAAAAAAAATAATTATTATTATTTAAAATCAGCAGTAATTGGATAGAAAAAAATATTTATGTATTTATATAAAGGCAAAAATAATGGGAATATGTTACTAATTCGTTTAGGAGAAGAAACACAAAAATCGCCATATTATTATTGACGCCAATGATGCTTAATCAATTTAGGCAATATATACATATTGAAATAAAAGAAATACGCTATGCACTAGAAACCAACAGTGATGGAGTAAAGGTACTCTAGAAGAACCGTAAGAAATCGCTATACTATCATTGACGATACTAATGCTTAATTAATTTTGGTAATATGTTAATTGAAATAAAATAAAACTGATGTGATAAAAAGCAAATATAATGGAGAAAAAAATGCTTGTTCGTTTTGGGAAGCCGTGAAAAATCGCCAGATTATTATTGACACCAATACTTAATTAATATTGATAATATGTATTAACTGAAATTAAATAAAATAAATAGCATCATGCCAAGAATACATTTAATCTTTATTCTGTTGGGATAAATTGCATAGGAAAAAAAACGAGTTTTGCTTACTTCAATAACATAAAGCTACCACAAAAAAGGAAAATTTATTATTATATTAATTAAAAAAACTTTGTGGGTAAGAACCTGGTCAAGTAAAAAAAAAAAAAACAACAAATTAGAACCAGGTAAGTGACATTTTCAGAACGAAAAAAAAGTTGCTTCCGAATTATTTTGTTACCAATTTATTGGAAGTCTGGACTAATAATTCTTTATTTTATTTTATTTTATTTACCACTGCCTAATTTGGAATAAAAATCATGCAAGCATACTAAACACTTATGTTGATTAGTTATGTTAAGATTAAAGTGACGGCAAAAACAGTTCTATTACATTAAATATACTCATATTGATGCAACCACTTTCTGTTATTTTCTCTGATTCAATAATTTTCCTAAAAATGTCACTTGCCTGGCTCTTCCATCAAGCTCTTTAATTGGGTCGATATATGTTTCTCAGTATTGATTTATTGATACTTTACATTTTTTATTTACCCCGTGCGAAGAACGGGGTAAATAAATTCATATATAATTAATATAATATTCAGCTAGTAATTTCATAAATAATTGTTTTTTTTTTTTTTTTCATTTTTTAAGCAGTTTTTCATTTGCATACCTCTTGATATTTGTTGAATTTTAAGGAAACATGTGACATATTTTACTATCTTTTAAAAAGTTATTTATCAAAGTTATTTATAAAAAGTTTTTTTATAAAAGTTATTTATAAAAGTTCTTTTTTAAAAGTTATTTAAAGTATACTAATAAAACAATTAATTCAGTTATATTTAAGTCATTTCCATGTATAATTATTATCAAGCTGGTGTCTTCTTTTAGTATCATAATTCCTTTTATACAGGAAAAACTTCTCTTTTTTTAATAGCAGTATTTTTTTATAACCGTCGTTGAACAGCTGATCCAATTTTTAGGTTTACCATAACTAATGTTCAACTCCGTAGCCTTGTAATTTTGAACCCAATCCAGAAGACCAGGGAACTCTTGGATCAAGTATTAGGAGAAAATTGCATTCGTTGAGGGCTTTTTGATGAAACTAACCCGCATTTGCGTAAATGGTGAGGGAAATCACGAGAACCTCCTATGGTTAGCCTGACGGCAAGGGGACTCTAACCCATGTTGCATCTACCACTGAGGATATTTTACGTCAGCACTGTGGTTGGTGTGAGCCGGATGCCGAATTCATATCGACCAGCCATCCCTGGGATTCGAACCCGGTTCACCTCATTGGAAGGCGAATGCCCCTGAGTCACCACGTCTCTAACAGCAATATTAACCACTAAATAAATAATACTTTTTATCTCATAATCCTATCTTTGTTAAATTTGTTAGAAATTGGGAAGCCAATGAGAATCGCTGCATTTACGAAGCAATTAATCTATTACAATTAAAGCTTCTATTTATAAAATGATATGTTTG
Source organism: Parasteatoda lunata (assembly GCA_949128135.1). Lineage (NCBI taxonomy): Eukaryota > Metazoa > Arthropoda > Arachnida > Araneae > Theridiidae > Parasteatoda > Parasteatoda lunata. The sequence goes on along the minus strand of OX421973.1, from coordinate 54,321,312 downwards.
CATTTTAAAATTATTGGATATTTTCTCCTTTTAAAATATCACTCTTTATTTTTTTAAGAAAAGAAATCTGCATAATTCGTGTTTACCTATATTTTTAATTTATTAATTATTTCAGGATTTTGTATTTCATAAATGTGTACAAAAAAATTTTTAAGGAACTCCTGATAAATGTTTATACTTAAATCATGTTGTATTCCATAAATATGTACTCAAAAAATTTTAAGGAACTGCTGATAAATGTTTATACACCACGTTTTTTTATATTTTTTTTTTATTTTTTTAAATAATCATGCATTTTTAGTTCAGACCAAGATCGAAAATTGCGCATAGTAATTCTTTTTATGTATATTTCTTTCCGTATATTCAAATTCCTCTTTGTGTAACTCATTTTGTTTTAAATTTGAACAAAAATTAGTACTCAATCAAATTCTTTCATCAAATATTGGAACAATTTTATTCAAGAAGGACCTCCGATGAACATTTTCAGTTTAAGATGAATTTTTGCAAATGTTTCGTTTAATGGTTATAGTAAAAACTAGCAAACATTAGTAATTTAGTAAAAAAAAAAACAAAAAAAAACTTACCGTATATTCCGGCGTATAACGCGCACTTTTAATACAAAAAATAATATTGGAATTTACGGGTGCGCGGTATACACCGAATATAAAAAATTATTGATTAAAAAAAATTTAATATAGAAAAAAACTTTATTTTAAAGAAATAACATACCTTTACCTATATACTTTATTCATTTTCGTTATTACATAAATAGTTCATTATATTCGTCTTCCGTTATTTCTTCAGGCACGTCATCACAATCTGTTTCGTCTTCATCATCTGTGTTACCCTCATCCATAAATAAACAGTCATCTTCTGATCCGTCCAGATTATTTGAAATGCTGCATTTTTTGAATGATTTTCTAACAATCTCAGGCTTAATTTCATCCCATGCTTTTAATATCCATTCGCACACTGTTTCCAAACTTGCATGACGCATATGTCCTCCTTTCGTAAAGGTTTTCTCGCCCTCCAACATCCAAGTGTTCCACTGTTTTTTTAAATTGGCTTTAAATGGTTTGTTTAAGCAGACGTCTAATGGCTGAACTAATGGTGTCAATCCACCCGGAATAACTGCCATATCGGTGTTACATTCTTTCAACAATTTTTTTGTATTATCTGTAAGGTGGGACCTAAACATGTCCCACACTCCAAAAGGCTTTCTGGTTTTCTTACGCAACCAGGACGGATTTGCCAGACATTTTTTACCCACAATTTAACACCATTTTCGTCCATCCAGCCTTTTTCGTGGACATGAACAAAAATACCGTTTGGAAAATTACATTTGGGAAAAGTTTTTCTCTTAAAAATAACCATTGGTTTTAGTTTCGTTCCATCCGCTAAGCAAGAAAGGGCTACGGTGAAATGAGATTTCTCATGTCCCGTTGTTGTTACGTTGACAGATTTTACTCCCTTTAAATCAATTGTTTTATTACCGATCATGTCAAACATGACTGGGGTCTCATCCATATTTCCTATTTACGAAAATAAATATTCCTTTTTTTTTCGCAGTTCTATAATATATTTTTGAAAACTTAACAATTTACTATCCAAGTCTTTTGGTAGTTTTTGTGATACTTTGGTTTTTTCACGTAGAACTAAATTTTTTCGAGCCATAAATCGGCTACACCAACTCACAGTAGCCTTGAAATTTTAACTCTCGTGTGGATTAATCTTTGCCCATTTTAGAGCAAACAAGCGAACACAGTTTCTTGTTACAATCAAGCCATTTTGCCGATTTTCCAAAATCCAGTTTTCTACATTTTCCTCTAACACCGGCCATTTTGCTAGTCCTGTACGCAATGCACACTTATCCTTAGGCATATCCATTATTTTTTGTTCATTTTTCTTCCATTCACGCACCGAGCTTTCCCCAATACCAAAATGTCTCGCCGCAGCCCGATTTCCACTTTCTTTCGCAAACTGAATTACTTTGCATTTAAATCCAGCGCTGTGTTTGCTTCGTTTGATAGGAGCCATGTCTACTACTAAAAACTACGCTGAATTCTTGAAGTTTACAATGTTTACTTTTCAAAGGCAGGACATCAAATGGTGCGATTGGCCGAAGAGGAATTACGTTTTGTCTCCTGATTCGTGGTATGCTTTCGAGACATACACAATAGACAGCATTCCAGATAACCCTCCCCCCCTTACTTCTAGAATGTGGGGAACAACATTCTTCCACACACCTGCACTGCTGAATACGACTACATCTCTTTTCTCAGAATCCCATTATTACTCTTTCAACTCTACCCTCACATACATGTCAAATTTAGTTCTTTTATTTTTGCAAAAGATAGGGAAAAAAACTTTTTATTTACGATCTTGAAAGACGAAATATTGCACATGTACAATCCTAATTTTCGTGAGCGTTATACGAAGAGTATATCTTAAAATTTAAAAAAAGTATTAGAAATTACGGGTGCGCGTTATACGCCGGGGCGCGTTATGCGCCGGAATATACGGTAAGTATTTTTTGTTTTTTTTTAAATAAATTTTTTATTGCACTTGCGGAATAGTTTTAACTATGGAAGATACATTCTGTTTTGTGACAAAAAGAAGATTCTGTTGAAATCATGTGGGGGGAGGTGGTAGTAAGTGAAGCACGCAGACAAAAAAATAAATAAATAAGGTTCCATATGGTTATTTCCCTCAAGGAATTTATAATTTAAAATATTTGGTTTCAATGTAATCCAAGAATTACAAGTTTTCATTTCTGTCCATTAGGCAAAAACATTTAAAGCGAAATAAATCACGACTTAAGGTTTTTAAAAGTTTGAAAAATGACAACTATTTCATTAGAAAAAAAATTAAGGAAAAACCCGCAAAATTATATTTAAACTATTTCTATAAAAAAATTTAATATGATTGAAAAGTTATTGCGAGATAGGTGACAGGTTAGGGACTTACTTTCCTTTTTTATTTTATTTTTAAATTCATATTTGATGAAATAAAGCATTTATTGTGGTAAAACTTAAAAGTCAATTTTAGTACTTATTAAATGTAATATTTTAAAATTAAAATGAGAGCTAAAATGCGAAACCATCCACTTAAAAAGAAATTTTGCTACAACTTCTTTTTATGGCTAATCACAAATATTGGAATAGTCTTTCAAATATTCAGAATAGGCTTTCAACTGTTCTGAATTCTGCTGTGCAATTTAAAAAAACTACATAAGTGCTTCACGATTGATTCCAAAAAAGTGGCTTTACAACTATTTTCCATCCATTGCTATGAACGCTAAAATAGAATTTTAAAAAGCTGAATAAACGAAATTTATTTTTGAAAAACAATTGTTTTTTTTTTTTTTTTTTTTGTGATATGTAGCTTACTATACAAAATGCCAAATATGTAAAAAATCTCAATTTTGAATTTTCTATCGCTTATGTTAATTTTTCAATTGCATGTCAGAATAGTACTCATTCGATTTTTCAGATACAACGGACTAAATCAAAATCCCAGAACTCAAATAATACCTACACAGATCAGTGCAAAATAGGTCTTTTGAATAATGATTTTGACCCTGATGTCACTTTGATGAAGGATTCGTCTTGCGGAAGTATATTAAGAACAACAACTGACAGAATGGGTGCTCTCATCAGTAAAAGTTTTCTTCGCCTGAAGAGAAATATTCCGTAAGTAATCCAAATAAAATATATCATTTCATAATCCATAGTAAAAAGACAATTATCCCTAATTGTTAACCCAAAAACATTATCAAATTCTTTTCCCTATGAGGTATAAAAAAAAGTAATGTTGATCACAACAAGGGGATATTTTTAAAATAAGAATTAATTAAAAATTGATTTTTAAAAAAAATTAATTTACGGCCATCAACCAATATTTTAAGAGCAATTTTCGCTAACTTTTAATGACAGAAATCGTGCTGAAATGTTCGCATACACATTTCCTTTGCTAAAGTCAATGTTCGATAGATCATTAAGCTTGCTGGCTGCAATTTAGAGGAAATTAAAAGTTATCTTTCAGAAAAAAAGCTAAGTTCAAAAAGTTATCTACTATTTTTATTTTAACTTAGCTTTCTATTCCAAAAAAGAAATTAAAAAAAAAAATGCTATGATAGAGCAATGGCTTGTAACAATTTCAAAGAATATAGAGATTTAGTAAGGAACTTCTAAGACGAAACGCAAGGTTTCCTTTCCCTACGGTTTTTAATAAAAATTAAAGTCCCTGCAATTAGCCCAGGGATCCTAAAGCGGTATGATACTCTAGATCTTGGCGAACAAAGAGCACGGGGCGAGCTCATATGATCAGAAGGTCGGGTCCCCAATCGTGGTTGCCGGGAGAAAAGTGTTGAACCAAGCAGACTCCTCAATTCTGCTTTTAACATGTAAAGTCTATGGCGGGCTTGTCATACTTTGAATCCATTTTTCTTGTTTAAGAATCGGATTGATCAATTTAAAAAAAATACTAATAATTTTTTCAATCTTTCCTATCCACGAAAATGTAGGTCAATTTTTTTTATCTTTATTACTTTTTGTAATATTGCCTTTGAAACTCAAGTCACTTTCTACCTTTGAGTAAGGGAGAAAGGCAACTTCCACCCCCAAGTTCATTCTCCAAGAGACGATTGCGGTCTCATCTTCTCCGTAGGTGGTCTTGGTCTTGCTCCCTCCCTCCCAAATACTTTTACTCTGTTCAACTCTTTTTGAAAATCTTTTTCTCTCTCTGTCCTTTTGAAGAACTGATATGGGGAGCTTTTATAAGCTTGTAATTTATTATGGAAATTATATTCGCTGATAATTCGTTCATTCTACATACATTTTATTTATTTAGTAGTAATACTTTTTCTTGGTTTTATTAATTTTGAGAGTGGAATTTATTTTTTAAATACATTATTCCCCCTTTTTTTAAAACTTTTTTCCTTGTTTTTTAAAGATGTTTCAGAATTAAAAAATTTAGCTTCTGAATAAAGTGAGATTAATTAAAACCGCGACAATGACGTAAAGATATTCCAATATACTATAAAGCATCACAAAACTGCAGTTTTTCTTTTTAAAAAAAAATATATATATATATATCGTACACTCATTTGTAGGTTTAAAAAAACATTTACATTATAAAAATTTAAAAGGTTGCAATTTTTCCATTCCATAAATAGTTTTAATTACTCCAATAGCTGGGATAGTTTGTTTTTCCACGGTAAGGAAAAAAAAAAATAGCTAGTACACAAGAGCACACATCATCCAAACGTGAACAAGCACTTAGCCCTGTGTTTAGGGCTTTAATGTACATACACAAAAACACTAAGTATTATGAAAATTTTATTTAAATCAGTAAATGAAGAAAAATATGAAAATATACGCATGTATTGTAAAATTCTTAAAAAAAAGGAAGTAAAAGAACATTAGTGGACATAATTAATATTCACGAGAGAAAAATAAAAACGGTATCAAAATATAATGAACCGCTGCTTAGGAACGCAACACTGAAAATATTGAAACCAGTTTGATTGCCAGATGAAATAGAAAGAATGAGAAATGTGATTATTATAAACACCACGAAATATCATCACGATATATTAAAAAATAAAAATAAGTCATAATACTTAGAGTTAAGCTTCTCTTTGTTACTTCAGACAGTCAAACTGGTTTTGATGTTTTCAGACCTGATTTCTTAGTTGATTCACTAGATTTTGAAACTATTAGTCTTTTTTTATTGCTTTAACATTAATCTGTAATTCCTAATTAATACACTTTTTAAAACTTTTTTTAGCAATATTCTAAAAATATATATGAAAACTAGTAATTATGTATTTAATAACGAGAAATTTTTCGAATTCCTATTAAAAGTGTGTAATGTAATTTTTATTCACAATTTTTCGCTCTTTTATATTGATAGAACAAAGTATGTAATCAATATGTTATTTTAATTTCTCTTCCCTGACCCTCTTTTGCCATTCATGGAGAAGAGTTTTCTGAGTAGAAATTTCTGTACTGCAAACTTTAATTAGTGTAGTTATAGTTAATTAAAATCCGCATTAGCATTACATGGAGAGGAAAAACACTAAAACCTCCCAGGGTTAGTGATAAAATTTTGTAAAGTAAACTTGTCTCAATCAGTTGTTATGTTGTAACTTTTAATGAAAATCAATAAATGCCTTTTCTTTCAAAAATTTCGGTATCGTACTTTTTTATAAATTAATTTCGATTTTTTTGATAAATCTTTATATTAATTACAGTGAGCAGCATCACAAATCTATATATTAAAATGTAAAATAACATAGAATTGTTTTGTTTTAGTTTGTTGTTTTTAATGATCCATCGAAATGATCTATTAGAAAAATGGTACAATCTTTAAAAAATTGAAAAAAATTAATTAATTAAAAAAAAAAAAAGGTTGTGAAAAATATATGTATTTAAATTGTAATTGAAAGAAACAAATTAAAAAAGTAATAAAAAAATAAAATCTTGAACTCAAGGTTTTACTTTAACATAAAAAGTTTTACAAGTTAGCAAATCAATTTTTTAAAAAATTAACAAACTTTATTTGATTTATAGAGAAAATATAAATTTATTTTTAATGTAGTTACTTTATATGAATTACTTTCAAATGACTACATAGTAAAATTTTATAAATTTAAATACTCTGGTTATTATTAGTTCTCTAAATAATCAAATCAAAATAATAAATAATTCAAGATATAATTAGAAAAAGTGCATGTTAAATAAAATGATAAAACCATTTTGAAAATAAATACAGCCGTTTTAGAGTTTAAAAAAATTATTTTTTAAGCTTTTCTTAGAAGGAGAAAAAGCATAATGTAGAGTGAGTCTCTTCTGATATCTTTTGAAAGCTAGTTGACCCCCGCAGGTTGCAATTCCCCCTTTTCTGTGACAGTGGTTAGTCGATTAGTTTCGGATTACTTAACACCCCAGGAAGTACACGCACCCCCACCAAAAATGTAGGGGAGACAGTGGAACGGGTTTTGGAGGTGCTATATTTTTCGTCCCTATTCGGGACCAACTCTTACTGAAGGTTAGAAGGGAAATGAAAAGGCCTTCTCACAGTATCCTTTGGCCAAACTCTAGATACTCTAGACTCCATGAATTAGCCCTGCTGGTGATAACATTTAACAAGAGTACGCTTTAGGCGTTCTATTTCTGTGTACCTCAAAATATGCAGAACATACTGCTTTTGATATCCATGCTTTTGTCAATTGAATATGAATTGCTCTAAACTCACTTCATTTTGGTATTTATAAAAATTAAACACAATAAAATTTTAGCTGTAGGACTGAGCTTTTTAGTTTTGCTTCTTGATAAATTAGTTTTCAAATGCTTTCCAAATTCTTTTTTCCGATTTACTACTACTTCAACTTGTTTTTCACCGCTTCTTTTGTTTCGCGGAATTTTATTGCTTCAATATTTTTTTCAGATACGTTCTTCCTTTGATCCTTCCAGTGAATCAATTGAATTCTAAAACATGACATCTGCTTCTAAATCTGAAATTTTTCAATTTAAAATAACTCTGAAGGGGGCCCAAACTCTCATATGGCGACGTATTCAAATTTCTAAAAATGCGACTTTCGAAAAATTCCATTTCGCTGTAAATAAATCTATGGGGTGGAATGGATCGCATGTTCATGAATTCCGTTTAAAGACTGAGACTGATGTAATTGGCCCTATAGATAGAAGATTTTTTATTGATGCTATTTGTTGGGATAACGTACTAGCAAAACGAAATATCCTGGATGAATCTAAGATTAAGATATCTACTCATTTTAATAAGCCGAAGGACTCAATGGTGTACGTGTATGATTTGGGTGATAAATGGACTCATAGCATTGTTTTAGAAGAAATCTTGCCATCTGTTCCTAGGACAAAATATCCTGTTTGTCTGGATGGCAGAAGAGCTTGTCCTCCTGACGATTGCGGTGGAGAACCCGGTTTTAAAGATCTGCTTGAAATTTTGTCTAATCCTCGGCATCCAGAATTTAAAGAAAAACAAGAATGGCTATGTTATATTGGTAAGAGAAATTGGAAACCTGAAGTTTTTGATGTTAAGTCTGTCAAACTGTGAAGAGATGTGGATTGAGGTATCTTACTGATGTGATATAAGAGACTAATCATTTTAGCTCCAAATTAATAATTATTGCAACTTTAAACAAATTAGGAACATTTTGTTTCTTTAGTGAGAATATGTCTTTCTTTAAAATGTTATTTTTGTTTTATGTAATAAATAAATTTATTAATTGTGCATATATTATGTAAGTTTTTATTCTCTATATTTTTTTACTGTTGGCAGGAGTTTCAAACTACGATTTATAAAAAGAAATAAAATTTTCTGTTCATCATTATCAACAAATTATGATTTTTTATAGAAAATTGAGTTGAAGCTCTTTTATTACACATATTATCCAACAATCTAAAGAAATTTTAACTATAAACATTTTATAAAATTTAAAGCTACTACTAATTCTATTATTCCTCTTATACAATACTGTGTATTTCTGTTATTCAATTTTAAAATTGAAGCTCTAATTTGGTCAAACATTAATATTTTTTACAGGAAAGAGAGAAATCTCTCAGTGAAACTTTTGTGTTGATTAATTTGTATTTTACATAAGTTCTGTTGCTTTAATCTTAAAATTTTATTTAAGATTATTGTAGAATTTTTAAGATTACATTAAGTTAAAAACTCATCTAATTTACCTAGATATTATTTTACTAATATGGGTTAGTAGAAATAAGCAAAATTAATAGTTTCTGGTTTAACCTACTTTTTTAATCTTACACTGTATACTTTTCAAACTCACCTGAGGGGGGGGGGGAATGAACCTACAAGATAATGGCCTAATCAGGATTATTATTATTAAATTAAATAAGAGAGAGCTTGTAGGAAAAATTAATCTGATATGTTATTATATCTGCATGTGCTAAAATAGTGTAAAATGAAGAATGTGTATGACAGCTCAATAAAGGTTCAGATTTTGCGATTAGTTTTAAAGTTTAATTATGTTATTTAATTTAAAGTCCCAAACTAATAGCAAGTGTTATAAATATTATTACTATTAAATTTGATTTGCATTTTACTTTAAATTTAGGCCTTAGCACGATAGTGCATTACTGTGTATTCCATGTAAAATTATAATGCTTGAGTCGTGTAAAAATTCTCTGTATATGTTTGTTATCCATATATGCCTGGTTGGATTTATTATTTTATCTGAAATCTTACTTAAGCACTGCCCAAATGTTGACCAAAATATTGGATGATGCAGACAAACTAACTGTACAAAAAGGTGAGAAAAGAAAATTGATTATATTTAACAAGACCTCACTATTAGTGAATTTCTATAAATAAGAATTCATCAACCTAACTTTGCTTATTATTTTTTTAGTCTTGCCTATTTTCAGTTAAAAAAGTTAGCAGCAACTATTGTGTTTCTAGATAAAAAAATCAATAAAAATTGAAATTACAATGTAAAAGTTGAAATCATATATATATCTTTAAACATCTGTTTCAAATTTTTAATGGAATCTAATAATTAGTGCAAACCTATTCCTTGCTTTATGCTTTTTTGGTAGTAATGGTTAATACTTTTGATTTATTATACTTAAAACAAACTTCTGACAGATTAATAGTAGGCAAGGGTCTGTCTAGGTTTTTCTGAGAGGTACCTATTTTGTGAAAAATTATAATAAAAATCAACACAAAAATATAGATTTATCGTTTCTTAAGGGATACAAAAATAAAATTTTAAGAAAATGTATTTTGTGAAACTACCGTTTTCCCTATAGTTGAATTTGTGAAGGTACTTAATTTGCTGGATATTGATGACTTTTACGATTTGAGGTTCTTTAAAAATCTTGTGGAACTTTAAATTATTTCATCATGAACTGTTTACCTGGGACCCAATCAAAAATGTCTATTTCTATCCATGCAGGTCTAATATGTTTTTCTTTTTTAGATATATAGTATTAATTATTTTAATAATATTCATTTGGAATTTGTCAGAACTGATTGAAGAAATAAGCAACAACTTCTATCAAATTTGTGGTCTGATTTTAGTTAAAAAATTTAAAAGCAATTATTGTGAAAAAAGCATAAAAATAACCACTAAATTTTTAGGAAAAATTCCCGTTAACGAAGCTGGCTTGGAATTTTTAACAACAAATAATGAGAATATATTAAGATATTACAATTTCACAAAATATTAAAAAAAAATTTTTTTTTTAATAGTGATTGGCATCCCAGTGTTAACATGTTCTTCAATAATTATCTTTAACAGGTTAGTTTTTTTCCAAGTATTTGTTCCAGTTTTTCAAGTCATAGTTTTCTGCTTATGTGTTGGTGGTGAACCTTTTGACATACCAATTGCTGTAGTGAATCTTGAAGAAGATCCTTTTGGAGAATCCTCAAAATTTCTTGAAACAATAGACTCTCATGTTATAACTCAGGTAAATTTTTGAAATGTTATTCTCAAAATTTTTCTTTTTAACATAAGTTTTTTTTTTTTATTATTGTTGCGACAAATTTACTCATCTTTCAAATTACTAAAGTTCTGCTTTTATTATAATTTTAGAGAAATTATTATGATTTGAATGAAGCATATGAGTCAGTGAAAAGAGGGGAAAATTGGGGAGTTTTGCATATTGGACCAAGCTTTACTGATAGTTTAATTACTAGGTAAGAAAAAAACTTCTTAAGTTCTTAAGTATTAAGTAGTAATTAATTAACATGTTATTTTCAAATCACTTTTGCTTCATCTCATTCATGCCTGAGAAGTCCTGAAAATAGGCGTTTGTTTTTTAGAGGGCTTGAAACATATCGACTATTAATATATTTTTGAAGCGAAGAAAGTTTTTTATTTTTTTATCAGGTAATATGCAACCGTTGCTTAAAATTTGTTATTATTGACAATTGTAGAGCTTCGTGGAAAAAATCCCTCCGTTACCATTTTGCTGGGGAGGAAATCGCCTGGGTAGGTGGGCTTGTGTGTCTAGGATTCATTGAGCTATGTTGGCGTTAGCATAGCTACTAGACTTGTAGTATTGTGCTGCTAATGCTAAGACATGCGAGGCACGGGCCAATTGTAAGACATGAGATTAAGTGTAACACTCTATCCCTCAAAGTTGGGGGTTTCGATGTGAGGCTTAACAGCCTCCCCCACAAAAAATCTTAAGTTGATAAAACAGATCAGATCTCACTCAAATTACTTGGAACGAAAAACGATGTAAAGTTAAGAACATATACTGTATCTACGCTCTTTAAAGCTGATGAGACAAATAATCGGGCTTAGTATAAGGTTTCTAGACAGTAAGAAAAGTGTTTAAAGAACATTGGCATCAATGCCAGGGGTGAAAGTTTTACGTATTTAAAAAAAAAAAACATAAGACGGAGCAAAACATAGTATTACTATCATTTTTTAATTAAATATAAATTTATAAATGTTTTTAGTTTGCAATTAAAATTTCATAATTTTTCTTTTTAAAATTGATAAGTATAGATATACTGTAAAGATAGTTGTGTACATACAATATGTTTTTAATCAATATGTATCTTAATTTTAATAAGCATTGTGGACTTAACATTTATTAAATATCAACATTTTGTTGAATATTATTTTTACTATTGAACTATGTTTAGCTTGAAAATTGTTTTTGTTATTTATTAACAAAGTATTAACTTAGCTAAGTATTATTCTTTTCCTTAAAATGCTAGCAGTTTATTTCATTAGAAAATTAAATGTTTGAAAAAAATTCAAAGCTGAGGTAATGTTTGCTTGAAATAACTAATTACTTTGCATTTTTTGTTTATACTCCAGAACAATAGTAGGTTTACTAAAATAAATATGGAATTTTTATAAGCCTTATTTGCATTTTGTATATTTTAATTTGTATTGAAAAGTTTGTGCACAATTTTTATGAAAAGAATTCATGTATAATTTTTTGTTTACTTAAAATTATTGGACGAAACACGCCCACTTATGATTTTGATATTTTCAGTCTTGAAAATTTTTTAAGCTTTCACCCCTGATAAATATATGTCAAAGGAAATATGTCAAGCTGTATCTGAGACATTCTTGGCTGGGAATCTGTTAAAAAGAAATTGAAATAGAAAAACATGTTATACAATATGTATGAAAACACTTAAACTTCTAGAACTTGCTAAAATTTATTATAAACATAAAATATTAGGAAGAGCTTCCACCCTGACTTTTCTTAAGATGATTTTTGCAAATTCATTTAGGTGTTATTTAATGCCTGCATGTAAACATGGTCTGCTAAATTCTTCAGTTGTAACTTTTATTTTATAGAATTTTACAATTCAATTTCTCTTTAGTCTTTTACTGTGTTTTGTCTGTAGTTATAAGATTATTAAATTGTGATATTTTTTTCCTCTCCTTGCTTTCAAAACAATTATTTTTGCACTATAAAATTGTTTCATTTTTTTCATTTAATTATTTATTTATAAATATTTTTTTTTTTTTAAAATTCTGTTTGACTTTGCTATTAAGTAGCTATTTGACTTTAGATTGCTTAGTTGCATTTCATAATACTTTAATTTTTTCTTACCTTTTATTAATTTGGGTAGAAATTTGCAATTAAAATTTTGAGTACTTTCCGTCTATCTTGATCAATCATATCTCTACTGGAGCTCTGTGTCTGATGACAATGCAAGTTTCTAACATTTTTTGACTGCTATAATAGAATCATAATATGCTAATCGAACCATATCAATGATAGAATTTGTCCTCAATTGAAATATGGCCATTTTCTGGCCAGATTCTTTAGACTAGGTTATTTTGCTATCAGACACAAAACTAAAAAAAAAATAATAAAATGAAATAGAAAATTTTTAAAACTATGTTTTTAATGTAAATTACTGGAAATAAAGTTGTTTTTATCTGACATAAAACAATCGTATCACTTATGTAATGATTTTCTATCATCACACCACCAAAAATCCCCCCCCCCCCCCACATAAAAGTGTTTAAGTGACGGAATGTGTTCTCGTTTTAGATCTGAGAGAAAATAATTTTCTTCTTCTTAGCCTATTTTTTTTTCTTTTGTTTAATTATTTCATTAACAGCACATTTGAATTTTTATGAATATTTTTTTTAGTTTTATCAGTACAGCTATATTTTTTTATGAATTAAATAAAAAAAAAATTTCAGTTATATTATTTTTTATTGAGTAATTTTTTTTTTTAGTTTTGTAATTCAATTAAAATTTTTAACATGTAAATTACAAAACTAATTTTACATTTTTCAAATTCCAGGGAATACCTAAATTACTATTGCTATGTAATCTAATTGACATTGCATTTTACAATACATTTTTCCATTTTAATTATTTTATAATTAAATCACTGTATATTAAATGATATTGTAATTTGAGCAATCTTTTATTGATTACAGTTCTTAAATTTGAGATATTTCAATATTCTTTTAATTGCAGATATATTCAAGGAATAGAAGCAGACAATGATACAATTGGCAACAGCACCATCAACCTATATTTAGACATGACAAGTAAAAATTATTATGATTATTAAAGTTTAATTATTGATTTTCAATTATTGGGTGTGAATATTTACAGTTAAGTGTTTTTATAAACTGCTTTGAAAGATAGTTTAAATACAAGTTGGGCAAATAAAAACCAATTTAAATTCCAACACATTTTTAATAATTCATTGTCTAGTGTGAGGCAACAAACATTAATCTTGCTATCAAAATTTTAACCGCACTCCTAATAGCTAGAACACTCGAATATGAAGTTGTATTTCCTGCCTGATGCAAGTTTCAATCGTTTGATGAGTGCTACAAACATAATTAATCACTAAATATTTGCCAGAGGTTCAAATTTTCATCAATTATCAAACAAAATTATCAGCAAACAAGAGTTTGACCACTTTTAATTAGTTAGAGTAATCAAACTTTAGCTGAAGCTGTGTGCTTAATAGCTATATGAATTATTTCATGGATGCTACGAGAAAATTTTATTGCCATATATGTATCTCCAATCAAACTTTCCATTGCAGATAAGTTAACAGACTTAAATTTTTTTAAAAAAAGGGAAAATAATAAAGTAAAGAAAGTAAACTATAAAAGAGAAATAATGTCTTTTTTTTTTTTTTTTATCAGACCTTAAAAGGAATAAAGTGGGGGGAATTTTAGGGGATGAACCTCACCACTTACTTTAATCACCATCTCTAAAATCTCCCCCCCCCCTCATTGTTTATAAAATGATACGCCTTTTCCTTTTTTTGTTTTTAGTGCAAGAACAATAAAATTTACTTCACTTTTTAAGTATGTTTGAAAAACATAGCTTTTTTAATTTTTTTTTATTTTTTATGATATCTATGTGTAGGTCCTTCTTAATGTTATTCTTTACCATTATTAGGTTTTCATTTTGCTCATTAGTCAAAATGGTGGTATCATATTTCAAAGTAGCATTATGATAAATATATTTAGTCAACATTTTACAGCTCTTAAATAATGTATTTACTTTTTAATAAGCTATCTTTTCTTTTATAATGAATTTTATGTAAACTGTATTGAGTCAACATATACAATAAAATTATTTATTACTAAGTTTTCCAGTGAGACATAAAAATTAAATACTAATTGTAAAACAATGATAGGTTACAAAATTAAAGAATAATAAGAAAAAGCAAATATCAGAATATTTAAAAGATGAGAGTTTTCATTTTCTCTGGCTTAAAGCTAGAAAATATCCCCGATTGCTTAAAAGTGACAGCAAATTTTATACTTTAAAACTTAATTATGCGTATAAATAATTAGAAGTTATACATGAATGACTTGATAATTCTGTAAGTTGTAACTTTTTCCCTAAATTGAAAAAAAATTTTAAAAAATCATGTAAAATAATTTGCTCAATATTTAACAATTTTTAGCCTGTAAACAAAGCCTTAAGTAATTGCATTTAACTTTTTAAAATTTGAATACTGCTTTCAACATGTTTTATTTTATGCTTAAATTTTTTTTCTTTATGCTTTTCAGACCAGCAGCTTTCTGCTACAATTTTTTCTCACATCATAGCAGGCTTTCAAACTTTTGCTAAAAATGCACTTCGCACATTTAAATACAATCCTTTTATAGCTACTTCACCCATTGCAGTAAGTATATTTTATAAGGACTCAGTCTCACGCATATTTTGCTTACATTTTTAATTGCTTTTAAATCATTTTTGTCAGTCAACAATAAATAAATTGTTACATCAATATTAAATATTCAATTAACAGATCCCATAATTTTTCATTGTATTAACACAAATTTGGTTTCATTGATTAAGTTTGGATATAGTACTAATTGTTAATACTTTTCAGAGTCTGTTACAGCTTTGATTGCAATTTATTATAGAAATTTTTGTTACTTATCAATGTGTAATAGAATATCAATTATGTTTGTAAAATGTTAAAAGTTAATTATTGTTTTGATATCTTAGAATTTTAACCATAGCTTGACTCTTTTGTTCTTTTTTTTTTTTAAGCTTAGAGAATAATTTATTTTATTTGAATAAATATTTTATTTATTTTTATAGCTGGGTGAACCTATCTATGGAAATCTCGTTCCAAATTTTACAGAATTCATGGCACCAGGCATGATTTTAGGGTAAGAAAAATGTTTGTTTTAATTGCATTGTAATTTCATTTGTCTTTTAAAAAAAACTAAACATATTATTATATGAATTTAAAAAGATATATCATTTTATGAGTATTTAATGTAATATTTTAGTTTTGAACATGAATATTTAAAAATGAGGAGATATTAGAAATAATTCAAAATATTTATTAGCAAAAACTCTATAAACCAGATTTAATTATCTTGTAAATTGTTTTTTATGGGCTTGTGTATAGGCCTTATTACTCTCTCGTGATAAGTCCTTCCTATATATCTGTAATTTTCGTTTTTTCATAATTTAAAGTAAAGCAATAGTATAATTAATTACTAATTTTCTCAATTGCGATGAATAAACTCTATTTCTATTGAAATTGCTCTCTGCAATTAATATATCCATACTTGCCAGTTTATAAGGTTACTGTAGAAAAAGTCTTGCAACATTTATGTTTTAAAGTATACATCTTTGTTTTTAAAGTTCAAAATTTGATTGTTTCACTCACTGTGATTAATCAATAAGTTTAATGTGCAATAAGTAATAAGTTCATATAAGATAAGAGTTAGGCAGTTATGCTTTTAAATCTTGGCGAAGTAGAATTAAGTTTAAAAAAGGTTTCTAAATTTAATTATTTTACTACTACTCTTAAAAATCCTCCCTAACCACCATACAAGTTTGTAGTGATTTGTGCCTAGCTTCCTTTTCAAACATTGGATTAAAGGTGTAAAGATTTGTTTATGGAAAAAGTAGTGCTATTAACTAAGTTGATATTTTCTGTTGTTCACAACAGCTTGAAAAGAAAGTACTAGAGATGTAAAGAATAATGATTTAGCCGAGTAGCAACCATTTTTTTTACAATCATTAATAAATATTATTAGTGATTTTTTTAATATTCATAAATAAGTATAAATAATTTTATATATAAATTAGTTAAGTCATTATTGAAAAATAATCTAAACTTAATTATGTTATTAGTATGAGGTAAAGGAAAAAAGTTATAATAGATATATTTAACATAATAAAGATAATTAGAAATATTCAAGATACTAAATAAATGCTGATAATAAGACATTCATGCCATCATTTTTTATTTATTTTGAATTGACATTTCAGAAAGATGTTAGCGTTAATAAATTTTAGTTTTTCTTGTAGATTTAATACAGGTATTTTATACAGCTTAAGGAATGGGAGGGAATAATTTTTATCACTAGTACAAAATACTAAATTTAATATAAATCAATACTAAGGAAATAAACCTAGCCTAAGTAAGTAAAAAGTAATATTAAAATAGTTTCATTTTAAACCAGGACTCCCGATTTTCGAGGAAAAAAAAAGTACAGTCCGAAAAAAACTCAGTTCTACTTTATCTCAAAAGAAATAAACAATCCTTGACTGCCACTGTTAGTTAACAATTGAAACAGACTGTACTTTTGAAAGTTAACAAAAATTTTACTTTTGAAAGTTAACAAAAATTTTTATATAATAAGTCTATTAATAAGTTGTGGTATTTATTAATAGTTTCGTTCTCCCAAAGAAGTGTAAAAAATAACATGATCGTGCTCCTAGTATTTTGACCTTTTTTTTTTTTAGTTCAAAAGTACATGCTCTTAACTGCTATCTCCTCAAAATTTATTTTATTCAGAAAATTACAGCCATTTAAGATGGAAATCAATTACAAAAGATTTCTGTAGTATTATTGCTTATATTTTCTTAAATGTTTATTTATTTTTTTTTTTTTAAATCTTTTCAGCATTACATACATGATGGCGGTTGGACTAAGTTCCATGTCAATCATTATTGAGAAGAAAGAAGGTCAACTAGATAGATCTTGGGTTGCTGGTAAGTTTAGTTGCAAAATTATTTGAAAACTTTATTACATAAGCACAATCTAAATACATAGCATAGGGCTATCAGTTTTTGAAAGATCGATTTTTATACATCTCATTAATGCCTTTATTTCGAAAGAAGTATTAATATTTTAAATTTACTTGTAAATGTTTGTAAAAAAAAAAAAAAAATTACAATAATATCCCCAAAAAGGAGTAAAAATAAGGTATTTATTAAACCGGTATTTTTAATTTTTTAAAAATTAGTAACCCTGGAATAATGCTAGATTTCTTGTATAAATAGCTGCCAATTTTTATGCTTTTACTTAAAGAAATTGAACTTTGCAGATATGTTATTTAATTTTGCTGTACTGAAGTTAAAGCAAACGTTATTCTATCAAAATTAAGTACACTTTTATGAAATAAAACAATTTTAAGTGTTTGTTTTCTTCTCTACGACTGCAAAATTTTTTTCAACTCTCTGTCCTCTTTTCTTATGATTATCTGTAATTAAAGTATTTTAAAATGTAATAAATGATATTAAAATTATTAATGATGATTTTTTAAGTTTAAGTTTGGTCCAATGATGCTAGTTTTTGGAAAAAATAAAATATTGGTTGTAAGAAAATTTCATTTTTTTCACAAAAAATAAAATTCCTGCAACTACCATTAATAATTTCATCAGCACTAACATGGCCTGATGCAGACAGAATCGTTATGTAACCATATTGTGCACTATACAATCGTTTTTTCATTCATTGACACATGAAAAAAAAATTTCCTAGCAAAAATAATTATGTATGTGATAATGATGTATAAAAATGATGATGTAATGACCATAAAATACTTAATAGTGCATACTATGTACTTATTAGTACATAGTATATACTACAGTGCAGAACCAATTATCTGGTAAAAGCGGAAATTTGACTTATCCTTGAAGTTGAGTAGAGGAAAATACGAAGCTGAATTTAATCATTTAAAAAATAATCAGAAGAATTTAGTAAATTATAACTCAAAACATAATTGGCTGTGCTAGTAGGTGGGGGGAACAAATACCATCGAGCTTTGCTCTGACTACTATTAAAATTCATAATTTAGTGAGAGAAAAAATGAATAAATTTTTATTATTGGTACAAATCGAAAGATTCCATTGAGAGTTATAAAACATCTGTTAGAATCCAAATTTGTGTAGTTAGTTTTTTTTAATGCATTATTTAAAAAAGTGGATTAAATAATAAAAAAAATTGGTAACATTTAATTAAAAACTCGACAAAATTTTGCTATTTCTTATAAGAACATGACGTTTTAAAAAATAAAATAATAAATAAGTATAAATCTTTTTATTTAAAAACTCCGATCCTGTTAAATTTAGAATCTGGAATTGAAATTCAGAAAGTGAACAATGATATCGTCTGAAAGTAAAAGGTAGAATGTAAGCCCCAAGAATTATTAGGGAAAACTAGATTTTTAAAAAAAAGTCAGGGCCGGGAGTTGGACCGTGACGCTTGTTCAGATTGCTGAATTTCACTCTTCCGTTTTTTGTAATTTTCTTGTTTGCGCTTGCGCAATAGGGGCATGTATAAAAAAAAAAAATTTTTCCCCCAACCAACCATTAGTGGGTGAATCTTCAGGATTTTTTTTATCGAGTTCGTTTCTGAGTGTTGTCAATTGGATGTCCGAGTTACAGAATTTGAAACTTCTGCTTCAAGATTATTGCCATGTTAGATTTTGTTTTCAGTCCCCTTTAATTACTTAGTTGTTATCCTTGGTTTATTATGACTAAGACTATTTTATTATTTATTGGTTTAGGATTTATTTGTTTAAAAATTATACTGACTGTCTAACAAATTATGAAACAAACAAGTATTGAAAGAATTTTAAGAAAAATTAAAAAGTACTAGTATTGTTAAATTATTAAAAAGCGTCAAAACATTGCTTAACTTTTTATTTAATTAAAAAAAATATTTGTTTTAGCTAATACCCAAATTTTTTTAAAATTCAAAATGACTGAAGATTTATTTGTTTAAAAATAATCAAATTCTATCAAATTATTATACTTACGTGCATTAAATAAATTAAAAAAAAAAAAAAACTTTTTAAAGCAAAGTTAAGTACAAAATACCCCTATTAAATTGTATCGCTTTAACAGAAAAGCTATAATTAAAAAAAAAAGCAATGAAGAATTTTTTTATTCTTTAGAAGAATTTATTTATTTATTTATTTTTTCTTTTCATTAATAGATTGAGTTCAGAACAAAGAACAAAAATTTAAGATAATAGCGATTGTGCAACGATCGCTAATAACAGTAGATCTACTAAAAATAATTTTCAACAATCATTAAATCCGGACAGACGAAAAAGAAAAGAAGAAAAAGTGACGAAATAATACACAGTGAAACGATCGCTAAGTAGTAAAGTGCACAGCGATCACAAAATAACTTAAGTCCAGGTGAAAATAATCTTCAAGAAAAGTAAACATCCAAAGACAAAAATGGCGCATAAATAAACTATGCATAGCGTTCTATTTCAATGGCGATCCTCGCACGAAACCGGGAGTTTTGATTAAATTTGCTTTTCGTTATTCGACATCATGAAACTAACATCGTCTTCGTAGCTTGACGCTATCAACAGCTCCGCAGTTAGACGAAATCAAAATAGTGTTCGCCATTTACGTTGGCAAGTATTCTCACATATTATATCGTTAAACCGCAAGCGCTGCCTTGCATGACGGCTTAAATCTGATTTATGATGCATTGCCTAAAACGAAAGTCACTATCAGCGACTTAAATCAGATTTCTGATGCATCGCCTAAAACGAAAGTCATTATATCGGCTTGCCGATATATGCATTAAATCAGTATTTCGTGATCCGTCGATTTATAGCCCAGTCCTAATTATGGCTAATTAGTTTATAATTTGGATAGTACATTATTATTACAATTAATTATTACAAACAAAAAGTTTTTTATTGTCTGTTACATTTATTTGTTTGACAACAATTAATGAAGTAATATTTTTCAATTTATTAAATTCTGATTCTTTAGATGTGCATTATCATTTGCAAGTTTTTCTTGGTGTTGAATCACATCTGCTTTTATTAAAAATCGTCTGCTTTTATAAAGAAATAAAAGGAGAACATTGTTTATTTATCTAAGCATACAATTATTTATTACTAATAGCAGGCAATTAGTTTATGAAGCAAATTGCACCTTTCTCTTTTTTTAAAGTGATACATTTCTGATTCCACTACGTATTGAGGTTTTTCTTTTTTTCACCCTTCACAATAAATTTCATATTCAATGAAATAGTTCTTTTTACACATAAATTTTAAGATTAAGTTGTTTTTTTTTCAATTCAGATGAACTTATAATGTCCTACCTTGTCTGGGATTTTAATATTTATTTAGTATCTTTTTTAACTAGCGTTTCTGTTTGGTAATTTTCAAGTGTTGTTTTTATTTTATTTGATTAATAAGTTTTCCTTTTATTTTATAGTTTTCTTTTTTCCTTATAATTAGGTATGAAATATATAGCATTTTTTAATCATTAGTTATGTTTTATTATTTTTATACCATTTTTTTATTTTTTAAAAATTTAGGAGAGCTTTTTTTTTTCTTATTTTAAAATGCGTTATTTTTTTCATAATTTGAGTGCAATATAACATCAATTAACAATTCTTTTTGGCCTATCCAGAAAACGAGGAAATTCAGATATACGGGATAGTGGTGGTCCAGAGCATCCCGGATAATTGGTTCGATTCACTACTGTACTTTGTTCTTAAATTGTCAATTATTCTGAACATTATTCAGGGTTTGTACACCTTTTAAAAGAATAAAATAGGGGCAGTGACAAAGTTATAGTTAGCGTAGTAGGTACCGTATATCTCGGTGTATAAATTGACCTCATGAGAGAAAAATATATGTGAAAATTATTCAAAGCAAAATTATTTATCTTATAATTTTAAAACAATTAGAGTAATTGTGAGCATTTTAGGGTAATAATCACTATTTAATTTAATAAATAGTGATTTATAGTGAATATTAAATAGTGAATATAAAAAGTGAATATTAAATAGTGATAATTTAATTTAATATATCACTAAAGGGCTATACGAACCCTTTACCCTTATACTATATAAATAATCTTTAGCATTTCTATGTATTTTGCAGGAGTCAAATCTTGGGAAGTTGTGTTTTCCATCTTCTTTTCTCTCTTTGTTGTCATGCTCCTACAAGTAACTCTGGTACTTATCTTCACATTCCTTGTATTTAACATTCCTACTCTAGGTCCTCTTATATGGGTCATTATTGCAGTACTCTTGGTTGGCCTAGAAGGGATGTCTTATGGTTAGTACTTTTTAGAACTTTGTTCAAACTAAATACATTACTTTATCAAATCATTTATTTTATCAAATTTATAGAAATGGAGCTTGGGTCTAAAAAGTAGCAGAAAAACATTTCAACAATATTCTGTTTCTCAATTTAACATCTCATTTTCCACAAGCTATTAACATCCTTTAAGACAGACAAATATTTATATAAGCATTTTAAGCATGCATTTTATTAATAAGTTGGCAACTATTGTTCATTAGTTGTAAGGTTCTATAACTGAATTTACAAAAGACTAGTTAAAATTTTGATTTTGAAACTAGTTTTATTGAAAACAATTATTTGCTTTCTTGGCCGTTCATATTTTAATGCTTTTTGAGCATGAGCTTAAGTTAAAGAACTGGATAAGATAACATGACTATTTTCAAAACTCTCAAATTTCTGGAGTTAGAAATTTGTTTTGGTTGCTGATAGATCATAAGATCTCTTATCTAACTATCTTTAAACAGAAATAGTATCTAAACACTGTAAGAAAGTATGCATTGATATTGTACAAATATTCTGCAATTTTAATATGGTGCTGCTTTCAACCATTTTATCGTACTTCTTAAACTTGATCCAACATGCTATGATTTATCTTGACCAAAAATACGGTCCAATTTAATACATTGTTAGGGTTGCAGCAAATATGTACTATTTTATAGTTTTGATATTATGGGTCAATATTGAACTGATTTGTGCACAGCAATATCTAAATCTAGACAGTAAATATAATAAAAATTTACGATTAAAAAATAGTCACTGGGGATGTTGTTACATTTTACTATAAATTCAATATTTTCTGTAAAAATTAATGGTAATAAAGCATATTTGTAAATGAGTATAATAAATATTCAGTCATCACTGAGACTCAAAGCTGGAAAATGATTGTTGCAAAGGAATCATCCTATACCTTGGGTTGTCAAAATAGGCCATAGAAATTATTTTGAAAGCAGATACAAATTAGAAGAAAGCTGATTTGCCCTTTTGTTGAATGCTAATCTAGACTTTAAAATACAAGAATAATCCTTTGTGAATTAAAAATAGTTCATTAAAAGCAAAATTTAAAAATTACAAATAGTAAAATCTTTTATTAATTAACAACTCCTTAAGCTCTTTCATAAAAAAGCTGGAGTTTGCATTTAACTTGCTCTTTAATTTTAAAATATCTTGCAAAGTTCTCCTTAGAGTATTCGTATTGCTTTATCATATTCAGGATGTTAAATTTTGAATTTGGCTAATAATTTTTTAAAGAGCAGTTTATAAAATCATGAATATATGTTTGAGGGTTCAAACATAACAGAAACAGACATCTTCAAATAGGATGTTTTAAATATTCCTCGGTTATTTTTATAACCAGAATAAAAAATTTTACCGATAGCAATTCCATAAATGTAATCACATTACTTAATCAAATATTGTTTCATGTAGGTCTATTTATATCTTCTATAGTCAACGATGAAAATATTGCTATGATGATTGCTATGGGCTCCTTTTATCCCAATCTATTACTTAGTGGTAAGTTTGATTTTTGTATTTAGATCTATTTTTTGCTTTCTCGTGCCATTTTTACATTAGGTGCCAATTTTAAACTTTAAGTAATCAGTATTGCAAATTTGCAACTAACAATTATGTCCTTAATAAAAAAGGAAAACTTGATAATTTAAAAACTATTTTGAGGTGATTATTATTTATTCATGCATGAAAATTATATCATTAACAATAAAAGGAAAACTTAATAATTTCAAACTACTTTGTGGTGATTATTCCGGAGCTTATTACATTTCGAATGAGACTCCGTGTGAAGGTGCATCTGCCCCATCTCCAATCTCCGGGAAGAATGAGTGGCTTTGCTGTGTTTCAGTGCCACACCATGTATCTAACACTCGTCCATTCTGATGTGGTTGGTCCCCGACCAATCTGCTAAGTGTACGTTGAAAAAGAAAACAGTTGAAAAATATAAAAAAATAATAAACAAAACTTAAAGTTCAATTTGTTAAAGTTCAAAATTTGAATTGTTTGATTGAAAAAAAGGGATAAAATCAAGAGAATTTTTGAGTAAAAAGTTTTTAAAACCTGGTTTCCCAGGTTTTCTTGATGTCATATCTGTCATTGGTACGAATGTTCACAATTTCGTAAAGCCATAAAACTTTTGTCACAGTTTCACTCCTACACCAAATCTGGTTTTCTTTATAGCTACTTTGTCCCCTACATTATATTTCTTTGCTTTTTGTTGTCTGTTATATTGTTGTTAACTATTTTCTTACAACTTAAAAATATTTGATTTAGCATCTTCTCTTATTTGTTCCTTATTTTGTTGCGACAATTGGAAGTTTAATTCTTCCAGAGTTTCTTTGATTTTAATATAATTTTTATTTTTCATTTTGATTCCTGTTAAAAGTTCAAATGATGTATATTTGGTTGCTATTGATATGGTGCTGTTGATCACTTGTTCTACTGATGATACGTGCTTGTACCATTGATTTGAATTTTTGAGTGAGAGTTTTGTTATTATAGTTCTTTAAACTTCTCCATTTCCAGGTGGTACACCTGTGCTGATTGAAATGAATTCAACATCTTTGTTTTGGTATTACTTTTGAAATTCTGTTGAAGTGAATGCTGTTCCTTTATCAGAAATTATCCTTTTGGGATTTCCAAAAGCTACTAGTTGTAATTTCAATTTTTTTAAGCATTCCATGCTTAAGTAGCTGCTGAAGCATCAACAACAGTAAAAATGAATTTGTTGTATTTGTTAGTGAATGGGGGTAGTCCTTATGTTTCAAGCGACAAGTCTCCTTTAGGTATTCGGATGTAAAAATCCTTCTTGCTTGTTAAATTTTATGAATGAAACTATGCACTAGATACTATTTTAAATTACGTTTTCTACTGTGTTAGGTATTTTGGAAAAATAGAATTGTTGTTTAACCAAATTTTCTGTTTTATGTATGCCGAAATGTCCTTCAAAATGTTCAAGTTGTACGATTTGTTTTTACATGTCAAGTGGAATTACTTAAAGATAATGATTGTTTATTACTTTGTAGAGCACATCGTTATTTAAGATATAATCAGATGTTTGAAGTAGGTGCTTGTTACTTGATGTGAACTCATCGTTAATTTGAGCTTCTTTGACATTTCTTTGTATTGTATGACCATCACTAGGTAAAGACTGAGGCAGTGTTTCTCGAAGTGTGGTACCCGTACTCCCAAGGGTACGGGAACAGTTTAACAGGGGTATGCGTTCTTATGCGAAATATCTTGCAAAAAACAAAAATTTCAAAACGTTTTATTTAAAAACAAAGCTAGCCATGAAAATTTACGATTACGTATTTTTCTATTGGCTATTTTTTACAGAGTTAACCGTTAATAATTAGTGGTGTCAACAGCCAGTTGTGATTTTTGACTTTAGTGCAATTTTTTATAGTAAAAATACAATTATTTTTTTATTAGTGGTACACAGCGTTACGAAAAATTTAGAAAGAGTACACAAAAGTCATAAGTTTGGGAAACACTGGACTAAGGGCATCAACATGATGTTGATCTAGTCTGTAGAGTATCTCTAAATCAAATTCTTCTAAAAAAGAGAGTCCATGTTGCTGTTTTTGGTCATAAGTCTTTTTTGGATATAGTTTTTTTTTTAAAGCCGGGCAGTCTGTGTAGATTTGGAATTTTGTGCCAAAAAGGTAGTGTCTAAATTTTTTCAGCGCTGTTATCATCTACTACTAGTACTTCTAACTCATAACTGACATATTTCTCTTCTGGAGAAGTTTTTCGGCTCATGTAGTGAATTGAATGGAAATTATTATCAGAGTTCATTTGAAAGAGTATGGCGCCAAATCCTTTAGAGCTGGCATCACAGTGTATTTGTAAGGGAGCATTTTGCTGAAAAAGATGCAGCACAGGTTCTGATGAAATTTTTTTCCAAGGGTAATGAGATACGAGTTCATGAAAAGATATTTCAGGTTAAAAAAGTACTTTAAGTATTATATCTACATACAATTTGACAGGGAATCTAAAATTAGTTCGCGTTAAAAAATTCACATTAATGAGGTTCGGCTGTATTTTGCATTGGCTATATTAATACAATATTAGAAAGCACTCTTTTTTGCAGATAAAATTGTGTGAGATGATGACGATATTTTTTCCTTATTTTGTTTTCCAGCTTTTAATTTTTTTAAATTATTTTTTTTTAAAAAAATACTTTTTTTTTATTACTAATTTTTCTTCTCTTAAAAAAAAAAATTTCTCCTTGTTTTCTTTGTATTTTAGGCTGTAATTATATATATATATATATATATATATATATATATATATATATATATATATATATATATATATATATATATATATATATATGTGGGGTGTTTTCGAGGAAGGACAGTTTTTCAATGATAGACAAATTTAATGACGGAATGAAATTTACATATGTGATGAAATATTAGATGTTTATGAAGAAAAATATTAAATGTTCAGGAAAATGTGGGCCGTCTGCCCCGTTTATGGAAACACATATGTCCCGTCTGGACAAGGAAGTTGAAACACATTAGCCCCGTCTGGGCAATGAAGTTCGCAGTTCAGCAGCAAACGAAAAAGTGAGTATCGATCCAATGGCGGGAAGGGGGGAAGTTTTTGATGACGGTGAGGCGGGGAAAGTGTTACGCTGGAATGATGGCAGCAGCGGAAGGGGTGAGAGATGGAGTTCTCCTCATCCTGCACTCGGGCATCTTGACTTCTTGTGTCCTCACAAGCATGAATGAATTTCCTGAAATAAAAAAGAAAAAAGAAAGCAATATCTAATTCTACATGAGCATTTTTTTTTTTTGATGATGCTGATTATGAAGTCCAAGGCTTCATGAAATCTACTGCGGTGGATGTGATGCTTGGCCCCTCATGGCCAGGGAGTTTTTGGACGTCATAACGGCCTTTAGGTTTCACAGCCGTCACCTGGTAGGGTCCAAGATATTTTTTCCTCAATTTAAGTCCAGTTCCGAACTGAGTCCGTTTTATAGCGACTAAGTCTCCTTGCTTGTAGATGTTAGGTTTTTTTCTACGCTTGTTAAAGTTCTTTCTGTTTTCCTGTTGCACTTTCAGTATATTCTCTCGCGCTTTTTCTCGTAGTTCGTTTCTTTCACTCATTATAAAATTCTCATATTCGTTGTTCAAGATTTCTTTGATGTGCAAGTCAAGATTGTTTTTTAATTTTACACCAGTTAGCAATTCAAAAGGCGTAAAGTTTGTACTTCTTGACACGGTACTGTTAATTATTTTTTGCACTGATGGGACAAATTTATACCACTTTTCAGGGTCATCTAAGGATAATTTTGACAAAATTGGGATCAGTATTTTGTGTATTATTTCTACCTGTCCATTTCCTCTACTTATACCTGTTGTGATTTTATAATGTTCGATGTTTTCATTAGCACAATACGTTTCGAAGTCTTTTGAGGTAAAAGCTGTACCTCGGTCAGTTATGATTCTTCTCGGGTTACCGAA
This sequence comes from Parasteatoda lunata, assembly GCA_949128135.1. Lineage (NCBI taxonomy): Eukaryota > Metazoa > Arthropoda > Arachnida > Araneae > Theridiidae > Parasteatoda > Parasteatoda lunata. The sequence continues at coordinate 54,293,970 of OX421973.1, read as the reverse complement.
AATAGTTTGTTGTGTTGTCAATTTTGTGATTGCTTCTTGTGCTGTTGTTGATTTGGTGGGGTAAATCCACACGAATTTTGTAAATCCGTCTACTACAGTTAATATGTGCTGATAATTTTTATTAGTGGATGGCAAGGGACCTATATAATCTACATGATATGTATCGAGGGGAATATTGTTTTTTGGGATGGGGTTAAGAAATCCTTCGGCTTTCCCTAACTTTCTATTACATAATATACACTTAACGCAATTAGCAATAATTTTCTCGGTTTTATCTCTAAGTTTTTGAATATAGAACTCCTGCTTAACTATTTCTTCGGTTTTATTAATACCGTAATGACCTTTGTTATGTACTTCACGAATAATTTCATTTTCGAGTGTTTGGGGAACAATTAATAATTCTCGACCTTTTTCTACTCGATATAAAATTCCGTTTTTTATTAAGTATTCGTTATCGTCATTTGTTTCGACGTGTTCTTTTAATGATTTAATTAATTCGTCTTTTTCTTGAGCGGCAGCGATTTTTGCTGTAACTTCACTAAGTGCTCGAGTAACCACTAACACTGTGTTTCTGGAAAGGGCATCCACATGGGACATATGATTTGAACCTTTATGCAAAATTTCATAATCAAATTCTTCTAACTGTAAAGCCCATCGCGCTATTTTGGGTGTTATTTCTTTTTTATTCATTGTTTGAGTAAACGCAGCGCAGTCTGTGTAAATTTTAAATTTTGTACCTAACAAGTACGGCCTAAATTTTTTTAATGCTTCTATTATGGCTAAAACCTCTAATTCATAGCTTGAAAGTTTTTCTTGTTGAGGTGAAGTTTTACGGCTAAAATAATATATGGGATGAAATTTTTCATCATCGCCCTGCTGCATTAAAATTGCTCCAAATCCTTTACTGCTAGCATCAGTATGCAATTCCAATTTTGATCCCTGACGAAAAATGTGTAAAACTGGTTTTTGACTCAGAATATCCTTTAATTTCTGGAATGCTTCCATTTGTTCTTGACCGAAATAGAATTTCGCTTCCTTTCTTAACAAATCACTCAAGGGTTTTGCAATGTTAGAATAGTTGTAAATAAATTTGCGGAAATAAGAAGTAAGTCCTAAAAAACTTTGCACTTGTTTAACCGATTTAGGGGTAGGGAAATTTTGAACAGCAGCGGTTTTAGAAGCAGACGGTTGCATCGTACCGTTTTTAAAAAAATAACCTAAAAACTCAATTTCGTTCATTAAAAATTCACATTTCTTAAAATTAAATTCAACTCCATATTCTGACGCAACTTTAAATACACGTTTAAGTTTTTCGAGGTTTTCCTCTTGAGTTTCCGACGTTACGATTATATCATCGAAGTATAATTTCAATGTACCATCTTTAATCAAATCCTTAAACACTCTGTTTATATGTCTTTGAAAAACATTAGGTGATGTACTCAATCCGAAAGGGGCTTTAAGAAATTCATATTGCGAATTATCTGTTGAGAATGCTAAATATTTCGTGCATTCTGGTTTTACAGGGACACTAAAGAACGCATCTCGGATATCAAGCTTACTATAACACGAAGCGTTTGACATAGAGTCCGTCACTGTTTCTATAAGAGGTATCGGATGTTTATCTTTAACTAATTTTTTATTAAGTTTGCGAAAATCAATACATAATCGAAAATCACCTGAATTTTTTCTACAAACTACAATAGGAGAATTAAATTCTGAGCACGACTCTTTAATTACACCGTTTTTAAGCCATTGTTGTATTTGTAAATCAACAAAGTCCTGTTCTATTTTAGCTAACCTACGCGATTTCAAACTTATGGGTGATTCATCAGTTAGTATTACATTTAATTCAACATCTGTGTTTTTCATTTGAGAAGGGGAATAATTATTTATTAATTCTATCAGTTGAGGCTTTAAACACTGTTTCACATGACTCAACTCAATCTCATTAATGCTTATGGCATCTGCTAAGTGTCCTAACGGAGTAGAAAAATGCTTTGCTTCTCTGTTTTTGGAAAAAGGATCATAAATTGCCTGAAAAGAACGATCAGTTTTTAAAGTGGAATCTCTTTTTACTCTAATTGGAAGGCAAATGTTGTGGGAACCTTGAAACGAAGAGGGATTGGGATTTTTTATGTTTATATTATTCGGGCGATGAGAAGCGATTTTATGAGTTTCACTTTGGCTCCGCGCATAATTAATGTGTCTAATATTTTCGACATTTACTTCCTGGTTGGATTTTGAGATCTGAATTTCATTATTAAAGAAAGTAAAGTTTAAACTTTTTAATACATTAAAACCCAAAATCATTTCATTTGTCAAATTTTCCAATACATAAAAATCAACAGGTATTAATTTCTTATCTAAGGTAATTTCGCAATGAAAGAAACCTATTGGTTCTATTGGGTGATTTCCGTTAATTCCCGTTATCTTTACATTATCAAAACTTAAACTAGGACTGTTAATTTTTTCATACAATTGTTTAGAAATAAGACATAGGTCACTCCCTGTATCTATTAGACATTGACATTCTTTACCAAGTATTTGAACTCTTTTAATGGGTTTGTTATTCTCAATTCTATTGGCATACGAAACTTTAGTTTCGGTATTTAAATTAACGTTACAGTTCTTAGCGGTATGTCCAAATTGTGAACAAATTCTGCATTTTACACCCTCTCTTTTGTATTTACACTCAGTACTTTTATGACCGTAGTTTAAACAGTTATAACACTTTAAATAATTAGAGTGATTAGCATTATGATTAGAATTACCAACATAAAATTGATCATTTCTTTGAAAGTTTTGAGCATGAATTACTGGTGAATTAGGATTATTTCTAGAATCTCTATTGGGGAAATATTGACGTGATGTATTCTTATTATCCCTAACTATATCTGGTTTGTATAGGGAATCTCGCACATATTTACTCGTTTCTTTTTTAATATGGGATCTCGCAGTTTCATAGTTATCTAATTTAGACGTCAGTTCTTGAACATCTTTTATCATCGGTAATTCATCTAACATATTGTCTCGAATTTCGTTGGGAATTTTGGTCTTGATTTGGTCAACGATCATTAAATTTTGAAGTTCATCAAAGGATTTAACTTCCATAGTTTTTAAATATTCTTCGAAATAAGTGGTAATTTTAAATCCGAAATCTCTCCACGATGTTGTAGCTTCTTTTTTTGCGTTACAAAATTTATTTTTTAGTTGTTCTGAGGTCAACTTAAATCTGTTTAGTAAAAGTTTCTTTACATAATCAAAATTATTTGAAAATTCATCGGGTTCACGTGCTATTAAATTAGCTATATCAAGAGGAAGTAATCCAACTAAAAAATTAACCCAATCTTCTTTTGGTATTTTAGCTCTACTTATTTGTTTTTCAAACAATGACAAATAAATTGCAATATCTGAGCCGCTTTCGTATTTATTAAGAAATTTTAACATTTCTGTATTCGCTGTTTCTGATTTAGGCAAATTAATTGCAATTTTGCTTTCTAATTCTAGTTTCTTTAAACTATATTCACGTTCTTCTTTTTCTAACTTTTCAGAATTCTCCCTTTCAAAAGTTATTGTTGTTAATAAATTTTTCACTAGTTCCTCATCATAATTTTCCGATTCTGTAATAGTTTTTACTAGTTGCGGTACTTTAGCATTTTCTGGTGCATTTAAATCAAGTTCACAAAGTAAATTGATAAGATCAATTTTTCTGGCTCTACTAAGATATGCCATTTTAAAAATAAAATATTTTACTCACAAGTTTTGTAGAAGTCTCATGAAGTATCTTTCAATCACGAATTCACAGTTCAGGTGCACACACAGCTTGGAAAATTCACACTTGATTACCAAATCAGCAAAGTTCAACGGTTCGGTTAAATTCGTCTAAATTCCGGCTAGAGCTTAATCCCGGTGAGAGCCCCCATGGTTGTGGGGTGTTTTCGAGGAAGGACAGTTTTTCAATGATAGACAAATTTAATGACGGAATGAAATTTACATATGTGATGAAATATTAGATGTTTATGAAGAAAAATATTAAATGTTCAGGAAAATGTGGGCCGTCTGCCCCGTTTATGGAAACACATATGTCCCGTCTGGACAAGGAAGTTGAAACACATTAGCCCCGTCTGGGCAATGAAGTTCGCAGTTCAGCAGCAAACGAAAAAGTGAGTATCGATCCAATGGCGGGAAGGGGGGAAGTTTTTGATGACGGTGAGGCGGGGAAAGTGTTACGCTGGAATGATGGCAGCAGCGGAAGGGGTGAGAGATGGAGTTCTCCTCATCCTGCATATATAATTTGGATGGTTTGCTCATAATAGTATAAATTAATAATAATTTGATAAAATTTTTAATCTTTCATCCAGGAATTATATGGCCTGTTGAAGCTATGCCTTACTACCTCAGACAATTTAGTTACTGCCTTCCCATGACATTAGTGGCAGACTCTATGAGATCTGTACTATCACGTGGATGGACAATCACTGAGAATGATATCTGGGTTGGATATCTAGTGACTCTTGCTTGGATATTTCCTGTCATTCTTGTATCTATTTTCTTTTTCAAAATTAAGAAATGATTCTGCTTTAATTTTATGTGGCATATAGCTCAAGTAACCTGTGATCTTGTTATTTACAATTCCTCTCTCCTGAAGTTTTAAAATGTTACTATATGTTGTATATTTATTTTAAATGTATTCTGACTGGTTTTGAACCAGAAACGAACAACTCCAATTTTGCAAAACAAAAGCTCTTGTAATTCAAGTTGTTATATAGAAGAAATTTGATATCTCTATTGGAGACTAGATTTTAGGAAATGATACAATATAAAAAAAAATTTTATACATTTTTTTAAAACTCTTTCTCATCTATAAAATAAACTCACAAATTTTTATATGACACAAACTTTATATGTTTTCTGTTTTATTCATTGTAGTTGAAAAAGAGGAGAAAAATCTGGATTTTTATTTATTGTACATTCCATTTACTATTAATAAACATTATACAAATTTAATAAAAATTCCCTTAATGCGTAGAGCAGAGATGGTGAACCTTTTTGGAATAGTATGCCAATCGTGTTCTATTATTTTTGGGTGTCAAGTGTGCCACTTCTTTTTTAAAAACTTAATTAATAATAAACTGAAACAATCCTTTTTTTAAAAAAAAATTTGAGCGGCTATACTTTGATTTCAAGTTATAGAGTTACATTGAGTAACTATATTTGCTGCTTGGATATTCACTTGCTTTAAATGTAAATCAAATACACTCTTTTTTAAAATATATTTCAGATTAATATTACCGCAATACGAAACGAGACTGCATTTTACAGTCTCTTCATCAATAAATAATTGGTTCAAAAATTTGCATATTTGTTATTACAATTTTTTTCAGAATTCGAGATTTAGTTAGGGTTATCTCTTTATATCTTATCGCATTCTACTTTCCAAGAAAAAAATCTGACTTTTTTTTTTTCATTATGCACTCAAAGGAGATGATATGGTCGGCTATATGTCTTTGAAAATGTAATAATGACCACTGAAATCAGACTTGTTTCAAAATCAGTCTATTATGACAGCTAATATTAAATTTTTTTTCTTAAATATTGTTTTCATTGTATGTATGTTAGTAATAAAATGACTTAATTGTGAATTATAACCTAATTCTAATCGAAATAATAACTAATGTAACAACCCTAGCAGCAAAATAACTTTGGAACTCATTGGACCAATCTTGTCTCAACAAGATTTTAAAGGGCCAACATTGGACCGATATAGAAATGTTCTATTCACTCGATATTTTATTTACCCAATATCGGCCCTATACAGATTTGTTAAGTTCACCCGATATTATACAGCCGTCATTTAGCCGATATAGACCCGATTAAAAATTGTCCAATTGACAACATTTTATAGCCGTTACTTAAGCAATATAGGCCATATATAGAATTGTTCGGTTCACCCGATTTTCATAGGCACTATTTAGCCAAAATTTACCCTATATAGAATTGTTCAATTGATCAAATACTTTATTGCCCTTATTTCGCCAATATCAGCCTTATACAGATTTGTTAAGTTCCCCGATATTTTATAGCAGTTATTCAGCCTGTGTCGATTCGATGTAGAAGTGTCCGACTCAACCGATGTTTTATAGCCGTTATTTAGCCAATATAAACCCTACTTAAAATTTTCCGATTGACCCGATATTTTATAGCCATTACTGAACCATTATAAGCCATATATAGAATTGTACGATTCACCCGATATTTTAAAGACATTATTCATTTAATGTAGACGCTATTTAAAATTAGCCAATTAACCCGATATTTTATAGTTGTTAAATAAAACCTAACAAGTAAATAATAAACGCTTTCCTCAATCTTTTTTTTAAAATCCTACAATATTAAGAATAAGACCCTTTACATCATTTAATTTTCTAGTCGAAATCGCACCGTATTACCCCCAAAAGCCATGTAATATAATGAGTAAAACCAATTTTTCATTTTTAAAATATGTGTGTTTAATTGTTCTATTAATTAATTTTCAAGATAGTTGGATCAGCTGAGAGTTTTAAGACAAAGCATTTACACAGTGGTTTACTTATTTTATAATAAATAATCCTTAACAAAAATTTTCTTTCAATCCTGTACACTTTTACCAAAATTTTGTATGAACTATCAGAGGTTTGATAGACAAACAAAGAAAAAAATATTTCTTTTCAAAAAGTGAATGTTTATATTGTACTTTGACTATTGTAAAATGAACAAAAATGTCTTATGAGCAAAAAAGAGAAATCTGTTTTAGGTTGATTTGTTTGTATTGTAAATCACATATTAAGGAACTAGATATAGAAATGGATATTATTAAAATATTTGAAGTCTTTCCAAGTTCAATAGATGTAAATTCAAAACTGGTCCTTAATTACAAGTCCATAATGGTCTTGCATATTTATAGACAATGGGCTTAGAATGGCTTTCGATATCAGACCAAGATTGAGTTGTATAAGTTTTGTAATAATATTTCGTAGAATGGCTTTATATTCTAGCCAAATATTTATTTTTATATAGGACCTTTATAGGCTTCTATTGGGGTGTCTAAATTTTTTAATATAGGTCCTTGAATGGTTTTGAACGTAGGACCACTATTAATTTCTATATAGGACTCTTGTAGTCTTATGATATAGAGCCTGTAGCTTAACTACCGCGACAATTTTTAAATTCCAGTTCCCTAGTATATAAGATATGTTAACTTGATTCTATCTTTAGTTACCTCCTAATAGATGAAGATTGACATTGTTGGTAACTTATTCCCATAAAGGCTGCTTGCAGCCAGGCTTGTTTCAACAAACACTACATAGGTGCCTTTCTTACGTGATCTGAACACGTGTATCGTGACAGAAACGACCACCTCGATAGGAACTCGCGTACTTTGATAAATATAACACAGTGAATAATTTATTTGCAATTTGTGATTGCGACATTGACCCCCTCTTGTGTTGCTACTCTGTCTAGATCAGACACAACAGGGTCCTTTAGCCTTGCCGCACATTGGTGCGATCTGAACAAGCGTGCCTCAAACAGCAATCTACAAGCAAATATTGGGGTGTCTATATTTTGTAATATTGGTCAATGGCTTTCAATAATGGACCAATATTATTTTCTATGTAGGACCTTTATAGACTTATAATGTTGGGTAAACAGTGGGATGTCTAGATTTTTCAATATTGGTCCTAGATAGAAATGAATCTTGTTCCAATATTGGAAGTAATTCTAGGACCAATATTGAAAAATCTAGACATCCCAATATAGGTCCCTTGGTGCATGTTCTTATGGGACCCATATTTGCCAATTTTGAGCCCAACTGGAGCCAATGTAAATTTGTTACTAGGGAATAACTTGATTCTAAATAAAAGTAACTTCTTGCAGGCCATCCAAATACCGTCGCGTGTCGCCTAGTGGTGTTTATGTAACAGGTTTGGCTTAGAGCATGATAGGAATATCTAGTTCCTATAGTAGACCTACCAACTTCTTACCTGTTTGCTGAAGTATTTTTTTACAGTTATATTCTTATGTAAAGTGGTAGTTTAAAATATGATTTAGAAGGATTTTGATCAACATGACATTCAAATAATTCTAAGATATATCTATATGTATACATATATATATATATGTATACATATATATATATATATATATGCATAAAGACTATATAAGCTTGAAGCTTATGATTTAATTATGTGCTGGAAAGATTTTATGAATATTTGCTTAGTTAATTTTTATTTCATTACCACTATAAATATCTTGAAAAGCTAGACTTTCTGGTTGACACCTTTTGTTAAAGGCATTTAAGTAAGTGATATATGGCTGGCCAAATTTTCATTTACTTGGAGAACTGGACAGATATCCTGTTTCTTTTAGCTAGTAGAGAATATTATGAAACTCTTATAGCATGATAGGACTTTTCAAAATTTTCTCTAAATATAAATATAATAGAAAATGAGTTCATTCCTCAAAAATGTCTCTGTTAAAGATAGTATGATATTCATTTTGGTAAAAAAAATTTGCTTGTTATAACATTTGCTTTGTTAAATCAGTTTGCACATTTTAGATTCTGTATATTTTTATTTAGCTGTTTGTACATTAATTTTTCTTATATTCACTTTGATTAAGCATTTTGTAATTTAGTTTTGATCATATTCACTTTGTCAAAACTGTTTGCACTTTACTTTTATTAAGTAGGTGAAAAAATTTGCAAGCTATTTAGTGCATATTTATAAAGTGATTTAAATTATCCTTTTTAATTAATCTTTTTTAAATTATTGGAACTTTGTTAAACTAAAGAATTAAAAATTTTATGTAATTTGTATTATACTTTTCATAGTAATGTACCTGAATTGTAATTAACAGTAAGTATGTTATAGGTCTGCGTATCAATTATATGTCTGCATTGACAGTTTTGTTTACCAAATATATTTAATAAATGCTTCGATAGCTCCATCTTTTATCAGTATCCAGGCATTTTTTTTTTGTAAAGAAAATATTGTTGACCTATAGGTATTAGCATAAAAAATATTTTTATAAAAGTGTAAATTAATCAATTTTGATTAATCGTGTATTCATATAGCACGATTTTTTTTTTTTTTTTTTTTTTTTTAAACAAATTAAACATACCTTTATAAATACTTTTCCATTGAATTATATATTTAAATTAATATTTTAACTTTTCTTCCTATTAATTATTCAGAGTTGGGCATTCCTACATTGTTTTCTTGATTTTAATTAAAGTAATATAATATTACATCAAGTATGACTGTGTTTACTTGATGTGATAAGTTTCTAGTGTCTCTTCTAAGAATAGTTATTTTTTCTAAGAAAAAGTTATAGTAGTGGTTATATTAGCATTTATTTTTGAGAAACAGTATGGTATTATTCACCATAATATATATTATTAATAGAATTATTTAGATATGAAGTAAAAGGACGGTGCTCTCTTAAAACTAATGTGATAATTAACAGAAGTTAATATTCATTTGTTTTCATACCTTGTATCACCACTTTTTTGATAAATTAAGGATCCAACATAAATATGTAAATGGATTGAATTTTCAGAACAAAATATTTAATTTTAGTTCTATGTATTAAGTATATTCCCTAAAATTAAGCTTTCCTTTAAATGAAAATTTTGCATTATTGGTGGTAGCATTTCATATTCAAGTATCTTAATTAAACGTGATATCCTGTGAATGTGATAACCATTGTTATCCTGTGCTACATATCACATTATGAATGTACGTTACACATTCCAATATTTTGTTATACTGTTGGTAGCAATCTTCCAAATGCCAAACTTTTATTTAATCATATAGTACATATATATATAACTTTATGTAATGTGTTTTTTTATTATTATTTTCACACTGTTTACTGTTGGTATTATGACATTATTTATATTTCTAGAACAATCAAGGGTCACTTGAAAAGTATGTAGCCCAAAGCATATTAAAAAAATTATAAAAATAAATAAATAATTACTTGGAAAGTTTTATTGCTAAAGATACAGCAATAACTTCAAAAACACTTGTCCATACTATGAGATAAGGTTTTGTAGCTCCTTCATTGGAGTCTACTTTTGGCAGAAATTCTTTTAGGTGGAAGTCACTCAAAAACAAGTGGCTTAAGATGCTCAGAGCTAGTTTTCAGAGCTTCTAGCGAGTTGCCTGAATATGGCTGATTCTACAAGGAATCGGCAATAAAAATTTTGCTGGAAAGTTTTTTTATGCATAAGAACCCTATAATCTCGATCTTGCTACCAGTGACTTTCACCCTTTTCTTGTACTTGAAGAGATTCCTGTTAAGAAATAACTTTCCTTCTAACAAAGATGTGCTTTGACACGCTGGCTCTAATCCCAGACGGCAGACTTCTATGACTCTGTACAACAAAGTCTTATCCCACTGTATGATAAGTGTTACAATTACGGTGGATTTTATGTTGCAAAGTAGAACTGAAAATGTAAATTTTCAGTTCAGTTGGTATTTAGTAATCAATGGATGGTAGACTCAAATAACTTGGTAGCCACTTTTTCTTTGAACCTAATGAGTTGGTGTATTGATAGGTTCTTTTCATATAATAGCCACTTTTTTTTTCTTTTGCTTAAATGAAAATGTTTTTTTAAAATAAAATTCGTATTAGGAATAATTTACGGCTATAAAAAGTCAAAATAAAATTTTATATAAACGTGTGACAAAATTTAAAACATACTGATTTTAAAGAACTTTATTTAAATATATTTTGGGAGACAAAATACATTATTGTACACATTACACCTTTGAAATATGGAAATCGTTAGGCAACTCTCCTTCCACATGAATCTTTCTAACACAAAGTGGTGGATTCTGAAGGATCAAAATTTTGAATGGATAGATTATTGGACATCTTATCAAAATTCTGTTATCCAGAGTCTCTTTCTACATTGATGTATTTTTTATTATTAAATGATGAAAAGAAAATTATAGGAAAAAGTGATCAATTGATTATTTAATTTAAGTCACCTCTTTCTTTTGTTGACTCACCATGTGGCGAGTGGTTGTTTTCAGGTCTATTGCAAAGTATCTGAAATATTGCAGTATCTTTTACGCTTGGTCTTTCCAGGTAATTATGTTTTACTTTTTAAAAGCTGTGGGAAATTTACTTTTGAGATGTCCTTCATATGTAAATATATTTCTTATTTATGCATTACATTTGTATATTAAATTCTATATTTTTGCCAACTATGTGTCATTTTTTATAGCAATACATATTTACATTAAAGGCTTAAAAATTATTCCTCTTAATTTTCCAAAATGATATTTTTTTAGGCAATTTCGTATTTCATTTGTGATAAAATTAAAAAAATTCTTGTTTGGAATTAAATGCAAAAAATAATAGATTAATTTATTTTAACATTTGATTATTAAATCTTTATAATCTTCTAAAAATAATTTTCAATACATTTATTTTGTTCTTTAAAAGATAAAAAAACGGTGGAAAATCATTCTTATTTTTAAGTTTCTAGTGAAGTAAGTATGTCAAATATTTATCACGAAGTGTCAGTGCAGGAAACATGAAAACTGGTATCATATGAATGAAAGTAGGGTTTCAAATTTTCCAAAAATATTCATACATGTCTTGAAGATTATTTTAAAATTTTTAGTCCTAACTGTGCAAAATTCAGAACTTAGTTGTTTTTAACATCTTATTTTATAAAATATATTTTAAATCAGATTGAAAATGCTATCTAGCTTTCCACTTTTAGAGTTACAATTCCATATTGTTATTATGCATTTTCTTGTCAAGTTTACTTTATTCTGATAATAGAGTAATTATTTATATCATTTCTCTGACAGCTTGGGAATTTTAAATAAATTTTTGTTCTGTGGGATCTATTTTGAACTAGTTTTATATGAAAGAAAGCGTCAAATGCTCCAAAGATACATATGTACGTAAATCAAAAAATGTTTAAAGAACATTTTTTAAAAGAAATAATTTTGTTGATTGAATGCAAAATTTAGAACATAGGTGGAACTAACATCGTCAATTATGAGTTTTTTTTTTTAAATCAGAAGGGAAATTTATCTACTGTCCATTCTTAGGACTTTAACAGGAAGTTGTTGTTTTTGCATTTCCTTCCTAAATTTGCTTAGTTATGCTAAAGAAGTTTGGTTTCATCTGGTGGTCGGGAGAATCTGAAAAACATGGAATTTTCTGTGAAATTTTTTCCTGAAATTGAGTGATAACCCTGTAAAATATGTAAAGGCATTTTCTAAAAATTTAAAACCTATTCTTTAATGTGAAGAAAAGGTATGCTACGTCTGAGACAAATACCTCAGTTAAATGCTCCTGAAAAGACAGATGAAATTCTGTATATTGAAGAAAAAAAGACTTTATCTAAATTAAATTTATTTTTATGTAAATTCAAGTGGATATCCTTCTATGATTAAAAAAATATTTCCAACATTGGTCTCTCTCCTCTTTATTTTACTGACTTAAAACTTCATTATTAAATTAGTTTGGAAACTATATTATATATTTATTATAAAAAAATATCACTAGAGCCAAGTACAGGGTATCCACGCACCTGGGAAGTCATGAATTTCGGTATTGAACAAAATTTGTCATGATTTTAACTATTTATAAAAAAAAAAAATCATGTGAAGTCATGGATTTAGTTCACGGAAGAATCTAATTTTTGAAATGGAATTTACCCCCCCCCCTTCTCAATTTCATGGTGTTCCGAATAGCAGAATTTGTAACAAAATCCCCACTCACAGTCATATTTGATTAAAATGTTTTTATCATGTTCTTTAAAAATTGTAGTGTCCTTTCAAAAAATGAAAGAAAAAACATAATTTTTAGAGCGAATTATGTTTTGAACTTCTGTAATTTCAGAATTTTTTATTTTATCAATTTTAAATTCTAGCTGTAGCAAGGCAGTCATTGGCGAATTTTTTTTATTCCGAAATGAGAACAGAAAAATCGGGAGTATTTCTTTTCTTTCTGATAAATAAGAAAAGTATCTTTGGAATATAATTCTGCAGAAAAAAAGAAGAAAAAATTATTCGCTTTTGTATTTTTTTTCCAGCTATTTTATTGCTTTAACTCTATCATTACTCTGTTTTTTAAATTTACACTCTATAAATATGAAGATGCAGAGTATAACAGTTTTGGTTATACCTGTCATTTCAAATAATGTTATTATAATGCTTTTTTAAATTTAGTGTTGTGTTTTTTTTTGTTTTTTGTTTTTTCGGAGAAAATAGTAATTTCGTTAAGTCATGAAAAATTCTTGGAATTAGTCATGAATTTGAAAATCTGAAATGTAGCAGATACCCTTCAAATATTTACCTGACAAAAAGTTTAATTTCATATTAAAAATATTAATTATAGATTTTAAGTTTTATTGAATAAATTATAACTTTGCGAGTACTTAGCTTACTAATATTGGGCAACGTTTTATAATTTTTTTTCCTTCTAGTATTTGTACGAAGGGGTGCCTTTTCCCAATAATTGTAGGAAATAGAAGGACGAAGAAAAGTGCTTAAACCTCATCTGATTGTTAATTTATATGTACTTTACAGTGAATTCTATATTTCTAATTCGGTTTATGCCTATTTGAAATTATTTTTGTTTGCTGCTTTGAGAAACCAAGTCAAATCAAAATTTTTTTGTAATGGTAAAATTTGTGAATTTTTCGAAATTTTTTTTTTTTTTTTTTGAGTCTTCATTGCGTGCCCCTTTTGGCTTGATTCCTGAGACTGTTGCTCCCTTGCCTCTCTAAATTCACGCCACTGATTTGAAACCGGTTTAAAATTAATCCCGTGGGACAAAAAGTTATAAACTATCCGACATATGAAATCAAATAATCAGACTCCTTTATTTAAAAGTAAACAAGCTTGGCAGAAAATATTCAGCTTCAATTTTGTTTTATATAGAAACCTAAAAAAGGATGAGCTTATTAAATTTCCCGTGTATTACTTGAATTGAACATATTCTTCAGGAAAAGAAAGACTTTGCATTCTATGGCTTGGAACGAGGTTCGATTTTAAGTGCTAAAGGCTGGTTGTTTGATCGGATTGCACGTTTACTGATCGTTTCTTATTAGCGATTCAAAATCTTGCCTAATTTTCCTGGAGATTTCAGAGCCAAGAAATATCTATACACTTTTTGGGAGCTTGGTACTGAGGGCGGGTGACTTGAGATATTGTAGTGTGTGCATACGTTAGTTGTGTCTTAGGACAGTCATTAAATGGTTTCCAAGACATGGCCAACAGCCCATAAGTGAAGCTCTAGAGCGACTTTAACTAACAAAAACATTTTCTGACTGGAGACGTTACCTTTGTTTTCAATTTTGTGCGTTTTTAATTTAATTTCCAAAATTTAAAATGGGGGTAAGTTATTTGTGGCTGGTCAAATATTAATTATAGTCTTTGTTTAATTGAGGAGCATTTGTGGAGAAAAAAATTTTTTAAATATACAATAAAATGAGAAAGACAAATAGTTCACAAATAAAAAGAATTTTTTTTTTTTTAAAAACGCGGAAACGAAATCATGTGATATGCCTAAAACTATCTTGCGTATTATCCATGGGTTTTATCGTCTCATCCATTTTTACGGACTATCAGAGAATTATTGAACGTGAAGTTTTTTTTATCGAAAAATTTTAGCAATTCATGAAATGAATGGTTGGGTGACAGTGGTGTACCAACTTTTTTTTGACTAGGGGGGGGGGAGCCAATAACTTAATAAATCATTAACTTTTCCTGATCTAATATTTTAAAACTAGTTGTATTATTTTAATAGTATTGTAATTTATCTAATTGTAATTAAGTGTTAAAATTTAATTTTTAATTTTGTAATTTTACTCCTTTAAATTTTTTAATGCTGAGCAAGACATTCTATAGATACATATTAATCATAATGACATACAATGGTTTTTTGCTCCTCTAAAACATATTGAATCAAGTATAATTTGTGATTTACATTTTGATTCTGGCATAGATTTGAATTTAATCATGAATATAAATTTTCAGTGTACAAAAAAGGAGAATTAACTTAATAATATTAATTTAATTTTAATGATAAAGCACAAGGTATAAAAAAAAAATTAAAACAAATAAAGGACGTAAAAGAAATTGATTTCTCTAATTGAATCTCATTTTAAAATTACTTTGAATTTTAACTAGTCTTCTGATTTTTCTGGTTTATTTCAAGGTAAAATTGTAAATATATACAAAGAAAAAATATATATACAATTTAAAACATAAAAATATGCAGTAATTCAATGAAGTAGAATTAACTTTATCATATTAATAAAATTTTCATGATAAAGGACAAGGGATGAAAAAATTTTCATTTTAAAATGACTTTTAATTTTAACGAGTCTTCTGATTTCTCTGGCTTATTCCAATGTAAAAATTACGTTTACATAAAATGAAAAAAATATATACATAAAGTAAAATATATATATAATTTCCTACGTGCCATATTTAAATATGTTTCTTATTTACAGAAGTATAATCCAAACACATTGTTAATTGTAAAATTATAACCAAAATTGTTTTGTATATTAGAGGTTACATGGTTATTATTATTTTTTTCTTTTTTAACTTAACAGTGTAATATTATTTTTCGAATTAAAGCTATTCGAAATAAAATTGAATAGCGAAAAAGACTAATGAAAATTTTAAAAAAAATTTTGAAAAACCTGATGATATTGGGAAATAATGTTAGATACTTTTAAAATTTAAAAATAAATTTAAAGTCAAATTAAAATTTCACATTAAATTGAGAATGGAATATATTTAAAGAATTTAAATTATTCTTACGAAATATAGAGAAAACCATTAACAAAAATAGTATTAATATAAACAATGAAAATGAAATGTATGAAAAATTTGATGTACTTTAAAAATTATTACATAGTTTTTATGAAGATTTATTAATGAGAATTAAGAGTTACAGTTTACAAAATTAATCCCAAAAATAAACAAAAAGTCCCATTTAGCTTAAAAATGTTTGAAAAATAACAAAGACTGAGGAAAAAAAATTATTACTGAAAAAATTAAAATCCGAAGAAAATAATATTTATAAAAATAACTAACAAAAAATCAGAGTAAACTACGAAGTTTGAAAATTAAAATGTGAGGAAAATGCATTTCAATAATAAATGACTAAATATAGAAAGTAAATAAATTCTAACAAATATCGTAATTACTACGCTAGGTATACTGATAGAAAATGCGCATTAAACTATGTAAACTAAACAAAAAAAAAAAAGGAATAAATTAAAAGATTACTGAGCAACCTTAGAATCGTCAGCCCTGTATAACTGAAAATTGCAAGCATGAGAAGGCTGCCAAAATTGTTGGGAGCATTTTTTTCCAGATTACGGTCAAGAATTTGCTTACCTTGAAAGAAAAATGTTTATTCAAAGCAAGTACGTTTTTGTGGGGGAAGTTTCTTAACTCTTAATATCGTCTATTCTTACACTACTCTAATTATTTCGCATACTTAAAGTTAGGCTCTCGAACCATTCAAATTGAGTATTGCGAAAATCCGATTGTTTGATCTAAGAGTGTTCGCTTTGTTTATTTATTTATTTGCGCTCAATACATTGTTCGATTTTGCTATAAAATAGAAAGCTTTAGCCTCTTGCTCGTTCCCGTACATAAATAATGCGAATTGCGATGATTTGAAGTACCTGCACAGAATCACAAATTAAAAGTGCGAGATATTACGCGAAAGAGCAAAACCTCTCTAATAACGTTTATATTTGAACGAGCATGTGTTTAGCCGTTAAAGACTGCCATCCAGGTGAAAAATGGGTGAAGTTTTTTTTTAAGTCGACATCCACTGAAAACTCAGTGCAATGCGAAGATAATTTCAAAATGCATAACTTCCCTTTCTTAAACTGAGAATAATATTCGAGAGTGGTTTAAAGAACTTTAGACGAATCTTAAGGAGGGAAGTAGCCTTGGCATTCTTGTAGAATGTGATCACATCTACAATGTGAACGTAACAGGAGTTAAATACTGCCCTTAAACGGGAAAAATATTTGGCCCTAAAAATTATAAGGATTTATGTTCCTAGGAAGGAAGAAAAGAACAACAGCTTAGGCCAACATTTTAGCTAGTGGAAAAAAAAGTGCCTCCTTACTGAAGTGGTAGTTTTTCCTTACTGAAGAATTCTTCGAGGTATTACAGAATCAGTTCCTGATAGATATATATTTCATTGGACAAAGTGATTCATGAAGTAAATCGATGACCACAACAACATTTTACGAATATATTGCAAATGCTTCTTTCTGCCCATGGCTAATTGAAAATTCTATCAAATTCCTTATTTTGCTTCTTCTGGATGGGCATAAATCTCATATCAATTTAAAACTGAGCAAGTTTCGTTTATCAAAGCAAATTCTCTGGTTTAGCTTTCTACTTAATTCTACTAGTGTATTCTAGCCTTGTGACGTTTTTAATAGGCTTTTGAAGCATCAACTGATGAAGTTAAAATGCTTTTATAAAATGTGGTATTTTTAAATTTGATGTTGAAAACGTTGACTTTAACAAATGCATGCAAGACAGACACAAAGAGTTAATGAGCAAGAAAGCTCATCAACAAAAATATTTCGATAAACGAGAACTTCGAGTAAGGATGCACAATTTTTTTTCCGAAACTTGAGAATAAAATCTCCCAAGATATGTTGCAAATTTTTAAAGGAACATTGGCAGGAGAGTCTAAGCTCCCTAATATCCAATAGCCTGCGCTTTTCTAAATATGGAAGAATTTATTGCAAAAAAAAAAAAAAAAAATTGGTTAAGTTAGACTTTGGCACTGAAGCTGAAACAACTAACATTGATAATGAATGAATTTTGAAAACTGATTTTGAGATAATTCCTCTTGAGGCATTGTTAGTGACAAAAACAATTCATTCCATTAGTAATCGAAGTCAGAAAATGGTGAGTACTGCTGAAGACCCACTAGATATAAGTGAATGAGAGATGGATTTTCCTCAAACTTCGAAACACCTTTTCCCATCAATTATCCAGTGAGAAATTCTAGAAATAGTACTGAGAAATCAGAAGAAATTTCGAAGATACATTTACATTGGCCAAATATTGGGGGAAAAAGAGGAAGATCAAATCAAAATAAAAAGAAATTAATTACTTTTTGCATTAACTTCAGAAAAAGGACGAAAATTTAAAGAGACTGAAAGAACTGGAAAGTATGATGAAGAGCAGAGCCGTTTTTAAGGATGGAAAGGGGCCCCCAAAAAGTCTAAAATCTCATTGCATTAATTTTTTTTTAAATTCTAACTCATTTATTGTTTATAACTTAAGAGGAGCTCCAGATCCCACTTTTTTTTTCTTTCTTACATTGTCGGATGCTTTTCAAAATCTAATCGAAGTGTTTACAAATATAAAATAATTGTTTACCTTCACTTTTCTAACCAAAAGAGCAATAAAACGCAATTTCCACTGATGAAAATATCCCCACTTTCATAGCTACCACCCACAGAGTTGTCAAATAGTCTCTTCACTTTACACCCTGAGAAAATGTTTTTAGCTTCTTTATATTGCCTTAGGGCTCTTTCTTCCTAAATTCGGAAATATCAGATATCCACAGAAAACCCTTTTATCTGATTTCTGGTCATAGATTTCTAGGAAGAAAAAATTTCTAGGGCTGTAAATAGGGGGAGGGTCTTGTCAGAATTTCTTTGGGTTACTCTGTCTTGAGATTTCCATAGTGCCTTTAAATTGGACCTCGTTCAATTTTAAATTTTCTTTCTCACAAAATTTAGATATTTTTTCTAATTTATTATAAAATCGTTTTTTTTTTCCCTTTAATCATCCTAAATGTTTCAACTAGCCTAATTGTTTAATTTACTTAATTATTGTAGTTGATTTTATTTTGTTATTTTTCAAATTAATCGTAAGAGAATCAGTGAACTAAGAATTTCTATATCAAATTTTCGTAGGATATTAAAAAGACATAAATCTTTTACGTTGGAGGGAGGTAAGCAAATGTTTTTATTATATAAATTTTGGTTGTGGTTAGGGAAAACATGAAGGGTTTGCGCAGTTTTTTATATATACATTGTGATTTTTTTGTTTATTTATTTAAATTATTATTTATTTAAATTATTATTTATTTAAATTGGGTATACTATCGCCTACATCACAGGTTGTGTTATTCCTACTAAATTTAACCAGTGAACGGCATTTTCTGCTAGCCTGACTTCAAGTCACAAATAAACAAACGGAATGTTCGATCTTTTAAATAGCTGCTCGCCAGATTATATTGTATTATAAAGAAAAGTTCGTTTTGTATTAATTGATTTTGTTGTTTCATCTAAGTAATTTAATGTTTTTAGTAAACATATTTAAAACTCAGTTTATTAATTAAATTAAAAGTTTTTTTTCCTCTTCTGACAACGTGAGATATCAAACCAATTAAACTTAACGGACATCATTCTATAGAATCCATATTTTAAAAAAAATCGATGTTTTCAAATCAAATTAAATTAGCGCATGTAAAATATTAAACAACAACCACTATCTTCCATTCATTTAGCATTGCACGATAGTATATGTTATTCCTACTAAAATTTTCGAAGTGGAAGCAGTTTTTTTTTTTTTTTATATTATACCCAATTCAATTCCCTCTTTGACTGGCATGTCTGCCAAAACCCTAGATTTGGTCTGCTCTGATTGAAATTGAGATAACAAATGTAATTTTATTTTAATTTTACTTACTGCTAATAGACAGAAACAACATATGATTTTGTTTAATAGAGCATTGAAATCAAATGATCATCAGCTAAACAAATGTTTAAACATGAGAAAAAAAATTGTTTAAAACCCCTGTATGACCAAATTTCCATGTTTCCCCGAAATATGAAATACGTTAAATTCGTAATATTATATTTCGTACACAAAATTAATTTATTAAGTTAACTTATGATTTTATTGTTTATTGATCAGATTTGTTTCTATTTTTAACTCCTTGATTTTTATTGTTATTATGTGTTTAAAGTTAATAAGGCTTCTCAATATTTTAATTAATAAGGCTTTTAAATTTCCAAATCAAAGTCGAAACAATTTCTTAAAATTGTAAATTGAAACAATATATGAAATTTTGACAGCCTTGTTTTTATTTTAAACGTGTGCATTTATTTAATAAAATAAAAATAAATTAAATAAATGACTGAATAAAATAAAAAACTTCGTTGTCGTGTCATCTTTTAAACAATTTGAGTAATAATAAATTATTTAAAAATCAGCAAATTTTTAGTTTAAAAAGTAAAAAAAAATTTCTTTGTTTAAAAGGTAATTAAGCTCCATCATTCGATCATGAGATTATTTAATATCTGTAATCTGTATGTATATGATTATGTAATATCTGTACTTTATTGTAAAAATGATATATTTAATACTTTCATGTGATATGCTACAGTTTTAAATACCTAAAAGATGACTGAAATTGTCAATTCAAAAAAAAAAAAAAAATCAATAAATAAAAAAATAATTAATTCTTTTGAACATGAATTTAAATAACTCCATACGTTTTGTTTGGCTATCTCATTTTATATTATCTCACGCAATATTTAGAGCAAACAGTTGCTTATGGGTGTGTATAATATAAGTAAAAAAAGCATACAAAAAAAAAAAAAATAAAAAAAAAAAAAAAAAAATCAATAGATGCTCTCAATATTATATTTTTAAACTTCTCGCAAGAATGTAGTAAAAAAATAGTTGTCGCAAACAAATTAATATTAAGTAAGAACGAAAAATCAGGCTTCAATTTTTTTTGTCACAAAATTTATCAGGGGCTATTCGTTAGATTTCAATATGGGTTATGTTTTTTCTTTAATTAAATTTTGAACATTAACAAATATTTGTCTTTTAAAACCTTTCATTTTATAATAAAAATAATTATTCTATAATTGTAATTCTAAAACTAATTGCTAATTGATATAAAGCTTTAGTTTGTTCCTGATATATTAAATGTTTTCTATCGGCGGAACCCCGACATTACGTTTAAAATTTATTAAGGTAATTACGAACATTATAACCTAAAAACAGATTATTTTTAAAATATTTAATTAGAGGAATGTAGATTTTTCATTGTTTTATCATCTTAATAAGGTATTATATTAATCTTAAATAAGGTTTTATATCCGACAGTTAAATTTGCAGTCCTTGTGTTATATCTATTCTAGTTTGGAATTTATTTTTGGTGTATATACATAAGTTGAAAATGAATAAGATAAGCGGAATTATGGTTTACTTCTAAATGAACTGAAGATACTTGTCATAAACGTTAAAAATGGTAATTTGGAAAGCATTTTTCAAGAATGTCAAGTATCCAAATGACTTAATTTATTAAATTAAAAAAAAAAAATTAAAAAAATATCCACAAGGCAGGTGTGTATATTTGGGACTAACACAAAACTGTGAGATCGTAGGTTCTATTCCAGCTGATGACAGTTTTTTATTATTATTTCTCAATATTGAAAAATGTTTTTCTTATTTTTTTTTAAAGTATGCATGTTAAAAACTAATAATTTAACAATTATTTAAAAAACTAGAAAGCTCCGCTCCCTGTTCATTTTGCTCACTAACCCTCATTGTTGCTTCTCCATTCATTGCAGATTAAGAGAAAAAACGGTTTATTTCCATTTTTTTTTTTTTTCGACAAAAATTACAATTGGGTATAATATAAAAAAAACACAACTACTTCCACTTCGAAAATTTTAGTAGGAATAACATATACTATCGTGCAATGCTAAATGAATGGAAGATAGTGGTTGTTGTTTAATATTTTACACGCGCTAATTTAATTTGATTTGAAAACATAGATTTTTTTAAAAATATGATTCTATGGAATGACGTCCGTTAAGTTTAATTGGTTTGATGTCTCACGTTGTCAGAAGAGAAAAAAAAACTTTTAATTTAATTAATAAACTGAGTTTTAAATATGTTTACTAAAAACATTAAATTACTTAGATGAAATAACAAAATCAATTATTACAAAACGAACTGTTCTTAGTAATACAATATAATCTGGCGAGCAGCTATTTAAAAGATCGAACATTCCGTTTGTTTATTTGTGGCTTGAAGTCAGGCTCGCAGAAAATGCCGTTCACTGGTTAAATTTAGTAGGAATAACACAACCTGTGACGTAGGCGATAGTATACCCAATTGAATTATCATTTACATTTTGAAGATGACTAAATTTAGGGATATCAATAAAATTGGTACCAATCAATAAAATTGGAAAATTGGCAGAGTTATTACTCAATGAAGATGGACTCAAGGGATAGAGCATTCTCTTCCGAGTTCGATTCCCAGTGATGGCTGATCGATATGAATTCCACACCCGGCTTTTACCATTACCTTCTAGAGAAAAATCAAGCCTCACAACGGGTTACTATAAACCGTGATGACGTAGGCCCAGAGGAAAACCAGTCAGGGTAGCTATTTTTACGAAAAACTCCGAATCTGATCAAACGAGCTATTGGCGATATTCTGAAGTATAGACAGGAACAGTGATGACGTATTTCATGACGTCAAACCCTGCCTCCTTTTAAACTCTTTCCAAACATTTTTTCGAACGAACCATTTAAATGGCATTTCCTATGTGAATTTAAGATGGCAAGATTTATAGATTATTATTGAAATAAATAAATTTATATAGCGCTTCTAAGGGATTTATTCCTAATTTAAGTAGTTTTCCTTATACGGGGTATCAGTAGATTTTACGAGTTAAGTGCATTAAATGCTATTAGCGTCAATATTTGCTTTAAGCGTCAATATTTTTAACTCTTGTTTCATGTTTATAATAATGTCTTATTTTATTTAGAATTTGTTACATATTCTTGACCTACATCTAATTTTTTTCTTTAGTTTTGGAAAGGCATGCATTGTTTTACAACGTTCTGAAATTAATTTTTAATCTGTAATTAGATTGTATTTATCAATACTAATGTCTGTTTATTTAATTATGTCTGATGATTAAATTTGTAGTTATTGTAAACTTTGTTTGCTTAAGATTTTCTGATTATTGCTGCTAATTCTCATAAGCTTTAGTTTTTAACTACTAAATAGGAATAAATTATGTAACTAACTTATTTAATGCGCATGCATATGGTTAAATCTGCACAGAGTTTTAGTTTAAACACAGATTTATTTTGACTTGAGATTTTTTCTTGTTTATATTTGTCAACATCATCATTAATTAGTTTTTAACAGTAGTGTTATGCATTAATTTTTTGAGAAAATTAAGATACCTTATTATTAGATAATTAATATTAGATTATTTCTTAACGTAACTAGTGTAGTGCTATGTTAATGTGTAGTGTTATGATAGTGCAGTGTAGTGTTATGTTAAAAGGGTCAATTCTATGTTTAGTTTCCAGAATTTTAATATATAGAATAGCTTAATTAAAGCAAATTTAAGAATTTATGAGTATTTATTTTATTTAATTAAGATTTTTAATTAAAGAAAAGCATTAAAAAGCTTTAAATTTCCTATATTTTTGTTTTAATTTCAAGTTCTATATTTTGTTTAGACGACAAGATAGGGAGCCATCAATAAGCTCATTTACCATCAATTTATCTTAAAATCTCAGATTCCTATTTCATTCGATAAGAAAGTGCAACATGAATTATTTTAGAATTTTTTAAAACATACTTATCCCATACATAAACTTTTATTTAACATTCATATTTATTAATCTATGTATTCAGATAGGTGTTTAAATTTAACATATTAATAATATTAATTTCACATGCATTTCAAATAAATATAATTCAAATTTTTAAGAAATTTTTTTATTTAGAAACTTAACTCTTTTTTAATTAATGTATGTATACATATTTAGTTATACAGCTTTTACATTTGGCAAATGTTACTGTTATCACTTTTTATGGAATAAAATTTGCATTTGACAGTCTAAATCAAAATTTTTTAAATTACCTTCATAGTAATATTTTATTTGTTACAGTGCTTATGTTGAACGTAACATTCAAGTCACCATTACCCAAATTTATTTTTAATTTCATAATACCTACAGTTTAATTGGTTGTAAATATGTTTTAAGACCTGTCAACTCTCAAACTTTTGTTTAAGTTTTATAAAAAAAATTTTTAGTAATAATAGCTCAAATTTATTGGTAAATTAGTAAATTTACCAGTAAATTTGAGCTATTTTAAAAATGTGTATCTTAAATGTTTTATAATTTTCACTAATTTATCTGACTTTAATCATGCTCCTTACATAACTTTCTTATTTGTTTTAAAATTTTCATAATTATTTACAATTAATAAGTTGTCTCACTGTTATAAAACGAATTGATTTAATATAATATACATATTTTAAGAAAAATTAATCTTAAATTAGAAATAACATTTTCCAAATAATAAAATTCACAAATTTCCGATTTCCAGAATATAAATAGAATTTATATGGTAAATATTAAATACAAATTCTCCCAATCATATATACAAAAAGTTAGCTTCTACAGCATTCTCTCCTCTTTCAATCAATTTAGGTTCATCAGAGAAAAACTTTACGATATGGAAGAGCTTAATTACACTTTTTCTTGCCATTTCAGTGGTTAAATTCGACTCTATATTAATATATTCAAAGATTTAGTTGGCCCACTTTTAACTACATGAGAAACGCCATAGTGTTTGCTCCGTTCAGAACAAAGTTTGGAACGAGGAGAGCTAGTGACGTCGTTGATGACGTAGGACTAACCCTGTCTATTGTAACCTGTGTATTGTCATTCACTGCATTGAGCCATTTGGCGAACATTTTTTTATTAGAATTTGTAAACAACCGTTGGTGTTCTGATGTCAACGTGCTTCGTAAAATATACATTTATTCAACAAATGTTATGAATTTCAGCTTAAATTAATTCTTAGTGTTATGAATAATGTTACAATAAGTGCTGTGTACCAAACTGCTGAGGAAATTACAAAGTAGATGGTAGGAAAGTATTAGTTTTTGCATTTCCCAAAAATAAAGAACTACATAAGAAATGGCTTGCCACCATACCGAGAGATTTTGAAGTTCAAAGGGAGTAATACTTGTTTTTATTTTTAAAAATCCCTTGCGCAATTTCACAACAAAATTAGCTGTGATCCTCATTTTAGAATTTAGTTATGATTCTTTATTATATTTTCATTTAGAGTAAATTATTTTAAATTGTGGATTAATTTATTTTAATAATTAAGTTGTTCTTATCAATCATATGGCAAAATATTGTAATAATTTTTTTGTAGATTTTATAATAATAAAATAATATCTATATTAAAATACATAAAAACATACATAGATAGATAGATGTAAATATGATTTATGTATATATATAATAGTTAAGAGCAGCAATTTATTATTTTAAATAAAATATGGCACAAATTTTGGTGCCAAAAATATTTCATTCATAGCAAAATTCATATTTTGCTTTAAATTTGATTATTTAAGAAATAAAATTTTATTCATAAGCCAACATTAAAAATAAACAGTGAAAATACTGTGAATCAAGGGACAAAAGAAGGTAATTGAAATATGAGAAGTGTTTATCCATTTTCTTAATTTTTATATTATCTTACTAATACACTCTAATTGGCTGTTATTGTAAACTGCTCTTAAATTGAAATAAGTAAGCTAATTATAATTAAGAAAGTAGTGTAAATAATTAAGAAAAGGGTTATTAATTACTTTTTGATTGAGTTTTATTTAATGAAAATATTAATAATTTTTGTATTTGTGAAATTTTTGCTCAAACTTTAAACATTTTTGCTTGAACGTAATATATTCTAACTGCTTTAAGCAAATATTTTTTATTTAATTATGAAATTTTCCTAAAAATCTATTAATTTTTCATATATATATATATATACATGTTGAAAGAAATTTAAAAACGCATGTGTAAAGTACATTTTAATCATTTTTTGAATTTGCTATGTAATAAAATATTTGTTATCTAAGGTTGCTTCCTTTATTTTAGTTTAACACTTCTAACAATCACACTTCCACATGAAAAAAAATCCAAGTTATAATCAAGCTTTTGATGTTATGTTTTTTTCTTTCTAAACTTTGTTTGAAAAATGTATTTGATTTTCTAAATTTTCCTAAGCTCATTTTATATCATTGTTTAGATACAATTTCTATTTTATTTTGTATGCTATAATTTTAATAACCTGAAAAACTTAATCATTAAAATCCAAACTAATCTACTAAAAATGTAAGTATGGTATTATAAAAATTAGACCCTTTTCTAAATTTTATAACTAGTTTAAAATTATAATAATAATAAAAAACGTGTAGAAACCCTTTAAAAATATGTTTGAAAAATATATTTCCATACATTTTATAAGAAAAGCTAAATAAAATTTTCCAATTTGTAAAATAATTGATCGTTAATGAAATAGATTTTATTCTTTAATAAAAAAATATTTAAACTGATATTTAATGTTTAAATAAATTTTTTTTCACTCACACAGCAGTTACTTTTGTAAAAATTGTTTTATTGTTAATCATTTCTGAAAACAAATAAATATAAAGATTGTAAGAATTAAAAAATAAGTAAAAGAGTAAAGAAAGAAAAAAAAAAAACCCGTCATCGACTGAAGTGATCAGCAAATCTGGGCCTAACTTCATGAGTCATCGTTTTGCGTCCTTCGGCTTTCTTCCCATCTAGGAGGTATTGCTTTTACTGACCTCAGTGCTGACGTGAAATATCCTCAGTGGTTGGCGGATCATGAGTTAGAGTCCCTTTACCGTCAGGCTAACCGTGGGAGGTACTCGTGTTCTTCCTCTCTATGTAACGCAAATGCGGGTTAGTTCCATCAAAACGTACTCCATGAAGAGAAAATTTCTTCCAATACTTGATCCTGGAGTTCTCTTGTATGCTGGATTGGGTTTAAAATTACAAGGCTACGGAGTTGAACATTAGTAGTCGTAAACTCGAAATTGGGTGGGCTGTTCAATGACTGTTATAAAATAAACTAATAATTTGGCCACGATAGCTTGGTTGGTAGTGCTATGGACTCCTGTTCGTGATAATGGGAGTTCGAATTCAGCCGGCCGAATAATACCCATGTATAAAATGGTGACTGGTGCATGTTAAATCCGTCGGGGTCATAAACTCCTCCAAGTTCTCATAACAATTCAATACCTCTGGGTACTGGTCCAGGAGTTTCCTTCTCTTTAAAATTGGTTGGTTTTAAAATTTCAAGGCTACATAGTTAAACATTGGCTCAAAATTTAGTCAGTTTTTCAACGGTGAATATTTAAAAAAATCTAATAATCAAACTGTATTTTCTTGTATTCTTTCTAACTCCTTGCATATTTTCTACACACTTTCATAATTTGATGCTTCAGTCATACAGATTAGACACAGAGATACAAGTCATACATATTTTGAGCTGCAAAGCAAAATGTATGTCTTACAGGAAATTGATTTTGATGATGTGATAGAAGATTCGCCTCTCAAAAAGCGCGAAAAATATTGTTACCTTAAATTTTCGATAAAAATAATGTATATAAGCTTTTATAATTAATTTATATGTTTTTTACTCTTAAAATAAAATAATTAAAAAAAAATATTCAAAAATTTTTTTTTTTCTCTAAATTTTCTCATAAAAGGCCCCCAGATAATGACTGGCCCAGGGCCCCTATAAACATAAAAACGGCTCTGATGAAGAGAAAAAAAAAATTACTTAAAAAGATTTTTAAAAAAAAGCTTCAAAAAATATGGGGGAAAAGATTAAACAAAAACGCGATAAAATAATAATAATAAAACATCGGATTACACAATGATAAACATTCATGATTTAGACTCGACTATTAAACTGTGTGAAAGAAAATTAAAAACATTTTTTTAAATTCTGTATTCAACCCCATTTTATGGACAAAAAAAAAAGTAAAATTTTCTGCTTTAACAGAGGTTAGATGAAATAATTACAAGAAAAAAAAATCTTGTTTTTAGACATTTGTATGGCCTATGAATTCCTAGTGTTCATTCACTGGTAAGAGCTGTTCCTTCACTTGGTTATCTTACTACTTATCATTTGAACCATCCAAAGCTTAAAACAATATCATGTAAGTTCTCTAAATTTTTTTTTTACACAATTTGCATTAAATAACGAATATGTTGGCACTGTCATTTAGCTAAAATTAAAAAAATTTTTAGAGGCAAGCTAAGCTTAAGTGTTCCTTCACTGGTTACTTTACCCTATATCTTTGACAATATATAATATGGTTACCATATGACATAAAATGATATAGCAAAATTAAAAAAGAATAATAACATTTGGAGCCGATGGAGTAAATTAATTATACCATGGTGTTTTCAATTGGAAATAATGCAAAATAATTTCATATTTCTAAAGTGCATTTAGTAATTTTATCTATGTAGTGTTATTTTTCATAATTTGTAAAACATATGTTTTATTTTTTTCTCCCTTGCGGGGAATGTACTACCCGGGACGTGCCGTCCTTGACTGGACGGCAATATTACAAATTTGTAAAAAATGTGTATAATTTTGTAAATATCCTTTTGTCATTAGTCTAAATATCTCAGACAGATCTTAAATAAACAGTTTAATTGTAAAATTTATTTTTAAAAAAAGTAGCGTGATTCTAACGTTATTTTGAGAGAAATAACGCCTAATGCATTTCGTATGGAAAACTCTCGGCAAAAAAGACGCCAAACAGACTTTTTTGCCAACTTGACGACAAAATTATAGTTCTGGAAAATTCAAGTTTTGAAGCAATTAAACTAATTTTTACGCTCTAGAATCACGTTGAAAGTTCCGGGGCTGCTTATCCAAGCCTATATAAATAGGAGTGTGCTTCATAGTATTAGAGAACATGTTTGTGACTGTTCTGATTTGTGAACCGTCTGAAGTTTCAAGGTCTGCGATTTGTTGAATACTAGTCGGTTATTCATGCTGTAATTGAGTACTGAAAATTGCTATATTTTCTGGAAATATCTACCAATAAATTTTTGGAGTCTTAGGACTGTTCTATTCATCTCCAATCCACTCGAAGCCTTGTGCTTAGTACAATTGGCGGGCACTTGGGTCTATTTCGCATTGGCTTCAGAAATTCTACTCTCTTTTCGTTACCCAGTGGGCGCCTGTGACTAAGCCACGGCGGTGGAGTGGCTGAGAGTAGTCCAGTACAGTAACACCACTGTAGTCCCTGTAGTCCAGTACAGTAACACCACTAGACCAGCGATCGGCTGCATATCGGATGGTGTTTTCAGTAGAAAGGTAAACAATAACAATCTCGAGCTGTTTGCCAACTCTAGTTCCGGTTAGAAAGTTTGCAGCTGTTTACTACATGTTATTTTGCGAGGCGATATTTTCAAGCTCATTATTTTGTTTTCAATAAAGGAAATAAATTAGATAATTTCTGAGCTCATATCTGCCGTATTTCATAAGATATTAATGTTACTATGTAATTCTGGTGAGTTTGAAGTGAAAATTTGTTTTAGTTATTTAGATATATATTTTTAAAAAAGGTGACATGGTTGCTAGATTTTGAATAACTCGCTTTTATGGCAGTCTTGATTTGGCCTGTTTCCATTGGTTTATTACTGTTTGTTCGTGTTGCAAACTATGCACCATTTTATGTTAGTGTTAGCATATTGTTCAAGGAGCAAGATTAATTTATACATTATAATTCAGGTTTAAATTTGAAAGTTGGCATACATTATTGACACGTTGTGAGCCAAATTGCTTTAAAATAAACCAGAAACAGTAACCCGGAAGCATAAGCGGCACCAAGCTTTTAGCGCTCCCTAGTGTAGAAAACACCATCCATATGTATATTCACCTCGTTTTCTAAATAAATAAACAAACAGCTAGTTAAACGGAAGTAACTTCACCCGGTCCGTACGAACTTCCGCTACATCGCTATAGCCTTCTTATTATTATGTTTTGCATTAGATTTCCAAACATTGTTGGCGTCTTCTCTTATCTTGATAACGTTTGTTGTTTGGAAATTTAAAAAACTGTTTTATTAAATCGAAATGAGCTTTTCCTATTATCACAAGTAGAATAATGATGGCAAGAAAAAATTGTCATAAAATAATATTCAGTTGTCTGATCCTTTTTCTGGAGAGTTATTTTAAAGTTTAAAATAATGAAATGCAATTAAGTTTTTAAAAGACACTGGTCTCTAGCAGCTGAATATCAAGTTAAAATATATTTACCTCGCAGATATACTACTTATTCATGGCATTCTAAAAATATGCACAGCTTAAAACTTGTAACTTTTAGATATGACATTAAAAGAAGTGGCTTCATTGTCAATTTGTAACAGAAATTTTGTTTTCTTCCAAAAATTACTTTTCATAATGGAAATATTTTTTCTTTCTTTCTTAAATAAACGCAATATCTTCAATTCCCGCACGCAAACAAAAAAACACAAGATATGTTACTTCATCAAATTTTCTTAAAATGCATTTATTTTCGTCTTCTTTAGGAAGTTTAATTGCTTAAAGCAGGGGTGGTCAACACTGAGCATCTTGTGCACCACTTTTAGTGCAAAAAATCTTGAACATGGCAATTATTAATAAAAATTTTATGTCAAGTCAATAAGTGCTACCGTGTTAATGTTGTTCATTGAATTATTACACGTACAGTAACTTTTTTTCTAGATCAAATAGGTTAGCAAATATCACAGATGTTATCTTTAAAATCTTGAAAAATTAAATTGTTTCTAGTGAAATTTAAACAATGGCTAGCATTTAACCAATCACTATTTTTTGATCATCATTTTTATATATTTAAATGAGCAAGAAAATAATAAACAGAAAATTGCATTTAATTATTTTTTTTTAAATGAAACAATTTTAAAATTACAAATAATAAGGAGAAAACTTACAAGGATACAAGCACTAATGCGATTTCTGTATTGTTTTAATTTTAACTAATTATTTTATATTAAAAATTTTTTTAATTTTTTTTTCTATTTAAATTGAGTTTGTGTGCTACACAAAATGCAATTTCTGGTTTAAAGTAACTTTATTTTTTATATGTCAAACACAACACACACGAATCTGAATTATTTAGTGTTAAAAGTCATGTTTCTCTATTTAGATATTACCTTAAATTTTACATTACATTATGGGAAAGTACCAATTTTATTTTAAATTACGCTTGATGAAATCTTGAAATTTAAAGAATAATAATACTGTATATATTATATGAAAAATTATTTTTGGAAAAATTTTAAGAAATATATACAGAAAAGTTCTTTTTGTTGAGATTATATATTTTTTAAACTCGAAATTTCAGGAAAGGGATAACATGGGCCTTTGGCTTCATCACTGAGTAGAAACAAATATAGCCCATGTTAAAAAAAATAGTGGAGATCTTTATTCTGAAATAATTCCAGGTAATGTTTGCGTGTAGATCTTTATATTGAGTTATTTAGAGACTTTAAAAACAAACACCCTTGAAAGAACCTTTATTTCTTTTTTAACTTTTATGTATTCAAAGAGCCTTTATTTAACTTTTATGCATTTTTCCTAAAAATGAATTTTTCATATTAAACAGCGATGATTGAATCAGCCTAAGTAAATACATTAGAAAAGAAATAAGTTCCGGTTGCTCCGGAAGTTTATGCGGACCATTACGTCTGCTGGTGGCCAAGTATTATACAATATATCAGAGTGCGTAGCCAAATTATGCAACAAAAAATAAGCACTTTTCAAGCACCCAAAAAATATTTTTAAGCACTTTAAAAAAATACCATAATTAGGCAAGATTGGAAAGTTTTTGACAATTGATGTTTTTATCTTGTTTTAACCGTCATGTCGGAAAAAAAAAAATTTTGGCATTGTTTTTTACAGTTGTCAAAAATCATGAAATTTTGAATCATGTAAAGCGAATGGCGTTTTTATACGCTACGGACTGATAATATGCCGAAATAGATTGGGGTTGAATTAATTGTGAAAACGTTGAATAGAACAATCTGAACTGCGTCTTTTTGCCTAATTCGAAGCGAAAATCAACATAGTAAAGGAAAAATCTCATTTTGAAACAGGGAAAATAAAGCACTTTTTAAAAACACCCAATGAAAAAAGCACCAACGTATATAAAAGTCCAATAGACAGGGACAGTGATGACGTCAAACCCCGCCTCCTTTCAAACATTTTTTCGAACGAACCATTTATATGGCATTTCCTATGTGAATTTAAGACGGCAAGATTTTTAATTTATTATTGAAATAAATAAATTTATATAGCGCTTCTAAGGAACTTATTCCTAATTTAAGTAGTTTTCTTTATACGGGATATCAGTAGATTTTACGAGTTAAGTGCATTAAATGCTTTAAGCGTCAATATTTTTAACTCTTGTTTCATGTTTATTAATAATGTCTTATTTTATTTAGAATTTGTTACTTATTCTATACCTACATCTAATTTTTTTCTTTAGTTTTTGAAAGTTTGCATTGTTGCTTTAGTTTGCATTGTTTTACAACGTTCTAAAATTAATTTTTTATCTATAATTAGATTATATTTATCAATACTAATGTCTGTTTTTTTAATTATGTCTGATGATTAAATTTGTAGTTATTGTAAACTTTGTTTGCTTAAGATTTTCTGATTATTGCTGCTAATTCTCATAAGCTTTAGTTTTTAACTACTAAATAAGAATAAATTATGTAACTAACTTATTTAATACGCATACAGATGGTTAAATCTGCACAGAGTTTTAGTTTAAACTCAGATTTATTTTGACTTGTCATTTTTTCATGTTTATATTTGTCAACATCATCATTAATTAGTTTTTAACAGTAGTGTTATGCATTAATTTTTTGAGATAATTAATATTAGATTATTTCTTAACGTAACTAGTGTAGTGCTATGTTAATGTGTAGTGTTATGATAGTGCAGTGTAGTGTTATGTTAAAAGGGTCAATAATATGTTTAGTTTCCAGAATTTTAATATATAGAATAGCTAAATTAAAGCAAATTTAAGAATTTATGAGTATTTATTTTATTTAATTAAGATTTTTAATTAAAGAAAAGCATTAAAAAGCTTTAAATTTCCTATATTTTTGTTTTAATTTCAAGTTCTATATTTTGTTTAGACGACAAGATAGGGAGCCATCAATAAGCTCATTTATCATCAATTTGTCTTAAAATCTCAGATTCCTATTTTATTCTATAAGAAAGTGAAACATGAATTATTTTAGAATTCTTTAAAACATACTTATCCCATACATAAACTTTTAATTAACATTCATATTTATTAATCTATGTATTCAGATAGGTGTTTAAATTTTACTTATTTAATAATATTAATTTCAAATAAATATAATTCAAATTTTTCTGTTTAGAAACTTAACTCTTTTTTAATTAATGTATGTATACATATTTAGTTATACAGCTTTTATATTTGGCAAATGTTACTGTTATCACTTTTTATGGAATAAAATTTGCATTTGACAGTCTAAATCAAAAATTTTTAAATTACCTTCATAGTAATATTTTATTTGTTACAGTGCTTATGTTTGTTGAACGTAACATTCAAGTCACCATTATCCAAATTTATTTTTAATTTCATAATAACTGCAGTTTAATTGGTTGTAAATATATTTTAAGACATGTCAACTCTCAAACTTTTCTTTAAGTTTTATAAACATTTTTTTTTACTTCCTATCATTTTAGTAAATTTACCAATAAATTTGAGCTATTTTAAAAACGTGTATCTTAAATGTTTTATAATTTTCACTAATTTATCTAACTTTAATCATGCTGCATGCTCCTTACATAACTTTTTATTTTATTTTAAAATTTTCATAATTATTTACAAATAATAAGTTGTCTCAATGTTATAAAAAAAATTGATTTAATATAATATACATATTTTAAGAAAAATTAAACATAAATTAGAAATAACATTTTCCAAATAATAAAATTCACAAATTTCCGATTTCCAGATTATAAATAGAATTTATATGGTAAATATTAAATACAAATTCTCCCAATCATATATACAAAAAGTTAGCTTCTACAGCATTCTCTCCTCTTTCAATCAATTTAGGTTCATCAGAGAAAAACTTTACGATATGGAAGAGCTTAATTACACTTTTTCTTGCCATTTCAGTGGTTAAATTCGACTCTATATTAATATATTCAAAGATTTAGTTGGCCCACTTTTAACTACATGAGCAACGCCATAGTGTTTGCTCCGTTCAGAACGAGGAGAGCTAGTGACGTCGTTGATGACGTAGGACTAATCCTGTCTATTTAGTTGTATTTCTATTCTTTAAAATTTGAATGATCCAGTCATATTTTGGATGTCTGTTAAGGTATTTATTAATTTTTTTCTTTTACATTGTATCAATATTAATAGATAATTCACAGGGGCCATATTATTTGTTTTTTCTTTAGGGGCCTATTGCCCTAAGCATACATATGTAGGTTTAGAAAAATAGATATAATATTAGCTGTTTGCACAAGCATGAATCGCAATTAAGTGCAATCTCAGGCAGTGGAAGTTCTCTCTCTATTCCAGTGGGTCTAGTTCCGGATTTTTATATCTATATAATCGATTAAAAGTTATTTTGATTTTCAATTTATAATATCTGTCTTTTCCAAATTAAATGTGTTAACTTATAGCTAGAAAATTTATGTGTACTTTGTATTTTACTTTCAGTTTATTGAATATTTTGTTTAAAGATAAGTTATCTAAAAAAATAAATATTACTTTGTTATTTTTTTTAATGAGTTAAATTTTCACTGCAACATTTTTTTATGCTAATGTATTTTTTGTAAATTTCAGATGGTAAGTTTTTTTTAATTAATCATTTCCTTGAAAAACTAATGTTTAACTATAAAATAACAAGAACTAACATATCACCTTATAATATCAGTAAATCAAAAATACTGTAAAATGAAAGAAAAAAAATCCGCTAATCTAACATGTATTTTTGAAAACTTATAAGTTTTATTAAAAAAAAAAAGCCTAAATTTGAAAATGCATTTTAAAATGTTCATGACTACATGCATAATTTTCAGTTCCTATTTTTAAAGTAGTTTGTTTCATAAAACTTTATGTAATTGATTATTTGAAATTGAAAATTCAGTAATCTGTTAATAAACATTATCAAGAAAAAATTGTTAGATTTATTTTCTGACTTACCTGTATAATTAACTTATTTTATTATTAGGTATGAAAAAATGACATCTGTATTAAAAATATCAGCTGATAAGTATCCTTAGTATACTATCTAAAAATTTTGAGTATTCATAATTAAGAGCATTTGATAGGAAAATTAGCATGCTATTTGCAATGGTGAATACAATAGGGGATTTATAATATAATACAGTATATTATTTTATTATAATATTTAAAAAGTTTATTAGAATTTTAAAATAAAGCCTACAAATTTTTTGTGTAAAACATTGAGAGAAACTCCTTATTTAGAAAAATTTTATAACATTAAATTTTATTCTAAATTTTTACTTTTATTACTATCACTTATTTAAAAATTATTTATGCTTAATAAATATTATTTTAACTAAGGTAGTTAACCCAAAGGTGAGCAGTGCTCTTAAGGTAGACCAACTCCCAAAAAAGAATCAATATTATTTTTAATCGCTATATAGTGCTACTGCATTATAAATAATCCACAAGCAGAGCAAGTCGCTGAATTTGAATCGTTTAGTATAATACCACACCATTGTATGCAGACATTTTACTTTTTAAAAGAAGCAGTTCTAATTTCAGGTAAGGAGATATTTAGATTACATGTGTTTAATTTCACAGAACATTGAATTATGAAATATTTTCAAAAGTTTAATTCTTACATTTTAACCATTATAAAATACAAAGTCTAATATTAAATAAAGTGCATTTTCTATTAACCATATACAGAACAATACAATATACAGAATAACATATACCAAATACAGAGTAATAAAATACAATAATTTGTGCAAGACATTTAAATTTCACTGAACCATTATAAGAAAAGGATTATAGTAAATAAATATCTCTCCCGCACACTTACATATTTAAACATCTCTGAACGAGAAAATTATTTCTTGAATATCTGTGAACTGGAAAGTTATTACAAATGTCACATTAAACATTAATTGCATATTTCATTATTTAGCATAATAAATTAGGAAAATACAGTTTTAGAATTAAAAACAACAACTTAATAATAATTAACTAATTTCAGTTTTTTAATAGTTTGAGTTATCTTTTGTGTTCTTTTTAAAAAGTTTCATAAATTATACAATCTAAGACGTTCAAATGTGATTAACAAAATTTATATCAAGTAATCATTTAAAAATCTGTCATAATATTCAGTACAGTAATATTTCTGAAACATAAATATAAGATTTATAAAATGATGAAAGCTTAGAAAAAGTTGTTTAGATTTAAGTACAAGAAATTGATTTTAAGAAGCAAATATTATTTTATCTATATGTTTTATACTTGCATTAAACTGAATTTACTTCAAAACATTCATTAAACAAGATGTTACATGTAATTTTAATTAAAGGTGCTATTTAAGTTGTTTTTTTAATATTAAAAAATATTACCTACAACACAGGATTCTAAAGCTGAGAGAATAAAAAAACAATTTATAACCAGTAACCAAGGTTACAACTTCTACTAAGATGTGTTTACAAGAATGCATTTTAAATTTAATCCATGACTTTTCAATATTGGAGCTTATTTTACAGGCATTACATAAGTATGAAATTAGAAAAATACAATGAAAACTACATTATCAAATAGTTCGATCAGAAAAAAAATAAAAACATTTCAGCTTCATTAAATTGTGTTAAGTCTAATGACACTACTGTGAAATTTTTTACTTATTATGGAGGAAGCAAGAAGAAAGTTTTTCCTCGGTGAGAAATGGTCTATATTACTTTTTACATCAGTCAGTCACTTTTTACATATGCTGCAAAAATGAATGCACCAGTAAGAATCAGAATGCGATTAGAAAGATTCTTTTGACATGTGCGACAAGAATTAGGTATCTCAGCAGGGTCAGCTAAACAATGATTAGTTCGTGTTAAGAAAGACTTATTACAGATGCTACAAGACCAGTATGTGTAAATATTCAGATCACTATTATTTAAAAAAAAAACTACTTTATCACACATTTCAAAGATATGCTGTGTCGCTATTAGGACAGTGTTTTCACTACAGCACGAGAATCTCACATATTTTTTTCTTTTCTCGCATTAAAAAATTATTACCGCGAGAAATTCACGCATTCTATAAATAAATTTCAAAACTCGTGAATTTCTCGTATTTTGGAAAAAGCTTTGCATTACGCCATTTAGAATAAAATTCGTTTCACTTTTCTTCCTGGATCTTTCATTATTTTCAAAATCTGCCCTGTTATCTAGCTTCCCTATTTACTAGTATTGTTCAGAACCTTTTCGAACAATAGAACACTACCCCTCCGAACCACGGAACCCTTTCCACAACACATTTCTCTGCAACCACGTGTTTATCTTAGATAAGGTTTCTTCATGTAAGATGTTCGAATTTTTTATGCACTAATCTAAGATGCACAAATACCTTGTAATGGCAAAATCTTCTATGATGATGCAGTAAAAATATTCAATGGTTTAAAAAATAGAAGATGTTAAAAATGTATTATAATTAAAGAAATGATTTTTCTTCCAAGTTTATTTGTGTTTTTTTAATTTTTAGAAATCTCACCCTGTTTTTGAGAAAGGGTGAGAAATTCTCACCCATTTTTTTTTTCTATGATGAATACACTGTAGGAACAACACTGTATTTAGTCAAATGCCATTTCTGAGAAAAACTCTTATTACGTTATGGTACAAGAAAAAAGTTTCTCACCAGTGCAAACACAAACATCAAAGTCAGTCTTTTGAAGAAAAAATATCCTTTTGACACATATCATAAGAATGCAGTTTTTAACCAGCATGAATAAAACTATTATAGGTTGGATGCTCTTTAAGAAAAAAAAAATATTATTTTTTTTGTATACAAGAATATGGTTTCTAAACAGTGTGAATATGAAAAGTTAGGTAAGTATGAACACGACTATGTCGAGTCAAATGACCTTTTATTGAAAAACTCTTATTACATATACTACAAGAATAAGGCCTCTCACTTGTATGAACCTGGCTGTGTCGAGTCAAACTAACTTTTATTGAAAATCTCTTATAACATATACTACAAGAATAAGGCTTCTCTTTTGTATGAACAAGACTGTGTTGAGTCAATTGACTTTTTTGTGTAAAACTCTTATTACATATACTACAAGAATAAGGTTTCTCACTAGTATGAACACGACTGTGTTGAATCAAACTACCTGTTCGTGAAAAACTTCTATAACATATACTACAAGAATAAGGCTTCTCTTTTGTATGAACACGACTGTGTCGAGTCAATTGACTTTTTTGTGTAAAACTCTTATTACATATACTACAAGAATAAGGTTTCCCACCAGTATGAACACGACTATGTCGAGTCAAACTACCTTTTGATGAAAAACTTCTATAACATATACTACAAGAATAAGGTTTCTCACCAGTATGAACACGACTATGTAGAGTCAAACTACCTTTGTGTGAAAAACTACTATAACATATACTACAAGAATAAGGCTTCTCACCAGTATGAACACGACTGTGTTCAGACAGGTGATTTCTTTGTGAATAACTTATTACATATACTACAAGAATAAGGTTTCTCACCAGTATGAACACGACTGTGTTCAGTCAATTGATTTCTTTGTGTATAACTCTTATTACATATACTACAAGAATAAGTTTTCTAAACAGTATGAACACGACTATGTCGAGTCAAATTACCTTTTATTGAAAAACTCTTATTACATATACTACAAGAATAAGGCTTCTCACTTGTATGAACACGACTGTGTTCGGTCAATTGATTTCTTTGTGTATAACTCTTATTACATATACTACAAGAATAAAGTTTCTCACCAGTATGAACACGACAGTGTAGAGTCATATGACCTTTTATTGAAAATCTCTTATAACATATACTACAAGAATAAGGCTTCTCTTTTGTATGAACACGACTGTGTTGAGTCAATTGACTTTTTTGTGTAAAACTCTTATTACATACACTACAAGAATAAGGTTTCTCACCAGTATGAACACGATTATGTAGAGTCAAATAAGCTCTACTTGAAAATCTCTTATTGCATTTACTACAAGAATAAGGTTTCTCACCAGTATGAACAAGTCTATGTCCAGTCAATCGACTTTTTTGTGTAAAACTCTTATTACATACACTACAAGAATAAGGTTTCTCACCAGTATGAACACGATTATGTAGCGTCAAATAAGCTCTACATGAAAATCTCTTATTGCATTTACTACAAGAATAAGGTTTCTCACCAGTATGAACAAGTCTATGTCGAGTCAAATTACCTTTTATTGAAAAACTCTTATTACATATACTACAAGAATAAGGTTTCTCACTAGTATGAACACGACTATGTTGAATCAAACTACCTTTTAGTGAAAAACTTCTATAACATATACTACAAGAATAAGGCTTCTCACCTGTATGAACACGACTGTGTTCAGTCAATTGATTTCTTTGTGTATAACTCTTATTACATATACTACAAGAATAAGGTTTCTCACCAGTATGAACACGACAGTGTAGAGTCAAATGACCTTTTATTGAAAATCTCTTATAACATATACTACAAGAATAAGGCCTCTCTTTTGTATGAACACGACTGTGTTGAGTCAATTGACTTTTTTGTGTAAAACTCTTATTACATACACTACAAGAATAAGGTTTCTCACCAGTATGAACACGATTATGTAGAGTCAAATAAGCTCTACTTGAAAATCTCTTATTGCATTTACTACAAGAATAAGGTTTCTCACCAGTATGAACAAGTCTATGTCGAGTCAATCGACTTTTTTGTGTAAAACTCTTATTACATATACTACAAGAATAAGGTTTCTCACCCATATTAACTTGATTGTGCTTAGTGAGATCTCTTTGTGAAAAACTATTTTTATACTCTTCTTATGCTACAAGAATAAAATTTCTCACCAGTATGAAATTCGCAGTGTTTAGTAAGACTACTTCTTTCTGATAAAATCTAGTTACATATATTACAAAAATAAGGTTATCTTACAGGATGAAAAACACTTTTACATTATATGTTTACTTTTCAGAGAAAATTTTTTATCATAAGTGTAGATAAATTGTGTGTAGTAAGATCTCTAGAATAACAATCATAAATATGCTGCAAGAAATAAAGACATATATCCACTTTGCAATAAGTAAAAATGCATAAGTAAAAGAAAAAATATAGATTTTCAATTTCAATTCAAAATAAAAAGTTAGCTTTTTTTTATTTGAAAAAATAGCTATAACTAGATAATGGAAAAATAATTAACCATTAATTAAAATGAAGGAAATAATTCAAAATAATTTTCACTACAAAAGTAAGTCATTTAAGAGCACAAAGAGGCCTTCAATAATACATAATTCAAAATGATCATGTTGTATCAAATCACTTTCTTTCACTAAATTTTTTAAATAAGCAAAATAAAATACTGAAGAAATATGATCACTTTATAACAAGAATATGATTTATTAATATGTGCATCTATGAAAGGATCAATTTAAATTATATTGAGATGCAAATTTTAATATTTTACCATACATACAAAACTAAATTATTTCACTTTATGTCTTTTTATACAAAAAACTGCAGAAACAATGAACTTCTTTATGAAGAAAATTTCTTTAAATTTAATACACTATGAATGAATGCGTTATTAGACACACTGCAAAATGAATGTTGTTTTTAATTAGGAAAACTTCTTACAAAATTAAACAGTAATGCTGTTTACTATTATGAACATGAAATTATTAAATTAGATTTCATTTTCCATTTATTTCACACACACATTGCAAAAATATTCCACAATATATATTTTTAAGTCAGACAATATTTTCTTTACTTTCACTGATTTAAAAGGTTTGATATTACAAATAAAGATATATATATATATAAAAAAATTTAATTGCTAATTTTTGTATCAATGTTTCATCAAACACGATAAATGCATGCTCTTATAAATTATCATAAATATGAGAGGGTCAAGAATATTAATTTTATCTAACAATTTTAAATTGCACAATCTGCATATAAAAAATATTTTCTCAGTGTTAACAAGAAAATCACAATCTATATTACTTGTATATAAATATCAATTCACATTTGCTTGATGAATGTAAGAGACAGTTTAATTACCTGCAATTAAAATCTATTTACAACTGTTTTATAATGTACTACATGGAAAATTTAGTCTAAATTGTTAGATTATTGCAAATTCCTTTCTTCATGAATAATTTATCACGCCTGCTTAAATAAATTATTCCTATATTACGAACACAAAATATTTAAATGAAATTACTTCTTATTGCATACTTTTTAACTAACTACACTTGGAAACTTTTAAGCATAGTGCAAACATTAAATTTCTATGAAAATATTTTTCTCTCAGAACATTATTGCAACTATGTGTCACACTTTGCCCAGATACTTTTTACCGTTAGTGTCACAACAAAGAATATTGTCAACACAGAAAGATATTGCCTTCAATAATAATATTTCCTTCTGCCAGGAAGCATTTAACACACATGGCATGAATAGTTTATTAATTACATGAATCGAACAGAAAACACGTTTTTTATTTTTTAATATTTAGGCACGCACAGCAGGAATTTTATTTATTGTCAGCACGAAGAAAATGTTATTTTATCATCCCATCGATTTTTGTTTTCAGTATAAAGATGATACATGAATATGATCTGCAAGGAAATAACCCTTTTAAAGCTCTTTGTATAGATTTTCAATTATATGAGTGCAATTCACTTTACATTAATAAATTAGTGAATCAGAGTTTTATTACATTTTGTCCCCAAGTACGAATAAATCTTCTGAATACAAAGAGTACATCAATTGAAATTCAAAAATAATATTATTAAACTTTTTACAAGAGAGTATTGTTTGCGTTAGCTTATAGCTCTGCATTTCTATTAATGTAGTTTAGGGTGGAGGCTTAATAGATAGCTAGAGGTTATAGTAAAAGCCAGAAGCGGTTTGTTCAGGGATCCTAAAGCGGTAGGATATCCAGCTCGCGCTTAGAAAACGGAAGCAGATCTTTTTCACCCTCCCAAACAAACTTTGTACCTAGCTTCAGAACTCCACCTAACGGCCAGAGTAAAAGCTCTGGCAAAAACAAGTTCTGGGTGAGGGGGGGGGGAGAGTCTCAGTTTCTCTCCTCTTCTGGGGATGATAAAGGAAGCGCTGATCGCAAATCTTGGTTGAGTTTTCCAAACACTTAAATTTTTTATTTAGGCTAGCTAAAATTTTTAATTGGATAGACTAAAGTAACAGATTAATTGAATAATTTTGCGATTTGTGAAAGTGTATTTAGATAAAATAATTTTAAGTACTGTAAAAACGTTTAAAAAAAATAGTCCGTTTTTAAGCATATCATTTAAATAATAATTAAAGAATCTGTTGATTTTCTTTTCTACGAAATTGATTCGATTAATTTTTCAGTGATTTCAAAGAATTTACATAAGATAAAGCAGGCAAATATATTTTTTTGAGAGATAAATTTTTCGAAACGAACTTATAAAATTATGTGCCAATTTCATTTTTATTATTTCAGATAAGTCAAAGTTATTATTAAAAATTGCTTGGTTTTTATTTTTGAGATGGTTTTATATTGATGTTATAGAATTTTTTCAGGGCTAAACAAACATCATGCAAAAGCAAACATTTATTAATTTAGTTGTTTAGTAAAAGAGAAGTTATTTTTCATACATTATTTCCTTTTTTTTACATTTTTATAAAACAAATTCGCAAAGTTAAATGGTATTTTAGTAGTTCAAAAATTAATCAAACGTAAAATAAAAATTAATTATAAATTCAATTGGAGAGCTATTGATTTTAAAAAATTCAAACTTTGAAAGAACTGCATTAAAACTGTTTTTCCCATAAAACTTTTCAAATAAAAATTATGCTTTTATTGTCCTTTGATGCAATTTTCTAATAAACTCTACCTCTGTTCAAATAGTAAATTTTAGAAACTGTAACAACTTTTAATAAACTACATTGTCAAAAAAATATTAATAAATTTCTGTATAAAAAAGGCAAGCATAAAAAGTTTAGGATAACATGACTGAAACATTATTATGAAACAGTTTTAACATTAAAAAATTAAAAAAAGAAATCTCAATCTTTAAATTTGGACTAATATGCTGGATAACTACATATTAATAGAAAGAAAAAATAGGCATACCGTAGCAATTATCATCGGAAGAACACTCTTGCTTCTGCTTCATTAACTCTTGGCCAAATATGACTGACCCCAAAGAGCTGCATAGTTTAACTAACATCAGCTACAATGGAGTCAATTATTTAGCATTGTATTTTTTGATGACTCAAAGGATGATACTTCACCCACCACTCATAAGAAAGAAACACTCTAGGTTCCATAACATTAAAAGTAATTTTAAATGGACTTAATTATGTACTTTAAACTAAGTCATAGAGCAAGCTGTGTGAAATATAATATATATCTCACAGTTATAATATAAGTACAATTTGCAAATTCTAGTACAAGGAAGTATAAATTAATTCACCACACTATAATTTCTTCTTCATCTTTAGAGACCACCAGCTATAAAAATAATTAATGTCTCAAACATAAAATTTATGAATGGCCAAAAATAGAAAATATTAAAGTTCCAGGGCAATGCCAGAAAAATTTAAAGAATCAAAGAAAACTGCAGGTTAATAGATCCTATCACAATTTCTTCTTCACCTTTATGAAGCACCGGCTATTAAAATAAACAATTATGTCCATTTAATTTCTGAAATATGAAAGGCAGAAAAATATGATATATAAAAGATCCAGGCAAACGCCAGAAAAACATTTCAGAAATAAAAAAGGCAGCAGGTCAATACAGCATATTACAATTTATTTTTCATCTGTAGAGAAGAGAAGCTATAAATTTTAAAAGTTCCATTTAAATACCCCCCCCCCCCCAAAAAAAAAAAATAATAATTCCAGGAAAAATTAATACTTCAAACATGAAATTTATGAATGGCAAAAAATTGAAAATATTAAAGTTCCAGGGCCATGCCAGAAAAATCTAAAGAAGAAAAAAAAATGCAGGTTAATAGATCTATCACAATTTCTTCTTCACCTTTAGGAAGCACTGGCTATGAAAATAAACAATTATATTTATTTAATTTCTGAAATATATCTTTAGAGAATTAATTAATGAGTCAAACACAACATGTATGGAAGGAAAAAAAATAATAAGTTCCAGGCAAAAGCCAGAAAAGTAATCATCATCTCTAAAGACCACCAGCTGGAAATGAAAATTGATTAATACTTCAAACATAAAATTTATGAATGGCAAAAAAAAAAAAAAAAAAAAATATTAAAGTTCCAAGGCAATGCTAGAAAAATCTAAAGAAGCAAAAAAAATGCAGGTTAATAGATCCTATCACAATTTCTTCTTCACCTTTAGGAAGCACTGGCTATGAAAATAAACAACTATATTTATTTAATTTCTGAAATATATCTTTAGAAAATTAATTAATGAGTCAAACACATATTATTATTATTTTTTTTTCCATACATATAAGTTCCAGGCAAAAGCCAGAAAAGTAATCATCATCTCTAAAGACCACCAGCTGGAAATGAAAATTGATTATTAAACTTTTAGAATGCAAGAACTTAATTTTTTTTTTCCTTACACCCTAAATAAATTTTCTTTTAATCACAAGAATCCAAGGAGTTACCATAGAAAAGATGGCAACATGTTAATGATCATTTTTTTCTTAAAAAGACTCAATAAACCAATTTTATATATAAATATGATATGAATAAATTAAAGATACCA
The DNA here is from genome assembly GCA_949128135.1 of Parasteatoda lunata. Taxonomy (NCBI): domain Eukaryota; kingdom Metazoa; phylum Arthropoda; class Arachnida; order Araneae; family Theridiidae; genus Parasteatoda; species Parasteatoda lunata. The sequence goes on along the minus strand of OX421973.1, from coordinate 54,248,973 downwards.
TCAAGATTGTATTTTTATGAACATAAAACTATTTAATTAAAAAACAAATAACTATTTTACATTTTTAAAAACTTATAATTTGGATAATTTTCTATATTTTTTTGTTTCATTAACTTTGTGAACATCAATGCGATTGGAGCGATCACAAAGAAAATGCATTCTTGTGATTAGAAAAAAATTTACAATGGACACAGTCAGTGAATGTATGTGCTCATCAGAGCAGCCTAATAGGGGAACATTTAAATTCTCTAGATTATCGTATATATCATTTAATGTATTTATACTTAAATTGGTGTTGTTGACAGTGGACATAGTTGTATTCTCTAATAAAGAGATGCAATTAAATAATTCCTCTGAGGGAAACAGTAACCCACCATTAGATTTTAATTTTATAAATTCAGCATAGGGAGGATTAGCATTTTGAAAAACTAGGCTGTCTAAACATGCCTGGCAATTGGAAAACTTTCTTGCCTTTCTGGCAACATAGCCAGCAAAATATCCTATTATCATAACATCAGAATTAATGTTGTTATAGGAATGATGGTCTAAAGATGGCAATCGAGTTTGAGTTTCCGCCAGGTTACCCTTACCTTCGATGAGCGTGTCCAACTTTAACATCCATTCTCCTTTTTGTGAAGTATCTAATTTCGTGACAGTTGGGAAATCAATCAAGCTCTGCAGGAGATTGCCTCCACTAATGTTAGAACCTTTGGGTGGCTTTATTAGCGAATACGTTCCTACTAAACGGAAAACCTGTAAAAATACAGTGGAGCTTGGGTGATCGTTGGATCCACAGGCATGCCTCATTATTCTAAAAAACCTCTGTAAGAAATCCATACAGTTTAAAACATGTATCTTAAAAATTCATCCATGGTCATCACATAATCCATGGCAAATATACTTGTAAATAAAAAAAAAGTACCTCGAGGGAATCTTGATTAAATCTAGATGTCATAACATAGAGATAATTGCAAGTACCAATCAAGAAATGGGACAACTCTAGGGTGGCTTTAAGAGTGACAATCAAGCCAGAATACGTTGAGTGAGGAATAAAATGATAATTCCTCTCCCTCGTGAGGCGCTCCCACTCAACAAGGTATTCGATGAAACTCTGAATTGCCTAAAATTATAATTTCAATGTAAGATAATGTTTATTTTTAAAGCAATTTTGCAATATAATAAAAATCCTGCCTTTGAAATACCTTAAAAGCTTTGGATTGTAACCTTAAAGCTGATGACGGCACTCTAGAGTTCATAGCATCAATCAGACGATCAACACGCTGCACGAAGGTAACACATCCTTCGCTTCCAGCAAGTTTGGTGTTACAAGTTTTAAAATGCTGCATTCCAGCTGCAACAGAGCTGCTGAAAAACTGATTTAAAGAAAATTTTATTCAAGATGAGTTCATTTTTAAGAAAAAATGCTTTCAAAATTAAAACCAATTACTTTTTTATTTCCTAAGTTGGCTCTCAAATCGTATAAGAAATTGATAAAAATACATTGGATAGACATAAAGGAGATAGTTTGGATAGACATAAAGTATATAGGGATAGTTTGGATAGACATAAAGGAGAAAGATCAATCACTTCACCTGAAGGGCGTCACGGTGAACTTAAACATTATTAGTCTTTACTCTATATTCGCGCCATCTAGTGACCATTTATATAACATGTTGTTCTCAAATATGTTTTAAGAATTATCAAAGAACTTAGGTTTGAAATATAACGATATAATGCAAATAATATTTAAAAATTGAGTCTTCATCGATATCAATGCTAAAAAAAGATATTTATTTATAAGAAACGACTGTGCGAAATATTATTTTATTAAATATTTCGTATTTTTACATTTTCTACAGTTTAAAATAAAAAATACCAAATATCATAAAGTATTTATTGTAGAAATTTTTTTATTTGTTTGCAAAAAATCCTAAACATTACATTCATAAATTAAGGAATACATAAAAAGTTCATCTGTATGAAAAATAAATACGTCTACAATGTTTAAAAAAAATATATTTTGAGTTGGCATTTTTGTAATTATACCTTTTGATTTTATTTAAAAGAAATTAAAGGCTGTTTTCTTGCATGGAATTTACATAATTGTCATATTTGGAATTAATTGCATGACTTTATTATTTCAGTTTTAACGTGACTTTTAGTAAATTGTTAATTCCCTTACTCTAACAATGTATTTTTATTAAAACTAAAATATAGTTAAGCTTCTTTTTGTTTCAAAAATTAAAGAGAAAACTTTATTTTGACCTAATATCAAGAAAAATAAATAAATGCTTAATTATCATTGATAATGGAGTTGATTTAAGAAGTTGTTAAAATTATTTCTAACAAGGTACAATAAAAGAAAAACTTATATTTATTGTGATAAAGTATTAGTGTAACTAATACAATTTCAAACTCTACACATACTATAAATAATAATAATGTATACATACCATGACTCATGCTCAAAAAGGATAGTATTTCACTTCAATCAGAAATTTTTTATTTAGTATATGAATAATCTTTGCGCTGGTTCGAATTGTAATATATTAAAACTCATTAAAGTTCAGACACAACTCTAGGACTGTAACTTCTCTTTTATTTTGCACTATCAAGAATTCTAACTCACACAACTCGAGATTCGAGAGATAGACAACAACAAACAAAGCACACACTCAAAAAACAACAAAACAATGGCGAGGGGCCACACAATTGGCGAGATATATTCAAAACATTGCCACACGCATACAGTATAAATTTTCTCCACCCTTAGTCACTTTTACATATAAAGTTTTATTAAGAGCTTTCAGGACAATTTTTTACTGTCATAAAATTTAGACAATATAATAATTACCATTATAAATATATTTAACTTTAAAATTAAGTAAATTTTTTAAACCTAATATTTGCTTAGAATCATACATGATTAATTATAGATTCAGATAAAAAAAAAAGTGAAAGTTTTTTTTTTATCTTTTTCTTTCAAGGAAAAGGAAAATAGTAAGCTTTGAAATGAAATTCCATTAATTACGAAGAAAAAAAAAAGGAGTAAGATATGAATTTTTATTAAATATAATTTGTTTTTACGAAGTTTTATGCAATCAAGCAATATTATGTGCAGAACTTTTTTGAAATTCAGAGTGAAACAAATTTAGCAAAATAAATAAATAAAAGGAAAAATTATAATATGTAATCTATATTAATATTTTTAATAGAAAATTTAATGCATTTTTTCTTACATTTAAATAAAATTTTTCCTTAGCAAAAACAAATAATTATAAATTTAGCTAAAACTTACGAAAAAATCTTTCAGATTTGGAAAATATTTTTTTGGTGCAATAAGAGGCAAAGCTTTTACAATTTAAGCAAAATTTAAAAACAATTTAAGCAAACTTAGCTGGAACTTTAAAGCTTTTTGTAACTCAGAACTTTACTTTTAATATTAGCTACATAAAATCATACATAAAAAAATACTGGTTTTAAACAACTAGGGATTTAATAGTTTTACTCGAATCATTGTTAAAATTAAACTGTTTCAAGAAGTCTTTAAAACTAGAATTAACGTTTTTTTTTAAGAAGGTTTTGAGAGATATGAATAAATCTTTATAAATAGAATCTTTTAAGGATCTAAAAAAATAATATAATTTTAAGGCAGTGGGAACCATGTAGCAACCACTATATATAATCAAGATCCACTGATTCAAGCAGTCATAATTCTCTTAAATATTGTATGATTATTGAATACATACCTAGATTTAAAACCAGGAAGGATAAAAAATTTCAAATCATACATACCAACCTCTTTCAGCTAGGATATAGTATACTCGGATTTCCAATTAAACAAGGCAATAACTCTTGATTCACTGTCCGCAATTTGACCAAGAAGTCATCTAACCAAACGTTTAAGCTATATTGGATCTTTAGCAATTTCACTGAGACTCTAATATAGTTCATCATTTAGTTCCCGTTTGAATCAGTTTAAAATCTGAAAATATAGCTTAAATCACTGAGATTTTATAAAATAATTTTCAAGTAGACACTAAAAAATAAATAATAAATAAAAAAGATTAAATTTACATAAAAAAATACTATGTAAAAATATAATAAAATGCGGGAAAAAATTACTAAAAAAATCTAGTAGTTATAAAAAAAATTATTTTTAAGAAATACTGCAATTTATTATATCTAAAGAATTCATTTTAGAATAAACTATAAATATTATTAAATGCATACCAAAGTGAAACATCAAACAGGAAAGTAATTCTCATTTCTCATCACACTCTGGAAATTATATAGCAAACAACAAAAATAAAAACAATTAATAATATTGTAGTGTGCGGACATCTTCGCCAGAGAGCGCGTCGCTCACTCACCTCCAAAAAGTAATAAAATAAAAAGAGAGAAGCATTCTCGGAACTGGCTAGTGAAGTCAGTACAAATTATGTCCATAACTTATATTTATCTCACGTTATTTTTATGTTATATGTTTAAATAAAAAGTGTTGTCCATAAGGATCATGGATAAATCGAAAGCATTGAAGGCTACGAGGTAGGCACTCTTTTTGCTTCAATCACTTGTTTGGACATATTTCGTGTGTTTAAGTTTTTAAATTGTTTGCATTTTAAAGTTGTAAATATAAGAATTTAAAAATGTTTAAAGGGGCAAAAAAGAGGATCTTAAATTAATTGCAGAAGAGACCGGGGAGTCGATAAATCCCGATATGAAGGTAATTGATTTGAGAAATTTAATTCTAAATAGTGAGCATTACAAAAACGATAAAGATTTCGAAGAACAGTTTGCTGATTCGATAATTCGCGATCGCAACGAAATACAGGGGGCGTTGTTGTATGTGCCGAATCCCTGCGATTTCCATATGAACAGTAATTCAGTTACACTGGAGACGTCTTTAATGTAGCATGTAGCATTGTAACGTTCCATCTTTATTGGGGCTGATTAAATTTAAAAAAGAAAAATGTTTGTTTTCTTTCTTATGCAAACGAAAACAAAATGGTATCTCTTTTTTTTTAGAGAAGGAACATCCAGAACACATCGGAAAAATATTTGTAAATAAAGAGAAAAAAATAGGTATATTCTTATAAGAGTTCAAACCTAATGCCTGAGAAATAGTTTTACTAAATTTAATGGTATAACATGAAAGGCCCATTTAAATTTTAACGTAAAATAAAGAATGCTTACGAAACAACAAAAAAAAAGAACCATTCTTTTTTTGTCGCCATTTTTTAGTGTTACGAAAATGCGTCTTTGGGACTTGCCAAAAACAAAACAAGATGCAATTTTATTTTTTTAGGAGCGAAATATTTTATGGAGTGAAATATAACGAAAATGTACCAATGTCCATAACATGAAACTTTATCTTAGTAAACGTCTGTTTTGGAAATGTTATTTCATTTTGAATCTTATTTATTAGAGTTCATAATGGCTATAGAATCAGGTGAGAGAAAAGTTTGTTTTGAATCTATGCTAAACTCTATATCGTCCCATTTTCCACCGAAATCCGATTGACTACTTTGATTTTAAACGAAGTGTTTAATTTTAAGATTTTTTCCAAAAATTTTAAGTGTAGATTGGCGGTACTTAAAAATCTGCCAAATCTGTAGCTGTGGTTAATACGTAAGTACCGAATTTTTCTTCCATACTTTTCTGAATCATATTACTTCAAATATTAGAATATGCAAGAAGTATACATAAACACATAATTTAATACCATTTAATTTTTCAAAAAAAGTATTTTGACAACAATTTTATCAAAAAATTATAAACTAAAAAACGTAAAATAAAAACGATTTTAAAAATTCCTCATTTTTCAATAAAAACTTTCGTATTGTTTCTTTTTTTTAATTCTTATAGTATTTAATCAGACGTAAAAAAACCATTTTGTAGAGAACGATCATCAAGTAAGAAAAAAAATTATTTACAAGCAAATTTTTTATTATAAAAATCATAACACTTACCTGATTTATAAGTCCGGAGAATTCCAAAATGATATGTTCTTTGTTTGAAAACATTATTCTCAAATAATATATACATAGTTTATGCCTTCATTACTTTTAGGTAACATACCACACATCAAAATTTTATAATTGTAAGATCTCGATATGAATTTTAATATGTAGCTTAAAAACAGAATAGCTGAATTCTAGGTGAAATTCTTTCAAAACTAAAAAACACTTACCAAGAAAACGATAAAAAATTTATTTGTAATCAGCACAAAACATACTTTTTCAAATAATTCGGATTATTCTTCATTGTTGTTTTCTGAATTATGTAGATACAGAAATATATACTATTCTATGAAGAAGAAGAATATTCTATAACTATTACAGTTCTGTATGGAATTCATTGGAACACATTTATTCATTGGAATGACGAAAGAAATGTTGACTTCATTTTAACTTGTAATGAATTGAAGACATAAAAATTATTTTACCGCAATACACACATCTGTAACAGCAAGTGATCATGAAATCATGTTATGTTGTTGGTAATAGAAAGGTAAAAATTATTGAGAAGTTGTTCTTCAAATGCTTGGCGTGTTCTGCTTCAATGTTTAGCATGTTCTGATTAGTTTTTTCAAGAAGTTTTACCTTTTCTTTAGGGAAATTTTGCTTCTTTTTTGATGCTAAGAAAATGGCGTCCATCATTGCCAATGGTTATGTGGGAACTAATGCCCGATATTTACAGTCTCCCGCTAGATGGCGTATCGAGTGTTGCGATCGCGAATTGCTGAGCGAAAGTCCAGAGAAGAACAGCAAGCGAAAATTGAATTCGAAAGAGCTAAGATAGACAGCTCTCGATTAAGTGCGGAAACGAAGATAGAATTAGAAAAAATAAATTTAGAAAAAGAAAAAATAAACGCTGAGCTAGAAAAAATAAACTTTGAGAAAACGAAACTAGCGAGTACGAGCGAACCGAAAGCGAAGTCACGAGTGAGACGAAATCAGTGGAAAACTATTTTCAAAGTGTACGAGCTTTAACTATGGAGGGTGTTTTCGACACTAGGGAGCGCTGCAAGCTGTATGCCGCTTATACTTCAGGGTTACTGTTTCCGGTGTATTTTAAAGCCATTTGACTCACAACGTGATTATTGTGTTTTAAGATTCTTGCGAACATGGTATTTGAATACTTATTACTAAACTTAATCTTGCTCATCGAACAATATGCTAACACTAACGTAAGATGGTGCACAGCTTGCAACACGAACAAACAGTAATAAACAAATGGACAGCGGCCAAATCAAGACTGCCAAAAAAGCGAGTTATTCAAAATCTAGCAACCATGTCACCTTTTTTAACAATATATCTCTAAATAACTAACACAAGTTTTCACTTCAAACTCACCAGAATTACATAATAGCATTAATATCTTATGAAATACGGCAGATTTGAGCTCAGAAATTATCTAATTTATTTCTTTTATTGAAAACAAAATTATCCGTTTGAAAATATTGCCTAGCAGAATAACATGTCGTAAGCAGCTGCAAACTTTCTAACCGGAACTAGAGCAGGCATACAGCTCGACATTGTTATTGTTTACATTTCTACTGAAAACACCATCCATACCTATTCCGAAAAGAACAGATTGTTGGAATTTATTCTTTTCGTCTTTAGAAAGCACTTTTCGAAGCAAAAATGTACCTCAGGAATTTAAGGGGGGAATTTTATTAAACCTCCTCGGAGAAAAAGCTTTAAATATTTTAGTTTATATCAAAGATGAGGAAATAAACGATTATGAGAAATTGAAAAGTGCAATTTTAAAAGAGTATGAACCGACACCTCTAATTTGTTTACAAAACTTTCAAAAAGCGCGTCGTATGTCAAACGAAACTCATGTGGCGTAACTACCACTACGAAAATTAAAACATCAATTCACTGGTATATAAGGCATGCTAATTTGATTCTACCACGAGGTACAGTCCGCAAAAAAAAAAAAAAAATATTAATTAATCACCCTGAATAACTTTCGTTCTAATGATCGGATTTTCACGAACCAAGTGTGAATCTTAATGGTTCCTGGAGGTGACCTCAAATATGCTAATTAATTAGTGCTAACTATTACTTAAGTTACGAAATCAGACACAAAAACGTAATTTCTCTGAATAAGCATATATTTTTTTTTACATATTTGGAATCCAGACACTTGAATTATACAAAATTTTGAAAAAATTGGGCGGTAAATTGGGTACCAAGCTCTGACTGTAAATAAATTGAAATAATGGTCTGTGATTGCTCGTAGAGGTTTAATTAATAGTGAATTGAAAATATCTCGAAGTTTCTAGGCAGTAGACAATTTTTAAGCTGATTTTTGTCCAAAAAGCAAAATTTTTTTTATTTTAATCTGCTTTGAAAAGAAAATTTGAATCGATTTATAAATTATTTATGATTTTCTACGTTTTTAGAATTTAAATACATGAACTTTTTATCTGATATTATTTAGATTATGTTGTTTTTGCTATATTTATTCGAGAATTTCATACTGAAATCAAATTAACATGACTTATTATGGCTATATAAATTTTTTTAGAGATAATCATTTTTACAGCTTTAATCGAATCTTCTAGGCAAGAAAGTTTGAAGGAAAAAAAAGTGCTTGAAAATTAAAATGTATATTGTATAGTAATTCTAATGCACATTCACAAGGTTTTCTATAATCTACAATATTCTTTTTTTCTATAACTCAAGAAATTGCTGAATAATTAGTGGTATTTTAAAAACATTGAAATATGTTATGTTTAAGAATAAGATATTGAAATAATATGTTGCATATTGTATGATTCATTGTTTAAAAAATCGCTTCATTCTGCTAGATATTTAGATTACAAGGTTTTCTTTGGATAAAGATGATTAGCAAATAGCATCCTTATGCTTCGATACATTTAGAAACTTACGTTCGCAAATTCACCATAAAATATCGCACAGCATATTCTTCAATTACGATAAGCTACATTTACCGCCAAATACTGCTACTATAATTATTTTTGTTTTCTTATATATATCTGATACGATACTCTTTATATATAAAATATTTAATTTCATTAACTCAAAATAATTGGTCTCAAAATTTTAATTTTAAAGTTAAATATAACTTTTACAATATTGATGCTCTTACGTTTTTAAAGACCACCTAAATCCTGTTAAAATATGAAAATTCATATGTTTACTTTAACGAGTGTAAAATCCTTATCAAAATAATGATCAAGATCCAAATGTAAAACAGTATAACTGATGATAAAAACTCAACTGGCTTAAAAAAATATGAAGAGGGAAGTATAAGTCGACATGTTTCGAGCGTTCAAATATAATCGCCCATTCTCATAACTTGTCAAGCTTGAATAGCTAGTGACTTTTATTTTTGGACGCTCAAAACATGTCTATTTTTATTATCATCTATTATTTTTTAAATCAATGAAGTTTTTATATTTTCGATTCAGTTTCTTGGGATAATCTATTTAGTTACACAACATATTAAATTATTTCACTCGATATTAAAATAAGTTTTACAGAAGTAATAGGCATAGGTTCTTAGATTGAAAAAATAATAATTCACTACTTTGTAAAAAAATCTATGCAGTAGATTTTTTTTTTTTTTTTTTTTTTTTTTTTTTTTTTTTTTTTGCTGCAAGCCTTAACATTTTAATTTAAAGACATAAAAAAATTCCGTTTACAATTGAAATTTCAAAAGTCGAATGTGAAAATGGAATGTCCCCTAGCACCAGGAATCGAAATAAAATTGTAGTTACAAGGATAACTATTTCAAATAGCGTTTCCGTCCTACTCGAAGTTGTTTGAAAAGGTATTTTTTATATATCGATTCGAAAGTTTATTCTACATATATTTTAGGGTATACTTTAGGGTATGATCGAGTTTATTTTTACACCCTTATTTGCTTAAAATTGTTAAATAATTTGTTTAAAATAAATTATTTAAGCTACATGATTTAATGCATTTATAGTATAATACTAAACAGAGCTTCCATCACATACACTTAACCTTGATACCGCTAACATTAAATAAATGGAATAAGCTGAGATAAATAATAAAAGTTAATTTTTTCCTCGTTTTAATTTTCACGGAAATATGTTTCGATCAAACAGATTTCATTCTGGAAATAGCGAAATTATTGAGTAGGTCCCTTGAAGCAGTATAGCAATATCATTCTTATCCTCTTTTGACGAAATATAGGAAAAATTGATTTTCACAGTTTCTGTAAAAAGTATGTTAGCCTTCTTGCCAAGTTTTTTTTTTTAATTTTTTTATTATTTTTAATCAAAATAAGTTCGGAGATTGCATATTTTTTAAAAATCAGATGATTCTTAAATTGAAACGGCTTCGGAATCTTTTTACAAATTTCAATTTTTAGTATTTCCTGCTTAACAAAATAAGGCATTTTTACTGATAACAAATTATATCTTGGAAATCGTGCTAAAGTAAAAAATTAAACAAAATTGTTCAGTATATTATTCGGAAAATATCTACATGGAATCATAAAGAAAGGATTAAAGATATAATGAAATAATTAGTGAATCACACGAGGTCAGATAATTAAAAATTAATTTCACAACAAAGATGTAAAGACGATGTAGAGGCTGTTGGTTGCGACAGCTGATATAGCATGAAAAGACGAGGTAGAAGGATCGAGGATCGGATCGAAGACCGAAGGTACGAGGACGAACCGGAATAGTTCCCACGCGGATGAACACACCGGCGGAGGAGCACAACCGGCGGCCACGACAGGTTGTGAAGAGGCTGATGTCCAGTACTTAACGAGATGACTGTTTGCCTTCGAGAGAGTAAACTGGTGTGCCAAATGGAGAACCAGATTACATCCTGACAAAAGTCAACTTATGATCATCAACTCCAAAATTAAAACCCACAAAATCTCCAACTTAAGGCTATTCAATGTTACTATCACCCCAACAACACAAGTTAAATACTTAGGTATTACTATATCACAAAACCTTAGTTGGAGTAAGCACATTGATGATATAATAAAAAGAGGCAGAGGAGCATTTTTTGCTCTCTATGCAATACTTAACAAAAACTCTACACTAAGCTTGAGCAATAAAAGAACAATTTACCTACAAATTATCAGGCCCATATTAACATACGCATGCCCAGCCCTTACGACCATGACTGAAAACTTAAAAAAGAAACTCTCAAATTTTGAGGGCAAAATTCTAAGGACCATACTTGGGGCCCCGAGGGCAGTAAGTAATAAACTACTGAAGAAAGACCTGAAAATAGATGATATTGCCAACTATATGGCCACTCTAAATACCAAATTCTATAACAAAGCCCAGGACTGCACTGATGCAAACTTTAATAAGATATTCGACACAGATATTATCAGTGAAAACTCAAATTACAGCCCACTCGCAGCATTTCTCTCATCAGATTGCATTCTATCAAAGTTTTATAACATCCCATGATTCCCAATTTCACACTACACACGCAAACAACACATCTACACCTGAACTCTGGTAAACCTGGTGAAGGAGCAACCTTGTTCGCAGGGTCCGATCCAGGGGAGCCAGAGATCTGTAAGCCTAAGAATAGTGAGCAACCCGGCACGAGCGGTGTTTTGCCGGGACGACCGGGTCACTATATTAACAATAACACAAATGGTTATTTGCTACCTAGTTTACCCCATGTATTATAATGTAAATAACTTTGTATCTATTCAAGTAATTTTGTAAATAATTTTTTATATAGTTTATCTTGACTTTAATATATTTTGCTTATTAATGTTATTCATTTTGTAAATAATTAATTAATTAATTGTGCTAGTTCTTGTATATAGTTTTAACTCTTAAATGGAGCCTCTCCAAACCCTTCCTCAATCATATCATTGTACCTTATTCAATTTATGACTACCTAATCTATGCCTATTAAATTTAGATGAATCAGTTAGCGGCGCTTCGCGCCGAATACTGAGGTAAAACACATTTCCAGCATTCCTTCGAGAGAGTTGTTGTGCAGCGTTAGAGACTTCGCCACGATATTTCGTTTTCTACCCGGTGACGCCCACCTGTAGTTTGAGATATTTACAATCGAAAGTTAAAGTTTTAATTGATTTTTATAACAAGTTTTAAATGTTTTTAACAAATAATCAGTTAATTGGAGTTTGTTAGTTTCTTGATGGTTTTGTTATCTTTGACTATTAAAGAGGATGTTTCATTGCCATATTGTTTCATTTGACGTCTTACATTCCCATCACCGAAACCTATATACAATTGGTGACCTGTGAACGAACACGTATATTTCTGTTTCTGCAAACTGCATTTGGGAAATTCTACTAGCCGATGAATTACGAAGAGATGCTGGTACGTTGCAAGTTTTAAAATTCTTGGAAAGCTGTGGGTACGAATTGCTTCTATTGTTGGACTTATACATTAATACAAAAATAATGCCTGGATCTACGGAAACCGCTGATCAACAAATTGCTCGTGTCACTGTAAAGCCGCCACCTTTTTGGAGAGCCAATCCAGAACTGTGGTTTAGACAAATTGAAAGTCAGTTCACTCTTGCTGGAGTAACTACAGAGTCAACGAAATTTCACCACGTAGTTTCTGCTCTACAACCGGAGGAACTGGCGATTATCAGCGACATTGTTATCAGTCCACCTGTGGATAAGTCGTTCACAGCACTTAAAAAAAGATTGTGCGCTCCATATGCTGAATCTGAAGCTCAACGCTTAAAGGATTTGATATCGGGAATGCAACTTGGTGACCGCCGTCCTTCAAGACTGCTTCTGGAAATGCGAAATAAAGCCGGTACGACAATTAACGATGAACTTCTTAAGTCTTTATTTTTGCAGAGGTTGCCTACTAATGTTCAACAGAGTTTGGCAATTTCCAACGACAATCTGGACAAGCTGGCGGATGGTATTATGGCTGCGACAACTAACGCACAGTCAGTCAGCGTAGTTGCTTGTTCGACGGATCAGACGGATTTACTGTCTTTATGGACAGAGATCACAGCTCGTCTCTCACGATTGGAAGCCCGTACAAGTAACCGGTCAAGAAGTACTAGTCAGAAACGCTCTACTAGCCGAAGCCGACAGCCTGCAAATTCTCAGTATTGCTGGTATCATAAAGTATTCAAGCAACGAGCGTCAAAATGCCGACCTCCATGTTTGTTCCAGCCGGAAAACTGCTGAGGCCGTCATCCAGTCAAAAGGGTGACGGCGAAGCGATGATTCAGTGGCTTTATCTAACGGACAAGTCTACATCCTCACGTTATCTCATCGATACGGGAGCTGACGTCTCTGTGATACCTCGTGCATCCAGTGACCATTTTTCACAGATGAAATTGTTCGCCGCAAACGGTGCGACCATTCCAACGTTTGGCCAACGCCTGTTGAAATTAGACCTCGGACTCGGAAGAGAGTTCAGCTGGCCTTTTATCATCGCTGCCGTGCCTCAACCAATTATCGGAGCTGACTTCTTACGCAATTTTGGTTTATTAGTCGACGTCAAAAATGCTGCAGTAATTGATCCGTTGACCAAGTTGCAAACAAGAGGTACCCGGTATGCTGGGATTACTTCAACGGTAAAGGTAATTTTAGAGAACTCTAAATTCCACCAGTTGTTGCCAGAGTTTCCTTCTCTGATTAGGTCAGGTGTCACGCCAAGAAAAGTTAAGCATGAAGTAGAACATTGGATACAGACAAAAGGACCGCCTATTTTTTCGAAACCTCGACGTTTATCGCCAGAAAGGTTGAAGGCTGCAAAACAAGAGTTCGAGTTTCTGGTTGCATCAGGGGTTTGTCAGCCTTCCATAAGCTGTTGGGCAAGTCCGTTACACATGGTTCTAAAAAAGAATGGCGACTGGCGACCGTGTGGTGATTTTCATCGTCTTAATGGTGTGACCGTGCCAGATAAGTACCCTGTTCCCCACATGCAAGACTGTTTTCAGGTTTTGGAAGGCAAAATGATATTTTCTACTTTGGACCTGGAAAAAGCATATTATCAGATTCCAGTGTGCAGGGTAAGCGTGCCAAAGACTGCGGTAACAACGCCGTTTGGATTGTTCGAGTTTTTGTATATGCCGTTTGGATTATCAAATGCTGCCGCAACTTTCCAACGCTTCATTCATCAAGTCTTGGGTGAGTTCGAATTTTGTGTACCTTATTTTGATGACGTATTAGAAGCTTCGAAGAACGAAGAAGAACATTTAATTCATTTAAAAAGAGTTTTTCAACGTTTTGCTCAATATGGTATAACACTCAACGTAAGCAAATGTGTCTTGGGACAGTCTTCAGTAGAATTCCTAGGGCATTGTGTAACGGAAAAGGGTATTACTCCGCTTCCTGATAAAGTTTCTGCAATTGCTAATTTTCCTCAGCCAGTTACAATTAGAGAGCTGCGCCGATTTCTTGCGGTCTTGAATGATGCGCGGTCCAGAGTAAACATTGCTACCATAGAAACACCTTCCCACATCAATTTTCAAGAAATGGCTAATAACCAAAAAGGTGACCAGGAACTAGCCGAAATTTTAGCTCAAACCGGTAACTCATCTTTGATACTTCAACCATTCGTGATAGGTGATCCTGGTGTGGAGCTGCTTTGTGATGTATCAACCAAACGGATTCGACCATTCGTACCCGAAGTGGACAGAAAAAACGTTTTTTCCAAACTGAATTCTATTTCACATCTAGGTATTAAAGCTACTGTAAGGTTGGTGGAAGAGCGGTATGTCTGGCTTAGTATAAAGAAAGATGTTAGGACATGGGCTCAGCAATGCTTGGCTTGCCAACGTTCTAAGGTGACACGTCACACGCAGAGAAAGCTTGGTACATTTGCTCCACCAAATGCCAGGTTCGAGCACGTGCACATCGACATCGTAGGTCCCTTGCCGCCATCAGAAGGTTTTCGCTACTGTCTTACTTGTGTCGACCGTTTTTCCAAGTGGCCAGAAGCTTACCCGCTCGCAGATATAACAGCCAAATCTGTTGCTGAGGTTTTCTATGCTGGATGGATTGCTAGGTTTGGAATACCGCTACGAATCACAACAGACCAGGGGACACAGTTCGAAGCCTCGCTGTTTGATGCCCTGACTAAGTTCCTGGGTTCGGCCCGTCATCGAACAAGCCCTTACCATCCCGCAGGAAATGGTCAAGTGGAAAGATTTCACAGACAGATGAAGGGAGCGATTAGAGCCTACAGTACAAGTCAGTGGACCAGAGTTTTACCTACCATACTTTTAGGTTTTAGAGCTGCATGGAAGGAGGACTTGCAAGCAACGACAGCGGAAATGGTTTATGGAACTCCGATACGACTGCCTGGAGAATTTTTATGTCCGTCTACTGGTACAGCGGATCCCGCAAACTTTGTTGGAAAGCTAAAAGAGACCATGCAGGAGTTGCTGCCAGTAAAGTCCAGACATCAGGGTCATAGAGCAGTTTTTGTAAGTAAAGACCTTTCGTCGTGCAGTCATGTTTTCCTGAGGACCGATGTCCTGAAAAAAGGCCTGCAGTCACCATATGAGGGTCCATTTCAAGTACTGAGTCGAGGGGAGAAGGTTTTTAGGATTCTTATTCATGGCCGAGAGAGTACGGTAAACGTGGATCGTCTAAAACCTGCATATGTATCCCGAGATGAACAGGACATATTTCCTAAAAGCGAATCAACAGCTAGGAGCGAATCTACAGAGGAATCTAGTATCCCAGAGCCTGGTGACATGCCAAAAGAGGTTAAGACACGACCAGGTCGGCGAGTTAAGTTTCAGGAAAAGTATCAGCAATGAGCTGGAAAAGTCTCGCTACCGCTGGTAGGGGGCTACTGTAGAGGCTGTTGGTTGCGACAGCTGATATAGCATGAAAAGACGAGGTAGATGGATTGAGGATCGGATCGAAGACCGAAGGTACGAGGACGAACCGGAATAGTTCCCACGCGGATGAACACACCGGCGGAGGAGCACAACCGGCGGCCACGACAGGTTGTGAAGAGGCTGATGTCCAGTACTTAACGAGATGACTGTTTGCCTTCGAGAGAGTTGTTGTGCAGCGTTAGAGACTTCGCCACGATATTTCGTTTTCTACCCGGTGACGCCCACCTGTAGTTTGAGATATTTACAATCGAAAGTTAAAGTTTTAATTGATTTTGATAACAAGTTTTAAATGTTTTTAACAAATAATCAGTTAATTGGAGTTTGTTAGTTTCTTGATGGTTTTGTTATCTTTGACTATTAAAGAGGATGTTTCATTGCCATATTGTTTCATTTGACGTCTTACAATCCCATCACCGAAACCTATACAGACGACATTTAAGATTCTGAGATATTTTAAGACGCTTAAAATTTTGGCTACTTATTCGACAGCTTTTTATGTTAGGTATCTTTATACTCTTTGTAGAGACTTATAAAACATCAACACTATTTTAGATTATCTATGTTGAAGTCACAAGAAACAAAAAATAAAAGACAATCAATGATTTGTATTTCATTTTTTTTTTTTCGAAAAAAAAAGTATGCTTAGTAAATAATCAGCTGTTTTGCATTAAATAGTTTTAAACAGCGGAATGTTTTTAATTTCTTAACAAGGTTTTATTCTCAGCTAACAGACAATAATTCTTTTAAAAAAAACTTGATTATAATTTAAAAAGGAGCTTTACTTTAAAGAAAACCTAAATTAAAGTACTAAAAAAATTGATTAGTATATTAATGAAGAAATAATAAACGTACTAGGGTAAAGAATAAGATTTTTAAAAATGTTAAAATTTAATGAAATAGTTGGCAAAATATTTCTGCGAAACACTTCCTGACAGGTGATTAAAAAATTACTTTTAAGATCAAGACGAAATATAAGATGTTGAGAAATTTGCGATGATGTGAGATATGCTTAAATATGTTTACTACGTATTTTTATTAATATTTATACAAAAAATATTCAAGAAATAGATAAATATTTTATTATAAATCTATTCATACGTATGTATATTATTGTAATTGTTCAGTTATTGAGAAAAAAAACTAAAAAATAAAAAATAATCACATTAAATAAGCACAATCTGGTGTCGCTTCAGAAGCACGTTTTTATTAAACTAGACAATAAAATAAAAAGATTAGCAAACGATTATTAGCAAAAAAAATATGAATGAAATTTTACGCTAAGCGCGCGACATCAAGTTCCTCGCAAGTTTATCACATGTTAATATTAATCGCCCCATTTAATTATTTCTTTATTGTCGCCAAATTATTTTTCTAAAAATAATTAATTTTAATTTTTCTCAATTTCTAATAAATAAAAACAGTTGAAACTTTAGATTTTTCAATTGAAAAATATGTAGATTAAATAGTAGAGAAAATATGGTATAAAAAAATTCATACCTTATAATTCAAAATTTTTTCATCCTCAATTTAATAATTAATTAATTAATAATTAATTAATTAATAATTATTAAAAATTATTTTTTTCATGAAATTATCTTTGGGTAAATGAGTTTTATAAGTGGGTGTAATTTTCTATGAATTGCTTTATTAGTTTTAAAAATATGACTAAAAACGTAAAAAGGGAAATTAACATTAAGGGGTACGAACTTTGGATCGCTCTCCTGACCAAACTATGGGGACCATATTTCCCAGATTGCGGCTACCCCCTATATTTTGAAGGTTAAGAATCCAAATATGTTAAAAAAAATATATGTTTATTCAGAGTGAGTACGTTTTTGTGTCTGATTCCGTAACTTAATTAATAGTTATCACTAATTAATTAGCCTATTTGAGGTCACCCCCAGGAACCATTAAGATTGACACTTAGTTCGTGAAAATCCAATCATTAGAACGAAAGTTATTCAGGGTGATTTTTTTTTTCTTTTTTTTTTTTTTTTTTGCGGATTGTACAGTCGGCGAAAAAAAAATATATCACCCTGAATAACTTTCGTTCTAATGCTCGGATTTTCACGAACTAAGTGTCAATCTCAATGGTTCCTGGGGGTGACCTCAAATATGCTAATTAATTAGTGCTAACTATTAATTAAGTTACGAAATCAGACACATAAACGTACTTTCTCTGAATAAACATATATTTTTTTTTTACATATTTGGAATCTAGACACTTGAATTAGGGGGGGTAGACAAAATTTTACAAAAATTGGATCGTAAATTGGGTTGCAATAAAGGTTTATATATTTGGCGATAGTCCAGAAAACCGCCAAAAAAAGTCGCCGGCGCAAATGAATATTTTAAGATAACCCATTGACTAATTCAAAAGAGGAATGCTTCATTTTACTAGGTTGCTAGGCAACCAAACTCTGTAAAAAAAAATTTAAATAATGTTCTGTGATTGCTCAGAGAGAGGTTTAATTAATTGTTAACAGAAAATATCTCGAAGTTTCTAGGCAATAGACAATTTTTAAGCTGATTTCTGTCCAAAAAGCAACAAAAAAAATTATTTTAATCTTCTTTGAAAAGAAAATTTGAATCGATTTATAAATTATTTATGATTTTCTAAGTTTTTAGAATTTAAATACATGAACTTTTTATCTGATATTATTTAGATGATATGTTTTCGCTATATTTATTCGAGGATTTCATACTAAAATCAAATTAACATAACTTATAGCTACATGCAAAATTTTAGGGTTAATAATTTTTACAGCTTTAATCGAGTCTTCTAGGCAAGAAAGTTTGAAGGAAAAAAAAAGTAAATCTTGAAAAATAAAAGCTTGAAAAATAAAATATAAATTGTATAGTAATTCACAAGGTTTTCTATAATTTACGATATTTCTTTTTTCTATAACTCAAGGAATTACTGAATGTTTAGTGGCATTTTAAAAACATTGAAATATGTTATGTTTAATTATAAGATATTGAAATAATATGTTGCAGATTGTATGATTCATTGTTTAAAAAATCGCTTCATTCTGCTAGATATTTAGGTTACATGGTTTTCTTTGGATAAAGATGATTAGCAAATAGTGTCCTCATGTTTCGATACATTCTGAAACTTACGTTCGCAAATTCACCATAAAATGTCGCACAACATATTCTTCAATTACGATAAGCTACATTTACCACCAAATACTGCTACTATGATTATTTTGTTTTCTTATATATATCTGATATTCTCTTTTTAATAAGAGCTCGTAAGATCCTTAAGATACTTAAGGGAGCACAAAAACTTAAAAGATAAAATATTTAATTGCATTAACTCAAAATATCTGGTCTCAATTTTTAAGTTAAATATAACTTTTACAATATTGATGCTCTTTCGTTTTTAAAGACCACATGAATCATATTAAAATGCATATGCTTACTTTAACGAGTTTTACTTTCCTTATCAAAATAATGATCAAGATCCAAATCTAAAACAGTATAATTGAAACAGTATAAAACTCAACTGGCTTCAAGACATATGAAGAGGGAAGTAAATGTCGGCATGTTTCGAGCGTTCAAATATAATCGCCCATTCTCAAGACTTGTCAGGCTTGAATAACTTGTGACTTTTATTATTGGACGCTCAAAACATGTCTATTTTTATTTCATCTATTATTTTTTTAATCAATGAAGTTTTTATATTTTCGATTCAGTTTCCTGGGATTATCCATTTAGTTACACAACATATTAAATTATTTCACTCGATATTAAAATAAGTTTTACATAAGTTATAGGCACAGGTTCTTACATTGAAAAAGATAATAATTCCCTACTGACTCTAAAATTGACACGGCTTCGGAATCTTCTTACATATTTCAATTTTTAGTATTTCCTGCTTAACAAAATAAGGCATTTTCCTGATAACAAATTATACTACAATAATATCTTGGGAATCGCGCTGAAGTAAAAAATTAAACAAAATAGTTTAGTATATAATCAGTAAAAACAATCTACTTGGTATCATAAAGAAAGAGTAAAAGATATAATGAAATAATTAGTGAATCACACGTGGTCAGATAATTAAAAATTTAATTTCACAACTAAGATGTTAGGACGACATTTAAGATACTGAGATATTTTAAGACGCTTAAAAATTTTGGCTACGTATTTGACAGCTTTGTATGTTCGGTATCTTTATACTCTTTGTAGTGGCTTATAAAACATCAACACTATATTAGATAATCTATGTTGAAGTCACAAGAAACAAAAACAAAAAGAAAAAAAAGACAATCAATAATTTATGTTCCTTTTCTCGAAAAAAAAATAAATAAATAGTATGCTTAGCATATAATCAGCTGTTTTGCATTAAATAGTTTTAAACAGCGGAATGTTTTTCATTTCTTAACAAGGTTTTATTCTTAGCTAGCTGACAATATTTCTTTTAAAAAAACTTGACTATAGCTTAAAAAGGAACTGTACTTTAAAGAAAACCTAAATTAAAGAACTAAAAAAAATTGATTAGTATATTAATGAAGAAATAATAAACGTAGTAGGGTAAAGAATAAGATTTTTAAAAATGTTAAAATTTAATTAAATAGTTGGTACAATAGCTCTGCGAAACACTTCCAGAAATTTCTTTTAAGTTTAAGACCATATAAGGTAAACCAACCAGTGAAGGAACACACCCCAGTGGAGGAACATTTCATAGATATTTTTTAAAAATAAGATTTTAAACGTTTTAATTTAGATTGATTGGTAACAGTAGCTTACTGCCTAACAACTGGAAGTCATCTAACAATGCATTGAGTTACCTGGTCTTAGAGTCTTCTCTGGAAAAAGTTTTGAATTTGTTAGTATCTGTTTAACGCCTTGTTTCTTTTATTATTTATACAAAATTATAAGGTCAGTGTTTGTAGTTATCCGTTTAAAGTACAATTAATTGCATATAATAATGCTTTTTTTTTCTCGTTGTGAAAAAGAGAATTCACAATATGGTTATTGGAGTTATGTTTTATTTATTTTAAGCATCATAACATAAGCAAGTACTGAGATTAGGGGGTGTTTATTAACTGGATTACCAAACGATGAAAACCCAATGAATAAACAAGTGTTCCTTTACTGAGATTTTTTCAAGTTAATGAAAATAAAAGAAAAATTTTAATTTTCTTGCACCTTTAGTCATATTATACATCAAAATTATGTTCAAAATACAAAAACTTCTAACCAGTGAAGGAACAGGCATGTTCCTTCGCTGGGAATAGATTTCCCAGTGAATGAACAGTATGTGTGAAATAATTAGTAGTTCTGCGATATGGAGGATACCTGAAATTCATTTAAATGTTGTAAGAATAGTTCCTATAACAATTTCATTTCAAAATGCAAATTTAATTGCTAAATTTATTTAAAGAATTATAATAATAATTTATTTATTATTTATCTTTATAAATGTAGTGATTAGTTATTACATCATACCTTAGACACCTTAATAAACTATGTTTACTGACTAAATATAACAACTAAATATAATAATAAAAGCTTGAATAGAAAATTTCTTTGCAGACTTTTATGCCAATAATTAGCTAAATAATTATCTTATTGCAGTCTTTAGCGTCCTGACGGGAACTGGTTTGAAAAATCCATCTAAAGACAATCATCCAGGTGAAAAATGGGTGAAGTTTTTTTAAGGCGACATCCACCGATAAATCATTGCAATGCGAAGGTAATTTCAAAACGCAAAACTTCCCTTAGAGAATAATATTCGAAATACTGGTTTTAAGAACTTTAGAAGAATCTTTAGGAAGGAAGTAGCCCTGGCATCCTTTTAGAAAGTGATTGCATTTACAATGCAAACGAAACAAGAGTTGAATACTGCCCTGAAATGGGAAAAATCTTTGGCCCTAAAAATTATAAGGATTTATATTCTAAAGTACCTAGGAAAGAAAAAGTACCTCCATTGGTAGTTTTTCCTTACTGAAGAATTCTTTGGGATATTACTCAATCAGTCCCTGCTATATATTTCATTGGAAAAAGCGATTCGTGAAATGAAACAATGACCGCAGCAACATTTTACAAATATATTGCAAATGTTTCGACCCATGGCTAATTAAGAATGCTATCAAATTCCCTATTTTGCTTCTTCTGGATAGGTATAAATCTCATATCAATTTGAAACTGAGCAAGTTTTGTTCATCAAAACAAATTTTCTGGTTTAGTTTTCTACCTAATTCATGGAAATCTCCCGTTAAATCTTGAAAACAAAAGAATTGTAAAACAATATGTCGAGAAAATTTTACATCCATTTTTAAACAAGATTTTGAGTCATCAACTGATAGAGTTAAAATGCTTTTATGAAATGCGATATTTTTCCATTCGATGTAGAAAACGCCGACTTTAACAAATACATGCAAAACAGACACCAATAGTTAATGAGAAAGACTGCTTATCAACAAAACACATACTTCGAGAGTAACGATGCACTATTTCTTTAGAAGCTTGAGAAGGAAATTTCACAAGTTATATTGTAAATTTTTTAAGAAACATTGACAGACGAGTTTAATCTCCCAAATATCCAATAGCTTGTACTTTTCTCAATATGGAAGAATTTATTTCAAAAAGAACATTTGGTTAAGTCACATTTTTGCACTGAAGCTGATACAACTAACATGATAATGAAAGTCTTGAAAACTGACTTTGAGATAAGTCCTCTTGAGGCATTGTTAGTTGAAAAAACAATTGGTTCCATAAGTACTGCTGAAGACCCACTAGATATAAGTCAATGAGAGATGGATTTTACTCAAACTTCGAAACTCCTTTTTCTTATTTATTATCCAGTGAGGAATTCCAGCAATGGTACTGGAAAATCAAAAGAAATTTCGAAGATATATTTACATTGGCCAAAAATTTGGAAAAAAGAGGAAGGTTAAATCAAAAGAAAAAGAAATAAATTACTTTTTTGCATTAACTTCAGAAAAAGAACGAAAATTTAAAGAGATTGAAAGAGCTGAAAAAAATTGTTAAAGCAGAAAGTATGTCGAAGAGAAAAAAAAATACCTAAAAAGATTTTTTAAAAAAAGCTTCAAAAAATATGGGGGAAAGAGTAAACAAAAAAGTGATCCAATTATAATAATAATAAAAACATCATCGGATTACACAATGATAAACATTCATAATTTAGAACGGACTATTAAACTGCGAGAAAAAAAATGAAAAGCATTTTTTTAAATTATGTATTCAAACATATTTTACTTTCTATTCCCTGACTGAAAAAAAGGAAACACTTTATACGTTAACTGTGGTTATATGTTGTAATTCCAAGAAAAATCTTGTTTTTAGACATTTGTGTGGCCTATGGATTCCTAACGAGCATCAAACCTTCTCAAAATTAAGTGTTCATTCACTGGGAAATTTAGTGTTTATTCACTGGTAAGAACTGTTCCTTCACTTGGTTACCTTACTACTTATTATTTAAACCACCAAAAGCTGAAAACAATATTATGTAAGTTATCTAAAAAAAATTTACCTAATTTGTATTTAATAACAAATATGTCGACACCATCATTTAGCTAAAATTACAAATTTTGAAATTTTTATGATTTGTTTTTAATGGCAAGCTAAGCTTAAGTGTTCCTTCACTGGTTAGTTTACCCTTTAAGAGGACGCCATACCCAGAAAAAAAACCGGAATTGGTAAAATCAGAGTTGTAAGCTTTGGGGGCGTCGCTTTGAGCAACTTTGAGGGAGGAGTGAATTGGTACAGTGACAGTGATATATGATAGAGGGTCAGTTTACACTATGCCATCCTTCCCCTAGCAAAACTGGACAATGTAAGCATTAGTTTCGAAAAGTGATTCTGGGTTCGCGGTCTTTTATTTTTAAACCCATTCTTAGTTTCGTTGTGAAATATCCAGAATAAACATTCCAGCTATTTATTTGCATGTAAATATTTAATAGGTGTTTACAAGATAATGGGGATTAACTTACATCTTACAATTAATTCGTTTCAAATTAGAACACGAAGAAGAATATAAATTTTTATTTATGTGTGTGGAATTAATATAATTAATTAAAGTAACTTAGTTTTAATAATCGGCGCTAGAACTGCAAGTATATTGAGCTGTAAATATATGAAGAAATATAATTATTAAAAATTCTGAGAAAAATATAATTTTTAAAAACATAGGCAATTTATAAAGTCATAATACAGAATTAAAAAAATTATTAAAACTTATACTAATATAATAAAAAGTTATAAAAATAAAAAAAATAATAATTAATTATAAAATATGATAAAAGAAAAATCAAACGCTTTATAGGTGGCATCAAAGAAAATTTTTGTTTTGATGTATCTTTTTCAATCTTACATTCACCATCCAGGAAGTTTTAATTTTCTGTAAATAAGGATAATAATTTCTCAATAAATTTTATAATTTATTTCTATTGCTTTGTAATTTTGCTGAAGTTTATGTTTTGCATTTGTCTGAGAATTTTTCTCCTTTCATTTTTAATAGCTTAAAACACATACGTACATGTGAATATGGGTGTGTGTATGTGTGTTAAAGCAAAGGAAAAAGAAAATAAAAAAAATTATTTTTGCACTAAAGTAATTTTATATTTTTTTCCGTTTCAATAATTTTATATTTGTTTTCTGTTCCATACATTTCAATCTCTATTTGAATTATTAAATTTTCTGTTTGAGTATTATTTATTTTTGAATTTTAGTATTATTTATTTTTATTCATTTTCTCTCCTTTTTTTTTAAAGTGAATTTTCACCACATGTTCCATATTACTTCAGTTTTAGAAAGGTGGAATACTGATGAAACATCTGTTAGCGTGTAGTTTGATAATCAGCGAATTAACTTTTTTTAAAAACTTTTTTTTTAAATTTTTTTATTTGTTATTGTACTCTGTCTACGCTTTTAAAATTTTATTCACATCTTGAATTCTCTACTTTCATTTTGATTGTGTATCTATGAACACTCACCTGTTCATACAGATACATATAAAAGCTAAGAGACATTATATTTCAAACAAAAAATGGTCACTAGTGTGTCATTTTGGGGGTCTAAATTTAGTGAAAAAAATTTTCTCGAACTACTTTTTTGATATATTTCTTATTTACGTAATGAAATATAAACTTATTTATAACGCAGATAAGTTTGTAGACATATGTCAGAACTTCGCACACACAAAAATAAATAATAAATCAAAAATAGAGAAAATGACTGTGTAATATTACAAAATATTCCATTTTTGTGGGCAAAGCATGCAATTAAAAATATTCTCGAATTAAAAGCATAAAAAATCTTTATTTATAACGATCCTGATCTTTTACTTCTGTATAATCAAGATAAAAACATAAAAAGGAGGAAAAAAATATAAATAACAAAAATACGAAATCGAGCAAATATAAATAGTTTACATGTGTATGTGCATTACAAACAGTATAACTTGAGTCACAAGAAATGTAGAATATTTAATTATGTTTACATATGGTGACAAAATAAGGGCTAAAAACAAGAGCAAAACTCTTATTTTATCACGGATGGAAAAAAGGAATGTAATATCAAAAAGGTACCTAATTAAAGGTAACATTGGCATAGTAAATAATACAATGGTAATTAATTATGGGCATTTTGTAGTAGTTAAAAGTTGAAATAAACATTTATTTTCCTAAAGTGAACATTTTACCGTCATTTTTAAATATCTATCGAAATTTCCCGCAAGATATAAAAAAGAGTTTCTCAACAAAAGATACGCGTTTTTTTTTTTTTTTTTTTTTAAAGATAAAACCTATTTTGTAATAAAATGCTAAAAATAAACGTATTAATGATGACAGATAATTATAGTATAAATATCTAACGTAACCCACAAGTATTATTCATTTCAACGAAATAACTCATTTTAAACACACCTTTAAATGTGTATTACTCCATTTTTAATAAAAAGTTATAATTATATACTTTTAAAAGTATGACATAGATTGAATCATTTAAAAAAATTTAAATACCTACGAAAAAGGAATTTGAGTTTACTTTACGGACTACTAATTCTTTAGCTACTCACTATATCTCGGGTTCTACTTATTTTTACAGAATAGCGATCCTGATTCATTAACTGCGAATAATTCAGACTGAAAACATAATACAAGGAAAAAATTATACTAAAATAAAAAACTAAAGTATAATTTCGGACAAGAATAAATACAGCATACATGCATTACAGAAAATTTATTTGCAACAATAGTGAAAATATATCACTCTAAGTTAGATTTTAAGGATCATCATTATATACTTCTATTAGATTAACATCATGCGTTTAAATTACTTTATAATATGGGCTTCTATTTTGAATTTAAAGTGCATCAATTGCGGGAACTTTTTTATTTATTATAAGTAAAATAGTTTAAATAATAATAGATTGTAAATTAAATTTATAGTACGTAGCGGAAATATAGAAGGTTTGACCATCTCTAAAACATTTTTCTCAATTTATTTTGATGTATTAAAATTTATATTAGTTGACATTATTTAATAGATTATATTGTTGTTAGTCCTTTGTTGTTTACATTATCTAAAACTTTAATGAATTTCCCTTTTTATTTTTGTTTGACCCCTTTAAAGAATCTTGCTTTTGCTAGCTCTTGCTATTGGATTCTTATTATGTGCCTGACTTGAAATAAACAAAGCAATTTTTTTAATTTAATAAAAGTGCTTATAACAATTGATGAATTTCGTAAAATTAATACTCTAAAATAATTTGCATAGTAAAATGTTGCATCCGAACCCGGCTCGCACCGACCACAGTGATGGAATAAAATATCCTCAGTGGTAGACAGATCTTGACTTAAAGCCCCCTTGCCAATCAGGATAATCGCGGAAGGTTTCCGTGGTTTTTCTCTTCATGTTACGCACATACGGATTAGTTACACCAAAAAGTCTGTGAAGGAAAATTTCTAACAATGCTTGATACAGGAGTTACCTTCTGTTTGTAATTAGGTTCTAAATTACAAGGCTACGGAGTTGAAAATTAGTAGTCGAAATCTCAGAATAGGGTCTGCTGTTCTAAAAAATCATTTCCAAGTATCTGCAAATTGAGTTAAATTGACTCACGCCCTCGTTCAAGTTGAACGACAGTATAACATAATCAAGCTTTAGGAATGAACGATAAAATTATTCAGTTTAACGCAACACTGGTTTACTGAACATTTAAACTATTAATGTGGTTCATAACACATACTGTAAATTTCAAAAAAATAAAGACATTCCTATAAAAAACAAATTACAAACTCGATGAAAAAATTTCGGTACTTAATATATCATACGAAAGTATCAAGAATTAACAAGTAAGTACCAATTTTTGACAATTTTTACACTTGTCAAAATTTGATACTTACTTGTTGGTTCTGAAATTTTGATAAAAATACTGTGTTGTATGGTAATGAAATTTCTGATAAAAAATTTTGTTTAATAAAAGCAACAAATACAATATTTAAACCATTTATTATGTAATTTTTCTATTTCTATGGTAAGGGTTTATTGGGAATGCAGTTTTTTCAAAATAATAGTTCTCAATACCACACTTTCAGTAAACAGTACAAAAAACTGAAAAGTATATTTTGCATAATAAATGGTTTTTATGCCATGCTCTAAAGTATCATGAACTAAAGTATTTATCACATGTTATAAATCTATATTTCAGTGCTATTTTTTTTAAAATCATTACCAAGTCTTTTTGGTAATTGCTGAGTTATGTCCTATAGAAACAGAAACACGGAAAATTTAATAATTTTCTGGTAATTTTTCTTGGTGCATAATTCCTGCAAAAAAACAAAGTTCCAACTTATAGTCTTACTTTTTTACATTTGCTTGGGTGTTTATGCAATATATTTTATTTTTTATATTATTTGATGAAGATTTGCTACAAAATGTCTAATAAAGGCTCTTTAACATTCATATTTTATTTTTTTTTTCGTAAAATTTAAAACAAATCTGAATCTACAGTAATTCTTGCAATAATATTTATTGTTAAATCACTGAATCACTCTAATTAAATAAATATTACAGTAAAAAATACGGTTTAACATTTTACGGTAAAAATGGAGTTTTACAGATGGTGCACCCAAAGTTGCGGTACTTTATTTCTTAATTTGACCTTAAATTTTTACAGCGAACCCCACTCTCGTTAAAAATTATTGTTTAGGTTGAATTACTATTTATGTCTTTATTTTTGACTGATTAAAAAATGCTGTTTTCAAAGCTTTATTTTATTTTACACTGTTATAATTTTGATTCTGATATTACGGTAAAATAATTGAAACGAACTGAACGATAACGTGAAAGATTTATGTCTTCTTAATATCCTACGAAAATTTAATATAGAAATTCCTAGTTCACGGGTTCTCTTACGATTAATTTGAAAAATAACAAAATAAAATCAACTACAATAATTAAGTAAATTAAACAATAAGGCTAGTTAAAGCATTTAGGATGATCAAAGGGAAAAAAAGCTTTTATAATAAATTAGAAAAAATATCTAAATTTTGTAAGAAAGAAAATTAAGAATTGAACAAGGCCCGATTTAAAGGCACTATGGAAATTACATTTACAGCCCTAGAAATGTTTTCTTCTTAGAAATTTATGACCAGAAATCAGACAAAAGGGTGTTTCTGTGGATATCTGATATTTCCTAAGTTAGGAAAAAAGAGCCCCAAGGCAATGTAAACAATTCTGTGGGTGGTAGTTATGAAAGTGGGGATATTTTCATCAGTGGAAAGAGTGTTTTATTGCTCTTTTGGTTAGAAAAGTGAAGAGTAACAATTATTTTATGTTTGTAAACACTTCGATTAGATTTTGAAAAGCATCCGACAATGTAAGGAAGAAATATATATATATATATTATGGGCTTCAGAGGGTCCCAGCTCCGAATTAAACTTTTAAAAAACAAGAAAAAAGTGCGATCTGGGGACCCTCTTTAGTTATAAATAATTAGTGAGTTAGAATTAAAAAAAAAAGAAAAAAAAAACAATTAATGCAATGTGATTTTAGACTTTTCGGGGGCCCCATCAGAACTCGGGGCCTTAGACCAGGGCCCATCCTTAAAAACGGCTCTGATATAGACATACGCCTGCAACGAATAACTTTTCACACAGTTAATTAATTATTGTTTACCACATATCAACGCGAAACATTCTTTCCTCTACGATTTAAATTTGCTTTTGCTTTCATAGTTACGAATTTTAAGTCACAAAAAATGGACACTAAAAATTAAAAAGTTAGGGGATTTCGAAAAAGAAAAGTTTTTTATTTTTTTATTTCTCAGGACTTATGTGTCCGATTTTGCTTAAATCTTTTATTTTCACATTTAAAATTGCAAATTAAGAAAAAATTGCACACATTACATTTCTTAAGTTTCTCAACTTCCCTTAAATAAAGTAATAATAAATGCTTACTAAAAGTATTATTTTGCATGACATTATCTTTAGAAAAACAAATAGGAATTGATTGATCTGATTGGAATTGTATGCAAAACTTTTTCAATTCGCTTAAAAAAAAAAAAAAAAAAAAAAATTGGGACATAGTGAAAAACGCAAAAACTGAAGTTAACATTAAAGGGAATATTTCTAAATTGAAACAACTATATTTTGAGAATCAGAAATCCGAATCCGTCGAAAAAAGGTATGTTTAATCGGATAACGTTTTTAAGTCTAATTTCCTAACTTAAAATATCGTTTGGACTAATTAATTAGTATATTTGATGTCACCCTCTCGAACCATTAAGAACGAGTACTAGAACATGAAGATCCGAACTTAAGATTAAAATTTATTCCGGTGGGTCAATTTATTTTTTTGCACACTGTACATTTATATGAAGTATATGTCAATATTGCTGATAATAACAAAATAATTTTTCTTTTTTATACAGAAATATAATTTAGTTGGTAGTTATCCATATATATATGCTTTGATAATTTTAAAGATTATGATTGAAAGAGGAAAATAAGGTGAAATGGTGTTCACTTTCAATATTAATATCAGATATAAATAAATAAAAACGTCTTTCATTTTGACCTCTTTTGTTAATTTCATAGTAATTGCATAGTAATAGCTTCAAAATAATAGCTCCATGATAATGATGATAATATCTGAATCTCGTCATATCTCAAGAACATTTTGCGTTTTGAATGAATCGAAAATTTTTTCGTACAATTGCAAAAATTCATTTTTCCAAAGGTAATGCCATGCAAAAAATATAGTTTTAAATAGCTATAAAATATGTAATATTTATATTTATAATATGCGTTGGAAAAATTCTGAATCCCAATTTTTGAAATCCCCGTGTCGTAAATGGTGACTGATGCACGTTAAATCTGTCGAGTCGCAAAGTCCCTCATGTTCACATAACAAATCAATACCTCTGAGGGTACTTATCCAGGAGTTTCCTTGTCTTCTGGATTGGTTCAAAATTACAAGGCTCCGGAGTTGAACATTAGTAGTCGTAAACCCAAAAATTGGGTCAGTTGTTCAATGACTGATAAAATAAAATAGCAAGATATAAAAATTTTTGTATAACTTTATGGAAGGTAATTTTAAATTGTATTATACAAAATTTGAATGAAATCGGTAGAATAATTCGAAATAAATAAAATGTTAAGCAAACTGACTTTTTAAAAATTTGACAACTTAGAAACTAATTGATCGATTGCTCTGAAAGTTTGTATTTTGAAATTAAAAGGATGTAAAAATATGTAGAACATACAATTCAATATATTTTACTATTATTTAAAAAACTAATAAAAAATTATTTAACATTATTTTTGCTTTAAAATTTGTGCATAAAATGTTTCTTGTAATTTTATGCAAACATTTTTTAATACACTCAAAAAGTTCTCGAGATAATGGGCTATAATCGAAGAGTGAACTTAAAATTAAAGGACCCAAACTTTCCAACTCTCTTTTTGCCATAACTTCAGACCATATCTTCCAGATTGCGACTGTTTCCGCATTTTGAAAATTAAAAACCTAAAACTATACATAAACTTGTACGTATATTCAGAACAGAATGCGCTTTTCTGTTCATTTTCGTAACTTAAAATATGGTATTGACTCTTTGTATGTGAAAATATGATTAAATCAAAAGTTAATCAAGGTGTTCCCTTTTTCCATTTCATACACTGTACATAAAAGAAGTCAATGAGAATCTGTTATGTTGATTAATATATATTTTAAGAGATTGAATACGAACAGTTTGTTTTTCTGAATCAATCAACAATCTTTTTACTACTAAGAAAATGATAAAAAAAAAATTAATAAATTAAAAATATTTTGTTACTGCTTCTCTTTTTTCCCCCGACTGCAAATTTACTGCGTGGATTAAAATATAAACCTTGAATCCGAATAAGTAAATGATTTTCCTCATTTAAAAGTATTAATAAAAAAAAAGATGAAAAAATTAAAAATATTTTGTTTTATTCTTAAACTTTCATTTTGCTTGAAAATTGGAAAAAGCAATTATGTGATCCCATAAACCATTGATAAACACATTACATAAAAAAGAATTCGTAAAGAAGAGGACCTGCTTCTCTTTCTATCCCTCAGGCTTTTGTCAGGGTGTGATTATCCCCTTCTTAAGAAAGAATAGCGGTTTGAAAGATAAGTTTCCAAGAAAATGAAGATGTGTCTGTGGGAAAAGATTTCTATGGGACTTCGAAAAGTCCTCAATTTCACCCATGTCTAATCACACCCTATCTCTAGTTTAACAATGTATGGGCAAAGTTGTGAGTAGTGTAGTGAATTTACAATTACATAGAATTTACAATATATTTTACTAATTTTTGTTACAGATTCTTTAATAAATAAATAAAAACTAAGTTAACTACAAAATTTTTTATTAGGCATTTGTTAATGAATTTTTTACATAATTTAGAAAAAAATGTGACCAGACTATTTTCCTGACGAGACTTTAAAATTTTCTCGATGGGTAGGGGGGGGGGGCTGGCCATGCCCGACAGGGGTGCAATTGCCCCCCCTGACCCCCTACTGGCGCCGCCCTTGGTTAAATTTTCATTGCAATTTTTTTTTTATGCTAATGCATTTTTTGTAAATTTCAGATGGTAAGTTTTTTTTAATTAATCATTTCCTTAAAAAACTAGTGCTTAACAATAAAATAACAAGACACCTTATAATATCTGTAAATCAAAAATTCCGGAAAATGTAAGAAAAAAAAATCCTCTAATCTAAATGTATTTTTGAAAACTTTTAAGCTTCATTAAAAGAAAAAATATATAGCCTAAATTTGAAAATGCATTTTAAAATGTTCACGACTACATGCATAATTTTCAGTTCGTATTTTAAAATAAAGCCTACTAAAGCCTTTTGTGTAAAACATTGAAACTGCTTTTTTAGAAAAATTTCATAACATATTCATTGCACTAATTTTTTATTTTAACTAAGGTATGTAACCCAAAGGTGAGCAATGCTCTTAAGGTAGACAGGTAGACCACTTCCCAAAAAAAAGAATCACTATTACATTTAATCGCTATATAGTGCTACTGCATTATAAACAATCCACAAGCAGAGCAAGTCTCTGAATTTGAATCGTTTAGTATAATACTGCACCATTGTATGCAGACATTTTACTTTTCAAAAGAAGCAGCTCTAATTTCAGGTAAGGAGATATTT
Source organism: Parasteatoda lunata (assembly GCA_949128135.1). Lineage (NCBI taxonomy): Eukaryota > Metazoa > Arthropoda > Arachnida > Araneae > Theridiidae > Parasteatoda > Parasteatoda lunata. Next base: position 54,216,463 of record OX421973.1, on the reverse strand, counting down.
AGATTACATGTGTTTAATTTCACAGAACATTAAATTATGAAATATTTTCAAAAGTTTATTTCTTACTTTTTAACCATTATGTTATAATACAAAGTCTAATATTAAATAAAGTGCATTTTCTATTAAACATATACAGAATAATATAATGCAATAATTTGTGCAAGACATTTAAATTTTACTGAACCATTATAAGAAAAGGACTATAGTAAATAAATATCTCTCCTGCACACTTACATATATAAACATCACCTAATGAGAAAATTATTTCATAAATATCCGTGAACTGGAAAGTTATTACAAATGTCACATTAAAATTATTTGCATATTTCATTATTTAGCATAATAAATTAGCAAAATACAGTTTTTAGAATTTAAAAAAAAAACCGTAATCATTATTAACTAATTTCGATATTTTAATAGTTTGAGTTATCTTTTGTGTTCTTTTTCAAAAGTTTCATAAATTACACAATCTAAGACGTTCAAATGTGATTAACAAAATTTATATCAAGTAATCATTTAAAAAACTGTCATAATATTCAGTACAGTAAAATTTCTGAAACATAAATATAAGATATATAAAATGATGAAAGCTTAGAAAAAGTTGTTTAGATTTAAGTACAAGAAATTGATTTTAAGAAGCAAATATATTACTTTATCTATATGTTTCATACTTGCAATAAACTGAATTTACTTCAAGACATTCATTAAACAAAAGATGTTACATGTAATTTTAATTAAAGGTGCTCTTTAAGTTTTTTTTTTTATTATTATTAAAAAATATTACCTACAACTCAGGATTCTAATGCTGAGAGAATAAAAAACAATTTATAACCAGTAACCAAGGTTAAACTTCTACTAGGATGTGTTTACAAGAATACATTTTAGTTTTAATCCACGATTTTTCAATATTGGAGCTTATTTTACAGGCATTACATTAAGTATAAAATCAGAAAAATACAATGAAAACTACATTATAAAATATTTTGAAAAGAAAAAAACATTTCAGATTCATTAAATTGTGTTAAGTCTGATGACACTTCTGTGAAATTTTTTACTTATAATGGAAGCAAGAAGAAATTCTTTCCTCAGTGAGAAATGGTCTGGTGGAAATGTTACTTTTTACATCAGTCACTTTTTACATATGCCGCAAAAATGAATGCACCAGTATGAATCGGAATGCAATTAGAAAGATTCCTTTGACATGTGCGACAAGAATTAGGATCCTCAGCAGGGTCAATAACACAATGATTAGTTCGATTATCTCTTGTTAAGAAAGACTTATTACAGATGCTACAAGAGACCAGTATGAACACGAGTGTAAATATTCAGATCACTATTTAAAAAAAAACTACTTCATCACATACTTCAAAGATATGCTGTGTCGCTAGTAGGATCAACACTGTATTTAGTCAGATGACATTTCTGAGAAAAACTCTTATTGCGTTATGGTACAACAAAAAAGTTTCTCACCAGTGTAAACACAAACATCAAAGTAAGCCTTTTGGGGGAAAAACCCTTTTGAAACATATCATAGGAATGCAGTTTTTAATCAGCATGAATAAAACTATGGTAAGTTGGATGCTCTTCAAGTAAGAAATAAAACTTTTTTTTGCATACAAGAATATGGTTTCTAAACAGTTTGAACATGAATGTGACGAGTTAGGTAATCCTTTCTTGAAATATTCTTATTACATATATTAAATGAAATAGGTGTTTCACCAGTATGAACACAAATGAGCTTATTTAGAACTATTTGTGAAAAACTCTTATAACATATACTACAAGAATAAGGTTTATTCCCCAGTATGAAGACGACTATGTCGAGTCAAATTACTTCTATCTGAAAATCTCTTATTACATATATTACAAGAATAAGGCTTCTCACCTGTATGAACACGACTGTGTCTAGTCAGTAGAACACTTCGTGAAAAACTTCTATTACATATACTACAAGAATAAGGTTTCTCACTTGTATGAACACGACAGTGTTCAGTCAATTGATTTCTTTGTGTATAACTCTTATTACATATACTACAAGAATAAGGTTTCTCACCAGTATGAACACGACAATGTAGAGTCAAACTACCTTTTATTGAAAATCTCTTATAACATATACTACAAGAATAAGGCTTCTCTTTTGTATGAACACGACTGTGTTGAGTTAGTTGACCTTTTTGTGTAAAACTCTTATTACATACACTACAAGAATAAGGTTTCTCACCAGTATGAACACGATTATGTAGCGTCAAATAAGCTCTAGTTGAAAATCTCTTATTACATTTACTACAAGAATAAGGTTTCTCACCAGTATGAACAAGACTATGTTTAATCAAATTAGATCTAGTTGAAAATCTCTTATTACATATAGTACATGAATAAAGCTTCTCACCTGTATGAACACGACTATGTTGAGTCAAATTAGATCTAGTTGAATATCTCTTATTACATATAGTACATGAATAAAGCTTCTCACCTGTATGAGCACGACAGTGTCTAGTCAGTCGATCTCTTCGTGAGAAACTCTTACTACATATACTACAAGAATAAGGCTTCTCACCCATATTAACACAATTTGTGCTTAGTGAGATCTCTTTGTGTAAAACTCTGATTATACTCTTCTTATGCAACAATAGAATTTCACACTAGTATGAAATTTGCAGTGTTTAGTGAGACTATTTCTTTTTGAAAAAATTTAGTTACATATATTACAAGAATAAGGTTATCTTACGGGATGAAAAACACTCTTACAATATATGTTTACTTTTCTGAGAAAAAATTTAATCAAAAGTGTAAATAAATTGTGTGTATTTAATTAAGTAAGATCTCTAGAATAACAATCATAAATATGCTGCAAGGAATGATATTAAAATAGAAATGCATAAATATAAGAAAAAATATAGATTTTCTATTCAAAATTAAATTTTTGCTTTTACTTTCTTATTTGAAACAAATAGCTATAACTAGATAATGGAAAAATAACTAGCCATTAATTAAAATGAAGGCAATAATTCAAAATAATTTTCACTACAAAAGTAAGTCATTTAATAGCACAAAGAGGCCTTCAATAACACATAATTCAAAATTATCATGTTGAATCAAATCACTTACTTTCACTAAATTTTTTAAATAAGCAAAATAAAATACTGTAGAAATATGATCATTTTATAACAAGAATATGATTTATTAATAGGTGCATCTGTGAAAGGATCAATTTAAATTATATTGAGATGCAAATTTTTTTTTCTCCACGAATTTTAATAATATTTCTATTTTACCATACATACAAAACTAAATTAAATTATTTCACTTTATGTTTTTTTACACAAAAACAATGAACCTCTTTATGTAGAAAATTCCTTTAAATTTAATACACTATGCATGAATGCATTCTTAGACACACTGCAAAATGAATGTTATTTTTAATTAGGAAAACTTCTTACAAAAATAAACAGTAATGCTGTTTACTATTATGAAGATGAAATTATTAAATTAGATTTCACTTACAATTTATTTCACCCGCAGATTGCAAAAATATGGTACAATATATATTTTTAAGTCAGACAATTGTTTTTTTTTTTTTATACTTTCGCTGATTTAAAAGGTTTGACATTACAAATATAGATATATATAAATATTAAGAAAAAAACTAAATTGCTAATTTTTGTATCAATGTTTCATCATACATGATAAATGCATGCATGCTCTTATAAATTAACATAAATATGAGAGGGTCAAGAAAATGTAATTTTATCTAACAATTTTCAATTGCACAAACTGCATATAAAAAATATTTTCTCAGTGCCAACAAGAAAATCATAATCTATATTACTTGTATATAAATATCAAATCACATGTGCTTTATGAATGTGAGAGATAGTTTAATTACCTACAATTACAATCTATTTACAGCTGTTTAATGGAAAAGTTCCTCAAAAGTGTCAGTTAGATTATTGCAAATTCCATTCTTCATGGTTATTATAAATTATTCCTTTATTACCAACACAAAACATTTAAATTAAATTACTTCTTATTACATACTTTTTAATTACAACAATCATTAACTACACTTGGAAACTTTTAAGCATACTGCAAACATTAAATTTCTATGAAAATATTTTTCTCTTGAACATCATTGCAACTATGTGTCACACTTTGCCCAGATAATTAGTGTCACAACAAAGAATGTTATTGTCAACACAGAAATATATTGCCTTCAATAATATTTCCTTCTGCCAGGAAGCATTTAACACACACGGCATGAATAGTTTATTAATTACATGAATCGAACAGAGAACACGCTTTTCTTTTTAATTTTAGGCAAAAATTTTATTTACTGTCAGCAGGAAGAAACTGTTATTTTATCATTCCATCGATTTTTGTTTTCAGTATAAAGAAGATAATATCATATAAATACGATTTGCTTTGAAATAAGCCTCTTAAAGCTCTTTCTATAGATTTTCAATTATATGAGTATGAGTGCAATTCACTTTACATTAATAAGGGTTTTGGATACGAAGTCTTATAAATTTGAGAATATGAGTTTTATTACATCTTGTCCCCAAGTACGAATAAATCTTCTAAATCCAAATCAAGTGAATTACAAAACAAAAATAATATATTTATACTTTTCTTTACGTATATTAAGTTGCGAAAGTCTTCTTCATCTTCAGTTTAAGCAAGATTGTATTGTTTAAAAATTGGTTGGTAAGTGGCAGTTTGTAAAAGACTGCGACGAGCTCTTTGCGTTAGCTTATAGCTCTGTATTTTTATTAATGTAGTTTTGGGTAGAGGCTTGATAGATAGCTGTAGATTGTTGTTGTTCATTTACATCGCACGAGAGCTCAAAATGGGCATTGGCGATGGTCTGAGAAACATCCCTGAGGATGAGCCGAAGACATGCCATCGCAATTTTGATCCTCTGCAGAGGGGATGGCACCCCCGCTTCGGTAGCCCGACGACCTGCACACGAAGTCGAGCACTTTACGGTAGAACAGTTTAACGAGGACCAATACCGCACACTCTCGGTCCCTACGCAGACTAATCAAAGTGGTCACCCACCCGCACACTGACCGCAGCCAGTGATGCATGACTTAGGTGATCTGCTGGAAACCGTGTCTTAACGATCAGTCCACTGCGGGACGGAGGTTGTTGTAGTAAGTCAGTAGCGGCTTGTTGCTTGGAAGAATTTGTAGAGGGATTTGAGTTTGGTCCGAGGATTAAAAGATAAGTTCACGATATCGGTATATGCTGAATTCAGAAGCGATGAGGACTAGTAAAGTTCTTTCCGAGCGTTCAGGAATGAGGGACATTCCAGGAGGAAGTGATCGTTTGTGTAGATACCTGCGCAGTTCGGCAGTTTGGGTTTTGTATCAATTTATACTTGTGTAAAAATAGCATTTGTCGGAAGAGATTTCGGGAGCTGATTAGTGGATGGTGATCTTGAGATCCATCAAGGTGAGGAAAGGAAAGGAAGTATTGGCGATCGCAACGCTCGAATACGCCATCTGAGGAGAGACCGTTTTCATGCCTTTGGCCCTCTCCTCCTCTTTTCAGTTGTATAGGAATGTACTACGATATTTTCCCGTTTCTTAATATTTTTCCTTTTCATTTAGTAAAAATATTTTTTTTAAATTTCCATGATGCTTTTCTTTAGAACTATGTTTAATGTAGTTTTCAGTTCCATACCCAGAAAGCATGTAACCTTACGACAACCTTGTGTTTTAACTTTATTTTCATTGTCACGAAAAGGTTTGCAGTAAAAACCTTTTTTCTATGACGTAAAAATATTGCAATTTCCAACCTTTCCACCATAAAGGAAAACAAAATGATTTTTAAATCTTTCTTAAAAAATATTGTTATTTAGGTTAAAAAACAAGCAAAGTGTAAACCTTATTTTTTGCAGAAATATTAAGCGAAAACCTTTTTCAAAGGAAACGAAATAAAGCAAATATGAACCTTTTCAGCGAAAATATTAATAAATATTAAGAAAGTATTTTGCAAAAGACCTCATTTAAGGGAAAGCAAATAAACGAGCATAAGACCATGTTTTTGGATTGTTTTTTAAGGTCTGCGAAAGTACAATACGAAAACTTTCTTTTAAAGGTTTCTCGACGCAAGTATAAGTAATAGTTCTCTTTTAGAAACTTTTCATTCAAATAGTCTCATAAAAAAATAATAATAAAATTTTAAAAAATTTGAATCTGGAGTTTAAAATTGACTCTTCAATATTTTTTTACAAATTTTATTTTTTTCTCAAATTTGGCTTTAAGTGTCCTATGCGTTGCGGTTCCTTTGAAATGTGTGGCCTTCTCTCATTCATTTTACCTTATTGCAAACCTAATTATGGTATAGCAATAAAATATCCGCGCGAAGAGAATTTTATTTAAAATATTTATATACAGAAAAAATTCGTCCAACAGTCTATTGTGAGTTAGAGGGTCATCGATATTAAGACTCCACGATTTATTACTAACGAGAAGTGGTGGGGAAAATAAAATCAGCATTGTGCACCAACCGCATTTATTACCCTGACAAGCTGGTACCAGCTCTAAAGCTGGGTGGATTCAAAACCTAGACCCACAGTTTTTTTTAATCATATCTTTGGAGTGAATTTAAGAACATTTTATTTACAGAACTCGCTGCATAGTGTGCAAAATAAAAGACAGACACCCTGAATAGATTTTGATCTAATGATTGAATTTTCACGTTTTATGACTCAATCTTAATGGTTAGAAGGGGTGATCTCAAATATGCTAATTAATTAGTGCAGACGATATTTTAACTCACGAAATCAGGCGCAAAAAATTTATTTTCTCTGAATAAACATACCTTTTTTTCAGACGTATTTAGATTTTGAACCCCCAAAATATAGGGGGTAGCCGCAATCTGAGGAATATGAGCCGCGATGGCTCAGGGGATAGAGCGTTCGCCTTCCAATGAGGCGAACCGTGTTCGAATCCCAGTCGATACGAATTCCGCATCCGGCTTGCACTGACCACAGTGCTGACGTGAAATATCCTCAGTGGTAGACGGATCATGGGTTAGAGTCCCCTTGCCGTCAGGCTAACCGTGGGAGGTTCTCGTGGTCTTCCTCTCCATGTAACGCAAATGCGGGTTAGCTCCATCAAAAAGTCCTCCACGAAGGCAAATTTCTCCCAATACTCGATCCAGGAGTTCCCTTGTCTTCTGGATTGGGTTCAAAATTACAAGGCTACGGAGTTGAACATTAGTAGCCGTAAACCCATTAAGTTGGGTCGGTTGTTCAACGACGGTTATAAAAAAAAAATAAAATCTGAGGAATATGGTCCACATAGTTTGATCGGGAGAGCGATCCAAAGTTCTGATCCCTTAATTCTAATTTTACTTTTTGCGTATTTCGCCATATATCGAGATCTTTTCAAACAAGTTGAAAAATTTTTGAACATAATTTTAAAATTCGTTTATCTAAAGATAATTGCACGCAAAAAATAATTTTTTGTAGATATTTATTATTTTTTATCGTGCTATTAAATAATAGCTGGAAAATTTTTGAATTGTAAGGCATACAACATTTTATTAAATTTTAATGTATGTAATTTTACATGGCAAAATACAAAATTGAGTTAAATCGGTCGAATTGTTCCTGCGTGTATTTAAAATTCGATTTCTCAGAAACTATTCAACCGATTTCGCTCAAATTTCGTATTTTTGTAAATGTTTAACCATTGCTGATAATTTGCATAAGTTTTTTAGAGTGAAATTTTTTTTACATACATTTTCAACAAAACACTGTTGAAAATAAAAAAAATTTGTATAAAAAAATGTAAAAGGAAGTGATATAAAAGAAAAATACTTTTTTCTAACAGGGGAAGGCTGAAAGTCTGTTTAATTAAATTTTACTAAAGTCGTTTTAAAAAATCTGAAGATATTCTTTTAAATCTCTACTCTTCCTTTTAACGTCTTATTTGTATTAGCTAACAAATATAAATAAGACGTTAAAAGGAAGAGTAGAGATTTAAAAGAATTATTTTAGATGGATACGTCTAAAATACATAAAATCAAAATGGAAAAGGAATAAATAAAATTTGAAAAAAAGTTCTTTGAAAAACTTCTATTAGCCTTACTGTACTGAAACATTAAGGCAATGCTTAATGTTCAAAATTCCTATTCAATTAAAAATAATAATAAAAAAAAAAAAAAATAAAAAAAAATAATAATAATCTCACTAAATTTAACTTAAAAAAATTATTCTAAACCTGATTCCCCTCCATCCCATAATACTGTCTTAAAAACTGCTGCTTACGTCATGCGCAACGTAGCACTAATATTACTGCTGGTGATCATTTACATTCTTGTAGTTTGCTTGCTTGATTAAAGTTGAAATTGGAGTTGCAGTTTTATTCATATTCTGTTATTTTGTTTCCAGTTAAAAGATATTTGCTTTTCTTTGCACCAAAAAAAAGTAGGTACACCGTCTGATTGTATTTCATTTTCATTATTGAGTATTAAATTTACGTATTGTTATTTTATTTTAAGATCATCAATTAACATTTAACTCAGGAATCTAAAACTTAAATTTATGCTTGGGACGACACAATCTAAGGGACATTGAATAATAAATGCTCTCTTCCAAATTTCAATAAATTTTAAGTAAACATTATCAATATTTTAATTTGTATAATGTTTTCTTAACTCACTTTCGAGTTTATGCAAGGCTAGAAGATTGTAATTTGAATTTCGGTAACATTCCAATTAGCTTAAGCTCATTAATTTCTAGACAGGATTATATGTGTTTTATTCGTTTTCTAACCACTGTAAGTAGAAAGTATTGCTTATAGGAATAATCTTCTATAGAAAATTTGACTTCTTTCTTAGTAGCTGGAATGCTCAATTTAAAATTGGAACTCTGTGCTATATGTCAGTGCATGTTTTAATCGATTTCTGTCTACTATAAGCACAATTTATTACCATATTATTGGCTGATAGGAAGTTATCATAAATCGAAATGTTAACCCCTTCCCGACTAGCTAGTGCGCGAATTCAGACTAAACGTCTTATCGGGGCAGGGACCACCTGCTTCTATGTGGGGCCCTTCATGGACACACTGAGACCTCAAGGTCTTGGGAAGCAAGAGAACTTTTAACGCAATGACTTTCGTCTTTCTTTGTTATCCTACGTACATTTGTATTCGTTATTTATTTCATCTTTCTATTTGTACCTTTTGCCTTGCCATTGGAAATAATATATATATATATATATATATATATTCAGAGAAGAATTATAAATTTTCATTTGCATTTATTTTATTCACTTATTTAGAGAAGCTTTAAGTGACTGTCTTTTACAAGCCAAATTTAGAAAAAGGAGAAGGTATGTACCATTTTGCTTTTAAAATATTATTGAGCAGATAAATTTAATAGATTAGTTCATTAATATATATTTTCTTTATATACAATAAGATACTTGAAGTTGATATTTTAAATTATTGGCAACTATAAATTATGAAAAAGATGAAGAGTTTTATTTGTGCAAAATCTTTTTACAGTGACGTTTAAAAATATTATATACTTTTAAAAAAATTTCTTCATTGTTAATAATTTATTAATGGTAATAAAGATACCTGTTATTATTTTTTAATGGAGTGTGAGATAACATTTAAATTAAAATAAAAATTCCAATAACAGTTAAATGATAATCTTATAAAAATATTTGAAAATCTAAAAATTATTGTAAAATGAAATCCGATCAAAATTTTAAAAATTGCTCTATGAAGTTAACGAATTCGTGTGGAAATTTAAAATCAAACTAAATTCTGTAGCTCTGAAATGCTCACAAGTAGGCACGCAAACTCAGGAGTAGATTTATTACTTTATTGTATGCGAACAGGATGCGCGAATACTTTTATTTATATTTATTGATTGGTTTCATGTTTAAATTATTAACGGAGTCACAGTACAACTTCATAAACAGATTCGTGTGTTCAATAGTTTTTTTTCCTCGTATTTCACTGAAAAAAATCTATTAAGTTTTTTTTAGTCTTCCTACACACATTTCTACAGAAAATTAACTTTCTTACAAACTACAAAAAAAATTTACTGAAAAATGTTTCGATCTTAATTATTATGCATATTTATTTATTTAGTTCAGAGTTTTTACTCTTCGACGACTAAAAACTTTGATATCAAAATAACAACAAACAGTATATTCAACAAGTTCAATGATGAACACACATAATGAACATGAAGTTCTCTCGTTTCTCATCAGATGACAAGACTACCACGATTCTATTTTCTATGGTAAACACCATCTCTTGATTCACAATCAAAATTAAATTTTAGACATCAACTGTACAGACTTATTTTACTGAACAGTGTATAATCTGATATGCAGGAAGAAAAAAAAATCTTATTTACGAAGATTTTTTTTAATAGTTTTGTTTCAAAAAATTCAGTTACTATTTTTTTTCCCAATAGCACGAAGAAATTTTCTGGTCATCAGTGATCTTCTATAAATATAATAATACAGAATTTTTGCTTCTTTGTTTTTACAGTGTAGTTTCAAAATCACTGATGTAAATTTTTCCATTTTATTTTATAGAGAAACGAGAGCTCGAATAACCTCTTGCTGAGAGGTTGCTGAATGTACTGAATAGGACCTGAATGTTTAAAAACTTCATTTTTTATTTTTGTTTTGACATATTTTTATATTGATGCATAATTTTTTATTTGATACAACAATTATTTATGGAATAAATATTTGCTTAAAAATCCATTTATTGCTCTTGTATTTTCTACATTTGAAATCCAATTGTTTTTCACTAATTTTTAACCTAATTGAGCTTCAAAATATAAAAACTGGTTTTTATTTTCTATAGATAAAATATTAAGAAATGTCCCATTTATCTAGACAAAAAAAAAGTGCTTTTCCATAATATCAAAGAAAACAACATTGATGCCAGTTGTTAGCACTATGAATTAAATGTTTAATTATATTTTTATCCTGTTACATGCTTAAAAATTAAGGTAATTTTTCTGTGTGTCCAATTTATTGATTTAAAATATGAGCGTTGCTAAGAAAAATTTTCAAATATTTCTAACAGTCTCATTTTGTTGAACAAAAATTTGAACTATTTTAGCATATAAATCTTAATTTTCATCATTTTTAATGACTTCCTGGTGATTATCAATAAAATTGTGATTATCAATAAATAGGAAATTAAAATTAAATTCAGTAAGGAAGAAGTGAGTTTAAATTTAAATATAAAGCTTTATTTATAAACTTCACGAACAAAGAAATTTCTAGTACACAAGGAAATATGCAAAGATTTTTTTTTTAGCTCAAAAAAGAAATATTTGAAATTTTCACTTTTTCTGAGCGGTGAATTTCTTACTATAACAGGAAAAAATCAAATATTAACACTTCTCTGTACTTCAAGCAATAAATCACTTAAATTCTTTCTTTTCTACATTAAAGAGAATAAAGTCAATGGTAAGTTATCACATAAATATGTGTAAAAGAGAATATAAACTACTTTTTCTGCTATACCCACTAAAATATCTCATTTTTTGTAGAATAAAAATCCATATAAGAGAAATATACATAATGTGACATATAGTTGTAAATTATCAGAGCTCTTAAAGATCCGCCAAAAATAGTAAAGTGGTAGCAAACTATTCATCAAAGGAATTTGATGCATTCCTAACTTCGTAATCACTCGAATTTAGAATGAATCAAATTTCTATACATGTAATAGGCTTTTAAATCTTTATGGTGATCAAGAAAAGTTAATGATAATTTTTTAAAAACTGAAAATATGTTTTCAATATAAATTTTGCTACCATTTTAAAAATTTTAGCTACCTTTTGGCAGCTCTGACCTCTGGGAGTTCTGTTTCTGTTTTAGTTGACGTCACACTAGCGATAGGATCAATTTGCATTGGCCCAAAAATGACATGAAAAGGTTTATTTTAGCTGGGCATAGAAAACGTTGCAAAAAGAAACCTTATAATGACCTAAAAATAAGGTAATATTCATCTTAACATAGTCTTTATTTAAGGATTTTTTTCAAGCTTGAAAACCTTAAGACTACCTCGAATTATTGTTGTTAAAAAAAAGGTTGTTTCCCAAGGTTTTGGATTAGGGTAATGTGCGTGGAATAGAGCAGATTATCACAGACCTCGTTTTAAGGTTAGACGGTTTACACGTAAATCGCATAAAAAACCTTTTTAGGTTTACATGAAAAGGTTTTTGTCTAGTGAAAATAAACCTTACTTTGCTATCTGGGATATAGTTTTCCAACTTAAAAGATTTTAATCTATATGAAAATCAAGAGAGAAACTAACGTACTTCCTTCCTCTATGACTCTCCACACGCTAATGGGGAAAGCATGCGAAGTGTTGTCATAGGTAGAGAGTTCTGCTCTACGCCACCTGCAGCCCATTTCGATAGCCAATTTGCAATCCTTCCATACACAAAGTTCTTAAATGAGCAGTTCGCTAAGGAAGGCTTGGGGCGGGGGGTCTTAAGGTGATGCAAGATGAGAAATGAAATTTTGGTTTAGCTCTTGTTTCACAAACTGGTCTACGTGTTCGTTTTCTTTTATCCCAGTGTGAGCTGGAACCCAAATAAATGAGAGAGAACTCACAGTATGACTTGATTTGGCAATTTGTTCAAGAAGGAGAAGGGAGATTCTCGGAGATTTCCTGGTGCCTTTTTTGAAAGACAGAAGGATTGAACGGCTGTCCGTAACGGCAGAAGGATTGAACGGCTTGTTGCGCGATGTTTGAGGGCTAAGAAAATGGCCAATATTTTGACTGTAAAGATCGATGTATGAGAAGGAGGAGGATATCAGATCGTGTACCCTTTGGAGGTTTATATTCCCACGCCAATTTTGTCTGATTGTTTGGATCGGTTGCCTGAACAATACAATTTGAGAGATTCTGGTGGTGGAACTCACCAAACAATGCTCGAACCTGTAGCGGGAGAAATTTTTTGGTTTGGAATGGTAAATTGTCAAGATAAATTGAAACTTTTGAAGGGCTTTGAGTTGGAGAGTGATATTTAATAATTTCATCTTGAGAGATATTCTTAGTGGTCATCCCTCTATGCATAAATGGTATAAGTGGAGTTAGTTTACGTTATGGAAAGCTGGAGGGAGGAAGATGTAAGTGATGGTGAGCAGGAGAAGATGATTAGAGGGAGATGTGTCGGAAGTTGAATTTTGCCGATAGCTCTTTATGTCGTTAAGCTAGAGAACTCACTCCCGCTTTTTTGAGTAGGAGAGGGATGGGTGTCCATCGAGGCAAGCCAGTTGGCACTCGAAGTTGGCATTGCATAATGCGTCTAAAGTTCGGAAACCGATTTGGCTGGAAAAGGAAAAGATGTTACTTCTAAGCAGGTGATCTGATTGTGCACCCCAATGTCCCTCTATAGAGATGCAATGGAACACAGAGAGTTTCTAAATTCTTTTTTGTTTTAACATTATGAAGTGATAGTGAAAGGTCATGTTACTAGAGAAATGTAGGCCGAGTATTCGAAGGTTTTGGACCCAGGGGATGGGTTTGTTGAAAATGTTGAAGCTAAAATTATCTGCTATCCGTCTTCCAGAGAAGTTAATGGTGGTACTTTTTTTCTGGAACAATTTCAAGGTTCTAATCATTACACTATTTCTGAATTTGATGGAGAGAGAGTATTGGATCTTGTGTTTCACTTCGTAACTAGATTCTGCGTCTGCAATAAGATAGATATCGTCTCAGGGAGACTAAGATGTAGGTCAGACAAGTATATCACGTAGAGGAAAGGGAAAAGAACTGACCTCTGTGGAACATCTTTGTTCATTGGGAAATTGGCTGATAGCAAATTTCGCCATCACACGGCAATCTTTCTGTGTTTGACAAAATTATGGATGAAGAGGACAGCTCAGCCCGTAATGCCAGATTTTAGGGGATTGAGGATTAAGGCTTCCTGCTTGACATTGTCGGAAGCTGCGTGGATGTCAAGTGAGTAGCAGATTACGAATTTCTTTTCATGTTGAGCCCGAAGGACTTCATGATGGAGGATGGTGAGAACTGAATCTGCTCCTTTGAATGAAGGAATCCGCAATGGAAATTGTGAAAAATTCCTGTCCTGAGTGAAAAGTCAGTGATGCGTTTTAGGAGCATACGTTCGAGAGTTTTACGTAGAGTGGATGTTAGCGATATAGGTCCATAAGAAGACACCAGATCAGTAGGTTTTCCTTTTTTGTAGATTGGAACTGGGCCAATTCCCAGGACTCAGGGATTTGTACAGAAGCCCAGATAGAGTTTAATTATTCCAGAAGTTTCTGCAGAGCTGCGTCCGAGAGAGAGCGCTATACTTTTAGGGGAAGTTAATCTGGTCCTGGTGATTTGCATTTGGAGGATGAGAGAGCATCTTTGAGTTCCTGTAAGATGAACAGTTGATTGAATTCCTGATCTGATCCGCTCAAGTCCAGGGGAAGCCAGTTTTTGGTAGGCGGTTTAGAGAAGAAGGCTGCAAATGCGTTTGATTGTGCTAAAGCTCTATAAAGTTCATTGGGATAATGTTTGAAGGTGCATGAAGAGCCTCAGGGTGATTTAATTTTGAACGGAGTATTTTATAGAGGGATTTAGATTTATAAGCATTAATGCAGGTTTCATCCCAGTGTCCAGCGGGCTGAGTGGATTGCCTTCCGCAACTCAGCAACGAACTTTCTATAAATTTTCCACGTAACCGGGTTTTGAGTACGACGAGCAATTCTAAAGTATTTTCGTTTTTTACCCAATAGAAAAAAATATTGACAGTTCCTGAAAGGTGGAAAGCGTGGATTTAGAGCCGATCTAATTGAGTTGTGTTTCTTGAGTTTTTGAAAACTTTGCGTGGAGAAGTTATTTTATGCGAGGATTGTTTCTTCTAAGTCTGCGATTAAGTCGTCTCAATGTACTCGAATTTGTTTGCTTAAGTGAGGGTTGTTGTTGGAGATTGCGAGAGTGATATTTACCGGAGCTTGGTTACTATCAAATGTATCAGAAGATACAACAAAGTTCGCTTTTGGAAAAAAGTCAGTGATGATGAGATAAAGAAATGACGATTGGCATCCTGGCTTAAAACATGTTGGGAAGTTTGTATTTAGAAGGCAATATCGTGTTTCAAGAAGCCACTCGAGAAATCTTTCTGCATCTTTTGACGTTGACTGGTGTAACCTAGAGCACCTAACCTAACGATCCTAGAGCAGTGTGGTGTAACCAGTTGACTAAAAATCGACCCTTAGGGACGTAGAGGTTCACAAGTGTTGTCAGAAGTGGTAATCTGAACGGCTAGAACTTCGTTGTCGGATGGTGGTAGGTTAGATTTGGGTATAAATTTCGTTGGTAAATCACGGCCAACTGCAATGATTAGTCCAACTCTGCGGCCATTAATTCGATCCTGTCGAAATATTGTTTTGGTGGGAGCATGAAAATTGTCTTCTTTAGTTTAAAATGTTTCTTGAAGAACTGTCACTTGAGATTGGGAGAAAGGTTTTAGTTTTAGCCAGTTGAGTTTGTTTTTTATGCTGCGACAGTTCCAAGTAGTAATACTTATTGGTATGCTATTGATTGTGAGTAGAATGAGGGTCTGGGGATAATATTTATATAGATGTACTGGCCACTTAAATATGGAAGTAGAGTCTTACAGCTGTAAAAAACTAAGATCTGAAAGCAACAAGAGATACTTAGACTAGTACCTTACAGTCGAACGAAAGAGATCAAAACATGGTTCTAAGCTTTAAATCCCTGGATTGGCTGGAGACTTTCCTGGGTGGAGATCCCAGTCATGCATGATTTATGCTTGACTGTCATCCATTTTAGCTAACTCTAAGCTTTAAATCCCTGGTATGGCTGGAGACTCTCCTGGGTTGAGATCCCAGTCATGCATGATTTATGCTTGACTGTCATCCATTTTAGCTAACTCTAAGCTTTAAATCCCTGGTATGGCTGGAGACTCTCCTGGGTTGAGATCCTAGTCATGCATGATTTATGCTTGACTGTCATCCATTTTAGCTAACTCTAAGCTTTAAATCCCTGGTATGGCAGGAGACTCTCCTGGGTGGAGATCCCCGTCATGCATGATTTATGTTTGGCTGTCATCCATTTTATCCGGACTTCCAGGGCGATTAGTTTTCTTTTTTGCGTTTTCTTTGAGGAGAGCTAGTTAAAGAGAATTATTGTTGCTAGTTAAAGAGTTGTCTGACAATAGGTTCTGAAGTTCGGTGACGTCCGTTATTGCGTTTAAGGATATTTGTCTGAAGAACGTTTCAATCATTGTTTTTTGCACTGTTTCAGCAATCTGTTGAATTTGCTCTTTTATAACCGGAGCAATCATTGTGGTTAGGGAGATGTCGCTAACTCCTGGATTGCTGACTGAAATTCTTTTTTGGTCACGAATTTGGATGATGAGTCAAATCCTGTGCTTTGCGCATAGGTTTTTTTGTTTTTGTTTTTAAGTGATAAAGGCGCCTGGCCTCTGCTATGGTAATGTGGTTTTCAGCTTTCATTTTACATATTTTTAATTCCTGTTGATAGTACGAACATCTGGTGTCTGTGCTAGGTTGAGCTTCGTCACACCGAGCGCAGCGTCTCGCTGCCATGCATTTCGGAGCATCATGTTTGGAGGGTCCATGTTCCGCAGTTTGTCCCCATCGGGCCCATACTTTTTTGTGAACACAAGTTCGTGTTGGGAGGTCGATGTGCGTGCATTAAAAGCAAGCACGAGGTCTCAGTTCGAATAACTCAATAATCGAATAACGAATAACTCAAGGTTCAATATCTGCTACCATGTTCTTATTTCTGCAGGTATATTATGTACGAGAATAGTGACGAGGAAAGTAGTTGTTGGTGATCTATTTGAGTCTCTTCTCTGGTGAATCGAACTAGTTCAAGAGCTTGTAGGCTGGCTGTTATTTCGGTAGATAGAGATTCTAGGGATATTTCTGGTTTAATTCCTTTTAGTAGAAATTTGGTGGACAGGTGTCCTTTTAAGGTATTCGTTTTTACTGATGTGCCAAGGATTTCAGTTAACGAAGTTGTATTGATAGTAGTGTCCAGTACGCTTGTGCATAAAAGAATTTGATTACGGCATGTAAATTTTAAATATTCAATTGGACCTTTAAATTTGGAATCAAGTTCTTTTTTAAGTTCAGCTGCTTTTGACTTTGGTATGCTGGATTGTCCGTTCGTTGGTTCAACATAGCTAGTGTAACTAACTCCATTTTCTGTGGCTAATTTCAATTTGTCAGTATTTGGTATTTCTGGAGAATATGAATTCAACATTAGATTTTCTATGTTTCATTTTTTTAACCCCTATGGTTCACGTCTAATAAGCATCATCCGTTCCTTCAGCTAAGTCAAGATGTCTAACTTAAGTTAACAAAGTTAAATAACGACTTACTTGTCGGTATTGAAAATAATAAGTTATATAATTATCCAGTTCAGGAAGAAAACGAGACGGAATACTTTTCCACTGACTTCTAACCAAACATTTTAGCACAGTAAAGGGATTATTTCGGATTTCCAAAACCAAGAGGAAAACTTATCATGTCGACTCACCTGATTAGTAAAATATATTTTTATGCAAAAGGGAAAAAAAAACTCGCCAATAAGGGTTTTGCTCGCATCTACTTACTCACGTGTGCGACATTTTTTCAACACACATAATAAATACAGGTCTAGGATAAATTCGATTGTAACTGTTAAAGGGAAGGTGGTGATCCAGCTTTGAAACTGGAAAAATTCTAGATAACGCTTCATTAGAAGTGACCCTAAACTATTTCGGAATCCTATCACCCACGGAATGAAAAGGTCTGGATAGAATTTTTTAATCTGTCTTCTCATCACTTCATGTATCCTTTGATTTAACGCTTAAAATACAAGGTCTCCAACCTCTTTTAAAGTAAACTAACTCGTAAAGTTTTCCAAATGAGATCGTAATCTATTCCTTGAAGAGTTTAAGAGATAAAATTGTTTTTATTTTTGTCGAGGTGATAGATAGTAAATGTAAGAACATCAAATATTTTGTTCCAAATGCTCATAGTCACCAGTTCCTTAAAGAAACAAACATTTTATATTAAACAAAAGATAAAATCTCAAGATCGGGTTTGGGGGAGTGGAAGGTTGATTAAAAGATCACACACAATTTCCGTAAGATAAGAGAATTCTTTTTTAAAATTTATTATTAAATGTGCGTTTTTTCCCCCTCTAAATTTTACTTCATTCTTTTCTTTCTGGAAATTATTTAGAAATACTCGTCACAACTGTGGAAAAAGTCACGTTGTATGATAACTAGAGGGAGATCTGAAATCGTTTAAAAAACAAATAAAAATCACTTGATTTATGGACATCTTCGTAAGTAAATGCTATTCTTCTGTAGCGTTCAAAGATAAGGCATAAATAACATTTCAATTTTAAATTATGAAGGAATATTATTTGAAAAACACTAGAGAATTTTTTAACACTAGAAAGACAATAGTATATACCTATATTGCCCAAAAGCAGTCAAAATGACTGGGTTATAAAATAATAAATTATGTGTCAAGAAATTTTTAGAATTAAAATTAATTTTTAATATTTTTTATATTATTTACAGTTATATAACAAGTTATTAGTAAACATTAACACTAAAAAAAATTATATGTTGTACAAAATTCTAAGAAATTGTGTCATTATATATATATATATATATATATATATATATATATATATATATATATATATATATATATATATATATATCATTGTTTTTCTAATTGAAATTAAAAGCAGTTAAAATGACTTCCTTAGGCAATCTAGTGTTAATTAAACCTTGAGCACTCTGAGGTTGATTCACCATGAATGGTCAGCACTGCTACAACGTATAGAATAATCACGTTAATATTAAAATTCTAGCACCGTTAGATTTATGAGCTGAGGCAGTTGGATGTTACATTATAAGTTTGTCAACAACGAGTTATGTGTTTCTAATATGTTATATGGTTATGTTATATAATATGGCACCTAATATGCATATGTAATGCACCTAATATCTACAGCAACAGACGAAATACTGGAGTCATTTTCATTTTGAGCATGTCCTTCGGCTGCCGGGTCTACATTTATTTATAATTGTTCCAAAACTGACAATAATCCTTTGCAACTTTCTGAATTATCGCAGTTAAATAAGTTGCCATTTCAATTATTTATATTAAATGTACTATTGATTCCTTTTCTTACATAATTTCAATAAAATTATATCTATAATATGCTAAAATGTTTTGATAGAAGTGAACCAATCCATTTATGAATTGAGCGCACAAATTTACTTGTTCATAAAAGTCACAGCGCATTCTGCAGTGCTCACTATTTCCGGCGCACGAAAATGAATTCAATAGTTTGATACAGTAATCTTAAAAGGATAAACTGTCGAAAAATATAATTTTTTTTCCTTCATGTTTTGAAATTTTCTATGCTGTTTCCCCTAAAACTGTGACAGAAACAAAATATGCCGTCTCTGAATATAATCTTCAGATAAATGCATTTAAAAAACAGTTCATTAAGTTATAGAAAAAGTGTCTGGCCCAGACATTGTGAAATTTTGATTGGGTAAAAAGTTACAAACCAAGTTTTTTTTAAATGTCCCAAAATTTCATAACGATTTCTCAGAATATTTGCGTTAATTCACGTTTTGGATATGAAAAAGAAAAAAATCTCTATACATAGAACAGTACCCACTTCTAGAAGAAATATCAACCGCAAAGGAACGGGCAACTTTATGATGAGTGATTGGTCATTTCAATTTGCAAAGTGGGATGCGTCACTTCAGACACCATCTTCTCTCAAAGGCCTCTTGTTTTGCATAATTATAATCAAAATTAGGTCCCGATAAAAATAAAAAAGATTCTTTTTTCTTTGGATGGTGCTTATTTTCGATAATTTATTGGCTGTCTGTATTCTTCAGTTTAATTCTTCGTGTTTCAAAAAAAGTTGCTGTGATTTGATGGGTTTAAATTGACGTGTTTTAAAAGAACAGAGAGAAAGTTGATATGCATTCATATCTCATTTATGTATAAAAATTTTTAAAGCTGCAATATTTTAAAAGAAAGAAGCAATAGGAAAATTTCTACTAAATATATATGAAGACCTCTAATTTATTTTATTTATAGCAGACGTTGAACAGCCGATCCAACAAGTTTACTACTATCAATGTTCAACTCCGTAACCTTGTAATTTTGAACCCAACCCAGAAGACCAGAAAGAGCTTCCGACTTAAATATTGGGACACACTAGCCTTCGTGAAGGACTTTTTGATGGAACTAACCCGCATTTTGCATTATATGGAGAGGAAAACCTCCCACGGCTAGCCCGAAAGCAAAGAGATTCCAACCCATGATCCGTCTACATTGTGGATATTTTACGACAGCATTGTAGTCGGTGCAAAAATCGTATCAACCCGTCATCACTGGAATTCGAACCTTTGACGTTTCATTCCTAACGCTTTATTATTATTATTCTATGAGTAATCAAATTTCAAAAAAAAAAAAAAAAATTCTAATCATAAAATTTCATTTCTCAAAACTATTCAACAGATTTCATTTAAATTTTTCATATTAGTTATTTAAAACCATATAGTTTAACATTATGTAAAAGTTTGTGCACCATTCTATTAAAAAAAATCGATCATTATAAAATTAAAAAATTGATTAATGATTATAAAAATATATTTTTTACAATTTCGGGATTCGGATTATCCTCAAAAAGAGAAAAACTTATCATGTACAGTCTCTGGCCATATTATTAGACTATAAGATTCTATGTAAAATTATAATTATCATGTGATACTATACAGCTGTATTGTTTTTACTCATGTGAAACAGGTTTGTACTTGTTTGCGCTCCTGTATCATTTGGTTAACATTGTAATGCAATACGTTAAAGATAAATACAAATAGGAAGTAAATAAAAAATCTCCTGAATAAAAATCCATAACATGTATGTTTAAATATAAAAGTATTGCATATGAACTCGTGCAAATCATGTAATTATTAAAAAAAAAAGTGCGTCTAATAATTTAATCTAATTAGTGTAAAATACTAATATAATGCTTAATATAATAAATATTTATATTATATATCGCCTAATTTAACCAATTGATACACAAGTGCAAACTGGTTTTAGTCACATAAAGACAATAAAGCTGTACAGTATCACATGATAATTAAGATTTTGCGTAGAATCTTACAGTGCGTTTAATAATTTGGCCAGGGACTGTAGGTTCCTAGAAAGCACAAAAATGATTTTTTTAAAAAAAAAAAAAATTTCTTTTTGGAGGGTTTCATTTTACGCAAAGCAAGAGCAAATTACTCTTATGTTTATTTAATCATGTTCGTTGAAAGGAAATGGGTTCTCTTTTCCACTTTCTAAAAAATCATTAAAGATCTGAACCGTGTAGATGAATGATAAGCCTTTATCGTCTCAGATGCATTCAGGTGATCACTTTATTTTTAAAAGTTCGGTGTTTCACTTCTTTTTTGGTATGCCAGACTTCGGAACGTTTAGATGTACAGCAATACAACTTTAAATAAATAAAAAGGAAAGCTAAAGATTTTGTAAACAGTATTTCGCTTATATATTAGGGGGACCGGAAAGTAATGTCGTTTCGGTACATTTGATATTTGTTATCAAGATTTTATTTTAAATCAATAATGTATTCAGTCTCGTTAGCAACAACCTTTTAATGCCGGATTGAAACAAAATTTGGTTTTTCAGACTAACGAATATTTAATAAGCTGAAACGACATTACTTTCCTGTCCCCCTAATACATTACAATGAAAATTTCATTGATTCATAAATATCACTTGAAACTGACTTTTTCTCCTCTTAAATTATGAAGTAAATAAAAGTTTTCTTTAACAAGATAAAGTGAAATATTGCTCTGGAGGTGGCTCTGTATCTGGTGTGCTAAACATAGAACAAAGCTGCCAACTTGTATATCTTGTGTGCTGGACATAGAACATAGCTAACTTGTATATCTGGTGTGCTGGACTTAAAACATAGCTGCCTATACTTGGATGTTCGTTGAAAAACATTTTTAAGTGGTAATCATAAAACATTTAAAAAAAAAGTGGGAATAATTTTCCAACAATTAAACTATTCTGCCAAAACTTAACATCATGAATGACTGATAAATAAGCCTTATTGATTATAATAAGATTGGAATTATAAGTTTATATTTGTGGGTAAAACATTTTTTTTAAAACTTCTATACCCTGAGTGCTACCGTTTCAAACAAAAATATCGCTTAGTGGATCTTTTTGGAGTAATAAATTAGCTAGCTTGAAAATCATAGAATTCGGAATAAGGTTTTGAAAATTCTCGTGGACCGGCAGACACCCTGAATACTAATCTTTATAAATTACTACCAGTATGAAAACATTTCCTCAACGGCCGTACAAGTTAGAAGCTACGAACGTGGAATGAAATCACAAATAATATCAAAATGTGAAATAAAATAGAGAAAATAGAAATATATTTTTTATACTGTAAATGGTAAAAAAAAAAAAAGGTTTTTTCAAAAGGCCCGTTTTTACAAATGCTTTGAAAAAATTTCATCTCTAATAAAACTATTGAAACAAATAATTAACTTTGAAAGCTACATTGAAAACAATACGATAAGACTTGCTACGGTTTCCCAACTTAAGCGATAACGATATGGGCAACAGGACTTGAACGTATTCCAACTTCCATGATTACAGCAGGTCTGTTGTCTGAATTATTGAGAAATAAAATTTTTTAAAGAAAGAAAGTTAATTGTTAGAACACTTTATTTATTTATTTTTCAATACTTTTCACTTTTTAGAGATACCAACTTGCTACGGACAGCGAATAAATATTTTCGAGTGGTAGTTTTTTAATGTATGATTCTTGGTTTAGTAAATTCTATTTAATTCTGAATTCTAATTACTAAATTCTTACTCACTACTACTTCTAAATAATTCAAAGTTAAGCGTTACAGTTAAGCCTTTTAAAAAATTGGCAAAACTAACCCAAGATCAGCAAATTTTAGTTAGCAGTTCTATACCGTTTTTTAAAACGTTTTATCGAATCCGGAGCAGTTGGCATTTCTGACTTATTGATTTCTGGGTACTTGCACTTCAAGAAGAAGAGGATCTCGGATTGACCTATGACACCAGCGCCAGCTGATCGTTTATAAGCAAGATGGCGTGTTAAAATTGAGCTAAGTTTCTGCGCATAAGTTAGAATGTTAATTAACGTGAAGTTAATTAAATACGGCACCGTATCGCACATCGAATTTGTTGAAATTTAATTCTTCCTCGTCTTATGCATTTGATGGTAACCGTGATTTTTGTTTTGTGTACCTGGAAAATTCGATGCATAATTAGTTTGTTTATGTTCTACAGGGCTTCATGCCTGTCTTTGTAAAGTAAGAAATATATAGTGAAAGAATTTAAATCTTTATGAAAGAATCTTCGTGTAAGATCATAGAATGTGACACTTAAGAGAATTGATACTTGATGGAATTGGCTTACTCGAAATAGAATGGAAAGAACAGTTACTAATGTAAACAAATGCCACGTTTCAACAACCAATCAGGTTCGAGATACCCATACTGCGTCACTTGCAGGTATCCCATTAAAACATTTATAGTTATTTATAGAAAAATTCTGAGTAAATATAAATAGCTTATGAAAATAAGTGGTAGCCACGGATAGATTAATTCTCCTAAAAACTTTTTTTTCATTTTTTTCGGATAGGTAGCACACCCCTAGCATAATTTATAAGCATTTTGGCAACTTAAGGAAATGTTTAAACTATTTATGTCATTTTTGTAATTTATAAAATTGATAAATAAAACATAAAAGTTATTTTCAGCTGTATGAAAAAGTTACGATTACTAACAGCTAAAGCAACTCCGATTAGCAGATTTTGATTTCATTCGATTTAGCGGAAAATTATCATTAGGAAATAATATCCTACTTGTGTGGATAAACATTTCAAACGCGGATTCATTAGGAATTTATACCTCTCTCTTGTTTATATAATAAGTTTAAGTTTCTCTCTTTTTAATCCTTTCAGTAAATTCAAGATGGTGGCTAAAGCTCACCTAGAAAAAAAAAAGGGCAAACTTCAGACAGCCATATTTTATTTTATAACTCGAGTTAAACAGTCGAGTCAATTCTGAGTTTACGATTAATAATGTTCCCTGCAGCAAGGTAATTTTGAACCCAGCCCAAAAAACAAGGAAACTTCCAGATCAAGCATGGGGACAAACTGGGTCTTGGTGGACTTTTTGTGGGAACTAACCCACATTTACGTTACATGGATAGGAAAACCAAGAAAGCTTTCCCTGGCCCAGACGGCAAGGAGATTCTAAAGTATGATCCGTCTACCACCGAGGATAATTTACTTCAGCGAAATCAATGCTGAGACTCAAACCTGGGTCACCTCAAGACGGCCTTGCCTCTATCCTCTGTCATAATTGAACCTAAACCATAACTTTTAAGACGCAGGAACTCATAATTTCTTGACTACCAGATTATTTGTAAAAATTATAGCGCAAATATAATATCAGATTCAATTTTTTTTTTTTTTTATATCATTATATTTTTTAGAGCTCTAATATCTTTCACCAAAATAAATTTAATAAATGGAACAATTGAGATATACGTTTTCATCATTTTGGGAAAAGAACATAATTTTTTATATTTTTTATTAACCTTTAAAGATTATTTCTTAATTATATATTTATAAAAATATTAGCAGGCAATTTTTCAAAATGAGACTAAAAAATTAATTATCACTTATTTAATTATAAATTTAAATTAATTATTATTTATTTAATTATTAATTTGAATAATTAGTTTTAATTGAAAATTAACAATAATTAAATTAATAATAATTTAAAATTAATGCAAATTAATTAAAAATTAGAGAAAATTTTAGCAATTAAAAATTGTTTCTTGATATCATTATATGTATGTGAAAATATTAATACAATTAATTATACAATTTTTCATGACTAGAGCTGTGGCAAAACCAAATAAGAGCTTATCAAACTATTATGTCAACAGGTTAAATTACCTTAAATAAATTCACAGTGCCCTACTTTTACATTAGATAAAGTTTATATCATTTCTCGCGAAGAATAAAAAACATAACCAAAACTTCAAAAGAATATCCTGTAGGTATTCCGGTTTAGCTGCACCTTAATATCATATAGTCTCTTCAGGTCAAGAAAAGAAATAAAGGATAGGCAAACAAGCACAGCACAAGGTCTTGGTTAAAAAGAAGTTAATTTTTGTTGTTTGATAGCCGGAATCTTTATGTCAGTTGGTTTCTAGATTGATCTGAATTCATTAATTAGATTATCGATCCCTATCTAATCTTCTTCACATTAGCAAGGTTTTCTCTGGAAGAAAAACTGTTTATCGTTTGCATTTTAATTGAGCAAACTATTCGAAGCTCTACCGGAAATACGACACATTTATTTGACGCCATTTCATTTCATCGCCGAATTTAGTTGAAATTCCTTTCTTTGGAAATAAAAGTAGTTGTCCACTTTTAAAATAACCTTCTTTTTTAAATTTTAAATAATGAGCAAAAAATAGTAGTAAAACATTTCTCTCGTAAAATGTATAAAAACATAAAAAGTTTGATTTAAATTTCAGTCATTAACCATAAGTAGCATAAAAGTAAACTGAAAATTTACTGAAACAAAATGAAAACTTAAAAAAAAAAAAAAAAATCATTAATACCAAAGAATCTGAATTAAGTTAAGATTGGAATCCGAAATACACTAAATAGGATATAGAAGAATACTTTGTGTTCTAATTATAAATTATAATTCTTGTATGAGAAATATATTTATGTTGCACAACATTTCAGCAATTCAGAACTTTTTTCCCCCTCCCCTTGTTGATTAAGTGTAAAAGAGAAAAGGAGATATGTACTAGAATTAACTTTGTGTTTATCACAAATTCTTTTTTAAAAAAAAGTTTTATTTTATTTAGGCAATCCAATGATGATTTATATTGACCTGTTTACTCGTAATTTTTTTATTTTTATTGATATTGTTTTCTTTTCATGCTTATCAATACTCTCTCATTTGACATTTCATTTCTTTGTTGCCAACGTGAAAAAGAAATTTAACATCGGTTTCGAGACAATGAACTCATTAGTCCTTTATATGCTTAGAAGACAGAGTATTACAATGAGTGCTTAATAATTGTACAGGGCTGGGATAGTCTGGTTTTCAGGGCTCTGAACTCACATTTGTGAGAACGGGAGTTCGAATCCAGCCGGCCAAAGACTCCCTGTGTAGCGAATGGTGACTGGTGCACGTTAAATCTTTCGGGTCACAAAGTCCTCCATGTTCATATAACAAATTATGCCTCGGGAGGGGGGGGGTATGCATAAATGAATGGGTCCTCCTTATAAACGGGTGTGACGTATGTGTGTGGCATAAGTTGAATTCTTGGCCATAGATGGCACTACAGGAAAAACAGGAGCAATCGCACCCTCTGCAACATCAACAATAATTGTACAAAAATATATTACGTTACTTTTGAATTATTATAATACAATGGGCACAAATATATTTTGTCACATAAAGGCTTTACTGTAAACAATGTTTGATGAAAATATCATTTGCTAAAAATACAATTTTCAGCCTCATTCAGTTGATATTAATATCTTTCTTTTCTTAATTGCTGGTAATTAATTATATGATTCCACTTTTTATATATTCGATAAAATGTCTTTTTTTTAAGATGACACTAATGGAGACAATACTCGTATACGTCCGAAGGGGACGATGCCCCCGAATGATAGGACATATTTCTTTCAATATTTTATCGAACGAAAAACATTTTGTTTCCCTTGTAGGACGATTTTTCAGCAAGATAACTATGCCCTGAGGCGGTTTGGGATTTAGTGAAAGTCAGAGAAAGTGAGTCACAGATGACTGCGATGAGGTCAAATTCGTTGAAGCAATTCACAGGACACGAACTTGAAAAAATATTTATTGTTGCGTATCCTATTTTTCCTAAGGAATAAATGACAGTGAACACTAGTATTCGGAAATTATACAGCCAAAAAAAGGAAGAAAAAAACCCCAAAAAAACTAAAATGAATTAAAATTAGCATCAATTATTTTTTTAAATTTTAGGAGTGTTGATTTTTTTCCCTTGTTAGAAAGAGAATCGCAAGTTTATGGCAAGATAACATAAATCGAATTCTATTAATTCTCCGCACTCTGACAAATATGAGCACTAAAAAAATTAAAATCCATAATGTCATCTTAACTTGATTTCCACATAATAACAATCGAATACAGGATAAGAAAGAAAGCAAATTATAAGTTTATAAGTTATCTATTAATCCTCCACTCTCTGAGAAATTCAAACGCACTTATTGAACAAATACTATAATCGTGGAGACTTGGGAATATAACCCGCACCTCCTAATCAGGTAACCTAGGTTCGAATCCTATCGTTGGCTGGTCGATACGAAATCTGCTCCCCGGCTAGTACTGACCACAGTGCTGACATAAAATGTCCTGGATTAGAATACCCTTGCCGTCAGGCTAACCGTGAAATGATTCTCGCGGTTTTCCTCTCCATGTATTTAAATCTAAGTTAGTACTCCAAGAAGGCAAGTTTGTCTCGATGCTTAATCCTCAAATCCCCTTGTCTTCTGCATTGGGTTCAAAATTACAAGGCTACGGAGTTGAACATTGGTAGTCGTAAAATCAAAATTGGTTCGGGTCTTCAACAACGGTTGTAAAATAATAACGGCCGAACACGGAATAAGGAAGAAAGCATATCATAAACTAGCATAAATCAAAATTTATTAATCCTCCAGGGTCTCAGGAACTTAAATATACTAACTGAACAAATGTAAGGAATAAAAACTAAAGTCTGTAATATAATCTTAACTTGATTTCCATTTTAAAACAATCGAACACAGAAAAGGAAGAAAGCGAATCATGAGTTTATGGCCAAGAAAACTTAAATCGAGTAACTAACTAAAATTGCGCACTCAGATAAACTTGAACCTACTCATTGAACAAATCTAAGGACTAAAAAATCAAAATCTGTAACATTATCTTAATGTATTTCTATTTAGTAATAATAAACGAGCATAGTTTTAGGATATCATTTAATATTCAAGGTTCCCACAGATTTCAGAAAAATTTAATTTTGGTAATAAATTTGCACTTATGCCATACCTCCAACATTTGTAGTTTAGGCGACAATGTCCTTTTTAAATAATCTAACGATGTCATCAATATCGTTAGACATAGTGCTCATGGAGAATTGTCGTCCCGACCAACTGTCGTCGCAACTAATTGTTGCCTCGACAATTTGTGTGCAAATTTATGTATTTGCAAAAGATAATTATCTGTGTAAACGTAAGTATGTTAACTTAAACATAAACTAAATTTAATGACTTTTTATGATGATATCCGTCAAATTATTTTTTGACGATCGTCAAATTAAATGAATAATCAACAAATAAGGATTTTTTTTCTTCTTTTAAATGCGGTATAAAAATAACTTGAATTTCTTTTTAATTTTCCACATTTTTTTTTTTTTTTTTTTTTTTTTTTTTAGAGAAACATTGTAGAAGTGTTTTTATGGTCTCAATTTACCAACTATTCGAAACAAAATGAGGAAGTTACTGTTAAATGATATTTCCGCTTTGAAGTTCACTTGAAATCGCACTGAACAGAAAAATGAAACAATGATAAATTTTTATTTCCTTTTTAGTCATCATTAGACATTAAACTTTATTCTTAAGAAATGTTACAAATCTGTAAAATTATTGCTGTTTTGTAGGTTTTGATTACTCAAATCGAAAGTATTTTTCAGATTTTTATGCAATCTGTTTAAAACAAAACGATTGTAATTGGCTTATCAGTTTGCTTGTTGAGGATTAAAATCCAAAAATTTGAAAAAGTAGAAAACTATGTGCGAATATTAGTAAATTGATAATAATATCTACTAATAAAAATAAATGTAAATTGTTTATAGCCCGATACAAATTGTGCGAAAATGCGCAGAAGAGCATAATCATCAAATATTTACTATTTTCCAGCAAAAAGCCTTTGGTTAACAGAATAACTTTATCTTCACCCCCCCCCCCCACCTCCCCAGGCAACTTCGCTTTCTTTTTCAATTCTGGACTGCCCGACGTGGGCCCAAGTTTTCTTAACAAACATTAAACTTTATGAAAAAGCTGTTCGAGTTTTAGATCCAAAACAATTGATTAAATTAAATATTTATGACAATAGTATATTCAAAAATATTCCAGGAATGATTGATTAAATTTTGAATCATGCTCTATAACCTGGACATTTAATTAGTTCCAAATTCAGAGGTAGTCTCATAAAAAAATTTAGAACTTACATGAAGCGCAAGCAAGTGGTCTCTTTCGCTTGATTTCAGGAGAAGGTGAAAAGGAGCTGTGTCTTGTTATGGGCCAAATTTTTACGAAACCAGGACATCGTTTAAACTAAACTTCAGCTTCTGAACTAACTTCACCTCGTTTTAAGAATGTTTAATACTTTATAATGTAGTTTTGTTGAAATGTTTACTTTGATATTTGAAAAATTGTAATTAAATCAAGAAAGAAAATTTAAAAGTTTTTTTTTTTTTTTTTTTTTTAGTGTTTTTAATCTGTTTGGTTAGATCATCCACAGCCTGCCTGTATAATTTAAAAAAAAAAAAAAAACCCGCTGAAAGCTTGTTATATAAATTTTAGAAAATTTCCGCATATAATTTATATACCCCTAATTATTAATTAAAAAATATTGCGTTCTTTCTGATAAGAGTATCTTAAATTTGCAGTGGAAAATTCATTGTCGGATTTTGTAAACTTAGAATGGACATCTAATGAAACACATCAGACATCGGAGAGATTACAGATATTTTTTCTATCATTTACAATCAATTCAGTCTGCTAAAAGTGATTCTAAAACTTTGGAAGCAAAAACGTGTTCAATTGAACCAAACAGAGTCCATTTCGCTTAAATTTAAGATATAATCTTCTGGTCCGTTTCCGTGTTCTTTAACAATGTTCTTCACCCCTCAATTTGTTGACTTTTAAGTTCAATCATTATCGATAAAGCTTTCCTTTCCTTAATATAACTCACAATGAATCATTACTATTTCCGGGTGTTAAATCTGCTCTTACATCCTAATATGTAGATAGGATGGAAAATGATTTCGTTTATTCTTTGGAAAATTTCAATCAGATTTGTCAGGTGGGTATTGATAAAATATATCCTCACCCACATAACTTAATCCTAATAAATCCCTACACAATTAAACAGTCTTTATTGCATTGAAATCAATGTAATCATGCCTTTCTTGCTTAATACCGACATTTTTTATTGTTGATTTATTTTCTATTTAAAGGCAACTTTTTTGTTATTGTTAATACGCATGCGTGAAATGAAAGGAAATGACAGTTAAAAGCTCGTATACACATTAAAAAAAAAAAAAGTAATTTAGTTGCATTTACATCGTTGAGCAGCCTAGCCACGTGAAATTTGCGGTTACCAAGCTTCACATCCGTCAACTTGCGATTTTAAGCCCAACCCTGAGGACAGGGTAACTCATGAAATAAGCCCGAGACAAACTCAGCTTCTAATGAACTTTTTGATTGAAATTAATTCGCCTTTGTCGTGCAAAGAGAGGAAACCCTCTCATGGTTAGCTACACCGGAGCCATCACAGCTGAAGTTAAATAATAAAATGGAATTACAAATAGCAACAATAAACTCGTGATTCTACATCTTGTATTTACATTTTAACCTTTTAAGCGGCAATGTTCCCATTATGGGAATTTTTTTTTCTTCTTCTTTCAGAAAATAAAACAATTGAGAAATATTGTTTTAGTAAAAACTGTTATAGTATTTGCAATGGAAAAGCAAGACTAAAGGTATCTGGTCTATTGTAATATATTGTATAAACGGTCTCGAATTGGATCTGAAATCATGTGAACGCGAATTTTTATAAGTTAAAGCTGTAGTTAGCCTAAAACAATATCCATTTAACTTGCGAAAACTATTACCACTTTTTTTAATTTACATTTTTTCCACCACTACTACTTGAATCATGCGAACATGAATCATGAAATCATGCGAACGCGAATTTTTATAAGTTAAAGCTGTAGTTAGCCTAAAACAATATCCATTTAACTTGCGAAAACTATTACCACTTTTTTTAATTTACATTTTTACACCACTTGCGTAGAATAGATTGGTTAAAGCAGTGAGAATTTTCTTTTATTATTGTAATTATTCGATCATTTAGTTAACATTCTAGTTTCTTTTCCTTTTATTAAATTGGCAATACATTTTGGAGTTCACGTATAATAACTCCGTTATTTTATATTAATGTTGATATTATTACATTATCTTTATATCGTATTTAAGAGTCATCCAAAGGGCCGTGAGTACTTAAGGGAAATGAGCAATGCATGCGTACGACATTAAATCTCCTTGATCGAAAAAAAAAAAAAAAAAAACTAGTGAATTGCCAAAATAATTGAATTGGAAAAATATATATCTAGGAGAGAAAAAAATTGCGTTGTATTTTGTTTTGTATTGTTGTTAATATGTATGAGGGGGTTCAAAATCGTAGAAAACAAGCTGACGAATTATATGAAGGTATTCAAATCTGAGTGCGATTTATAGTTACAAATAGAGTTTCGAATAAAACAACGTTTCAAGTTCAAACTATTTTAAATTATAATGAAAAAATTTAAAAGTATCATCAAAAAATATTTTTAAAGTGAGAATAAAATTTATTTAATTTCAAACATCGAGGGCTTATGTTAAAGGATAGGGTGAGCCAAGGTGGCTCAGGCAATAGAGCTCTCGTTTACCAATGAGGCACCCAGGTTCGAATCCCAGCGGCGGCTGGTTGATACGAATTCTGTTCCTCGCACAGTGCTGACGTATAATATCATGAGTGGTTGATAAATCATAGGTTAAAATCCCCGTGCCGTCGGAGTAACCGTGAGAGGTTTCTCTCTCTCCTTGTAATGGTTAGCTTGTTTACTCCGTGTGACGTGGTTTTCCTCTCCATGTTAAATGTGGGTTAATTTCATCAACAAGTCTTCTACGAAGGCTAGTTTGTCCCAATGCTTTATTAGGGAGTTCTCTTGTCTTCTGGGTTAGATAAAAATTTACAAGGCTACGGAGATACATTGATTGTCGTTAACTCAGAATTGGGTCGGCTATGAAATAAACGGATAGGGCAAATTTTACCTTCACATTTTTAATGAGGATGTGGTAAATTAGCTTTTTTAATATTAAAAAATTTGCAGACTGCTATTGCTAAATTGTTTACTTTCTAAAAAAAAAAAGAGTTTTCATAACTTAAACAATATTTGCGGCCGCTTCACTGGGAAATAATCATGGCGCATTTTTCAGTTATTTATTTATTATCTAATCACAGTAGAGCCATTTAGCAAGACTTAAAGGAAATGGTTAGCTCATGATGTGGATTTGGAGAATAGACTCTCTACGATTTATAATTTAGTGTCTCTGTCATACTTTTCTTTCTTTTTTTAATTCCTGTTCTATGATCAATTATAATATAAACAGAATAAAGAATATAATTTATCGAATAGTCTTAATGTAATGATTATGCAAAATAGTTTATAACAGAGATAACACCCATTAATCCTTCTATCAGTCCATCAGGACTAATAGTATACGTCAAACACAAAAATAAATCGCGTATTAAACAGAGAAATTTAAGAGCAAGAAAAATAGAGAAAAGCTAAAATATTTTAATCAAATTTAGATTTACTTTAGATGCTAAGAAAAAATGTCCACTTCGTCTTCATTGACATTCAACATTCTTCAACGAAGGAGCATTGAAGCATTTTATTGAATTAAATAAAACAAATAACCAAACAAAAAGAATTTCATAAATTCAAGAAAAGAAAAAAAAGGAAACGATTAACCTATCATCGTTATTAATTAAGCTCATTACCACAGCGGGGCGTTGATACATAGCTTACTTTTTCCACAAATAATAGTTGTGAAAATGATTATGTTTTATAGAATGGTCTTTTATAGCAAACAATTTTATGAAGTTTTCTTCTTTTTGTAGAATTAATCGTTTTCACTTCATTCTACACTATTTTTTAGTAAATTACATAAAATTTTAAAAATAATTTTAACATATTTAATAAAAAGTGTAAAAATTGAGTTAAAAGGCAAAATAGAACTCTAATTACTCATAATAAAAATTAAAATCATAATAGAAAATGAATTAAATAACATAAGTTTTATTTTAGTCAGAGAGGAAATGCACTGTTAAGGGTTTACAAACCAACCACAGTTTTCTGAGTAACCTTGACTTATCTCGTTTAAGTGGATAATTTCAGAGCGCCTTTGAGGTATTTCCTTGAAATTTGGACAAGGGAATGACTCAAGCATGACGTGAAATGTAAACAAAAATTGAGATTTTCTCTTTTTTCTTTAAATTATTGGTTGTTCAGGAGAATATTTTTAATAAAGTGAATTTTCAATTTAAATAGGTCTTTTTATTTTTTTTTTCATTTTTAAGACATATTTAAAATATAAATTTTCTCTCTATTTATTATAGCCCACTGTCCCTTTTTAGGGTAAGTGTTAAAAAAAGATCATAAATCCATAGTAATTTCTTTCGAAATATTCTTTTAAGTACTCTTTTATTTTAAATTTTACCAATGGCATCACATCACAATGGCCTTCTAAGCAAATATTTAATTAAATTTTGATAATTGTTTGACATTTAGCATTGTTTTAAATTTTTACAAATGCTTCGAATTTCCCAAATAAATAAAAAATTGAAGTATAATTGAGGAACATAACTAAATTTGCCAGCTTAGATGCCAGATAAAAATTTGAAAAATTAATGGTAAACTAGCCAGAAAATGTTATTAAAACGTATGTAGGTAGGTAGAACGCTATTCTTGATATTGTATGCTGTCTTGAGTTAGGTGGATTTTCCTTTTATGCTAAGAAAATTTCAAACGAAAAAAAATATTATTTATTATGATATAATTATTTAAATTACAAAAATTTGAAAAGAATCTGCTAAAAAATTTTTAAGAAATAAAAAATTCTCGTAACTAATCAAATTATTTCTTTGAAATTTTATATTTTGGTAAAGAGGATTACGCAGTTTTTTTACGGCAAATATCCAAAATACAGTTGGTAAATTCGATGTGAAAAAATTAGCAACATAATCGAAAATTTTTTCAATCATTGTTAAATAAAATAACTGCTAAAAAAATTTATTTTAGAGTAATTATCATTGGGTACACGACTTCTTTATAGCTAACTATTTTCCAAACTAAAACTATTGGGGTGATATTTATTAAACTCTATAAGTTCTAAATGCAACACATAAGGAAAAAAAAATTGTAAATTAAGTTCATTTATAGAGAGTACTTTTATGAGCATATTTAAAGTAAACTGTTCAAATCATGAAGATTAAAACTGTTTCGATTACTAGAAATTTTAAAATAAAACAACTTAATTTCAGAAAATTGAAAAAAAATGAACACGTAAATATAAAAGAATCTCTAAGATAAAATGTAAGCCTTCAAAGTTATTAAAAAAGATTAATATTGTCATGAAGTTAAAATTTGCTTTATAATTAAAAATTCAATTTTGCATGCATTTTAGGTTAAAATAGAATTGTTTAAAAATATATCAAAAACTTCAAATATATAGGAAACGTAAATAAAATATTCAACAAATTACAAGAACATAATCTTATTTAAGAGCCCAAAAATGACTCAGCAAAGGTGAATGAAATCAAAAGTCTGAAACGGAGACTTTCATACTAAATCAAATAAAAACGTATCACGTTTATTCTAATTTAAATGCGCCTTCGGGTAAATAACATTGTTTAGTCACATCCATTTCTCCTAACCGGAAAAGCATGATGGAAAGGGAAGAAACAGGTGAAGATGAAGGGAAAATTACGTGCAATAGGGGAAAATGTCAAAGAAGGAAAACTCTTCTCAATCGTTATCTTCAGCATTCAGTTCCGTCAGTTTCATCCGTGATCTTCAGATGAAAACTTTCCGAGGAAGAGCAATGACTGAGTTCTCTGCGAATTGAAGATCTAATTGAATTTCTCCTTTCAAATAAAACAATGGCGGATAATAGTGCAGTGCAACATTTTCACGATGCTGTAAAAGCAAACGATTTATGTAAAGTGGAAGAACTTTTAAAAGAAGGTGTTTCACCAGACGAGCCAACGTGGAACAATAATGGTAGACCGGCAATCTTACAAGCTACATATCAAGGTAATTTAGAAATTATAGAATTGTTACTGAAATTCGGCTCTAATCCGAATGCGAAAAATATGCTGGGAGAAACAGCATTGCATAATGCCTTTAATACGAAAACCTTTTCTTTAAAGATAGTGAGCACACTTTTGGAACATGGTGCAAGTGTCAATATTCGAGAGACTTTAAATGGGTACACTCCAATACACTTGGCATCGAAGATGATGTCATCTAAGCTGAATAAAGATGTACAAGATGATCTTCTTCTAGCTTTAAAAACTATGTGCATTAAAACCGATATTTCAGTAAGAAGTTCAAGACAAGAAACTCCGCTGCACCGTCTAGTTTTGGGAAACTCGGATCATTATGAATCGCTTCAAGTTCTTATTGACAATGGCTATGAAATAAACGCACAAAACGAACGGGGTGAGAGTGTGTTAATGTGTGCGATCAGCAAATGTCATGTTCGCCAAGCAGAAACACTCATCAGAAATGGTGCCAACGTTAACATTAAAGACAGACATTTTCAAACAGCCTTGCACCACTGTGCGCAGAAAAACCTCTTGGGAATAGTGAGATTGCTTTTAGATGCACAGTGCAACGTGAATGCTTTGGACTTGAATGGAGATACAGCGTTGCACATCGCATCCAGTAAAGGTTTGACCGATATGGTCAGAATCCTAGTGAATTTTCCAGAAACTGACGTAACCATTCAAAATATTCGCGGATCTACGCCTATTCTTAATGCCGTGGAAAGTGGATTTACACAAGTTGTTGAATTGTTGCTTGATGCATATTGTGATGCAGATTCGGAGAAAGGTCTCTTGTTGGCTTTAGATAAAGCCGAAGAGAACTTTTCAAGATGCTGGCATCCTGAAATATTTTCAATGCTTCAAGATGCATTAGAACACAAGAGAGATTTGTGGGATGAAGGCGAAACATCTCTATAATCAATTTTCAGATGGTAGAGATATTTACGTCATATATGCATATTTATAGAGAAAAAATAGTAAGTATATTTGTGGAAAATTTTGACAAGCGAGAAATTTAACTTTAAAATATGTTAAAGACATTTGCATGTTAAACTATGAGTATGTTCTAATAATGTAAATCATTTAAAATGGGAAAAAATGAAATTATATTCCTGCACAAAATAGTTACTTTGATATGCAAAATTAAACTGAAGTATCATAAATGTAAAAGTATTATGATAGCTTTATCAGTTTTTAATTACTTTTGATAGCATCATACATAATAAAAGCAGTTAAATACAATAGCTATGTTTTTATACATTTTAAATTTTTTATTTCTTGATTTAACCATTATTTTATTGAAAAGAATCTAAAAGAAAGTGGTGTTATATTTCAGGACGTTTTTGATTAGGTACTTTTTGAAACTATATTTAAAATAACAACCTCTTTTTAATATTTCTCATTAAGTTTAAATAGTAAAATAAACTGTATGGAACTAATTATGATTATGTAATTCAAACAATTTCCATTTCTAAGTTCAAAATAATGTTTTCTAAAAATGTTTCAACAGTATAAAATTCTTTCTATTTTTCTTTAACAACTCAATATTTAATTTCTATTGAAATTATAGTATACACTAAGTAAATAAGAAATTTAAAAGTTAATATTATAAAACTTCAAAAATGATGCTTTGTACAGGTATTTAAGACATAAAAATAGAATTTGTAGAATTTTTAATAAAATTAATTTAAAAAAAAAAAGAGAAGCATTTGAATGAGTATTACTTATAGAGAATTTCCAAAATCTTTATTACAATTAAACAAGTTGCATACAAAATACAACCTGTCATGTAGCTTCAAAAACTCACCATAAAAATCACAAACATTCCATGGTAAAAATCTGAAAAAATTGTGACTTATTAAATTTATACAAAAGTTCACTGTCTGAATAACAAATCTTTGAGATCACAAATTTCTCTATCTCACACAAATATCATAAAAATTTACAAATAAAATTAACAAATCAAACACTTTCCAAATTTTTAGTCGATATTTCTTAGTTATAAAGTTATATTTACAAAAGATAACAGAGAAAAAAAAAAATCCTTTGCCCGTCAAACATAATAAATAACACTTCATCCCCTCTCTCTCTCTCTCTAGTAGAAAGACTAGCTCATCAATATAATAAATAATTCAAAATTAGTGCATTGCTAAGAAAACAAACAGGTAAATTAATAAAAAGGAAATTCTTTAACAAATCACTATATACATATATGATAAAAAAAAAAGTTCAATGTGAAAAAATATTTTAGGAAGAACATAAAGTTAACTAAATGTTTTTTTAAAAAATGTATTGAATAATAAGAACAATATTATTCAATTACTTTAGGAAAAAATATTGAAGAAACTTGTTATGAAACATATAAGATAAAGATTTACTGTTAATGCTATTGAGCAAATATTTACTGTATAAGATTTATTATTATTAACACTGATGAGAAAAAAACAAACATTAGAGTCAGTTCAAATATTATGAAATATATTTTTTGTGATTCTAGACCTCCTCAAGTTTATGTGAGATTTTTTTTTCTTATTCCAAAAGCACATTTTAATTTTTCTTAATTTAATTAATTTTGAAATTTAGAAAGGATTTTTTTGGTTAAAAGGGATTTAGTTTACATGTAAGCAATGCTCATACTATTTCACCTTCTTGTCAATAAAAATAAACAAATCTCAATATTGCTAGATGCTTACATAATGTTTGAACAGTCTCTAATTGGAAAAATAAAAATTTCAAAAACGAACGTATGGAATTAAAAATCCTCTTTATGATTATAGTAGGCAGTCTTATTTTTCACATAAAATAAATAAATAAAACATTTTTAATACTTTTCAAGTAAAAGAGGCAAAAGGGAAAAAATTCAGTGAATTTAGTTTTCAAATTCATCTTGAATCTTTTAAATTATTCTTGAAATCTTATTAATTAAGGTAGTATAAAACAAAATGTATATTTTTTATGAAAAAATTCAGTGAAAGAAAAATTAGTTTTCATTCAATAACAAAGGTTAAAATAAAATGTATGCAAATATATTAAGATTTTAATTGGATGACAACTTCAAAAAGCAATACAAAAATTTAGTAATCAGTTTCTGATTTCTCATCTTCTATAATTTAAAAACTTCACTCTTAAGTTGGAATACAAATTAGCTAAACATTAATTCTAAATCACCAAGTTGCAATTTTTCTAAAATAGTACTAGAATTAAGATCGATATGTTTACTTTAAGGCCAATTTATGAATCTTCTGATATATAAATTAAGCTATTCTAGGAAGACTTCTTTACATTCTATATAAAATAAAGAAAATTATCTAAGCTCTCTAAAATTACAAGGTGTGAAATATACACAAACTGCTAAAATTTTTTTACTTCAGAATTATTACACTCATTAATATATTTAACATAAAGAAATAATTTAAATTATTAACAATTTTATGGACTTTCATTTTTGCGTTTAGAAAGCCAATACTTTAGTTTAAGTCAATTTTTTAGTTTAAAAAATTTAAAAAAAAAAAAAAAAAAGACTCATAAATAACAAATAAGTTTCGTGAAAATTTAAAATCAAATAATTAGATATACAAATATATAGTAAACATAAGAATGTTTAGAATTCTTGGTGTTGAAATTATTCTTGAAATCTTATTAATTAAGGTAGTAT
Source organism: Parasteatoda lunata (assembly GCA_949128135.1). Lineage (NCBI taxonomy): Eukaryota > Metazoa > Arthropoda > Arachnida > Araneae > Theridiidae > Parasteatoda > Parasteatoda lunata. The sequence goes on along the minus strand of OX421973.1, from coordinate 54,177,469 downwards.
AAAATAAAATGTATATTTTTAAGGCAAACAAATTATAAACAGTGTGAAAATGTGTCACAATTTGATGCACACGTCTAATTTTTGAAACACATATTACCGATAGTTATACATTATTCCTAAGGTGATTAAAGTTTGATAAAATAAAATTTACATATTTGATGCTAACAAGTCATAAACAGTGAGTAATAGTATTAAAACTAAGATTATGATAGTTATTTTGAAAATGTCAATTGAAGTAAATAAGTCATCATAAATAAAAATTGACACTAATTGGAAGAATAAAATAAATAGGTAAAATGAGTGGTTAGTAGAGTTTAAAGAATATTAAAAGGATCACAAAAATAGCGTATGCACCATAAGCTTAAAAAAGAAAATATTTTCAAATAAAATGAAATTGTGCATATTAATACCCAATTTAAGAAAAATTTCATTTCCTCAAATTACTATAAAAAAAATTGTTACTTCTATTCTTTTATTATTGTCATAGTTTGTTTTCAAAAGAAAAAAAAAATTATTTGATAAAATGCATCACAAATAGTTGTTTAAAATTATAATAAAAGATAGAAAGTATTACAGAATTACCAATAAAATACCTTACACAAAAATATTAAAACAATTATTTAATATTGTTGCAAGCTAAAAAAAGAAAACCATTATGGTGTACGAGTTGATCAGCAATTTGATAATAATTTATATTATATTTCATAATTGGTTTATGCAAAGATGCAAAAAATTCAAAACAAGGTTATCAAATGTAAATATGTTAATCAGATTATAGACTTGTGTCAAATATTAAATCAATTTTAAATTTAAGATTATTTAATAAAGCAGTTATTATGCATAACTTTCTTAGAAACTAAAATTAGTGAAACATTTCTGTTACAAAAAGAGAACACTCAATTGCATAAGAAGTGGAAATATCACTATTATTTTTAGCTTTGGATGTGATTGAAGAAACAGAAACTGCATTTTACGAAGTGAGTAAAAAAAAAATATTTTTGTTTGCAAAAGAAAACCATTTGCAATTTAATGAAAATTATTTAAAATAATTTAAACCCATTTTTTTAATTATGAAAATATAATACCTATAGAAATTTCAAATACTTTATTACTGTTAGTCCTTGAAGTAACTGTACAATAACTTAAAAACTTTTTACAGCAATACAGTTTGTGTGACAAAGCATCTTCAAGTCATTAACTGCATATTGTTTTAGTTTTCTCTCCGTATAGATAAGTCTTTTCAGTGGTGACTAAGTAAATTGCATAGATTTCTTAACTTTATCACTATATTCTTGGTTTTATGTGCACAAAATTGTTTTCTATTTAACCAAGAAATTAAATTTAATTGAGCATTGAACACAATAGGAGATAGTGCATTTCAAAATGTAACCGGACGAAACTTTAACAACTGACACTTTGAAAATTTTAAAAACATTCAAAACATCCATTACATGTTACAGAAAGAAATATTTCATAAAATAGATCTTTAATATTCATTAAAAAATTAATATTTATCATTATTTATTTAGTTATAACATTTATTATTTAGTAATTATTATCTAAATAATTCCTTTTAATTTAATGTGTTACTCAAGTTACCTTTTCAAGGTATTACGTGACAAGGCATGCAAAGTAAAATTTCTTTAACAGAAAATAGTAGCAGTATATATCTACAATTTCACAACATATTATTTATTTTCAGAATGTGCATTCAACAGATACGGTTAACTTAAAATACAGTTTTAATAGATTTTCTAATTATTCAAACACAGTTATTGATTAAAAGTTTATGGAAAAAATGATTGAAAACATTAAAGGAAATATTGTTTAACCTAGATAGACTAGTGCTTAAAAAATAAAAATTAAAAAAAAGTTTTCATTACCTATATGGGAATTAGTCTGATATAGAGATAATATAGTACACTCATGAAAGAATATGTTTCTTTTAAACTTTATAATTTTCAATAAAACCCAATACACTTAAATAAGAAAATTCAGACTATGAAATGGAGAAAGAATAATCCTTTTCTGTCTAAAGTGGACCCTTAAATGCAATAATGCCCAAATTTAACACAAAAGTGAAGAAAGTTGAAATTATTTTAAGCAGTTAAGGAAGTTGGTTGCATATGAAACAAATTACTATGAAATTTACATGGTGTAGAAAATAATTTTTTATTAAAGGTAATGTATGAATATTTTAATAATTGTAAGTTACAGAACTGTCCACCACTTTTTATTTACATGGATATATTAAAGGTCCAATAGTCATCAACTATATTTAATAATCTGATTAAAAACTTATAAAAATTCTATTTGTTTCAAAATTTCTATTTTAGTCCATTACCTATTAGGTAATTAAAAAATATTTCAAATGTAGGAGAATATATAATGGCTTGGTTTTTAAAAATATTTTCATTTTTTTAAATAATCAATATTGCAGTTAAAGTTTCTGAAGAAAATTTCTAAATTTCATTAGTGTAATAATGGAAGTTAAAGATGCAGTAAATAGTATAATTGATTGAAATAAAAAATTTGTTTAAAAATTTCAAAATAGAAATTTTAAAAATTTATAAAATTAATTTTAGTTTTTAGAGGATTTAAAATTTGGATAATCTATCAAGTGGATTAATTAGTATTTGAAGAAATAGAAATTTGAAGGATCTCAAAAGAAATTCTCATATAAATAAAAATTAAAACAAAGGAGGTAAAAATTGATGTGTACAAATTAATTAAAAAACGTTCCTTACAAAAATTTATTTTGATATGTACCTAAAGTTAACTACCTATTATTTTAATTTCTAGAGCAAAATCTGATATTCATAGAATTCAGACTAAAAATAAAGTTTCAAAATGAAAAAAAAAAAAAAAAAAGAAAAAAGAAAAAAAAAAAATACACATCTTTTAATTTATGCAGGGAATTATTTTGAACAAATAAAATACAAAGGAAAAATTATTTTGAATGTTTTTGGTAATAGAGCTCATTAAAATTAGTGTAATTTGTTACAAAATATGTAGTGTAGAATTACATTTTATACGTTTCTTAACAAAAATCGATGAACACTTATGGTTGGAGATATTGAACACAAATGTTGTATTAGAATATTAATAAATTTTTTAACAGCCAAAAATATTAAAATCAATCAGACATGACACATTATCAATCAGACAAGTCAATCAAGACATTAATGCCAAAAAACACAAAACAAATATTGAGAATCAATTAGAAACAATTTCAGATTAAACTACATTTTATTTATTGCATTGTCATCCTGTTTCTTGAATGATTTAAAATGAATTACAATTTTACAATGGTCACTAATTGCAAAGACAAAATGTTTTAGTAAATTAATTCAGAGCTTTTTCAAGAAGAAGCCTAATACATTAAATTATACTCTTATTATATATATAAAAAAAAAAAAAAATTCTTTCATTGGTAGGAAATGTGATGGAAAACAAAAAGCATAAAAATTAAAAAAAAATTAATGAGTGCTTTCTTGTTAAGTACAATTTAAATTTGATAAAAACGGAGAACGGAGTTCAATGATTAAAAAGACAGACTGATAATTAAAAACACAGATTAGCTATAAGAAGGCATACTTTTCAGGGGTCTGTCCAGGCCGAATTTAATACCGTTTAGCAGTACATTCACAAATTAAACTTTGGGAAAAACGGCAGTTTCACAAATTCAACTTCAGGAAAAACGGTAGTTTCGCGAAATACTTTTTCTTAAAATTTTGTTTTTGTATCTCTTAAGAAACAATAAATCCATATTTTTGGGTTGATTTTTTAATATAATTTTTCACAAATTATGTCTAAATTTTCACAAAATAGGTACCTCTTAGAAAAACCTAGACAGACCCCTGGTTTTATCTTTTATTGTGCTTGTTAATAGCAGGGGTCTGTCTAGGTTTTTTTGAGAGGTACCTATTTTGTGAAAATTTAGAAATAATTTGTGAAAAATTAAAAATTATATTAAAAATCAACACAAAAATATGGATTTATTGTTTCATAAGTGATACAAATATAAAATTTTAAGAAAAAGTATTTTGTGAAACTACCGTTTTTTCGAAAATTGAATTTGTGAAACTACCATTTTTTCTAAAGTTGAATTTGTGAAGGTACCGCTAAACGGTAGTAAATTCGGCCTGGACAGATCCCTGAATAGACGTACATATTTTCAGAAAAACATGAGCTTTACTTTCAATAGTATTTTAAATTCAATGGATAGAACGCTTTTTTTATTGATCATTGCAATATATAAAGCTGATGTTTTCTTTTTAACAATTCTTTTATTCCTACCAATAAATAATATAAGTAGTTATTTAATATTGATAATTTTTATTTATCAATATCTCCTTAAGTAATAAAATTGTTGCTGTCTTGTCGATTTCACCGCTAAATATTTCTGAAAGTTTGGAGGATGAGTATAACGAGATCGACTTAATATTAATCGTTAAACATATCAAAATAAAAAATTTTAATGCAGCAAATCATCAATTTATTGGAAACATAATTACACTGAAAAAAAAAGAATACATAATATTTAAAAACTTTTATAGTTTACCTTTCCCTCTATTAAGAAAATCTCTCGTACATACATTACAAGTATAAATATGATTTTTTACATTCTATTGATAAATATTTTTCAATAGTTGCTACTTGTATTCATTAATTTTATACAATATTTATTAAAGTATTTATATTTTATTTTATATATCGATAGAATAGATTAAATAAATTTGTAATAATAAAAGTATTATTTATTTTCCAAATAAATCTGTTAAATCAACAATCCCGCAAATTCACGCCAGTCTCTGAAATACAAAAAATTCAGCTGATGTAAAATTAGGTTAAACAATGGTTACAATTTTAATTTATTTTTAGGGTAAAATTTTATTGGTGTAAATATTGAAAGACAGGATTAGCATGATTAAAATTACATTTTAAATCACTTAAAAAAAAAAAACATTGACTGGAAGCAATTGAGATTTTGATTTGTTTATAAACAACTGATTTAAACAAACTGATTTTTTCCAGAAAAAATATTACCTAGTTTAAGGGTAAAATATTTTTAATTCAATTAAGTATAAAGATTGAAATAGGTGTAAATATTGAAAGTCAAGATTGGCACGATTAAAATCACAATATTTTTTAAAAAAAATCATTGATTAGAATCAATTGCAATTTTGATTTGTTTAAAAGCACTTGATTTAAGCAAACTGATTTTTTTGAAAAAATACATATTAGTTCCAGTATAAACTATTTTTAATGCAATATAATTAATGAATACAGGTTACATGTATTTAATAAGCAAATATGTTACACTGCAATAATAATGTCATCAATCATTTAATTTTCAAAATGCACATTAAGATTATTTTTAACATATTTTAGATAAATTATGTATATTAATAATTCTAAGGTTGGTAAATAAACCAAACTTAATTCTGAGTCAATTATTATTTTAATTTTCTTGAGACATTAAAATGAATAAATGACTTCAACTGCTATTATGATCAATTTTTTTTTTTTTTTTTTGTTATGAGATAACAATTTGGATGATACATACATTTCACTTTTATTTAAATATTATTAGTCGTTTTAAATATAAACTCTAGATTGTTGATGTAAATTAAAAACAAAAATATTATTGTAAAACAAACACAAAAAATACATAAATCATCACAATAATATTATTAACCATTAGAATTCCAAAATATTATTCTGGCACATTTAAAATTTGGTTGAAATGAACAACATATTAAAAGAATCAAAAATTTAAAAAAAAGGAGAAAAACTATCATGGAAAATTTTTGTGTGGCTAAAAATAACAAATAATTCCAAAAAATTTTGGAATTTAAATCATTTGGATAGTAAAATCATGCCCAATAATAAATAAATTATAATAAATTCATACATTTGATGTCTAATTCAAATATAATTAATTTAAAATGACTGTAACAAGTAATGAATATAACAAATACATATAAAATCATTAATGGAGCTTAATTTACTACTTATTGATTCCTATTTCCTTTATTAACATATTCCAATTAAAAACTCACAGTATTAATAAAAGAGTAAACTTTTATTTTAACAGAACTAACTCCCAATCAAATATAACTATAGAGACGAGTATAGTATAATAATGTTATTAAATCAAGTACTTTTGCTTTGAATGAAATTTAAGTTAAAATTCTAAACTTCCAACTTTATATTGCTTTTAGAAAAAAGTTCTAACGAAATACATTAAAAATGATATGCAGGAAGTTACTAAAACAAGCACCAATCATAAATATAAAAATAGTTATGGAAGAAAATATAAAAAGGATTAACAGGGGAAGAGTAAATTTATGATCATTAAATGGAGAATGTTAATTTAAAACACCATGCATTATTGATAAAGGGCCTTTACAAAAGACATTTGCATTAAGTACATGTGTCGAATAACACATTTATCACAAAAAATGAGCAATGATCTTAGTAATTCTGCACCTGGCAGAACAATGAAAATTTTGTGCATCCACTTAAAATATGAAACAGTTTTTGGTGTAAGGCATTAGGCCTTCTTAGTAGCCAGCAAATGAAGCACCAAATGAACCTAGAATTTAAAAAAAACTTTATAAAATCAAATACAAAAGCATGAAAGGTAAATTACAGTTTAAATAGCCTTAAATGAGAAAAAAAAAAGATCATTATAAAGATAAGGACTCTACTAAGTTATATGAGGATTGAGAAATTTAAAGCCTAAGGATTGTATGTGCAGTGTGCAAAACGTACTATACATGTAGTATAAATGTACTTTTTTCTATATTAAAAAAAAAAAGTTAAAAGTTATATTTTATTAAATAATCTTAAAAATTGTTTTTAGATAAACAAGTTTTATAATTAAGGGCATTTTTTTAAAAACATTAGTTTCAGTTCCAATGATATAGTGAAATTTTTAGAAAGTAAATTTAACATTAATGGATACATTCTTTTGACTGCTCTCCTGATTATTCAGGCCATTTTTTTTTCCAGAATACAACAGGTTAGGCAAAAATTTTAATCTATTGAAAAAAAAAGTAAATTTATTCAGACAAAGAGTATTTTTGTGGCAGATTTTTAGCTTAAAACATCCACACTAATTGATCACAATATTTGAGGTTAGACCCTTACCCATTACGATTTTTTTAAACAATGAAACTGAGTAATTTAATTATTTATAAAAAAAACCATTAAATTATTAATAAAAACATTAAATAAAGTAGATTATTTATATAATAAATTAATTAAATCAACAATAAATTTTATTTAATTACATTACTTATTACTAATTATTTATTTAAAAATTTTAATTTATTTAGCTATAAAACTGCATCTGCACCATTACATTAGAACTCATGAGTTTCAATAATTGTCAGCATTTTAAAGAATTTTGCACAAAAGATTGTTTATCAGTAATCATCTACAAATCTTGAAAAAATGCTTAACTTAGTTAATAAATCAAAATCCTCAATATTAAAGCAGTAATTGCATTTTTAATTCAAACATTATAGCAAGTAAATTTTCATAGTGTTTAAATAAGTTTCTTTTAGTCAAAAATTGGCGTATCAGTAGAAATGACCTTGCGACACATCGACATTGGAACATTTTTTTAACAGGGGGTTGAAGTAAAAAATTGTGTCGTTATTTAAGAAAAACATTTCTTTAAAAAATATTCAATTGTGCATGGTTTCGTTGCTGATCTAAAAAAATTCCGATGATATTGAAACAAAACTTCACTGTACAAAAGTAAGAATTTTATTTTCAAAGGAAAATAAGCTTTCTAAGGATTCCTTTCTTCCTCCACGTGTGACAAACCAGGAAGAAACTTTTCTTACTGAAGAAGCCTTTTTCAGGCCAACCTGGTGTTGTTTTCTAATTCTCGGTCCCTACGACTAAGAGATCTTTTTCAAGGACATATGAAATAGAATTTACTACTCAAGTTCTGCGTTTGATAGCTAAATCATTAAAGAAAAATAAATAAATAAATAAAAGAATTCTACAGCTATATTCCAGAGATTAATTCCAGGCTGAAATTTTTAAAACAAAAAGGTAAAACGTCCACTGATTGATGTTAAAAAAAAAAATAAATGCAGAATTTAATAATTAAAAATAAATATCAAAACTGGTCAACAAAATCTGCACAATAAGAGAAAATATATATAGATGGACCAAAAACGTATGCTTAAAAAAGAAAATTATCATAAATAATTTTACTAAAATTAAAAAACATTAACTTTTCATTATAAGATAACTAAGAATAGCACACTCCTTAATTTACATAAGAAATAATAGAAAAAAAAATCAAATCTGATTTTTCCTATATTAAGGCCTCTAGAGAGCTAACACTATTCCCATTTAAAGTAGAGAAACTCAGAAGAATGGGAATAGTGCTAGACACTGAAAATAACACTTTTTTTCTTTAATATTCATGTGTCATAATAATATTGTGTTTAAAAAATTTGAATTTTAAAAGCCATTGGAAAATTAATAATAATAATTGCTGAACAAAAGAGATTGATTAAACCACCTCACATGAAGATAAAATTGATATGAATTAAATGAGTCGAAATTGAGCTTTCAAATGAGCAATAGGCAATTCGCTTATCAAAATACAATTATAAAAAATATAGTGATTTTAAGAACAATATGAAATGGCCTTAACTGCAGAAAAGTCTTTGACATTCCAGAGAGAGCTGCCACAAATAGAACAAGTTGAAATAAAACAATTTAAGGTCATGATTTGAGTTTTGCTAGTAGCAAGATGATCATAGGTTTTTAAAATCCATATTGAAATCTGTAGCATAGAAACATGGGGAAATAACATGAATTTGATTCAAATATTATGATTGGTCATAATACATTTGTATTTTTGTTTAAAATATTAACCTAAGTATTAAAATGTAGTATGCTTTACCTTCTCCTTGAACTGGACTAAGCTTTATGATATTAAATTAAATGATTTTATATTATGATGAAAATATTTTTCAAATATAACTTAATAGAAGTTTAATTAAAGGTAAAAAAATACTAATTATTATTTTTCATAATTAATGCCAAATAATTTATAACAAGAAACTTGTGTTGCGTCACTACATAGAATGTATAAAGATTATCAATGAAGGAATGAAAAATTATCCAAAACTTTGTTAAATCAGTTAAAAGAAGAAAAAAAAAAAAAAAAAAAAAAAACGCTTTTAAAAAAAGGGAAGTTTCAAGATTTAGCATACAAACCTTTATCACAATATCATAAACTCTGATCACTGTATTAAAAATTAATGTATCAAGTACGAATTCTAAAATCATTTACAATTAAAAATTATAAAATGTATACAAATATAAAATGAAGTGTGAAAGAATAAATGCTAACCTTATGAAAGACATGGAAAAAAACAAAATTATACACAAGTAGTCACGATTCATATGCAGCTTTCCTACAATTATACAACCATTTGATAACACGGGCATTCTTTTCAACTATAGAAGTTTCCAAGGGTCCATGAATTCTAAGATCATGATTTCGGAGGCCTTCCTTTGGTACATCTGGTATAGAATCATCACTGCAAACACTAGATCTTACTTCATTTGAATCAACCGAACTTATACTTTCAAAAAAGCATGGGGGACTAGAAACTAGTGATGGTGATGTAATATGATGCCAAGCAGTAGCATCAAGCCCCATTGTATCGAAAAACCTTTCTATTTCTGCAGATGTGTAATTATTTCTACGGGGAAAATATTCTGAAGACCTTTTAGTGTATCTATGAGAAACATCCGATTTAGAGCGGCTCACAGGCCTTCTAAGTGGACTTGAAGGTGAATAGTAAGGGGTAAGGTGTAAAACTCCTGTTCCGTTGGAAAACCTTCTGGGTTCTTGATAAGAATCAGTAACATCTAGATCGGGTTCAGTTTTAATTACAGGTACAGCATTCCACTTTGGAACAGCATACGTAACAGATTCGCAACTTTCAGGAGCAAGTACTTTAATAGAATTACCAACTGTTGATAAACTGGAGCAAGGAATTTGAGCATTACACGGTGACAAATCTGGCATGCTTTTATGAATACAACAGTCTGGGGAAAGGTCTTGTTGAACCCAACAACTTTTTCTAACAGGATCAGAATAACCCCTTCTCACTTTAGGTACTTCAGAAATTCTACACACTTTGGGTGTCACTTCTGCTTGAGCAGTACCAAAGTTAACAGAGTCTTGTGAAACAGAAATGTTCTCTCTAGAACTCGACACAATAAGGCGTTTGAGCTGTGACTCAATATCGATAAGAACTTCAATTCTGTGATGCCTACCTCCTTGGCTAGCAAAAGAATGCTTGCGAGTTATTTGAGACTCCCTAGATTCAGAATGTGACTTAGCTCTGGCCCGTAAAGTAGGAGGTGACTTATTAGTTTGAGAAGACTGAGGTTGGAGTCTTAAATATGAAACTTTTACTTCATCAGATGTATTAAAAGCTTTCACACAGTCAGGTGGAACTTTTGGAGGCGGTTGTTTAAATAATATGTCTAACTGAGGGCCAGTGCTGATGCAGAGATGTGAACTACTTTTAAATTCTTGTTTTGTGTCCAGCACACGTTCTGATTTCACATAATTAGCTTTGCTTTCTTCCAACCTTTCAACAGCACTTCTTCTATTAGCTAAAGAGAATAAATATTTTTTAATATATTGTTAATCAAAAATATAGATAAAATATTTGCAAAATAGAAATTTAAAAATCTAGATATATTACATATGTGATTAGAAATTACTGGTAAAACACTAACATTTCAATTTGCTAATAAATTATACACTTTTTGTTTATTTGCTTCACAAATGAAAAAAAAAAAAAAATGCTAAATAAGGATCAAATTATTTTAGTTTCAACTATGATTTCAAAGTTAGTGTCCAATAGTTTTAGATTTTGGCTTTACATACAAAATTTTAAAGAATTTCCTGTTACAAAGTTTTAAGAATTTCTTGTCAAAACAAATATACTTCTAATCTGCAAAAGGTAGCCATATTATCATTAAATAAAGAGCTTCACTTCAAAAATTCAATTATTTTGCATATGAAAATGCTTGGCTAAGCTGTTCTAACTGTGATTGTTAAGAACACAACTAGAACATAAAATATACTGGTAAAATTTTTATAAATTGATCAATTATCAAGAACACATTTCATAAATATTATTGTTTATTTCATTGAAATTTATATTAACTTCACATAACAAGTTAACTTTACTTACATATTGATCTATAAAATAAATTAATTATGCAAGGTAAAACAATCTTTTGTTGTTTTTTCACAAATTTTTATTTATTAATATTATTTCAAATTTAGGTGACCAAATACAAAATATCTAATTTAATATATTCAGATTTGACTTATTCAGAATTTGATAAGAAGATGATAATTTGACTTAAAATTTTATTTATCAAACAATAAAAAAAAAATGAATTAAACCAAGAGTTGAAAAAAAAAAATTTGAAATTATAAGGAGCAATTGGAGACTATGAGAAATGACAGGTTTAATTCTTAACGTACTTCCAACAAAGTTAGAAAAAATCATGATGATAAAAAAACTGACTTTTTGTACATTTACCAACCAAATCTTCTGTTACAATATGTTAATAATACTTACCTAATAATATAAAAAAACAATTTTATAACTTAAAAATTAAATATTTTTACTAAAATGATTAAAATTATTATTTAATTATTTAAATTAATCACGCTCAACTTGCTCCTTAACATGCCAATGTTAATGATCGAGAGAAAATTTTTCAATTCGATAAGCAAAGAAGAATAAATTAATTAAGATCAGAAAATTAACTACATACTTAATAAGATTTAAAGTACTTTAAATCAACATAAAACTAAATAGGAATAATTAAAACACGTTTATTAAGAGCAAATTATTTTACATGCATTCAATAGAAAATTATAAAAGTATCATGCCACTCTTATCAATGCAGCTCCTTTCTTTTCATTCTATTTTAAAATATAATAATTTACATGCATATCACTTTCATCATTTCTTAATAAAAAACCTTTATTATTAAGTATACTGCATAAATAATATTTTACACTTAAATCAATATTTTTTTTTAAAAAAGTCAGTTTGTTTAAATTAAGATTTTCTTTAAAACATCACAACTGATAGCAATCAATGATTTAAAAAAAAAAAGAAGATCAAGTGATTTAAATTTAAATTTTATTCATGATTTAAATCATGCCAACAGACTTTCAATATTTACACCAATAAAAAATGTATGTTTCACTAAAATAAAAAATCAAATGCTTAACATGTGCCTATTTATTCTATGCAATGCCTATAAGTATTATACACATACACATATTAAGTCTAACTCGTTTATAACAGAGAATGTAACTGTTAAAAAAATTCTCTTTTTAAATATTAGTAGACAAAAATGATTTAAAATAAAAACTATATTACACAAATATGAAGTAGAAAATGTAAAAAACTTGTACAGCGCGAAAAAAACAAACAAAAAAACACCCTGAATAACTTTTGATCTAATGATCAGATCTTCAGGTTTTAGGAATCAATCTTAATGGTTCAAAAGGGTGATCCTAAATATACTAATTAATTAGTACAGATAATATTTTAAATTATGAAATAAGGCACAAAAGTGTACTCTGTCTGAATAAATATACCTTTATTTTGACTGATTTGGATTTATGACCCCTAAAACATAGGGGGTAGCTGTAATCTTAGAAGTATGATCTCAATATTTTGGTCAGTAGAGCAGTCTAAAGTTTTAACCCCTTAATGTTAATTTTACTTTTTACATATTTCACCATATCTCGAGAGCTTTTTAGGAAAAAAAAGAAAACGTCTCCACACAATTATAAAATTCGTTTAACCAAAGATAATTCTGTGCAAAATATAACCTTTAGAAAATAATATATATTTCAGTTTTAAATACTTATTATTGTTTTATTTAATAACAGTCAAAATAAATTTTGAGTTGTAAGGTGTACAAATTTTAACATCCTTTTGAAGAATGCAATTTTAAACGGCAAAATAAAAATTTTTTGCGAAATCAGTTAAATAGTTCTTGAGAAATTTAATTTTGGAAAAGTTGTATTCTTAAAATTTTATTTCTCAGGAACTATTGATCAATTTCGCAAAAATTTTATGTTCTGCCATTTAAAATTGCATTCTTTAAAATCATGCAAAAATGTGCATACCTTACTATTCAACATTTTTTGACTAAATAAAATACAGTAGAGCGCCGATTATCCGAACGACCAATTATCCAAACTATGTCTGAATTCCTTTTTTTTTTTTAATTTTAGTTTAGAACACTTTTTAACTTATCAACAATTTTTCTAAATTTAGAAGAATAAATAAAATCTACTACATCTGAAGATCATATTTAATTTATAAACTCTTTTAGCAGTTTTCTTAAAGTAGCCATGCATACATGTATTGTTATACAGTTAAACCAACATACCCCTTTAGCCCTCTTCAACTGAAAATTATCTTCCAAGAATGCGAGCTTCATTTTGACAGTCAACAATGTTTGCAATGCTGAAGGAGTTCATGAATAGATAAGTGCTGAAGTTCTACAATTGGGGGATGGGTAGTTGTCACATATGGTTAATGATTAGTGATTACAGTGCATTTCTCACATCTGGTTACTTTTTGAGGAAATTCACAGAACTCGGTTTCATCATGTAAACTAGAAAATGACCATGTTTTTATGATGTCACTTACAAAATGCACTTTTGGACAACAGGTTTTCTGTTGTCAAGATTACAATCAATTGAAAAGTAGAGTTACCTGAGTAAAGTGCTTTTCATAAGAATCTAGAAAGATGTGCAAACGTAAGAGAATCGTTCTTTCCTTAAGTGATAAAACGAAATTTTTTAAAAAGATTGATAAAATGGAGAAAGTGGAAGCAAATTAGCGGCAGAATATGGCGTAGTATCGGATTTGAAAAAAAATGAAGAGTCAGTTATGAATTATGTTTCAGTAATGGACAAAAACAATGGAAATTTGGATAGAAAATGCATGAAAAAGTCTAGCAACGATGAAGTGAACAAAGCACTTTATTCATGGTTCCTACAAAAAAGATCATTAGGCCAACAAATATCTGGCCACGTATTATTTTTTACACCAAAAGGCTTTATTTTTTCATGAGAAATTTGGTGGAAAAAGTACTTTTCAGGCTAGTTCGGGATGGTTAAGGAACTTTAAACATTGACATGGAATATGCGAGTTAGAAATTCATAAAAAAAAAACTTTCCGCATATAACAAAGCCGCTTCAAATTTTGTAAAAGAATTAGAAAGAATTATTGAAACTGAAGGATATGAAGAAGAATTCATTTATAATGCAGATGAAAGTGGACTGAATTGAAAATCTCTACTACGAAAAACTTTGGCTTCAGGAGATGAAAAACGTGTTTCCAAGAACAAGATAATTAAAGAAAGAGTCATAATTAACGTATGCGGAAATGCAAATGCAACTGGAAATCAGCGAATGCCTTTAATGATGGTTGGAAAATCCAAAAGTCCGAGAGCTTTCAAAAATGTTAAAACACTACCTGTTATTTATGCTTTTCAAAACAAAGCGTGGATGAACAGCAAAATTTTTATTGAGTGGTATGATAAGACTTTCATTCCTCAACATCAAAAATCATCAAAAGAAACATTAAAAGAATTTGGGAAAAACAGGAAAAGTGTTACTCATCTTGGACTATGCTCCGTCGCATCCAAATCCTGATCTCTTAGATCGGGAGAATGGAATGTTTCATGTTGTTTTCCTGCCACCTAATGTGACACCTTTGATTCAGCTAATGGATCAAAGTGTCATTGAAACCTTAAAACGTCTTTATAGAAAGCAATTTTTAAGGAAGATTTTATTATCGGATGAACAAAATGAGGGGGATTTTCGAAACTCAATCAAAGCTATTGATTTAAAAGAATGCCGCATGATGATAGCGGATGCCTGGAAATTAGTAAAAACATCGACGTTTAGAAAATCTTGGAATAAAATTCTTAACAGGAAAACAAACAAAACTGAAGTTTCTGAACCAGTAGATCTTCCGGATGAAAAGATGCCAGGTTATACAGCAGAAGAAATAGAAGACTGGTGTTGAGACACTGAAAAGGACCCAGAATTTCAAATTTTAAATGATGATGAAATTGTTGCTGAAATTTTGAATGAAAATTGGAACTCCACAGACGAAGAGGAAGAAGTAGGTGATCAAGTTCAAGATTGTGGACCTTCTCATATAGAAGTATGCATTAGATATTGAAATGAATTGGCTAGAACGTTAAAATGATGTTGATCCAGTTCAGTTGATTTATTTAAAAAGAATAAGGGATATGGCTGCTCAAAAAAGAGCATCTTCTTTGAAACAAAAGTCTTTGCTGGATTTCTTTGCAATGGAAAATAAAGAAAAATGCGGTAAAATCAGTAGTTGACAAAAAAACAACAATATTTAAATGAAAAAAAAAAAAAAACTTTTAAACACTCCAGAGATATTTTAGATAGGACTGTCAGTCCTAAGTCTGAAAAAAGTGTGAAGGGAAGTTGGCGCATAAATAATAATCATTTAAACTAGATATTAAACAACTTTCTAATTATCCGAACCACGTTCGGCCCCGAGCAGTTCGGATAATCGGCGCTCTACTGTAATGAAAAATAACAAATATTTACTAAAAATTACATTTTTTATGGAATTATCTCTGGATAAACAAATTCTTAATTTTGTGCAAAAATTTTGCAATTAGCTTAAAAAAGTCTCAAGATACAGTGAAATACGCAAAAAGTAAAATCAACATTAAGATTTACAAACTTTGGAATGCTGTACAGATCATTGGGACCATATTCTATGGATTGCAGCTATCCCATTTTTGGCGGACAGAAAGAAAAAAAAGGTAAGTTTATTCTCAGCAAGTACATTTTTGTTTCTGATTTCGCAACTTAAAATATTGTCTGCACAAATTGATTAGCATGTATGAGGTCCCTCCCTTGAACATGAAGATCCAAATATTAGATCAAAAGTTATTCAGTTTATTTTTTTTTACACACAGTACAATAATTGAATTTTTTATTGAACCTCTGCTATTGTACAACTAATACATATTATACAAAATAGATTATTATTAACATCTATTGATTCTAGAAAAGTTTGCTATTTTTTGGTAAAATCTATAAAATTCTTTCACGATTGTCACATTCTATAAAAATATTAACTCAGCAATGCTCATACAGGCATGATATTAGAGCAGCAGCAGATATAGAACCATCGTTTATTAATTTGAATTATGCTTATCATTATAAAATTCTATCTTGGCTTTTTAACATTTGACAAATATTCATTCAAAATTTCATTGTTTATCCCAGGGTCTCTTTAAATCAGGAATCATGATAAATAAAATATTTAAATATATATACATAGTTACAATATGGGTCAATCAACAGTCAGAGAAAGAAATATTTTATAACTTAAAAAAATATTAAACATGCTGTTGCTTATAGAAGATATTCATTTTTAACATTAGAAACTTTAAAAAAATTACATATCGTTCATTTAATACATGTTAAGCAGGTTCAAGATATAGCTGTAAAATGGGTATGCAGCAATGAAATATATATTACCTTCAAAATAAATATATAAGATTAATAAATAAAAAACAAAGTTATTTCCGAATTAACGATTAAAATCAGCAATTAAGCTATAACTGTGTAGCAAAATTAAAGAACTAAATCAGAACATCAGAATTATTAAGTTATCAATTTTTCAGCTTTAAATTAAGTCTAAAATTTGAGGTACTTTATCAGCATGACTACGATATTGTTAAATCAAATTAATATTACTGACTAAAATACATATTTTATATTTTTTAAATATCTGATTAAGAAAAAAAATTTTTTTTTACTGTTACAGGGTGCGTAGCCAAATTTTGCACCTGAAAGCAACAAGAAGCACCCGATAAGCACTCAAAACTTATTTTTAAGTACTATATGCATTAACAAAATGCAAAATAATTTTCAAAGACTTTACATGATCATGATAAAAAAACTAGTTTCTGACAAAGAACTCTTTTTCTTGATTATATTAGCCATTATAAAATGATGAAGAGATTTTTCGGTTCAATATCAGAGGGTGGAATACGAAGCCTGAAATTGAGAATATCTGGCAAAATGCAGCACAGTTGCACATCTCTACGTGCAATAATCTCTACGAACGCAGCTAAGTATACGCACATTCGGACTCGCAAGTATTTCATCAAACATGTAAAATGATTGGAGCTTTCATACACTCACAATGTGAAAAGCACGCTTTTGCATAATACGTGGCAAAATTGACAAGGAAAAAAAAATCTCATTCTCAAGAAGGGAAAATTTAAACACCTTTTAAAAACACTCAATAAAAAAGCACCTTTAAGAGCTTTTAAATAATGAAAATAAAAAATGAGCACCTTTACGCACTTTCTAAAAACGCTACATACCATGTCTTACTATTTATTGCTTTTTAAATTTATCAGCCAAAGCAAAACATAATAATGCAGTTTAAAATGATGCAATACACTCACCTGCATTTTGCTGTCGCATACTAGAACGACGAACTACATTAGGACTTTTAGAAACAGATTTCATTTGATGCTGATTCTTGCAGCTGCTAGGAAAGCAGGCTTGTATAGAAGTTGCCATTCTTGAGAAAGACTCAGGCTTTTACTTAGTTTGAAGTCATTCTGCAGATTTTAAAAGTAATATTTAAAAAATTAAAAAAAGTCAGCATATGCAACAAAAATTTGTAACTAGATACCAAGAAGCAGATCAGGTGAATTAAATTTACATTTTTTCTCACTTAATATTTGTTTTTTCTACTTAATATTCAAAACTCCATTTATAGTTATTATATTTTGCTTTTAAGTATCAATTACTTAGTGATGAGTGTAGAAATGTTTAAATAGAAACACATAAATTCATTTTTTTTCAAATATTGAATAAAAATTATATTTTTTCAGTATTATTTTATGCAACATCTCTCCCCTTTCAACAATTTTACCTTGGCCATACTTGAACTCAAAATTGTCCCAATATGGATCCTATATGAGCATGCACAGTGGAACCAATTTTGGGATGTCTAGATTTTTTTTTATATAGGGCCTATATAGGTCCAATATCGACCTATATTGGCTGAATATAAAATATCGGGTGAATCTGACAATTCTATATAGAGCCACAATTGGAAAATAATCAACCTTTGAACCTTTATTGAGCCAAGATGTGTGAATATTGGTCCGATGAGGGCCCAAGTTATTTGCTTCTAGGGTCTATATAAAAAAATCTTAAGAGCTGTGTTGGGTGTTCAATTTTATTTTACAATTTGTCTGCTGAGTGAAAATGATAAGACTTAATTTGAAGACTGATGTAGAAAAATGTGCAGAGAGTATAATAAAAAAATTACATGTAATAATAAGTTCCAGAATTATAAACTGAAACCGTTATACTAAGAGTAAGAAATGCCATGCCAGCTGCTTTGCAGTACTAAAAATTAAGTTTTAACAGTCGAAAAAGGCAATTTTTTTTTGTAAACTTAATAAAAGTTTTTTTTTCTTCAAAATTCCAATTTGTTTGCAACTTTCTTCTTACTTTAAACAATGACTATATATACTTTTATTTTATAACAGTCGTTAAACAGCTGACCTAATTTTGAGTTTACGACTACCAATGTTCAACTCTGTAGCCCTTTAATTTTGAACCCATTCCAGAAGGCAAGGGGATTCCTGGATCAAGTAATAAGAGAAATTTGCCTTTGTGGAGGACTTTTCAATGGAACTGACCTGCATTTGCAATACATGGAAAATCACGAAAACCTCCCATGGCTAGCCTGACAAGAAGGAGACTCTAAGCCATGACATGCCTATCACTGAGGATATTTTACGTCAGCACTGCGGAATTCGGATTGACCAGCCATCGCTGGGATTAGAACACGAATAACCTTTTGGGGAGGCGAGGGCTTGATTACCTGAGCCACTACTACTCCTTTACATACTTTGTTGCAAATATAAATAAAAAGGATAATTTATTTATTTCTTAAACATTTTATATTAACGCTCTTTCTTATTTGTTTCAAATGAAGGCAGAGGCATAGCTAGGGGCAGACTCAGTTTCTCCACATCTTATAATATGGTGTATGACTTAAGGGGTGTTTAGGACCATTTTAAGTTGTAAGTACTCAAAAACTTATATTAACTGCACTTGGCATTGATTTTTTCCTTAAATTAAAAATTCAACACTGAATAAGATTCCATAATTTCATATAATGATTTTTAAGATACCATAACTCCAAAAATATTCGTTAGAATCACTTTAAAATTTAACAGTGTATAAATTTTAAATACACTGAGTTCAATTCTTAGTTAAAAATTACATTAGTAATTTTTAACACAGGGTAATAAATATTACTAATTTAATTTTTATTACCCTTAGATAATTATGATTGTATTTATAGTTAATATTGAATGATAAGTGTTTTTTTTTACAGACATTTTTCACTCAACATTTTGCCAATTTGCTAAAAACAAACTACAGTATTAATAGACATTCTATTTAATCTTTTGGTAAATCAAATACAAATTTTGAGAAGACTTATGAGGCCAGCAATTGGCAAATAAAACTGGTTATATTTAAAAGTGAAAAGCATTTTACCCTGAAACTCATTTTTAATTACATGAATTTGGAGTACCCATCTTGCCTCCGCTAGTTACACCACTGGATGAAAGTAAGAAGGAAAGAGTTGCAATGAAATAGCTAAGGTTTACCACAATTACTAATTTTTTACTCATTAAACTAAACTAATAATAGTTTTCACAGTATTATAAAGAATTGAATTTTATGCTCAGATGTAACTATATGCTGACTCAGATGTGGTGAAGATAAGTTGCGTAATGAAGAAATTATTTCACAGCTTTGTGAAATGAAGAAATTACTCAAAAAGTAAGAACCAGGCTAAGGTTTACCACCTATACTTTTTTCTAAAATTACAACTGAAATCTATGATTTCATAGATGAAAAAATTTGGTTTGCGTACTAATGATAATAATTAATCTCAGTGGTGGTTAGATATAAAGTTGCAGTCTTCTTGCCAGAGAAAAAAGATTTGAATGTTAGCGTAGTGTAGTAATAAGTACCGGAAAAAAATTATCAAAATCCCTTTGTATTTACAATAAAATTGGCATAAATAGAGTAAAAAAGTCATGTATTTAATTGTAGGATTGGAAATTAAAGTGTCGCAATAGAGTATAAAAAATATCGGGACTTGCAAAACCTTGTAGAAATGTGTAGCAAAATTATTTCTAAAATAACTTGATTTGAGATAAAATCGATACAATAAACCATGTCAAAAAGTTATTATCTAAATAATCGATTCCTAATAATATCCTGCTAAAAATATCGAAATTTTAAAAATTATGTGGAAATTCATAGCAACAGTAATTTAGATTTGCGATAAAGTTTGCACAAATAAAGTGAGCCGAAAACGAGTTTATTTAAATCCCTCATTCAAAACGCAAAATATATTTTAAAAATATCAGGATTTCAAAAGAAACTAATTGAAAATGAGTAATATAAAGTTTTAAAATATCTGGCTGACAAAAAATATTAATAAAAAAATACATATAACAAAATAAATTAAAAATAAAAGCACGAGATAATTTATGGAACATCAGAGCGTTGTTGTTTTTTGATAAATATAGATTTTGTTTTTGAATTTAAAACTCATACTAACCCATTATAGGTAATTTAATTAAAATTTGTTTAGTATATGTATGGTTGCCAAATAAATGCGTTTTTATAAAAAAGAACTGTTTCTTTAATGTAGCTTGATTCGTTACAGTAGCAATAACTCAGAATTTGTCAACTAATATTTTTAATAATGTCATATTAAAAATATTGGTATTTTCAAAACTGTACGTAAATCTGTAGCGTTAACCATCGGAAAAAAGACTACATTAATTGAGATTGGGTGCGTCAAAAACTTAAATTTTCAATTTCTGATATTTTTTATTTTTCTAAAAAATTGGATTATTATAATTTTTTTCATTTTGTTCAGGTTGTTGTCGCAAACCACACATCGAAAGTTAGTGGGATGCCGGTCGTGTTACCTTATTCTAATCCTAATATTAACATTTTTGAGATCACCATCAAATATTTTATAGGTGTACCAATTATTATCAAAATCTGAGGTGGGAAGGATGCTGTAACTAGATGATCATACATTGAGTTATCAAATAGGTCGCCAAAATAATTATGTAATCCCTTTTAAAATTTGTAAGTTCAAATTAGCTAATTAAATCAATAAGGCTGTGAAAAGAAAGAACAGTAATAAAAGAAGTTAATTTATGAGTAAAACTTATTGTGCCAAGTACTAATGGTTTTAAAATAAATCAAAGTATAATAAAAGCAACAAAAACTTTATTAATGCCCAAAATGCAAAAATATACCCTAATGGAAGGAAAACCAGCCTAACCCACCGGTTTTCTTCATCTACTTTATCCTTCCTTAATTATTTAATTGGCGGTGTGATCAACTCTGCCCCTCTAGTGGTGAGCCAATCCCATTTATTATTAATGCTTTTAGTAAATATGATTACTTTAGTTATGATTATTATGTTTAATTATCACATTTAACATAATAATAATGTGTAAAAATGACAAATTAGAAGTATATAAAAAAGTTTAACAAGGAGTGATTTAACTCCCAACAATGATGACAACAGTACAATTGTTTCAATTTATCAAGATATTACAGTAAAAAACATTTAATAGATAATGAAGAATGAAAACAGTCTAATTATAGGACAGTGGTGCAATAAGATCAAGCCAAATTATCTTTAAAGCTTTATTAATGACCCTTTTTGTGTAGAAAGAACAGTTCCCTACTATAAAATGGTAGTGATAATATAAACCTCATGAAATGAGGAACCTGCATGCGTCGGGTAATCGCAAAATGTTTATTATTTTAAATAGTCTATATCTTAAAACTCCCTAAAATCAATTCAGAATTTTAAAAAAATGACCCGAATTTTGAAAAAAACTTAACTTAAAATTAGCCTAAAACGAAACTAACTTCACGTGACACAAAATGAGGCGGGGTTTGCTATGACGTCAAAGTATAGTAACTCAGAGAACGGGAGGAGTTAAACCAAAGTTTTCTATCGAGAAAAGTGTTACAAAGGCGTTTTAATTTGAATTGCATTTCTGAAAATTTTTTTTTCCTTCATGTTTATGTCATATATATAGTTTAAATATACATGTAGTGTATATCAGTTGCATCCACCCCCTTGAGAAAACTTTTGTGGGCACCATTCAGCATAATGAAATAAAATTAAGGAAAGAAAAAATAAATGTCGAAACTACTTTTTTTTCAATAAATTTTGAAATGAATTCATTTTTCTTTATTCATACTGATTCATTTTTATTTATATTTGTCTATATATAAAATTCTGAACTGTTTTGAAGGTTTTTATTTAATGAGTTAATCCCAATTAGAGGGAATGGAATGAATGATATATGACCTGAAATTATAAGTTTTTAGGCAAATAAAATTTAAAAAAAAAATTCTTTTCTATTATTAACATGTAAAATATTTTCTTGAAAAAATTTTTTTTTGAAGAAATGTAAATAATATTAAACCCCTATTTTTTATTTGAACTTTGATAATTTTTTCTTTTAGATAAAATTATTTTTTAACTTTAAGAAAAAAAACCTGTACGCCACTGTTCTCCAAGAATAAAATTCTTTCATTTTAAAGAATAAAAAAAAGTGATCTGAACAACATTTTTTAAATATTTTAATTCAGTTTAATGAATTATTCAATCAGAGAAGCTTATCAATCAGAGAAACAATCTTAAAGAATTAAATTATAATTAAGTTAGTTACTGTAAAATGGTCTTAGCAACAGTATAATGCAGTAGTTGCAAACAATTTGCGAGTTTTTTTTTTGCCCCAAATTTGTATTTTTTCTCCTTTGGTACACTAAAAAATAATTTATTTGGCGTGTTTAACTTAGAACTATTGCACATGGTACAATGCAACACTTATAGTTTTTGCTTGGAGCCATTTTTCAGAATTTATACTCGGCGCAGCATATGCTTTCGCCGTTTCAAAACATGATGGGAGTCGTGGCTGTACTATATATCAAAGCGGATGGGAAACCTAGCAGCGATTTAGGGGGAGGGGCTAATTGAGCGATTTTAACTATTAATAACAAAATAACTAGTTATTGCACCGGTCTGAAATTGGTGTCTATCTTTATAAAATGGCATGCTGTTCCATTTTAAAACACACAAAAAAATTCCTCATTGGGGATCTTTCAAAGTAATCAAAAAAATTCCTCAAAATTCAGGTTCCTCATTGGGGATCACAAACTTATAAGTTAAGATATTTAGAAAGGAAGAGACTTATACATATTTTACATAAGGATCCTGCAAGGTTTGTACGCATTTTTTTAAAACTGTAGTTATTATAAAAGAA
Source organism: Parasteatoda lunata (assembly GCA_949128135.1). NCBI lineage: Eukaryota > Metazoa > Arthropoda > Arachnida > Araneae > Theridiidae > Parasteatoda > Parasteatoda lunata. The sequence continues at coordinate 54,153,931 of OX421973.1, read as the reverse complement.
AGATAATCCATTTATCAAAACCAGAGATTCCGCTTAAAGATTAGAACATATCAAATACACTAAAAATCAAATAGGGAAAGCTTAAAAAAAGTTATGAGGCATTCTCTAGGATGCGTAATTCTCTATAAAGAAAAATTATTAAAAAAATAATAATAATAAAATAGAGCACAATCAAGATCTATTTAGGCAAAATTTACCAAACTTTAAAAAAAAAAAAAAAAAAAAAAAAAAATTACATTGCTATTTTTCCTTGAAGCAAGTGTTGGAGCAATTTGAATTCAAAATTTGATTTCAAATGTACCTTTTTTTATACTTTGAATTTCTTTGTTTCGTCTGACAAAAGCACATATTATAAATGCACATATTAATGCACATATTAATGCTTTATAAATGCACATATTAACAGATGTATAAATAGGTAGAGAATTTGTTTGCCAAATAACACAGATTTTTTTTTTTTTATCTGGGTGACCACTTTTACCTTCTTTTATCTAAAGTTTAATTTTCTTTTTAATCATTGAAACATTATTTGAAGTGCAATGTATATTATTTCACATAAAATTTTATAATTTGTGAAAATTTAAATTATTTAAAGTGATTTATATTATTTTAAATACAGACCTATTTTTAGTAAAAAATTATCCAAGCACTTGGAAGTCTTGGGTCTTATGGACCCATAGTTTCCAGAGACCTGATGAACCACTGAAAAAATATTTTCAATTAAACCCACTGATATTTTTTCTCTGACAAACCTACTAATCTAATAACATTGATTTATATGGTAAAACTACACTTTTTAATTATAGGATTTAATAACTCAATATTTCTTAACTTTTAATTTTCACACACATACTTTAGAAAAGGTAAAAGAAATATGTAATTTCCTCTTTTAAAAATACTTCTTTGCTTGGGTGGTTCCGTGGAGAAAACAGTGTTATTTGTTCCAGTAAATTACTATTTCTCATATACCTACACTTCAAAAATAGACACTAACAATATACATTAATCAAGAGGTGAAAAATTTTCCCTACATAGATGCTTTAATAATTTTTTTGATGATAAAAAGAAACTGTTTTTGGTAACTGTTTATCAATTATCAAATAAAATGTAGAAAAATAATTAAAGGATCAAAAAGTACTGAAATATCCTTCAATTAATGAATTACTTTTGAATAGAATTCAGCAGAAAATATATTTACATCACTAAAAAATAAGAAAAAGGTAAATCTAGAGAAAAAAAAAAAAAAAAAAAGAAAATAAATAAATAATGCGAGTGTAGTGTCAAAATGAACAATTAAAAAATATTGCTTATTAATTCAATGGTAAAGCTTACAACAGTCAGGGGTCTGTCTAGGTTTTTCTGAGAGGTACCTATTTTGTGAAAACTTAGACATAATTTGTGAAAATTATGAATTATATTAAAAAATCACCACAAAAATAAGGTAAAAATATGGATTTATCGTTTCCTATAGGATACCTACAAAAATAAAATTTTAAGAAAAAGTATTTTGTGAAACTACTGTTTTTCTAAAGTTGAATTTGTGAAGGTACTGCTAAACGGTACTAAATTTGGTCTGAACAGACCCCTGACAGTACAAAACAAATGTTAATTTATAAACTCAGACAAATCATTAATAGAATATGCGCATAAAAACTTGTCGTTTCACACAAAATCAATTAATGTTACACCTTACACTACATTCTCATTTGTATCCATTGCACAAGTAACCTATGGAATTCCTATCTTTTCTGTTGTCAAAAACCATTTTTTACTAACTTGTAAAGTAAAATCTGGACGATAGCATTCAAATAAATAAAAATTGTTTATCCACTAACACTTAAGGTTGTATAAAATAACACCACAAATTGTTGATATTCCTAATATGTCAAATAAAACCTCTAATTTACCTCACTGAAGAAAAAAAAAAAACAACTCAATATACATTTATTTCATTGAATCGATAAACTATTACAATTACTTACGATCTGAGTGTTTAGAAGTTTTCAGGAAAAATAGAGATTCCGGATTTATATCACATAAGTAACCAACCAGAACATACTGCCAATTTCTCATTTTCCCTATAAGAAAAAAGAATTGGTCAAAAAAACACGAATTAAAAGTAAAAATTGGACAATTAGAAACAACAATTAAAAGTTTTTATACAACTTTACCGACGTAAATGAAAATTTGAACATCTGTTTCTCACTCGAGGGCGACGACATTGTATGAATCGATATTTTTCATGACGGTAAATCAAGATACATTTATGAAGAAAACATATTAAAATCGTATTATACAATAGTTTTAACAATCATTACGCCTTAATAAATAACTCAAAATCTTGATAGTTATTCTATAGGAATATTATTTTAATCTTTCATTTTGCTTTCATGTGGAAAGCGCCAGTTGGAGAAGAAGGTCAGAGTTAAAGAAGTACAAAAAATCATAACAAATTAAGTACTTGATTAAGTTGAAAAGGAAAAATAAGAACAGTAAACCATTAACATAAAACATAACATGTAAATTAATTATAAATACAATTTTAAAGTTTCGCTTTAAATTTATTTCACCCTTAGCATTCAACTAGCCAAAAGTAAAATTTTAAATAGTTATTATTTATAAATGGATTCAATGATAATAATTCAACATTAATTAAGATTTTAATTATATGATAACAAAATAAGAAATATACTTGCCTATCACAAAATATATTTTTCGGTAACAGTACTGACCATTTAAGTTTAGTTAGTAATAGCAAGAGTAAAATCGTCTGCTTTTTAGAGTAACGTATATGCTCTACATACATAGATATGGATTTAATATAATTCAAAAATTTTAAACTACGAAAGCATTGTTAATTAGTAAGCATTTTACTTTACTATTCCGGAGTATCTTTAAAATTATGAAAAAATAATAATAAATAAAACATTCGACCTGGCGCATGCGCATAATGTCATAATTCATTTTTTTTCACTTCCTTTCTGTTTCCATTCTCATATCCCAAGATTCTTCAGACTGTGGGCAACAGTCGCAACAAGCATTCGCTTTATATGTACTGGGATCGTGACTGCTGTTGTTGAATGAAATCAATGTGCTTGTGTTTGTGCTTTAAAATTTCTCAATTTGTGCATTTTTTTATTTTTGCCCGAAAGAAAAAGTCAATTAAGACTAAAAGATACTTTTTAGGGCTATCTATATTCTTTTTAACACTCAAAGGCGAGTTTTAATTAACCCATTGTTACTTGCACAACTCTCACTTGCCGATTAAAATCAAGGTGATCAGCCCTTAGGCATCCTCTTAGCTGAGAATGTCTTCTTATGGTGGTGAAAATGGATTTTATTATGGCAATCATTACCTCACAATGTGTGTAGAACCACAGACATTAAATGTTGATACTTTAAACAATGTTGCTGCTGCGAAACGTGAAGATAGCAGTGCTAATGCAATCATCGGTTCTCACTACCAAGAAAAACGGAAAAATGATCCTTGTATCGTTACTTTATCAACTGCACAAACGCAATCTAATGCAAATCAAGATGCATTTGTCCGAAATGAAGACGAAAGTGATACCAATAAACTAGTAATAATGGAAACAGAAGAGGACAATACACAACCAGAACTTGATATAATAGTCAATAATGTTGTTGCTATATTTAATGTGAGATGTCACTTAAATCTACGACAAATTGCATTAAATGGAGCCAATGTCGAGTATAGAAGAGAGAAAAATGTAAGAAATTATGAAATATTTATAATTAAAAGATAGAGAAAAAACTAAAAGGGGTGCACTTTTAAAATACCATAATTTGATACCTAAGTTTTCTTGATATATATACCTTATTTTCAGATCATGTATTAATGTATGCATTTAACAATACCTATAATGTAAATTTATTTTATTATAGTTTCTTATTTTAAATTTACACAATTATTACTGAGTCACATTAAAAAATAAGTATTCAAAAGAATTTATTAAATTTGTTTCATTAGTAAATCAAGTTTCCACTATCCTTAAATGTCAACCTAATCTCACTCATTTATGTAATTTAGTCATTTCTTTATATATATATTGCATACCTAGTGCCTGATTCTATGTACAATATATGTACATTGTCCTCTTTTAAAAGGTTTCTTTATGTGCTTTTTTTATGCAATTCTAGTACATTTCAAATAGGTTTTTACATGCCTCTTTCTATTTTAACTCAATTATTAACTCTCATAACTATCTCGAAAAACTCTTCAGAATTCTCAATACATTGATAATCATTCTCACTAATTCAAAATAGCATGATCTCATGGAAGAAACTATGTTATGGAAAAATATGCATGTATGTGTAGGTGAACTAGGTACATTAAAAAAGGTCCCTAGAACTATAATTAGCATATGCATTATTCATAGTACCTTTTTTCTTAAAATACAGTTAAATTTATTTGAAACAGAAACTTCTAATTATTGATCAGTTAGATCTTAGCCATAATTTCTAAAAAGCCCCATTATAATTCTAGCAAAATGTCTAGATTGATAATAATTAAATCTGACAGTGCTGCTAAATCCTGGTTAGATGTTTGACTTGTTGAATTTGAAATCTACCTGAACTAACAACTGTTTATTGTCAAATCTATAAAGAGCTGCCTAAAAACATCTGAACTAGTTTCAGATAATTGATGGCATTTTTGTATAAAATAGGACATAAAACTGTAGGACCTATCATAAAAATATATCTTAATTACTAATGTATTTATTAATTGTTGAATTTATGAATAGTGACTATTTACAAATTTCTCTATTTTGTAAAGAAACATTGTTATACCCCATTGTTCATTCAAGTGTGGTTTTATTCTGAAATCTGTTACTATAATAATATTCTGTAGTTGCAAGGGATTTTTTAAACTTAGGTCTTTCACTAATTGTGTACAAAGCTATATGCTTTCACTCAGAGAGTTTAGTAAAATCTCGCTACAACAATATTTTTGGGACCAAATAAATATGTTGTAGTAGAGGGATATATTGTTATATCGAGGGCCTACATACTTTGGGGACACAAAAAGATTTTTGTAAATTTTAATGATATCTATGTATTAACTATAAATGTATATATTAATTTGCAGATATGTTAATTATGGTTAAATATTAAAAACAATCGAAATAAAATACGATTGCAAACATACCTGAAAATTTTTTTCTATTGAAAATAATCCGATATCTTTGTTTGTTTATTCATTCTTCTGACTGCTAAGTCAACCAACAACTATGCATTGCGTTCAAAATACGAAAATGCTCTTCGTTTGTGAATGGTGCTCCACCCACCCACAACGGAAAAAATTCTCTCTCGTGTGTTAGTTTAATGCTTATGGCTATTTGTCATTCATGATCAACTTTTAACATAAAGGAAATAAAATCAGATAGTTATGTTACACCCTTGACTTCTTAAGAGATAAGGGAGGCAATTCTAACAATGAAAGCTCTTGGGGTGATCAACAGTGAAAAGTTTTCTTGTAAAAAATGAAAAAATGCAAAAGATGATAAAATAAGATTTTTTTACATTATTTGAAGATCATGAATAAATGGAGAAAATAAGGTTGAAATTTGGGAAAAATTGTTTTACAGGTGTTTATTGCTTATGAAAATATCGTAATATTGAGAGGATAATAACATTAATTCATATGAAAGTTCGTTGGGACCATGAAACATCGTAATAGAGGAAGTTATTGTTGTATTGGATATCGTAGTAGTGGGAGTTCACTGCACTACTAAGCATAAATGCTGGTAATGAATCTGAATGATAGTAACATTTGTGCTTTGTAGTTTATATTGGGCGATATTACGGTGCAGTAGTATCTATTCACTGGCCAATAGCAACATATTAATAAGTTTAGTCATTATTTTGAAAATTAATCAAAACTTTGCTGTCTTATTGGAATAGGGTAAAGGAAAGAAAACTATAATAGTTATTCATTAGAAATATATAAGGTAAATAAAAAAAACTAACAGCTATAAAACTGTAGTTACAAAGTTGAAAAAAAGGGAAATAGAAAAAAATTCCTTAATTCTTAAAACAAAACTTAAATGTCAAATTATTTTCGTTATAAGTTTCAGTAAAGAAAATATACATATTTTCTATAAAAAAATAATTTCTGTAAGAAAAGTATCCATAAAATGTTAAAGGAAATATAGTCTATAAGAAACTCTTTTAAAAATACTGTGTTATCATAAAAACAGGTGTTGGTATCCAAAACTGAAACAGAAAAATTGATCTCAATTCTTGAAAGAAAATTTTAAAGTTGAACATCTCAGTCTTCCAATATTTTTATAAAAACGTTGATTAAAAAAACCAATGTTCCAGCAACAGAATGTTTGGCAAAAGGACCGAATACTGAATAATGACGGAATATTCGTTACATCCCTACCGTTCATATTAACTACTATCACCAGAATGTCACAAGATTTTAATTGCTTGAATAAAAATTTCAGAATTGAATTGTGTTTAACCCAGGGTGGCTTCCAAGTTTCCCTTTGAGTTGGCGCTCTATAATAATTTTTTTAATTTCTGTACCGCTATCATACTGTTACCAAAATGTGGCTATTATTTTTCTACAGATACCAATACTAAAATCTTCCCTTCAATTGTATAATTATAATTGCAACTATTTTCAACAAATTATTTTAGTAAAATTGCTCTTACTTTTCTCGATTCAACATTAATATTAAAAATTCCTGTAATTTCACGATCTGTCTGAATTTCTAAATTTGAATGTGTGAAAAATAAAAGCAAATTAAAACTTCATGACGATTACAGTAAGAACATTATGAGTATTATATGTGTGAAAAATAATGTTAAATGTCAGTGACAGAATGATACAAGATATAATTCATTCCAACCTTGTAAAAGAAAAGAAAAAAGGAGAACCAGCATAGAGTTACAATCTGATTATTACAAGAATAAAGCTTCTTTATTGTAATAAATTACATATTCATACAATGAAATGCCATAAAATAACATAAAATATTAAAAGTAATTTCATGGAACCACAATTTTGGTGACCTTTGATTAAATATAATTATTATCTTTTCTTTGAAAGATTGGTCATTAAGATTATAATTGTTAATTAAGAGAAGAGATATCAGAGTAACTATTTTTACTTACACAACCTTTTACAGAGATATCAACTTGCTCCAAGCAGCTGATAAATATTTTCCAGTGGTAGTTTTTTAATCTATAATTCTTAGTTTAGTAAATTTGATTGATAGGATTTTTACTGGACGCTACTTCTGAATGATTCAAAGGCTCATATGATACGCCATTTTGTTACTGTTAAGTCGTGTTGAGCCTTTTAGGGAAAAAAGTTGGCAAAATTAACTGAAAATCTGCCAATTTTAGTTTGTAATTCTCTACCTGTTTTGTCGAATCTGTAGCAGTTTGCATCACTGCTTTTATTTCTTATTTTTAAACTCTAATTCAAATTATTATTAGAGTTTTGTGGCCTCGTTTCTTATAAAAAATAATTATAAATTGTAATTAATTTTGTATTATTAGTACCATAAAACCTATTTTTATGTAGTATTTTAAAAAAATCTGTAGTTCAATATAATATATATACAGACTAAGTCGGAGAAATGATTTCTTTGCAAGTAGCATAACCATGATGAATATTTGGAATATGATGAATATTCGGCCACTATTAGGTATTCCGCCCTTATGCCGAATATTTATCAAAGTATTACTTGGAAAACTATTTTTCGACAAAGTTTTTTTTGGGTCGTAAATTCAAATAGATTTGATAAAGAATAAACTAAAGTCATATTTTTACTGTTCATAATTAGAAATTGTTTTTACATGTGTTTGTTAAGTTCTGATTAAGTTAATTTATGTCCTGAAAGACAAATAGAAAAGTGAAATTTAAAAAATAGAAACAAGATTACTTTATACTGAACTATGAGTTTTTATAAAGCTGATTTTTTAAAATTATATTCAGGCAAAGCAATTATGTTGTTTTTTCAACACTTAATGTTTAAAATATTGGAAACATTTTTTGATTTGTTTCATTTTTGCTTGTTTTTCAGTATTTACACCAATAACATAAATTGTGATTCTCAACTTGAATGCTATATTTCAGAACTGAGAACAACTTTCGCCCTGCTTCTCTTTTGCTTTTTTTAGTTAACTTTTCTTCATCATTTATATATTGTCAGCATTTTTTAGAGAGCATTTCTAATGAACGTTATTCTTTAATGATTGTTTTTTTCTAAATGTACGGCAATGTGAAAAAGTTAAATTGAGATATTTTGCAATTGAATCTTTCATTTAAAAATTAGGAACTTCAATTTTTCAAAAAACTTATGTTTTTATTGATGTTTTTGTTATGATACGATAATTAAGAGGATTTCTACTAGACCAGGGGTGGCCAAGCTCCTTGATAGTCGAGCCATTTTTCAAAATTTGAAATTTTTCGCGAGCCGCAATTAAGTACGTATTTAAAAGGTAAGCAAAAAAGGTATTAAATTTTTTTTTACAGAAATTATATTTATTGAAAACATATAAATAAAAGTACAAAATAAGTGTATTGAATTTAAATATTTAAAATTAAACACATTTATTTTACTTCTCTTGATAATTCTTTAAAATTTAGTGAATAGTTGGTGACAGCACTTCTCAGTAATTCTTTGAAATGCTGGTTAGTTAATACTGATCTGATCGGTGTTTGAATTTCACGAATTTTAAAGTGGAATAAAATGAATCACTTAAGTACGTTGTTCCGAATATCGAAATAATTCGACAAGCCGCCTTTTTTAATTCAGGATGCTTCGATTCTGGTACAAATTTCCAAAATTCAGTAATTGACGTAGACTTATATTTTAATTGTAGAGCTTGATCTTCTTGCATCTCTTTTAATTCTAATTCTCCAGATGCTTTTTGGGTCATAATTATATTGGAAATAGAAAACTCACCTTGAATTAATTTAATTTCAAATGGATTCCGAAAGAAATCAAGAGACAATTTAAAATATTTCAAGTCTTGAAATCCATTTTGCCATTTCGTCAATATTCCATCGAGCTTACTTTTCTTAGAAAAAAGGAATAAATTATTTGTAGATCGTGTTAATCGGTCTGGAGTCGGTCGATTGCGGACGGTTGCACCACTGTTTATGTTTGTTCACGCAGTTTTCGATGAGTAATACCATTCTTAGCTTGGACGGAAATGAAATTTGTTACAATGTTGCACTTAGTCTTTCATTTTTGTTGTCAGTAATTTAAAAAACATTTAGAAAAACATACGGAACTACAATAATTTTTTAAAATATAATAGCACTAAAATGAAAAGAGAACTCGGGTACATTTATCGAGAGCCACAAATAATCCTTCAAAGAGCCGCGTGTGGCATGCGAGCCGCAGTTTGGCCACCCCTGTACTAGACTAAAAAAATTTTTTTGTTGAAATTGCAATAATTGAAAAACGATGTTGAGCTTTAAAGTTTTCTTTCAAAAATTAATAGTGATTTTTTTCTTCTTTTTTGCTTCTGTATCTAATAATTTTTATGGGTGAATTTAAGATAGCGCTGCACTTTTAAAAGAGTTTTTGATAGCGTTTTTTATGTTTTAACATTTTATGGGTAATTTTTTCTGAAAATATTATTTTTAGCATTTAAGTTTTGTTTTAAGAATTAAGACAATATTTGTTTCTATTCCACTCTTTGTTCAAATTTAAAACTTTAGTTAGCTGTTTGTCAGTTTTTTATTTATCTTAAATATTTCTAAGTATTTTAATATCTAATTAGCTTTGTTATCATAAACATTTTTCTTAATTTTTTTTCTCCCTTTTTCCTATACCAATAATGCAGCTAAGTTTTAATTATTTATCGATAATGACTAAACTTGTTTATGTACTAAAATAATATTTATTGATGATTTCTTTTTTTTTAAAAAGAGGTTGTTATTCGATATTCGGCTAAATTACTATTGTTTCATTCCTACTTTTCTATATTGTCATTTAATCATGTTTGTTATGAAGCATAGACTTAAAAGTACATTTGGATTTATTAAAAGTTATTGACTTTCTCGTAACAGCCAATAAAAAAAAAGTAAAAACCGGTCTGATTATTATGAAGTGTAAAATAGTTTTTAAAAGAGAAACATTTAAAAGTTTTGTATTCAAAATAAAATCTTCTGTATTATATTTATAGGTTCCTTGTCATTTGCATGTTGTTAAATGCTTGCAAATTTCTTTTTCTCTTCTTGATTTGGATTGTGGCTAGTTATGGTTTGTTGTGTTGTCAATTTGTCATTATCTTTAATGGATTTACTAATATTGAATTTTCCTCCCCCCCCAAAAAAAACTTATCAGAAATATTTAAAAATTAAAGTTTTCTTTACTTTCAAAAGTGCTAAATAAATGAATCAGTGTGTATGTGTTATTAGTAAACGATTTTTATTCATTCATGGCCGTTAGCTGATTATTGTTAAAATGTTAAATATGTATGAATTTTCAGGTGGTCAACATGAAACTGAGAAAGCCAAGAGTAACAGCTAAAATCTTTTCATCCGGCAAAGTTACCTGCACTGGAGCTACAAGGTAAAATAGATTTTTAAACTTGCATTTTATTTTTTAATTTTTCATTATATTAGTATGGCCTCTTTTTCTCTCTCTCTCTCTCTCTCTTTGACAGATCATTTATAAAAACTAATTTATTAAATTAAGAAGAAGCTAAATGTAATAAGATGTGCAATCTTTTAATTCTTGTTTCTAAAAACTGGAATTTAAAATGTCGGAACTAGTAATAAGCATGGTTGGTAATTTTATTATTTTAAATCCTAATTTTTTTTTTTTTTTAAAATTGCTACTTTTTTTTAATATGAGTTATGTTTTTTATGGTGTAAAACCACCTCACCAATATACAATACTTTAAAAATAAAAATTTAACTGATAAGTTCAATAGGATTTGTCTATTATTATTGATACATGTTCATCATTTTTTCTTTCAAATTATATTGTTGGATGAAATTAAAAACAGTTTTGATTTTTTGATTTTTAAAAACTGTTTTTTGACATAACAATCATCAAAAACTAATTAAAGCTGTCTTTGATAGTTATGAAATGATAATGTGAAGTTTTTTATAGTATTTTTAAAGCAGTAAATTAATATATGTGTATGTAAGTTACTTTGAATATATGCTTTTTAGTTTTTGACATACTGGTTTTATACACAGTTTAAACTATCAAAAAGTAATACATGTTAAAAACTTGCCAACATTGATTTAAATTGTCATCTAAATTTTTAATTGATTAGTTAATATCTTGGAAAAGGCTTGAATTTTCTACTTTTATCTAGATAAACTTTTTTTTTTGGTTCAACCAATTATGCTATTATCTAATTTCTTTTTTAACAATCAGTTTTATATTTCTCTTTTTTTAACAGAACTCTGACCTCCCCCTTCCTTAAATAGAATTCAGGCAACAACTCAATTTAATATTGTGTAACTATCTGCACTAGTTATTTAACATGTTTAGGCAAAAATAATAATAAAGAAAAGTTAATATTTTTTTAATTAGTAGAAAATCCTTTTCTTTTACGTTTCTCTCTCAGAATTTTAATTTGTGAAGGTGGCTTTTAAACAATAACATGTGAATTACTTGAGTCTTTAAGAATAGTTTTATTTTTAAAGAATTTTTTCCTCTGGTGTATAAATTTTAATTTTATAAAATTGAAATTCTGTGTTAAAGGTATTTTTAAGATCACTTTTGATAAATTGTCAGTTTTGTGTTGCCACTTGATGAAAATAATCATTTGGTGAAAAAAAAAAAATTTATCAAAGCTGTACATTTTAAGGAAGTCATCGTTGGTTAATGATTTAGTGAAATGACTAAAAATATCTCTGAAAAGGTGATGATCATTTTAGAACAGAAATTTAAGTTTTAACACTTTTAAAAATATTTAAAAAAAGTAATAGAAAGATTGCATTACTTAACATGTAAATTAAATGATGACACTATATATTTATACCACAATAAAGCATCCATAAAATTTTCTGAATTCCACTTGTTTGAGCAAAGACATGTTTTTAAAAAGGATAATTTTATGCTATTTAATCTATAACTTGACTCCAAATATATTTTACACATTTGCAAACACTATTAACTGTTACTTATATGTTAGTATAATTTATTACTTTTGGTAATTTTCATTTTTCAGTAATGGCAAGTAAATAAACGTGAAGCACTCCCTACCCTAAGTTAAAATTAATAGGAACTCATTCATGAAAAAAAAAATAATACTTTAAAAAAATTAACAGGAACTCATTAACCTCCCCCCCCCCTTAAAAAATTCACTTTTATTAGAAGTTAATGTTGCATTTTGTACTATAAACCTTGTAGATATGAAATGAAAAATTTTTAAAATTAAATCTATCAACATTTACTTTGAGTTGTCTTGAATTCGAGCCTTCTGGCTCCCATGGTCACTGTTAGTTCTGTTACCCTATTGTTGCAACTCTGTATTTTTTTGATTTATTATAATGTATTTATTTTATTTACATAATTTAATTATGTATGGTGTTTTTGGTGTAAATATTTTTCCTTTTTATTTTGCAGTGATGAAGATGCTAAAACAGCTGCTAGAAAAGTTGCCAGAAGTTTGCAGCAATTAGGATTTAGAGTTAGATTTACTGATTACAAAGTAGTCAATGTGTTATGTACCTGCTATATGTACTTTGGCATAAATCTTCTCAAGTTTACTGAAAAGCATAGACAATTGACCTGGTAATTTGAAATTTCTTTTTACCAAGTCTCTTTCTTTATTTCAACGCCATTATTTTTTGGAAGTTATGTTATAAACAAAAATCTTCAAGGTTCACACAATTTTATCACTCATGATTTGTCTTCTATTGCAATTCTGAATTTCTTTTTTTTAATTTTACATTCATTTTTCTTTAGTAAGGGAATGTAGTTTATTATATTATTTCTTAATGAAAAATCTTCAAATTATATTTTTGAATCCTATGACGTTAAAGACTACAGGTATGTTGTGAAGTTATTTGAAAACTTAGGTACTTTTAGGGGTGTCGTGTATTTTTGAAATCAAAGTATCATTTGTACAGGATGCAAAAGAAAGCTTTTGATAACTTTTAATCTAATGATTAAATTTTCATGTATTCAGACTCAATGGTTAGAAAACTTAGTCTTAAATTTGCTAATTAATTTAAGCAGGCGATATTTTAAGTTTTGAAATCAGACTCAAAAATGTATCTTTTGCTGATAATTTTCGATTCTTAATTTGGATATTTGCAAATTATGGGGGTATCAGCAAAATATAGTCTTTATAGCTTCGGCAGAAGATTGATTGAAAGTTTAGTGATTCCTCACTATTTGTAACCTGGTATGTTTAAAAAAAATTTCCAATGAATTCAATGTATCACAAAAAGTCATTAAGTATTTTATAAAAATTAAATTAGTTTTATCAAAATACTGATAAAATTCTTTAAATTGCGTAAAATGTAAAAAAAAATTTGTTTATAAGTGGCAGGCATGACAAACAGGAGTTTTTGCTATTGCAACATTTAATACTGGTAATCAAACATATTTTAAGATATATATTGTTTTTGCAAAATTAATTACTGAAAAAACTGCATTTTTATATTAAGTATTTTAATATGGGTTTGTCAAAAAACAAGGAGTGATAAATTATCAGAGGAAACTGAAATAAAGAAGAAAAAGATTTTTTATTAGAGATATTAGCCGCATGTTCCCTGGAATGGAAGAAGTGATATCATAAAAACACAGGAAAAGACATCAAAAGCGTTATTTAGTGATGAGCTTTGGAAAAGCGGTATGAGCTATTTTGTAGAGAAAAATCCTGATTTAAATATTGGAAAAACTAAATCTCATGAGTTTCATTCTAAGTATGTTTTTCCATCTGGAAGGAATGACCAGGAAGTTATGCTGTATATGCATTTACTACTGAAACATAGATATGATTCTTTCAGGAATCTAAGATCTTTGTCCCACTCTTCCGAGGGATTCTGAAAAAACTGCAAAAAAATTTAATTGTAGTTTTTATTTTATTTGTAATTTATCAACTACACAAACAGAGACTGTCTGGAATGCAGCATAGAAAAATACTTAAGAGATAAAAACACCACGGCAAAATTTATACAACATTGTCAAGTATTAATGGCTACAGAATGCACAAGGGTACACTTGTGTTGTATATTTCAAGGATGGTAGAAATAATACATTAAACCATCAGTCAAATGCTATTATTTCTGTTGACCTATCCCACTATTAAGATAGTGTGAAAATTTATGATAAAGAACCTTTATCCCATCTAGTGTAACAAATAAAAGTTACTGGTCTCAGGAAGATGCCAGTCCAATAAAAAATAGATTTATGTTTTCAAGTTTAGTTGTCCACAAAGAAGAATTTAACATTGATGTTGACTGGTCATTCTTTGTAACTACTCTTGGGAAAGGTGTCCTTAATAGGTGCCAAAGTCTAAAACAGTGACTCTCAACCACTGTGCCGCGGCACTCTTGTGTGCCGCCAAATTCTTAAAATGTGCCGTCAAATATTAGAAATGATACAATAAAAATTATAATGCTTTTTTTATTATGACCTAAGTTTAAGTTAAAGAAAAGTGTATATATGTATAATAGTATTTATATATATCAGAGATGGGCATTTGTCATTCAGAATAATGAATAAAGAATGATGAATAATTATTCAAACTCTGAATAATGAATAAAGATTTATTCATTAGTCAGAAATATTTTGAATAAAGAATAAATCATTCATTATTCTTTATTCAGTATCCTTTATTCATTAGTCAAGAATATCTGAATAATTTCACTGGTCAACAAAAATGGGTACGGAATACTCTGACTACGATTATGACAACTACAAATAAAACGTTAATCCTTTTCAAGTATATTTATATAATAGTTGAGGAAATTTACTTTTGTCTAACATAATGCATATTTTTGAGAAACTTGCATACTTTTACTTTGCATACTTTTTTTGGTCACATGGCAAAAAAGTGTTTAATTTTTTAAGTTAAAATTTTATTTAAAAATTTAAAATAAGATTATCGTTTGCTTTCAAAAACTATAAGAAATTGTGTTTTATAGATTTTAGAACAAAATTTTAAAATGAACTTAAGTAACTAAACTGTTATAAACCTACTTTTTAGCACAACTAAGTATGTTATGCTGGAATAAGTTAAAATAACATAAAAATAAATATTCATACTTGTCTTAGTTTTATAGTTAAATTCCTAAAATAAGACGTTTAAGAGCAAACAATGTTTTGCATCTCATTATTGACAAAGACATATTGATTGCATTTTTCGCTGGTTATTCAAAATTTTATTCAGAAAAATTAGTCATGACTAATGAATTTATTCATCAATCATTATTCAAAATTTTTTATACATTTGCATAATGAATGATGAATAATGACTAAAATTTGATATGAATAATCATTCAGAATAAATTTATTCTGAATAAATTTAGTCATGAATAAAATTTTCGTGAATGATGCCCATCACTGATATATATATATATAATTTTTCCACGCTTTAACGGTGTGAACATCTTTGTGGGTGATTGTTTTGTCTTTGACACACAATTTTAAAAAATTTTGAAATAAGTAGGAAATTTAAGGACTATTAAAATTGTTAATTAACAAAATAAAGCAAGCTAAGTATTAATTTTCAAACGAAAATAAAAGCTAATCATTAAAGTAGGCTATGGAATTAATAGTTCTAAAAACAAATTAACAAAGGATAACTAACAAAAAAATATGCTAACAATTGATAATTAGCAATAAAACTAGTTAACAAGAAATCACAAAAAAATAATAATTAATGTAAAAAAAACTAACAGTTAATAACTAAAGAAAGCAAGCTAACAATTAATAACTAGCAATAAATAAATAACTGTTACTAACTAATAAAAAATTAGTTGAGAAAAATAATTAATCCCTTAATAAACGTGCTTTTGTAGTACATATTATTTTATTTCACATTAAAAATGTACATATTATTATAAATACATATATTTATTTTGTACATATATTTACTTTGTAGTACATATTATTTTATATCACAAAATATTTAACACAGTGTATTATAGTTAAGTGAACAACTTTTAAACTAATTTTTTTCATTGTGTGCCATCAAATTTCGAAATCGTTAAAAGTGTGCCGCCACAAAAAAAACGTTGAGAATCACTGGTCTAAAACATAGTTTTTTCATTAGCAAATGCACTGTTGAAACAAGACATCAATGTTAAAAGAACGCTTTAGTCTCTGCAAGTCCAAGTCAAAATGCAAAGAGGAAATCATTGCATTTTGTCTTATCTAAAATACCTAATTTAATTTAAATTTCTTTGAATTCTCCTTTAAATTCTTGAATGTAAACTCTCTAGTCCCCAAATTTAGCACCTAGCTGTGTTATTTACTGATTTGCCATCAGAATATGCTGTAGCTTCAGTACAAGAAGCTTCAACATCAGCTACAATTTCAGAATTTCAGTAATGTCTGATAACTATTGGGGGCCTGGACAAATAATTTCCACAGATAACAGCACTTCAAGCCTATACGTGATAACAAGTTTAAATAGTTGGAAAAACCACTATTTGAAACAATTACAGTTGACTCGTAAGTATGCTTTTTGCCATGTGATACGCCGCCTAATTCTGCACAGATTTTTTCATACAATTTAGAATTTGTTTTAAAGATAAATAAGATTATTATCAAATTGTAATACAATTCTTTACGCATCTGTCACCTGAAACCTAAAATAAAATTATTTTTGAATATTTGATTTTATAATAAAATCTAAATGAAAAGATTTAAGGGATTAAATAATAACAATTTAATCAATATTTTATCTATCAAAATACCAGTGCAGATATATTGTTATAATGGTATGTGATCATCTAAAAAGGTTATTTTAAGCAGAACATAAAAAATTTTTGGTCATGTTTGCAACGTCATGTCAACTGCATACTTGTTATTTCTAAATCAATCAATTTAATTTCTTGCCATTTCTTTTATACAGATATACACTGAAATCTTACCACAAAATAAAAAAAAGTTTAATTTATTTCATAAAATTTTCCTCATAAGATTTTAGGATTTTTCTTTCTTTTTTAAAAGATGTTTACCTTACCATCATTTTAGAAATAATCATTAGTGTATTACTTTATCGTTTTTTTCTTCTTTATAAAGATTATTTCTAAATATTTTTTTTAATTGGGTTTGACAATAAAAAAAAAGATTTTTGTAGCAATTCAGAAAACCGGAAAAATCATTTATCCAGAATAGGGATGGTCCCTATTGTTCCGGATAATCCGGTCCCTACTGTAATAAAACTTTGAATGTGTTATGTCTGCAATGTGCGCAAAACTGTGAAATCATCCTGAGACCACTTAATGTGATATTTTGTAATATCAATTTTTTTTAAAAATTTATTATTATTATTTTAACTTTGTTTTTTGAAACACCTTTTATATATTCCTTTATATATATTTTCTGCTGATTAAGTTTTCAGATTCAAGGAAATTGGCTTTTATGGTTATTTTGCCTTTATTTTCTAAGAAATGATCCATGTTTGATTTTGCACTTTAAAACTTCTCTCCCTCTCATTCTCCATTTATTTAGACTTATCAATCTTGAAACACAATCAATGTAGGCTATTTACTTTCCTCAACCTACTTTTGCTCTTGCATTATCACACAAAGAGGATCGGAAAACATTGGTTTGTTGCAATCTTGTGCATCAAGAAGTGTTAACTTAAAATTTAAAATTGTTTGCTGTAATAACATCATATTAAACTAAACTCAGTGGTGTGAGTCTATAGAGGGCCTAGACCTACTGTGCCCATCTCAGTTTTTTTTTACCTTGGGCTCTGGGGTGCAGGAGCAGACATTCAGCCAAACGTGAATCTTCCAGAGTTTAGTCCCCAAGCATGCTTGGTAGCGCGGAGTGCTACCACTCTGCCACCGAGTATCAACATCATATTAATCAGATGAAAATTTGAAAAATCATATGCAAATTGCAAAAAAAGCGATTGAAAACATGAATTTGTGACAGAATCATTGCAAAGGGAGCACACCAAAAAAAAAAAAAAAAGGATAAATTAAATCTTGAATTGGCATGTTGTAATAACATTGTATTAAAAATATTAGAACTTGAAGAAACAAAATGGAAGGGTCAGAAAAACATTTGGAAAACAACTTAGATTTATGGAAAAGTTGCAAGAAATGAAGAACCAGCAAAAAGGGGTAGTTTAAAGTTAGCAAGTCATGATAATATTATATTAAAAATACTGAAACTCGTAAAACCAAATGAAAGTTACAAAAAGAAAAAAACTTTTGAAAAGTGACTAAGATTATTTTTCAATGTATTGAGGACCTAATCATCATTGAAAGGTATGAGAGTGTAAATTTTTTTAGTCAAACTTCAGAGGGAGCAGCGCACCTCACAAATCTTCAATCGGCTGCCCACTAGTTATCCAGCTTGAAATTTCAGCACTCTGTAAGAAATCATTGGTGAGATTGAGATATTTTAAATAGTCAAATTTGAAATTTGTGTTCTCTTTTAATATGAGATAAAACCTTCTATCTGATAACAAATTGACCCTTAAAATGTTTTTTTTTTTTTTTTTTAAATAATTAGCTCTTATGAATAAAAATATTCACATTTACTGAACAAATATGTGAAATTGAGATACAATAAGAAAATGTTTACTAGTGACAATTGCACAATAAGGTAATGAAGAAATACTTACACATATAAAGTCTTAATATAATTATTAAGACATCATAGACACAGAAACATTTCTGTTACATATTTTCACACCACTTGTAGGAAATACAAGGAGTGTGGGGTTATTTTTTTTCAACACAATTTGTAAGGGAAAATTTTTTTTGTCCCATTTTAAGTCTTTAAATATATTTTTTTTTTCATACATTTCTCAATCAGTTAATCTCACATTTAAGTTGTTGAAAATATACCAAATTACCAACGTATTTATATTGGAAATACGTTATACTAAAATTGAGATAAATAAGTCATAAAATTTTTTAGCCTATGCGGGGAAAAAAATTCAACATATTTTGCAGTTTTATAACTGCTTAATTGAATATTATTTTTCTTATATATTATTAAAAATGTGATTTTGTTTATGATTGTTATCAGGTTAACTTGAAGTCTGTGACCCATGTTTTTTATTGTAACTAATACTGAGTGAAAGATTTGATAATCATATCAGAGAATTATAAGTTAACAATACAATGTCTGAAATTAATTATATTTTGGTAATATTTTATTGTCATCATTAACATTGAAAAGACTGAACATTGTTGTATACCTAGAAACACTGAAGCCCAGATTATTTGTGTAGATCAATCATTAAAAATCTTAAAATATAATCATATTTAATTTAATAAAAACAAATAGACTTAATCCTTGAAATTCTATGGTATTTTATTTGATTTGGTTAAAGAAAATATTTATGTAAACAGAGCACTGGCTTTTCAATTCCATATATTCATTAGTTTCTTAGATAATTGAGTTTCCTTTTCTTATAAATAATGATCATAGATATTTTGAAATATTCTTGTATTTTTTAATGATACTGGGTTACCTTATATATATATATATATATATATATATATATATATATATATATATATATATATATATATATATATATATATATATATATATATATATATATACCAAAGGATACTTTATACCCAAAACTATCTGTGGTTATGGGATACCTACCAAAATACCTTGGTGCCACTATAGCTCCTCCCCTCATTCTAGGTATAATGTTGTTTATATACCTTTCTATAAGGCTAACACATGAATGATAAAATTAGCTCTTAAATATAATCAAATTATGAAAAATCAGAAACGCTAAGCACTTTCAGTAAGTTATTTTTCGAATTGCAGAGCAACATAAAATGAGGGGGTTGAATTGGCTTTGTCTGTCTTTCTAATGTTAAAAAGCATTTTTTTTAAGACAAACAATTAGAATAACATAACTGCTTTAGTAACAAATATTATATGCTGAGTTAGAAATGTAAACGAAACTAATCTTGATACCGAACCGAAAAAATTATGAATTTTAATCAATTATTCAATTCTAATTTCACCTATTGTTTGCCAATGACCCTCTAGAAATCCTAAACACTACTTAAAGTCTTTACTGCCATTACCTTTGTTGGAAACCTATGCTCTAAATTATTAAATATGTGTGCTGTTGTAATTACGAAATTATCTTAGTTGTCTAAGAAAAGATCTTTAACATGAGAATGAATATATAATTTCATACCATATAGTTGTTACAATTTTATATAGCCACCTGTATTTCTCGAATAATTTTACCCAGAGTACTTTTTTGCACTCTCTTCTCAGCCTTCATACACACAAAAAAAAAGTTAAAATAATTTTTTTTTTTTCCTTTTGCATTTTTTTAATGAAAAACTAAAGAACATTCTTCCCATTTAAGCTGATTTATAAACATGTGTTTAAGGTATACAAACAACTATTTAGAAAGTTGCCAATTACTTAAGTAAAAGTTTCCTTCTATTTAGTCTATCAAAGTTAGTAACTCTAATGTTTACGAACAGTAACCATCTTCATTTGTAACCTTCAACAGTTTGTAATTTTAATGTTTATGAACAGTAATCTTTTTCATTGGTTCTACAGCACAGCCCAAGCAGACCAATGCCTTTTGCATAAATTTTCTCCTGCCTCTTTATTTTAGTCCAATGACTTTCCAATTTTCAACCTGTAGATCATTTAGATCTTCAGTACATGAGGTCTACTCGTCAGTGTATTTTCCCATGGCTTCGCCTGAAAAATCTCTTTGCAATTAATATCTTCTTGCATTCCAGCTAGTTGACCAGCCAACTTGATTCTCTTTTACTACAGAAGTGTCAACAGGTATTTTATGGAATTCAAAGTTAGATCCAATAACAGCTATTAACTTGCACCCAACCAGAATATGCTTCTCAAAATTTTACTTATCCAAAAAGCCACTTTTTTGCATGTCTTCAATGACGTTCTCTGGTGTATATATCAGGACACATCTCGTAAAGTGAAATTGTAAAGTTTCAAATTAGTGCCTTGTCTTAGAAAGTTAGATTCTAGGTACAATACAAGTAAGGTGGAATTAAATTTTGCTTTAACGTGTTTAAAAACCTCTATTTGCTGTTGTGATCATTTTCTGTATTTCTCAATCAAAAATATTGCTTTTACCATTCCTGAATACACAATTTAATATATTTTTTCTCATATATTGAATAAAGGTATACCATATTGTGTATTTAATGTTGGTAAAAACACTGATATTAAAACTTTAGAATTTTGTTAATTTTTAATTTTCTTGATATTAAATACTTAACCACTGTTATTGTCACCTTTTTGTGAATACACAAATCTGTGTAAAATAACTTATTTTAATATCTTCATTCTGTATTAATTTTTAGCTATGAACCTGAGTTACATCCTGGAGCTACTTATAAAATTAAAGAGCTTAAAGCAACTTTGAAGCTATTTACTACAGGAAGCATTACTATTACTGGTGAGTTTTACAAAAATTACATGGATACTTTTATCATGTTTCATACTTCATTACATCAAATACCATTTTTACATTTTTCTTTTTGCATATGATAGATATTCTTTAATGTTCTGCACTATATTTAATACAAAAATGTCTATAAATATTTTTGTTTAACTTCTATTCCTCTATATAATATAAAATCATAATGGTCTGATACCGTTTTCCATCGTTGTCTGCGCATTTTTATTGGCCGGAAAATCACGTGGTAGGATCCACTTTTCCCTCATTCATTTCCATATTGTTTTGGTTGTCATCAACATAAAATTAATAATAGTCGTAAAGGTATTGTTTTTCTTTAAATATTTTTGTATCCGTAATTTAAACTTATTTTCCAGTACTGCTATTATTATCAAAAATATTAAATTATGGTTGTGAACTCATCAAATTTGTTTGAACAATATAATGTTATAAGAATATAAATGTTATTTTAAAAAATGATTACTTCGAAAAATCACTTCCGTTCACCAAGAGATCCAAATGTTTATAATACTAATAAATAGTAATATTTGGACGTGGGAAGTAGAGGCACAAGAGTAAGCAAACAGAATTCCTTTTAGTACATATATGTTAGGTTAATAATTTTAATCTATGTTGAAAAACTGTTTTCTGCCAAGAAAAGACAATTATTGCGAAGCAATCATCGTGGTTGGTGAGCGGCAGCAAACAGGAGGATTAGCCCCCTAGTTATGTATATTTGTTCACACTTCTTACACTCTATTCAGACCAATAAATTGATTAAGTGAATAATGTTCACTTAATGTTTTAACTTTATTTTTCTCATTGGAAATTGTTACTACTTACAATTTTTATTTTATTTTTTAACTGGCGTTGAACAGCCAACCCAGTTCTGAGTTTACTACTATCAATAATCTGCTCTGTAGCCATGCAATTTTAAACCCAATCCAGAAAACGAGAACTCCTGAATCAAGCATTTCTCGAGAATCAAGAACTAACCTGCATTTGCATTACATGGAAAGGAGAAACCTCCCGCAGTTTGCTCGACAGCAAGGGGACTCAAACCCATGATCCGCCTACCACTGGATATATTTTATGACAGCACTATGGTCGATGTGAGCCGAATGCAGAATTCATATCAACCAGCCATAGCTGGAAATCAAACCATGAGTCACTTCATAGGGGGGCAAGCGCTCTATCCCCTCATCTACCTCATCTCATTACTAACTAATAGAAATCATTTATCATTGCGATTCTGCTACCCATTGAAAATATATGTTTGTGGATTTTCATTGAGTACATGACCCTTTTCAATAAAACTATCTTGACTTAATTAAACCTTTATTAGCAACAGAGTTTCACAATGCAAGATAAAATCAAGGAGAATACAAAACAATATCATCATACAAGAGCCACATTTTTATTGTTTTAAAATAAATGTAAAATTGCGTTAATATTGCATTTAAATCTACATAAAATTGTTATAAATGCATTCAATGCCATATAAGAGAGAGAAAAGTAAATATACATGGGTCTGATAAGATAAGCATTGATATTATAAAAATTTTAATAATAGACTCATTAATAAATTCTCTAGTATTTGATGTGTTATAGCACTTAAGTGAAATTGCTGAAGCATAACATAATGCTTCATTTTTGTTATAAAGAATGATCTAAAAATGACAATATTTTGAAATTTAACCTTAAACTATTAAATCAAATAGTCTATGTTTTAGATCATGGAATGAAGAGTTTTTAGAAAAGTGGCAAAATAATTTATGATGATCATTATTGGCTGAAGATGTTGCATTCTAATTGTCAAGATGCATTTCTAATTGTTCACTATATTATTCCAGAGTGATATAGGCAAGCAGTTATTTATCAAAAATCATTAATTGCTTAATGAAGAATCAAATATGATAAATAATAATAATGTTTGTTTTTTGAAATATGGAGCTCCAAATGAAAGAGAAATCTTCATTTTTATGTACATATGAACTATTAAATATAAAAAAGTGTAGGGTATGGCTGCAAGGCTAAGCCCCCACAGAAACCTCCGTCCATCCAGAAATCAAAAAAGCGAGTATCATGTATTCGTTAGAATAGTTTCACCTAGGAAAGTTAAGAAATCCATGTATTTGCTGTTAATTGATTTATTTTATTGCCAAGGCTCTTTTTCTTTGCTTTACGCATTCAAATGTATTGGCAGAAAGGAAAGTGTGAAAAATAATAACGAATTTTTATAAAATCATACAATTTAGCAACCATATTTTGGTTTTCGAATTCTATACTAATGTGTTAAGCATATCTAAATGGAATCTAAAAATAGATATTATTATTTTCTACTTAATTTAAGGCTGTGGCATTAATAGATTGCTAATGATATTAATAATTTTTATTTACGAGAAAAAAATTAAATAAAATTTAATTTTTTAATGTTAAAAAATATGTTCTGCATATTTCAACATAACAGATATATTTATAGATATATTTTTTTAATGTATGTATTATTCTTTCTCTTATAGCTCCTAGTGTAGAGAATGCCCAGAAAGCAGTGGAACATATCTTTGAATTGGTGTATGAATTCCGAACTCCAAAACCACCAACTAAGAATTCTCAATGCCACAATAACCTGATGTCTTTGAAAAAGAAGAGTATATTTCAAATTGGTTATTCAAGTTCCGATCAAGACAGTGATATTGGTTTAGAAGACAGTGATGGTAGTTTTGACTAATTATTTATTAGTTCCTAGACTAGTCTTGTTGCAAAACAATCTATGTGAACCTCAAAATAAACTGTGTAGAACTGAATTCGTATCAAAAGTTTTATATGCTTTACTAAATTAAAGAGACTTGGGTTTAATATCTTCTGCTGCGTTGTTTGTAATTGTTGTGTTTTGTATCATGTGAGATGGTTTTTTTTTTTCTTTGGTTGATTATGTTATAAGGCTTTTGTTTTGATAGTTGTATAATTTTTGTTTCTAATGCTCAGTTGCTTAAATTAAATGTGTTATTTACTGTTACTATTTAATTTATCCCAAGCTCCTGTTACTGTAACAGGTATAGCCACCATATCCTTGGATTTGTGGTAATGCAAGATAATCCTGTGCAGAAGTAATGAGTCTTTAAATTTATTTCAAAATAGTAATACAATTCTAGCTCTTTTAATTGTTTTTATGAAAAATTGTAAGTTATTGGTGTTTCAATTTTTTGCTTTTTAGAGTAATGAAATTAGATATCTAGAATGCTTACTATACTCAAGAAAAAGTGTTTGTTTTTTTCTGAAATTAATAATATTTTTTTCTAAATTTTATTCTCTGGGAGAAATTTTGTTACATTAATTGAACTTTTGCTGTTTCTACTCTAATAATTTATTTCATACTATACTGTGAATCCCGGTTTTACGTTTTCCTTTCCTACGTTATCCAACTTCCTATGTCATTTTCTGCTGATCCCTGAAAGTTTCCGATAGTGATAAAATATCCTAGATGCTAAATCACTTTATTTAAAAAAATCTTGCTTTATACATTTTTGTAACTGGCCAAAATAATTTTTTCTACACAAAGTACACACAAACTTTATCCAATCTCTTTCTTATTTTGTAAAAAAGGAAGGCTTGTTTCTTAGCTGCTTAAAATTGTTCTGATATTATTTCTATTCCATTTTATTGTCGATTTTATGTGTAAGGGAATTTCTCCCCTGGGTCAAAATCAGAAATGTGGTTGGATGGGCAAAGCACATGACCTTCAGTAAAGGAAGCTTAAATTGTAAAATTTGCTTGTGGAATTTTTTCCAACAAACTTCAACTATTAAATCTTGGAATAATTCTTTCATTTAAAGAACCAGTTAGGATATCATTTTTTTCTTGATTCTGGTGACCTGAAAGATGCTTCTAAAAGAAGAACAAATGTTCTGGAAGCTCCAGATTTGATTTCTAAGCATTAGTCCTTTAAATTGCATTAAAAGTGAGTTTAATAAAGCAGGCTTTTTGGTATTCGATGGGAAAAATGGCCCTTAAGAGTAAAAATTTTTAATGATAGATCCTCTGGAAGTCTATGACGTGTATATCGTTTGTGATACGCATCCCAACATTTCAATTCCTTCAATATCTATTTCCGATATTAATGATGAAGATGAGTAAAAAATATTGGAGGGTATGCCAACAACTGATCAAGATTTTCAAAGCATGAAAACTCTTAAACAATATTTATTAACGTAGACCAAAAGCAATTTTCCTGGAAATGGCTAATAATATTGAGCAGGATATTGTTGAAATTGTGTATAAAAATAAAAAATTATTAAAGATGACTTTCTTTTCTTCCAAAGCTCACATAGTAGTAAGTGTCAATTTTTGAAAAGCATGCTTAATTTTTTTTTTTTTTTTACTCCGATTTTACCTTTTCTTGATTTGTTTGTATTTCAATGCTAGTCCGACGGCTGTAAAATCAGGGTTCAACTGTATTTCAAAATTTCTGCTTGGCTGAGTTGCCCTTGTTTTTATAGAAAATATTTAGTAAATTAACTAAAAGTAAACGTTTTTATATTTGCTATATTTAAAAGCTTTCCAGCTAAATTAACTATGACTCTTTAAGCACCTTGGAAAATCTTTCAGAAACCACTCAATTGAGTCTTATTTAATTTTAAAAATTCAATAATATTATTTATAAGATAAATGTTTTCTTACTTTGTTTTATTGACTAACCATTTATCTTAATTCCAAACTCCACTTTACTGTTACCATCAACATAATAGGGAATACATTATTATTCATGCCAATCATAAATTATTATGTATTCTAATCACGATAAAAAAATTTAAATTTTTGCTGCACTCATTATTAATTAAAGGTTAGATTTATCTGCTTGCTTAATGTATTTTTATCAATATCATAACAGACATATCTTATAAATTGACATATTTGTAAACTTTTGATAAATTGTATAATTATGTTTCATCTCAAACTATAATCTTTAAAATTTATTCCTTCAAATTTCGAAAGAAATTTTTTTTTCAATCTGGGTGCTATGACACATATCTAAAAAAAGGACAAGAAAAAGACTTAAATTCCAAACTGTCATTTTATAATAGGAAATTTGCATATTTACAAGATGTTTAAACACCTTTAACTTTAACGATTGGTTTTAATTTTTAAAATTAATTTACATGTCAATTCTGTTGCTGCCACTGTATGCATTGCAGTAGTACATATCTATTTCTCTTCCAACTTCTAAAAAATCTGAATGAAAGTTTATTAACTTGTCTTTCTAACATATAATCATTATTATAACATTTAATGAGTATAAAATTATTTCATATCAAACATATATATGATTTATATTTTGTAATTTTTTTGCTAGCATAAAGTAAAGCCCAAACATTCCATTCAGAAATCTTTTTAGTAGCTAGAGAATTTTTTCTTTTTGGGTTCCTAGTTGAATGATTGTAAGCAATTATTAATTATAATTGCTTGGATCTCTGATAGAATTAGTAAACAGTATTGTTAGGAAACCTTGACAAAGTGGGTTAAAAATGTGTACTTCAGCAAATTATAAACAAAAGTTCTCTCCTATATAAGCATTCTTTAAAGTATTTCTAAGCTTAAAAAAAAAATTAAAAAAAAAAAAAAACTCTTTTGGATGAAGAGCAACTTAGTTTCATTCCTTGTTAGTGTTATTGCAGCAAGAAAAATACAGTGATCACAAAATTTTTATTTTTTTTTTTCTGCTTCATGTGTCTTCTATAAATTTATTTTGTATCCTTAATTTCATATTATTTCATGCTTGCAAAAGTATTAATAGTTGTTAATGTATCTGGTACATTCATATGATATGCATAGAAACTAAGAAATCAGGTATTAATAAGTTGGTAATTCTTTATTAAAACTTAAATGTTCATTAAGTTTTGTAGCTATGTTAATGTATTTTAGCAAAAAAAAAAAAAATAAATAAATTGTGTGAAAATCAGTTTTATGATATTGTATTGAATTAAAAATAGTTTTACTTTATAATAAAATTAATTTTATTATTAAGTATATTTATAATAAGTATATTCATTGAAATCTTAGTTAACTTAAATTATCCACTTAGTAGTTTATCTGGAGTCTGATTTTCTTTGAAAAAGTTTGTGTATAAAATGCTACAGTAAATTTTTTAAATAATAGTTTCGTAGTAGATTCTGTCTAATATAATTTAATGTCTCTATGGTATCATGTCCCTAGTTACTTTATAAGATATCCCATTGTTTTTCTATTTAATTTTTAGTAACAATGAATTCTGTTGCACTTAGACAAAATGTTTATTAAAAGCCAATTATAAATAATAAAAAAGCAGATTTTAATCCAGTAAAACACGTTTGCACTGATCTAGCTTATTTAGTTTAAATGCACTTATTTTGCTGAAGGACTCTTGTGAGTGGCTTTAAGGAGATATTTAAGTATGAGCTATATTTGAGCGCCATCAATTGATCAGTGCAAACTGATATTAATGATCAAACTTTTTACCAGATTTCTAATTATTTTTTATCTTATCACCCAATTTTTCAGATAATCTAGTGTTTACTATATTTGACCCTTTGATTTTCTTAAACTATAATGCTTATGGCAATCATTCGAGTCCACCCAAATTTTATTTTTTCTTTTCTGTATACTAATGGTAAAGGTTTTAGATATTAATTGAAAAATGTTTTAACAAGCTTGGTTATTATTTAACTATTTATTGCCTGTTGAACTGGAGATTATTTACATGGAATAACTATAAGACCTTAAAAGTAAATATTTTTAAATGATTACATTTCCATGATTTTTTTAATCTATTTTAGTGCAATTTATCAAATTGTATATAATTTTTTAATTCCATATTTCTTATAGCTCCATTGTTACTGTATAAACTTATATGATTTGACACAGCTCGCTTTTTTTTGGACTTAATGCTATCAAACCACACATTTAATTCAATTTTTAATTTCACAATTACTGTAGAACGCAAACTAAAGATGTGATTATTCTTGTATTTGCTGAATGTTACTTTTAATATCATTTCCCTCCTTTTTTGAATTCCATTTTAATTTTGTGTTTTTACTTGTTAGATGCCTTAATAATTGATTTAATATTGAGATAAGAGTTTTAAAAAATATAATTTATATGCATTCTATTCATTTTTTTTAAAATGTCAATTCTGAGTGTTGTGTAAGTATTTCAAAAGTGTTCGTCCCCTCTGTAAATGTACAATTTAACAGGCTATTCCATTATGTACAGTTAAAAATATAATGTGTTTACCATTTTCTTTTATTCCTGTCTTTGTTTAGAGCTAACTTAAATTTATTTATTTTTTTTTTTTTGAATAAGTTCAAATGTTTTTTTCTTTTTTTATAAAGCTTGAATTATTTTTTAAAATTATTAATATCTTTTTATTCTACAAAGGCAAATTTAATGAGTATATTTTTATTCTAAGAACTTTATTAATCAATATGTGGAACATAATTACAACATAATACAAAGAAAATTAGAAATTCTTGAATTTAAATTGAAATTCTGAAAAATTAACTGTCCATAGAAATATAGATATCTAGCAATAGAAATATGGCAAAAAAAAAAACATTTTTAAAAGCAAATAAAATCTATTGTAAATGACTCTTTATTATATTTAATCTAGAACAAAGGCAAAATTAAAACCTTCAATCCAAATAGAATAATAGGGCAGCTGATATTGTTTCTTTTTATATTCTTGAATATACTTTTTCTATCATTTAGAAAAATTGTGGAAAATATTTTTTATAAATTGAAACTTGGTAGTATATTCTATTATGAATATACGAGCATGCAATTAGGTAATAATTTGTTTCTTTAAGTGATTTTTTTATCTCATAATAAAGCCAATATGTATTCACAAGGGCAAAGAATAAATAAAAGCTACATAATTTAGATTAGGAGTGATTGTTATGTTACTCAAAAAAAAAAAAAAAATTTACATTGTTTTTTTGTTTTTTTATCAGTTGAAAATATTTATTTGATAATATTTTAAAAAGAAAGATATGTATCTAAAGAAATTTAATAATATTTGTCAAAAAAAATCTCTGTGTTTTTATTATTTACAAGTAGAAAATGTAACTTCTCAATGTGAAAATCAAAATTTCATGCATTAAATATATTGAACACTAAAATTAATTTCCCAGTTAACAAGTTAATTGTGTTTTGTGTTGAACAAGAATTTTTCTATGCTCACATCTGAAATACTTTTCAAAAAATTTAATCTTTTAATGCATTTATGTATATATAGTTTTTTACTACTGTTATGATTCTGCCATTAGTTCTGTTATGATTCTGCCTGTGTTAATTGTACCTACCATACCAGCCATTCCAATATTAGATAGAATAAAACTATGTTTCTCTAATAGTTTATAATGCTTTTTTGTACTTGAAAATAATGTTGAATATTATCATAATTTAAACTACAAAATGCAATATTTAATTTTTATTTTGTTTCAACTGAAAAAAAACTTAAATTTTTTAAATATAAATTATTTCAATTTTATACTTAGTTTATTTTGTCCCACTATTTTGTCACATTAATGATTTATGTAACATTACATTATTAAACATTAATAAACAGTAAATTACATTAATAAACAGTAAAAGTTGATCCGCAACTTCCTATTTTAAACTTTTATGGTTAACTTTTTCTTGTTTTCTATTATATTTATCATTTTCAGGGACATTTCATTGGCAGGTTGTTATTACTCTCTATTTTTCCATTAAAAAAAACCTAATTCATTTTGTATGAGTTATGTTTACTGTTTAATAAATGAAGATAAAAATTAAAGTGCTATATTTTTATTTGCAAAAAGAATCAGAGGTTAAAATTAATGAAGTTTCTTACTGTATGTGTCACTGAAATAAATATATTTAAAAAAGATATTCATTAACTACAAGCTTCTTTAATTTTCAAGGATAGTTTTAGATTATTTGAATTCTTTGTTTATTTTTCGCTTCTTTATTTGACTCAAAGTTTTTAATTCCTCTGCTATCTTTGAATAGTAGCTTAAATGATTTTGCAAATTTTTTTAAATTGTGAATAGTAAATTCTTTTAAGCTTAATTAATAGTAATAGTAAATTCTTGTATTATACGAGAAAAATTATTATTATTTTTTTTTTTTTTTACTTGCATCCAGTTAATTGTTTGGAGATTTTTACTTTCTATCTTTGAATGAGTAAGGAACTGTTATGCACAGCAAATTTACTTGCACAGTTGGTCAACAGCTCTGAGAACTGATGTCTAAAGTTATAAAAAAAATATTTTTCTAATGACATCTAAATATTTTTCTTTATTCAACTGGTATTTCAATATTGAGTTAATTCATAATATTTGTTTTTAATATCCTCTTACTATTTGCACTTAAACTGTCTCTTTTAACCTCTTATTTGACAAAATTATACTTTCAAACTTTATACTCACTTCCAAGAATTTATTATACAACTGTACTCAGTTTTCTCTGTCATTATTGAAAAAGAATTTTAATTGGTAAAATTAATTTTATCTTTTATTTATTTTAGTTATAATTCTATTGTTATTAAAAGTTAAGTTGAGTTACTGAAAGTTAAGTTGGACTTTGGTTTTTGTTTTGTAAAAAAAAGTTTGTTGAAGAAATGTAGTTAACCTTTGTTGTTTTTCTGTTTTATTTTAAACCTCAAAGTATTGCTTTTGTCTATAGCAGTACAAGTCAACTTTTTACTAGTTCCCTCCCTTTGTAGATTACTGGTCTTTAAATGTATACTGAAGTCATATTATGTTCGTGTGTTAAATATGTGAATATTCTTAATTTATTTTTTCTGATGTTATTTTTGTGTGAGGTAGTGTTTATTTTGTTCTTTTGTTTCTTATTTTCTATATGTTGCTGTTATTTATAAATTATTTATTTTAATGTAGGGGTGTTTAACTTTCAGCAAAATTTTAAAAGTTTTTAATTTTTACTTATTAAAATTAATAATATTGTTTGTAATAGTGGATAAAATTAAATTTATTGTGAGAATTAATAAATGAAATATTTACAAAATTTGCTTAAGCCAAATGCATTATCTATAAAAATTTTATGCATTTGATTGATAAGTAATAATTTGAATATAGTGTAACGTAACAAATAAATTCAATGATAAATCCAGGTTTTTGTGCCTCAAAATTGTGAAAATTATGCCTCACGCTTAATTAAAATATTTAAAAAGAGAAGTTAGTTGTTCCTTATTTATGTTTATTATTTAAGTTTAGTGACCCATCTTCAAAAGCGTACCTCTTAACAATTCTCTCAATTTTGCTTAATACATATATTAAATATTATAGTTAATATTTAGGGATTAATATAGAAATAAATTTTTCCCTTCACGAAAATCCAAGCCAAAGAAGAAGAAAAAAAAGCTTGAAACTTTCCCACAAATTTTAAAACTTCACAAATGTTTTTTATTTTTATAATTATTTTTATTTTTTATAAATAGTGAATGTATTTTTTATAGGAATTAATGATAAAAACACATTTGAATAGACAAAAAAAAAAAAAAAAAAAAAAAAAGTCTACCGAAGAAGTGTGTTATATATTTTTTTGAACAATCAACAAACATAAATTATTTAATTTTTATTAAAAAGGGTTTAGAATATGGTTTTCCCAAAAATATATATTTCATAGAAATAAATTAATAAAAATAATGTTCACAAACTTATGTATTATGTTTTTCACAAAATTATAAAAACTGGACTCTGACAAGAAATCTTGGATTAACTTCGAATGTTTATGAAAAACAGTTTCATGTTTCTGAAAAATTTTATTTGTTTTGAAAAATCATTACTCTGCTAAATTTAATTTTTTAAAAATATATTTTGTTGAACTTTAAACACCCTTCTTTAAAAGTGTAAAATAAAATTCTATTGATACAGTGTGTAATAAGTGTAAACACTCCATTCTGATGTTTTTATTATCTAAAAGTTAGGCATGTGATTAGGCTTATGGAGATTTCATGTTGTGAAGATAGAAACTGTGTTTTTTTTTTTATTATTAAAAAAAATGTATAAAAGCGTAAATGGAAGCTTTTTTCAATACTTAGTATTGAATTTATCTGCTTGTATGCTTATTTTCCAGAATTTTTTCATGTACATGTAGCTCAATAGATTTATGTGTTTTCAATACTTGTGGTGTTTTTTTGTTATCTAATTTTCCTGTTGGCAATAAAGTAGAGGAATTAATAATTTCTTTTGTTTTTATATTTAATATGTGTATATAATGTGTACAGTGCAAAAGAAGAAAAAAACCAAAAACGGACCACCTTGAATAATTTTTAATTTAATAATATGATCTTCACGTTCTAGGATTCAATCTTAATGGTTTAATCAGATGACCTCAAATAGTGTGATTAAAAAGTGCTTATTTTAAGTTACGAAAACAAGTACAAAAACGTACTTTCTCTGAATATACATACCTTGTTTTCGATTGATTTGGATTTCTGACCCCCAAAATATAGGGGGTTGCCACAATCTAAGAAATATGGTACCAATAACTTATCAGGGAAGCGGTCCAAAGTTTACACCCCTTAATGTTAATTTTACTTTTTGCATATTTCGCCATCTCAAAAACTAAGCTAATTGAAAAATTTTTGCAAGCAATTATAAAATTCATTTGTCCGAAGGTAATTCCATGCAATAAAAAAATTTGTAATAATTTATTATTTTGTATAATTTTATTTAATAATACTCGGAATGATTTTAGATTGTAAGGTATACAGTTTTATACATCATTTTAAAAAATTAGGTTTTTAGCAAAATACAAATTTTGGAATTTGGGTGAAATTGATTGAATAGTTCCTGGGAAATCTAGTTTCAAATATACAACTTTTTTTTTTTTTTTTTTTTTTTTTTTTTTTTTTTTTTTTAGAGAATTTGATTTCTCAGGCCGATTTGACCAATTTCACTCCAGTTTTCTATTCATTCTTTAAAATTATTATTAAATTCTTTTAAATGATGTGAAAAAAAAATTGTATATCTTAAAATTCACACTTTTTTGGACTATTATTAAATAATAGAATAAAAAATAATAAATATTTATTAAAAGTTATTTTTTGCATAGAATTATCTTAGGATAAACAATTTTTTATAATTGTGTGAAAAAAAATTTCAACTTGCTTAAAAATTTCTCGAGATTGGGGAAACATGCAAAAAGTAAAATATTTCCCAGATTGCGGCTTCCTCGTATATTTTGGAGGTCAGAAATCAGAATCCGTCAAAACAAAGGAATATATTATTCAGATAAAGTACGTTTTGTGTCTGTTTTCGTTATTTAAAATAGGGTCGGCACCAATTAATTGAGATATTTGAGGTCACCCCTTGGAACCATTAAGATTGAGTCCTAAAACGTGAAGATCCGATTATTAGATCAAACGTTATTCAAGTTGATTCTTTTTATTTTATTTTTGCCCACTGTACATTTATGTAACGCAATATGACTCTAAAAATGATTTTGAATGAAAATTTTTGGTTATAATTGTTTCATTTATTGTGTCATTTTATTCCAGTTATTAACCTCTTCATTACTTCTGTCATATACTACCTTAGCTTCTAAAAATACGCTATATGAAAATATATAGTTTTACCCTCACTGAAACATTCGTGGATGTTTAAACTGTCTTGGGATTCCAATAGATTCAGAACATGCAAGTTATTTGGGTAGAATTCCACATAAACAGAAGTGATTTTCGAAAAATGACGCTAAATCCACGTGCTCAGGAAACGTAAGTAATTTTAAATATATAATTTAGTTATTCTGATTTTTCTTTTGCCTTAGTAGTTTTGTGATCTGTATGAAGCTTTTATATTTACTTACTATCGGAATGCCGGTTCTTCGTAAGGGGATGAAAAAAGCATCAGTTAATCAGTACTGAACACCACTACAAAGTTGTAAACAAAACTTTCAGACAAATACCGACACAAATAATAAAGTTAAAATGATTCCAATTTTTTTTATTTATTTATTATTATTTGTTGCCCTTCTTGGTTTATTTCACTTTATTGGATTAAGCGAAAACACATTTTTGGCAGTCCATCCTATCAAAATAAAGATTAACTGTATTCAGTATTATCTGGCATAATGATGTTGCTCAAGGCAAATCATAATATTTAAAATTTACCACAATCAAGCTTATTTCTCCTCTATCTATACAATAATTGTATCATAAAAATGTACAGTATTGTGCAGCTGTAATCGGCACTAAGTGTAGTGCACTACTCTTTATAAGGAGTAGTGTAGTAAATAGTGCGATACCCCCCCACCCTCCAAAAAAAAACAGTAGTTTGTAACGGTTTCCGCAACTACTTTTAATGTTAGTTTAGTAAAGAAATAATGTTCAAACTCAACCAATTTTTCGAATAGGATTGCTACAAATCTTCGCAAGTCAGTCAATAGACGCGTTGAGAATGTCCCTGTGGCCGAGCGTTAATAGAAATCACGCCTGATACTCCAGAGCAGCTATTTTTTTTCTTCCGTCTTTTATCTAGCCATTATATATGACTGATATTTAACACTTCCGAAGGCCGTGGTAAGTATACTTACCACCAATTTTTGAATCCCATGGTGAACTTTTTTACCATTAATGATTTAGGTTTCCATTTGTTAATAACTTCAGCTTTCTTGAAGTGCGTTTGAATAAAATTGGTAGTTTAAGAAAACGTATAAAAGTATAAGTTAGTAGCATTTATAAAATTTATTTTATAAATAACAAAAAATAAAAGTCAGTAAGTTCCTAATGGGCCGTGGTAAATATACTTACCACCAAAAAATAGCATTAAAATTAAAAAAAATTTTTTTTTAATAAGATTTTTTTTCTTATATCAATTACTATTCTTATATCAATTTCAACTCCAAAAATACTTTAATTTACCTTTAGTAGAAATAAATTGCCCATTAAAGGGTTAAAGTAGCTGTTAAGATTTATCACTTTCGCAAGTACAAAACAAAAGTACAAAAATACACTCATGGAACACTAAAAGAATACTTGATTTTATTTTGATGGGAGAAAATATATTTTCTCTATACTTCTATTTCTTGAAGAAAAATAAAATATGGATTCCGAACATTTTCTAAATTAAATATTTGCTTTTGAAAAAGGCAAAAAGATGAAGAAAGGTTAAAATAACAAATTTGTATAACAAACTGGTTCATGTAAACATGAAGGAATATTTTTTATATTAATTCCTATGTTTAAGTCAATTTTTTATTCGATGCCATTATGAATACGAGGGTTGCTATTTATATTTCTGGCCTTGGCAACAGTAAGTGTTGCTAGGCGACCGCAGACGATTTTAATCGAAAGTTTGATATTTTTAAACATAAATTCAGCAGACGATTTACCATTATAGCTTCATTTGTGTTGTTGACAGTAAATTGAAAAGTTCTTCTCTTTCAAAAAATGGAATTGAATCGTGAACATTTTCGTGCCATTATTTTTCATAACTTTCGACGTGGATTGCCAAGACAAGAGTGCTTCGATGAACTTAATTTCAGCGATAAAGCGCCATCCTACAGCACTGTAAAAAATTGGTATAACGAATTTAATCGTGGTCGATGTTCGATCCAGGACGAATCCCGTGCAGGTTGTCCAAAATCCGTTGTTGTGCCAGAAAAGATCGATGCTGTGCGTGAACTAATAAAGCAAGATCGTCATGTGACATACCGTGAGATAGAGGCGTCTTTGGACATTAGTATGACTAGCATCAATAAAATATTGCATGAACATTTGAGCGTAAAAAAAAATTGTTCGCGTTGGATCCCGCATAATCTGACAAACGCTCAAAAAAAGGCTCGTGTCGATTTGTGCAAGGAAATGTTGGAAAAATACGTTCAAGGTACATCAAAGGCTGTGTATAACATCTACGCAGGTGACGAATCATGGATCTATGCATATGAGCCGGAAACAAAACAGCAATCAACTGTATGGGTCTTCCAAGACGAGGCAAAACCAACAAAAGTTATTCGAGGAAGAAGCACATCGAAACAAATGATTGCCTGTTTCTTCGGCATTAACGGTCATGTAGCAACAGTGGCGTTAGAGCAACGCAGGATGGTCAATTCTGAATGGTACACGACCATTTGTTTGCCAGAAGTCATCGGAGAAATTCGAAAAAAGCAGAAGAACAGGTGAATCATTCTTCATCATGACAATGCGAGCTCTCACACATCGACTCAAACAAAGGCATTTCTGACGGAGCGAAAGATCGAACTGATGGATCATCCGCCGTACAGCCCTGATTTGGCACCCAATGACTTCTTCTTATTCCCACACATCAAAAATAAATTACGTGGACAACGATTTTCGACCCCTGAAGAAGCGGTTGATGCATTCAAAACGCATGTTTTGGAATTACCTCAATCGGACTGGAAAAAGTGCTTTGAAAATTGGTTCAAACGCATGCAAAAGTGTATTGATCATTATGGAGAATATTTTGAAAAACAATAAAACCAATTTCGATCCTACATATTTGTTTTTTCATTATTAGGCCAGAAATATAAATAGCAACCCTCGTACGGATGTAAATTAAATTCTTCAACACAGTTCGTCTCCTAAAAGTAGTGGCTATATTTCGAATGTAGTTTGTATTAACCACTTTTTTTTTAAAAAAAAAGTAGTTGCAGTTGGTGTTAACTACATTTGTAATGAAGTAATTAACTATTTTGTAACGAAGTAATTGTAGTTAATAACTACATTTGTAATGAAGTCGTTGTAGTTGACTACAAAAAAAAATGCAGTTTTTCTGATCACTGATTTTTCTAATGTGAGGACTTGAAAATATTAATACTTTTTGCAGACTTAATAAAGACCTTTATTCTGTCACGTCATGGTAATAGAGTACAATTAAAGAAGTGGAATATATATATATCTCAAAAAATAAACACCTTTAATTCTGAGATCGTATTACAAGTGTGTATTATATCTTATATTCATCCCAACTGTTACATTGATGATTGTAACTGATGTGGTTGCTGTAGCGATAATTTATGTTTTTGGAGCCGCTGTTGTACCAGCAGTCGCATCATTTGGAGTGGTTGATGCTGCAGTGGACAATCCTGGTGTTCCACTGCCTGTCGATGGTAAAGGAGTGGCTGTAAAAATATTTTGATCGTAAATTATTGAAGATATTTATATAAACAGAAAAGAGGAATTAATAATTACAAAAGTATTCTTGAAAAAATTCATTCGTCTAGGTTTTTGGTCCAGCTTTAGCATTGCTATCTAGATAAGTGAGGTATTGTTTCTGGTGCATTTTTGTTACTCTGGATAAAAAGAGATCAACAGAACTAATAGTTTAGAAATTTTTGAGGTTTCATAGGTAAAAAGAACAGTTTTGTACTTATGCCTATTAACGCATTTAACATTGCTATCTAGTTAAACAACGCGTTGTTCCCGTTTTTGGTTTTTGCTGAATTGAATGATACTAATCGAAGTAATTGCGGAAAAGTTATGAAAAAGTTTATGTAAAAAACTACAGTTTTGTAATTATAGGGAAAAGAGGGGGTAGTACTAACAGTTTTCATAAATTTGTCAAAAGAGCTTCTTAAACCTTATTTTGAAATTATCCAGTTTTTGTTATTATTACAAAAATATATCTTCATCTTCCTTTTGAATGTTTATCTTTATTTTGAATGATGAGTTTGATGCATTAGCTAATTTAGATGCATGCTTTTCTTCAATAATCCTTTTATTTATAACAAAAAAGTTGTTTTGTAAACATGTCGTAGAGCTCGTGTGGACCTGTCTGAAAACTTATTATTTAATCTGTTTTTATTTACGAAAAAAAAAATCAAGAAGAAACTAATTTTAGTCTTGAGTAATATAATTTTAAAAATCCTTTTAATAATTAACGTTAAAGCCTGATAACCACCAACTTCTTCCATTTAGTGAGAGATTTTTCCTTACTATTCAAAGTGGTTATAAACGTTACTATTTTATTATGTTTCTTTTCATTTTTGATGATAAAGTTGATTTGTACAGAGATCCCAACTATTTGAGGTTGTTGCGAATCACTTTTTTTCAGTGGTAGTGAACAAGCATAATTTTTTTAAACAAACAGATTTTAAGAAAAATTATTAAAACTTAAGCATTTGTTTTTATAACCTTCTGTGTATATCTATATAAATTACTTTGTATTTAATGGTGAACAAAACTCTTTTAAATCTAATTTATTAACGTTTAAATACATTATGTTTGTCACCATTAGGAAAAATATTTTCCGAAACTGTGGAGAATCTGTAGTAGTTGGAGTCTCTGTTTATAATAACTTTGCCACCACGATGCATAAACAATTAAAACAAATATTCAAGACCTGATAATAATGTTAGGAAGTTTTTATGAGAGGGCAATGTCCACAATGTTGAATTTTTGATAATAAGGTGCATGCCATGAATGGTTTACCCTATATCCCGATGCAAAACTTGAGGGCTGTACTCAGTAGGACTGAATGAACCAAAAAGTAAAAGTTTCAATTTGTGGCAAAATTGCAGGCTGCCATCATAAAATATTAATGTCATAAAATGCTAATAAAACAAGACGGATATATTAGTTGTAATTAGAAGTGGCTTTATTTCGATCGGGCACTTTTTTTCTTCTTTTTTTTTCTTTTCTTTTTATTTATTTGATTATTTTTTTTCCCTTCTGCAGGTGAGGTGAAGCAAGAAGTGAGTTACTTCTTTTAAATATGTGTTTAGATGTAGACTTTTTAAATATATGTTTGGTTTTCCTCAGTTTTCTGTGCGTCTAGTTATGGCCGAAAATTACGTCTTTATAGTATAGATACATATAGTCACACAGTATAAATATTGTATCAGAGTTCCTACAGTTCTTAGAAAACGTTCGTTCAATTAATAAAATTGTAACTACCACTACATGTTATTTTGTAAAGAAAATATATCTGTTTGAGAAATTGTACCTTAAAAAAAGAAAATTTCTGTTAGAACTAACGTAAATTTACAATCACTAAAAGTTTCTGTTTATCTTGACTCAACCACACTAGCCCCGTGGAGTTATTAGTTTGGCAAATCAAATGTGGCTATTAAAATATTTAATAAATATATTCATTCATAATATATTAACTCCCATCATTAAAAACGATGAATATAAATAGTCTAAAATGACAATTAAAAAACAAATCAACAATTTACTTTTCCACCATAAAAACCTTGTTTTTTAATTTTCTAATTAAGAATCAAGTCTTTTATCAAATTAAATAAATAATCCCAAGAAACTAAGGCGGTAAGATATTATCTGATTGAAACCTTCTTTATCTTCAAAAATGTAAAAATAGGAAATAAGTGTTTCAAGCGCTTTAAAAAAGGCGTCCATTTTCAAGACCTGTCAGACGTGAATGTAAAAAAACGAGAATGTTTTGAAATAAAAACGTTAAAGTTTCCAACGGAAAATGAAAAAATAAAAGTGAGAAACAAAACTTAAAAAAGCACAGAAGCCGAGGGAGAAAAAAGATGAGGTAGGTATTTTATTTACGTTCGCACTAGAGCTGCACAGTGGGCTATTGGCGACGGTCTGGTAAACACCCCCAAGGATGATCCGAAGACATGCCATCACAATTTATATCCTCTGCAGAGGAAACTACTCCATCGCTTTGGTAGCCCGATAACCTGCGCATGAAGTCGAGCACTTTACGGTAGAACAGTTTAACGAGGACCAATACCGCTCACCCACGGTCCCTACGTAGGCCTGATCAAAGTAGTCACCCACCCGCTTACTGACCGCAGCAAGTGATGCTTGACTTCGGTGTTCTACTGGGAACCGTGTCTTTTACAATCAGTCCACTGTTGGACAGAAAAAAGATGAAAAACAGAACAAGAGTAATCTCAGTGGCCGAGAGGCAAATAAGGGTAAAATGCAATCCCAAGCTTTAAGGAAAGCGAAGTACTATGTCGTTAACAAAGGAATCAGCAGCCATGAATACTGACCCCCTTGTTAAACCCAATAAAATTGAAATTAAGTTAATAGAAAGGTTAGTTTGGCAGTTAGTTATTAAGTTGGTAGAATTCTTTTACCATAGACCCAATAAAGGTGAGAATAAGTTGATAGAAATATATTTTTTTTAAAAACTTCAAAAGGTTTTATGTGCAGAAAGGTGTAATTAAAAAACAGGGTTGCAATTCCACAGGGAATTTTTGCAAACAGGTAAAATGCAGGGAAATTTTATTTCTTATTTTTGCCGTTTCAAAAAATGCCGACCTCCCAAAGCGCAATCTTTGGGCCATTCAAAGATAATAGTTCAGCTATACTATACTATTTCATTTAAAAGATAATTCATCTGTTTATACTATTTCATAGCATTTTTGTTTTTTTAAATATGCAGAGCTGTTCCTTATTTATATTTTGTCAGCAATTAAAACTACTGCCGTTATCTCAATAGCTTTCACAAGAGCACAGTGAATGTGTGTTTCCTTTTAATATATATAGTGTATAATATGTACAAGGAATACAACACAGGATTTTTTTTTCTTCCTAGATATGAATTGCAACCCTGAAAAATTTAAATTTTCCTTCATAACTTCCTCGATTTAAATTTGATATCATTGCATTTAAAGTAAAAAAAAGGTCACCAGAAACAATGCCTATCTTGGTTACACTCCAATGCCTTTCCCATTCTTAGGACACGCCAGACGTCTGGCGATTCTTGAGAATGAGAAGTATATCTTTCCTCGTCAGTTTCTTGATGTTATTTATTTAAAATCTAGGCTTATTTTAAATTTTAGTTTTAATTTTTTTACAAATTATATTTATTTGTTTCCAGCTTTTGTTTCATTTTATACTTTAAATTATAATGGTGAGCACATAGGTATAACTAATTTTTACTACTTTAGTATGTTCTGCAGGTATGAACTGTTTAGTCTTTAACCGATTTAACTTTGATCGCTGTCGTATTTACTTATGTTTCTTTACAAAAAATAAAAAATTCTATGTTTAATCGGGCCCCAGTTTGCTCATTAGCCTTGTGATTCGATAATCTAGCCCTGCAAATGGTTATGTTCTAAAGTTCAGATAAAAGTTTCATAAAAAATGTATTTGAAAATTAAATTTTTTATAAAATTGAATTTTAACATTTCTGTTTACTAACACTAGAAAGATTATTTCGCAAAATCCTCAATTGTTAGAGGTTATGCGTCTATCCTTTACACATAGTCTACGGCAGCGTTTCCCAATTTTTTTCGGCTATGCAATACTATATAGTCGATATTCTTTCGGCGGAACCCCAATGTTCATTAGCAACGCGGAACAAATTAATTAGAGAACAGCAACTAACTATTTTGAAAATATGTAATATAAATCCAATTATTTTCAACTTTTTATTTCTTTATCATCTTTTAAATTTTTTGTCCCAAGGTTATAAAGTTTAGCTTTCAATTAAGTTTTTGAAAACGAAAAAGAATTGTTATACAATGTTAGAGAATGGTTATTAGGGAAACATATTTCTTAACTGTTGACTTTAGTTGTTTTAAACTAAAAGTTCGATGTGGAATGTTAATGCAGATTTCTATAACATGCATGTTCTTTTCATAATTTATACAATTTTATATAACAATTACAATTTTATATACAATTAATATTATTGCTATTTCTTTCTTCTCTGGCATTTTATTTTCATCTCATAAAAATAACCAAAATATTAAATTAATAATGATATATTGATTGCCTATAAATGTAATTACGAATTTCAAAGCTCATTACGGGTTTAAAACATTTCTAATTCTCGGAGCCTTATTCTTCTTTACATATGTCCAATTTTTATTTGGCCAACCAAAGCCATCGTGAGGATAGGGCATTCGAACAGGGTTCCGTAATTTTAGGAAGGCCCCGCACCTGTTATGTTTTATTTTATTTTATGTTTTATAACCGTTGTTGAACGGTTTACCTAATTCTGAGTTTAAGACTACCAATGTTCAACTCCGCAACCTTGTAATTTTAAAACCAATCCATAAGACAAGGAAACTCCTGGATTAGGTATTGGTAAAAGTTAGCCTTCGTGGAGGACTTTTAAATGGAACTAACCTGTTTTAGCGTAAAACGGAGAGAAAAACCACTAAAATCTCCCATGATTAGACTGACGGCAAGGGGACTCTAGCCCATAACTTCCACTGATAATATTTTTACGTCAGCACTCTGGTCGGTGCGAGCCGAGTGCAGAATTGGTATCAACCAGCCATGGGTAGGATCGAACCCGGGTCACCTCATTGGGTGGCGCGGGGTACCCTAGTGATCTGTCCTCCCTTCGTTTTCCTCTCCTTTTTCTCCTACATTTTCCTTTCTCGTCCCCCTTGTCGTGGTTGCCAAATTTACTGGTAAGGGCTTTTCGCCTGTGTCCGATTACTACCCTGTTGTATCGGATCCTAATAGGAAGAGACCACCCACGTGTTCGCGGTGCGTGGAGACCCATGTCCCTGGAAAGGGGGATCCTGGCAGTTGAGGGGCATCCTGGTACCCCAACACACTGCTTTGGTCTGTGCTTCAGGTAAACGGAGATGCATATTGTCCTGTATGCATCAATCGGCTCGTTACGAATGTCATCTGTTGTCTAGAGTCAAGTCCGGGGTTCAGCCATAGCCTTACTGGGTACCTCGTTAAGGGTGTAGACTGCTTCAGGGGTGACTCGCGAACGTATAACTATTAGTCAGCATCGATGTTCAAGTAACAGATTGGTCACAGTACCTATCTGTTATTTGCATCCCCCAAGTTGTACTCTGTTGTGGGGGGTGCTGCTGATAGTTGAAGTGCTTAATATTTTCTATGGCTGAAAATAGTAAGGTGTTCAGTTCCGCACACCACAGCAAAAACAGCGGAACAATCCCTTCACCATTTGATTACGCTCGATATTATATCATAAAACTTACAAATCCTGAAGTATCCATCACTTCATTTTCAAAAGTGTCGCCTTTTTTAATCCACAAAGCCCTCGTGTCTGCATTAGGAGAGGTAGCTTCAAAGAAAAAGTTACTTTCCGGTGACCTTTTAATTCAAATTTCAACCAAAAAACAAGCAACTTTTCTTAAAACGTGCACAACCATGCGCTAATTTGAAGTCCTTGTTACACTACATAAATCACTGAACACCTGTCGCAGTGTTATATCTGAATACGGATTTATAAATGACTCTGAAGAAATGATAGAAAATTTACAAGATCAGAAAGGAAAGAATTCGCAGGGATGGCAAACTTATCCCTACGAAACATCCTATTCTCACGTTCAGCATGCCAAACTTAGCATCTTCGATCAAAATGGCTTATCACAACTGCCCGGT
The DNA here is from genome assembly GCA_949128135.1 of Parasteatoda lunata. NCBI lineage: Eukaryota > Metazoa > Arthropoda > Arachnida > Araneae > Theridiidae > Parasteatoda > Parasteatoda lunata. The sequence goes on along the minus strand of OX421973.1, from coordinate 54,110,040 downwards.
TCCACCATATATCCCAAACACTTTGAGGTGCTTACAAGTCAAAGGTTTGGGCATTCCAAAACATCTTGTAGATGTCGACCTATCTGTGCTCGTTGTTCTAGTACTGACCATGAAGACAACTCCTGTGAGTTGCCACCACTGCAAAGAAGCTCATGCTGCGTACTCCAGGAGTTGTCCCAAATGGTCCCAGAAAAATGAGATACAGTCTGTAAAAGTCTCTCAAAACCTAAGTTTTGATGAAGCGGTTACTACCGTTTGTAGCGTACACGAATAAATTAGAAGGTTTTCCGACAAGTGAGCAGGCCACATAGAGCTGTCCGTGGGAGAAGCATGGATTTTTCAAACTCAGACCACATACTTGTAGTGACTGTCCTTAGGCTTTGTTGATGGTCATGGCAAAAGCAAGTCGTAACAAAAGCTAGTCGTAACCTGGTAACAAAAGCTCTTTAATTTTAACCCAAGCAGGATTGCATGTAAATGTAATAAATAAATCTGGGCGCCCATATGCGCGAACATATGTCATGGCATCCTGTGAGTATTCATACATGCGCTTTGCACTCCCTGTAAATGTAGCCGGCAGTATAATCATTTTCCCCACATCATTAGGATTAACGTTATCATCATTAATTATTGTATCCCGCAAATGAATGCACTCTTCTGAACGTAATTTGGTTTGATTAGTTGGTTTATATATATATATATATATATATATATATATATATATATTAAACAGTTTTGAGCTACGCACAAAATCCGTGATACGACCAATAATTACGAAATCTATTCTCCTTGATTTTACGTGCTTGTGTTCACCTGACATAAAGAAACTTGTGCGAATTATAAATAAATATTAAAGTATATGTAATTTACTTTTCTAAATGAATAGAGCTATAAGATAGAAAATACCACTGTTGTTATCTTCAAGATATTTGAAAACTGAACCGTTTATAGCAAAATTTAAAACAATGGCTAACTTTTAACCAATCAGAAAATTCCATTTCGATTTTCGCTCATACCGCTGGGACGACTTTTCGCAGAATGTTCTAATGGCGACAGTGACCTTCCTCGTGCTTTGAACTATCTGTATGCCAAGTTTCATAGCATTTGGTCGGTTGGTTTAGGCTATAAAGGACATACATACATGCATACAGATATTCATTTATATATATGTTACCGGCAAAGTATGAAATGTGAGAATTATTACATACTTTGCCTAGGCATTGTATAGAATGCCTAGGCATTTTATAGAATGCCAAATGCTATTTAGGTAAAGTATGAAATAAACGTCCTGATGAGGTTATTACGTAAATGTGCATGTTACTGTGATGACCGAAATCGGTGGTTGTTGACTTTCAACGGTAAATGTTGACAATCACATAGTCGATTTGGTGAATGTCCGAAATACTTATTAAATGGTTTATATTTCATACATTGCCTAGGTATTCTATAGAATGCCAAATGTTATTTAGGCAAAGTATGAAAAAAACGCCCTGATGAGGTTATTATGTAAATGATGTGCATGTTACTGTGAATGACCGAAATCGGTGGTTGTTGACTTTCACCGGTGAATGTTGACAACCAAATTAGTCGCTTTGGTGAATGTGCGAAATATTTATTACATCCGATTTGATATTAATTTATTCGTGGATATAATTACATTTATTCGATATTTTAATACTTACTGACGATAGATTAGAAGAAGCATCAGTGTTTGGAGTATCGAGCAAATATATACCGGGCAATGGCACTTGATCTTAAAAAAACATCAGTGTAGGGTATACCGGGTAAATGTATACCGGGCAGTGGCACGGAACCTTAAAAAACATCAGTGTATGATATACCGGGCAAATGTATACCGGGCAGCGGCACTTAACTAGACCGGACATTTACCGAAGGTCTAGTCATACTAGGTCTAGTTAAGTGCCATTGCCCGGTATACCCTACACTGATGTTTTTTAAGGTTCAGTGCCACTGCCCAGTATACATTTACCCGGTATATCCTACACTGATGTTTTTTTAAGGTTCAATGCCACTGCCCGGTATATATTTGCCCGGTTTACCCTACATTGATGTTCTTTTAAAGTCAAGTGCCATTGCCCGGTATATATTTGCCCGATACTAAAAACACTGATGTTTCTTCTAATCTATCGTCATTAAGTATTAAAATATCGAACAAATGTAATTAAATCCACGAATAAATTAATATCAAATCGGATGTAATAAATATTTCGGACATTCACCAAAGCGACTAATTTGGTTGTCAACATTCACCGGTGAATGTCAACAACCACCGATTTCGGTCATTTACAGTAACATGCACATCATTTACATAATAACCTCATCAGGGCGTTTTTTTCATACTTTGCCTAAGTAACATTTGGCATTCTATAGAATACCTAGGCAATGTATGAAATATAAACCATTTCATACTTTGCCGGCTAATTTTAGGCATTCTATACAATACCTAGGCATTCTATACAATGCCGGATTTCAAACTTTGCCGGTAACATATAGATTATGTCCATATATTTTATCGGATTTTATTCACTTAATACCATTTTATCAAATTTTATTTCACGACAATTTAAGTGTAACATGCATTTTAGTTTTGATCTATTTTATCATATTGTTTGGCGCAGCATGTCCTCCTTTGAACTTTGTGCTATTAAATCCTATATTCAATTCAATTCAATTGAATTCATTCGGTGGCGAGCACTCTAACCCCTGAGCCACCACGGCTCGCGCCAGTTATATTGAGAAAAATTTTAATACTTGTAAAAATAAAGATTTTTTTAAATTACTTGAATTGTTGAAAGTTAGAAAGATGTAGTCTAATGACACCAACACGAAAAAACTACTCATAAAAATCAAGCCCATATAGTTAAAAAAAATATAACGTTAAAATATTTTCAATTGATTATTTAAGTGGGGCCCTTAAAGGAAAAACTTTCTTATTTTGACTTTAAGGGTCGTACACCAGATAAATCATACTTAACCAATAGTGCAAGTTTGAAAATAAAATCAAGAAATGAATGTCAAGTTTTCCGTTTTTATATCTGCAATTTAAAAAAAATCTAAATAAATAAATAATGTAATTTATTCAATAATTTAGGCTAAAATCTAACTATTAACGAGAGGTTTCATGCAAAGAGAAAGTTAAAAAGGCCCTTCGAAACGTTTTGCTTCATGCCCCGCGAAATGTAGTGACGGCACTAGGACAACTATTATAGATCCGTTTTTAGAGTTTTGCGTTTAGCATAACAAGTTTATTATTTATTATTGTAAAAGAAATTCAACAAGATAAAAAAGGAAAACAAACTTACTTAGACCACCTGCTTTGGTTGTATCTGAAAAAGATGAAAGTAGAATTACCTTATTAGCAAAGAAATCTTATTGTTTCCACTATCATTAAATTAATTAGTTAATAAATTTTATGCAAATTCGTACCGTTCCACAGCATCCAAGGTTTCGTGGCCAAAATTAGTATTTCGATAAAATTTGTTTCAAAATTTGGGGGGTTTTATTTAGGGGTTTTTATGTGCAGGTAAATTGAATTCATTGCTGAAATTTGAAATACCCAAAAAATTAAAATGGCGAGCAAAAATTAAAAAAATGATATAGTACGTTCAAATAATTAAATATAGCAATGAAAATATAATAATTTTCGTAATTTTATATTAAAAATGAAAAGCAAATTAAATTTCTGAAGTTAGTAGGTGTCGTGTCATGGACAGGAAATGATTTTAAATGTGATCAAAGGTCCTATAAATGTAATATTATTTTGAAAGTAATATTACAAAATAACGCGAATTAATTACAAATTAACGCGTTAAACATGAAAAAAAAAAACATAATTTTTGTTTTTTCGGTATAATTAGTCCACCTTTGCAATACGAGCAAAATGAGGCAGGTTTTTTCGAAAGAAGAAACATCAAAGAAGACAACAAAAAAAAGTTTAGCTAAGTACCTCGTGGAACTTTTTGAAACTAAGTTTCGAAAGTCATTCAAACATTTTATAATGTCAAATAATAAGACATAAACTATAAGTTTGTCAAAAGTATTAACTAATCCAACAAATTGAAAAATTGTACTATAATTTCAGACTATCTCTGATAAAAACGTAACAGTAAGGTGAAATTCCTATATATATTTCTGAAATAAAAATTTTAAATTTACATGAAAAAAAAATTTTTTTAAACATATTTTTTATTGCATTGTACTCTCGCCGGTCCAAAAAGTAAATTATAAGGTTTGGAATGATTATGAATACTTAATTTGGGCTATATTAAAACTGTCTACACATATTTTAGTTGAAAATTTAATTTTTGACTTTTGGCCAAAGATCTTGGTCTTCTCGCCCACAGTGCGTTCATTAAATTTTCACTCATATTATTATAAGTAAAATTCTGATAAAAATAATATTATAGGGTTTTTCTGTGTTTAGCTGCATTTTTGTGTTTAAAAATCCTTATAAAAATTACTCAGTCGTCACATGAAATAAGGCTTTTTAAACGCCTTTAAGTGTATCCTGCAGATGGTTTCCGTCATGGTTTCATCAACACCTTAAAATAGTGCCCAAATAATATATATACGATTCACTACAAAATGAAGAAAATTGTGATGACCGCAAGGCGATCACTGGTTACCCATTGGCAAAATGGTTGTTGTTTATTTATTTATTAGTATTATTATTATTATTATTTTTTTTTTTGGAAAAGAAACTTTATTGTGTTTTGTCTGGGACATTTTTAACTGCTAATCCTGAATTGCTCGGTACACAATTTCGCAAACATATTTAAGTGCAGCTCAGACACATTCTGTGTAAATTCTTTTGATGACTGAATAGACATTGAACAGCCAATCGAGATCAATATTAACATTTTCAGATTGGTGCAATGGTGTTGGATGGAGATTGTAAGCTGCATCATATACCCGTTTCAGATTCACAAGCTCACACATGAAATATGATTTGAAAGCTAGACTTTTTTCAATTTTATATGAATAGTGAATGAATCATTTATATTGCGTGGAAGACAGTCTGCGGTCTTGTGCAAGTTATTGGGTACATTGACAATGGATCCTTTTATCCCTAACTGGTGATCAACATCCAGTTCTCGTATTTGCATGAAAGAGGTTCGGAGAGTCACTTAGCTGAGTCTTAGTCTTAGAGCTGAAGCTATGACTTCCCTCCTTATGACGTCACGCGGTACACAGATCTCAGAGATCGCAAGCATAGATATTATGAAAACTTTGCATCATTCTCTCTGTAAAATTAAGTTCGACTTTTTCTTGATATTAGCTTTCAAACTTTACACAATTAACACATTATTTCCGTCAAACACATTGTGCAAAAAATTTTATTGGCCATAATATTAAAATAAATACCATTTTGAACTAATAAAAATATTTTACTGGTTGTTGTAAATGGCGCTATAAATACTTTATTTTAAAATTTTCAGTTTTAATTTTTATTATTAAAAGAAATTAAAGCATATATCGGCACTTTTTTTTTTGCTACATATTGTTCGATAACAATAATTTGTAAAGTTAGGTTAAATTTAGAATCCTCATTTTAAAATCTGCTGTTAATGGTAATTTGTTTATACCTAATCATTACGAAACAACAACCTTAAACGCTAATTACAAAAACAAAATAATAATTTAGATTCATTATCATATTAGAAATTTTGCAATTGTTTATAGATATTTAAATTTAAGAAAATATAACTTTTAAAATAATCATAAATATTTAGTTGGAATAACTACATTAAAAACTATGTCAGGTTTTCATTATTTAGATGTCGAATTCTTTTAAAAGTTCTTAAACGACAAAATAAGCATATTGCTGTTTTATTCACTGCGGGACAATTTATTTATAAGTTCTTTGATGACGCTTTTCCTGACACACTTCCATCCATGCTGCTGACGGAACAATTAATCCTACCTTAGAAAATTTTATCCATTCCGTATTGCTCCCCTGTTGTTCGATGTACTGAGAAGATGTTATTTCTAATTTTGAATCAATATTTTTAAGGCGAAATGCTATGTAATCAGTCCTTTTTCTTTGTGGAATGATCATTTTGTTTCCCAAATTAAGGTAAATGTCCCAGGACATAGCAATGGAGTAAGTTAAGTCATGTATTATATCTTCAATGTTGTCTAGAATATCATTATTTTCGGAAACTATATTTTTCGTTGTGTATTTTTTAAACGCTTTTCTAACAATTCCGCAGTTAAATAACAACCTATTTCTGAATTGTACATTTCTATGCATACTTTTGACGAAATAATTGGGTAGCTAATTTGCAATTAACAAGCGTTTAAGTTAGATAGACAGAACGCTCCATTCTCGAAGTAAAAGTTCGAGGCTTTGCGCCGCCGTGACGTCACAGGCGAAAATCGGATGTTTGGCGCGGCGAGAATTTCTTCAGAGGAGGGAACCAGTCCTTCGATTTTCTTTAACCCTGATACTTAGTACTCCTTTTTATGATAAGTGGCAGGATGATTGCTTTCGTCTAGCTTCATCTATGAAATTATACCCTATCATCATGTCGAGTTAACAAGTTTTATATATTAGGGAATTAGATTTATATTTTTGTAATGGTAGATATACTACAGTTATTAATGGGTATGGGTTTTAATAATGGAAATAAAAAATTTAACTGCTTTACGCGATTATAATTTCTGTTTATTCCAGTAATTTTAATCAATATTTTTGTTAGACATGCATAGATGTGTGATTAAGAATCTACGAGTAATCAAGAAGATGCACTGATTGAACTCTAGATCATTATAGACGAATGCCCTAGAGCTCGAAACGAATTATCACATTCAGTGAGCTCCAAAAATTTCATTGAATTCATATTTTAGACGTTTCGCGTTACTATATTTTTCATTTCAATCTTAAACTTTCTATCCGCAAAATAGGAGAGGACGGAAATTAAGAAAGAAAAAAATTATTGTTCTCAAAAGAAATTACTTAAAAAAGTGCATAATAAATAAATCAAATCAAATATTAATACGATATTAAATATAATATAGAACTTGGAAATGGAATTTATTTTTTAAAAAACTTTTAATTTAGTTATTTCAAAACTTCAAATAAGTTTTTTGATTATAGAATATTTTATTCTCTATATTATTTCTTCTATAATGATTTTAAAATTTGCGGCATTTATAATAGTAATGCGCGGCAAAATTTTGACAGACGCAAAATTTTGATAGATATAAATTTATAAACAAAAAATTACTACAGATATGCTACCTACAGGATTCGAACTCGAAAACTCCCGATTGCAAGGATAGCTGTGTAAACACTACACACTTTCTCTTACGCACGACTAATTATCGTTAACATTATAAATAAAGAAAAATGCAAAATATTTGCTCATATTTCTTAATATTTTCATACGTAAATAATGGTTTATGTGTTCATTTTTTCTGATTTCTTACTATCTCTATTTTTTTTTTTTATTTATTTATTTATTTATTTTTTTTATTTATTTATTTATTTTTTTTTTTTTTGGTTTCATTTCTTTTCTTTTGTTTTCCTTTTGTCACTTTCATTTCACAAAAGCAATACTCGCCAAATATGGGGGAAAATTTGATAATAAATTTAGATTTTTCTATACTGTATAATTTATATTTATAATAAAACATCCAGTCTCATTTAAAGAAAAAAAAATCAATAAAAAATATATTTTGCTTTAAATTTTCAGGGTAAATAAAAACTTAACTATATTCAAATATATGCGAGAGAGAAAATATTGTAATAAGATTATTTTAAAGATTCTTCATTATATAACAATTTTATCAGACCAAAAATTATAGAAATCCTAACAAAGTATACAAATCATCAAAACAAAGACTTTGGCTTTACAGTAAACTAAACAGTAACTGGACGCCGTTAGCTGTTATGATATTCGATCAAAAATAACAGCAACATTTATCACAGCTGAGCAAGGAAAATGCTTCCAGAGGCATGGTATGGAGCAGCGACTGGCACAGTCAAAGGAAATCAAACTGTGAAAAACAACATTTTCACTGTGATTTTTGGAGCAGCGACACTAGCAGTGAAATTTATCACAGTGAAAGTAAGTGATATTTGTCACAGTGACAGTTACAGTGAAATTTGTCGCAGTGAAAGTAGGAGTGGAATTTGTCACAGTGAAAGTAGCAGTGAAATTTGTTACAGTGACAGTAGCAGCGAAATTTGTCACAGTAGCAGTAATTTTTTCACTGTGACAATTTTTTGGTTGGAGCAGGTTGTCACAGTGACTGGAGCAGTCACTGTGACAAGTCACTGCTCCGTTACGTTTGACCCATATCTACTACCTCCATCTTCCCTCAATTTATATATATCCGATAAAGCAGCACATAGGCCCCTGAGCAAATTCACATTTTCACATTTATTACTAACAAATTAAACTAAAAACATAAATCAAGTTCAAAAGAATTAAGGAAAGCCCTAATTTTACAGTTTCTGTGACGGCATTGGAAATTTTTTAAAATCAAATTACTCAATCATATAAAATTCTTTGTCATTATCTTCAAAAACAAATTTTTTCTCCTAAATATCCAATTTTCCATTTCATCCAAAATTATAGATATAATAAACAAAAATATGCATTTATGTAATAAAAGTTATCATTATTAAATATTCTATAGATAACCATATTGGAAAAAATTCCCGGCATAAAATTGATTCCGGTATAATACCAGACCCAGATCAGTATTTCATAAGCTGGTATCAAATTGATTCCAGTATGATACCGTACCCAGTATCATAAAGGAAACGGTAATCCAAAATTCGGGACCAAATTCGCACCAGTATCATACCAGTACCGGTGTTTCATTAGTCAGTATTATATTGGCTCTGGTATGATACAAAACCAGATATCATAATGGAATTGGTGCTTAAGGAGCTAGCAGGTTACTGGCTCCGGTATAATACCTAAACTGTTGTTTCGTTAGCTGGTATCGTACTAGAGCCAGTATATACTGGTACTAGTGTACCACGCCTAGTATATTGGGATGGTGTTTTAAAAAACCGGTTTATTCTTAACACAATGGCCGGGATAGCCTGGTCTGTAGGTCGCTGGTCCCATGTCCGAGAGTTTGTGGGTTCGCACCCTGCCGGCCGAAGACTCCCCGTGTAGTAAAGTGACTGATGCACGTTAAATCTGTCGAGTCGCAAAAGTCCTCCATGTTCCCATAACAAATCATACCTCTGGGGGTACTGGATTGGATGGAGATCGATCGTTCTCTGATTCAGGTCAAAATTACGATCTGTGGATGAATGAATGGATGTATGAATAGGTCAGCCCTATAAACGGGTGTGACGTATGGTGTGGCAGAAGTCGAATTCTTGGCCATAGATGGCGCCACTGGAAAACAAGAACAATCGCACCCCCTCTGCCTAAACAGGCATACGTCAACAACAACAACAACAACATTCTTAGCACAAGTATAGTGTGGTACTACAATTTGATACAGGAACGTTAGTGAACAGCTCTTAATGGGAAAATAAAACATTGATACAATAGAGTAAATAAGTAAAGTCACCTGGTTTATGCAGATAAATGAAACAAGGCATGTCTCTCCACGAAAACAATTATTTTCAAGAACAAAAAAAATTTAATAAGTTACTCACCAGCTTCTCCATTTGCAGCTGAAACATTTAAAATAATAATTTATAATAATCATTTTAATACTTTTATCTTTTAGAAATTAAAACACTTAAATCATATAAAGCCATTAAACCCTAATAAGCTGGCAGATCGAAATTAATGCCCAAAAATCAAACCTACTCCTTATTAAAAAAAACCTAGACGACTACTATTAACAAAACTTTCTTTGGAAATGATATTCCTACTGTTGATAAGGCCACTTATCTGGCCCTTACAATAAATACAAATTTCAAATGGAATGATCCAGTTAAGAAAATAATAGCTAAAGCCAATGGAATATACAATAAATTAAAATATCTACTAGATCCCTACTCCAAAATGTCATTTAAAAACAAACGACACATTTACCTCACATATATCAAACCTATAATTACCTACGCATACCCTGCCTGGTGCAATTAAAGTAATGTAAAGGTATTAAAACTTAATGTCTTCCAAAATAAATTATTGTGGCAAATGTGCGGAGTCCCTTATTTTATTCGAAACAAAGATGTACAAAGAGATTTTAAATTAAATACTCTCACTGGAAATTTAATGACACTTAACATATAATTTTATAAAAAAAAAAAAAAAAAAAAGCACAAAAATGCTCAGCCGTAAACTACAACAATATTTTTAAAGCAGAAATGCTATTAATCGAAGATTCCAAAATCAGAGCTCTAGCTCACTTTTTCACTAGCGATGCTATTTTTATCAAGAAAATTCAATTTATTCTTCACTATTTTTAATCTTTTATTGATACTTATTCTACTGATACTATTGACTACTGATATTCTACTGATACTATTGATACTAATCTTTTATTGATAATTTAAATTATAACACTGCAAGCGATTGGCGCTGCAGTCTTTTCTCTAACTGTTCATAACTCTGCTTTCTCATTGGTTGTTGTGATTCAGCTACTGGCGTTGCAATTGCAGCAAATAGTTCAAAATTATTTTTACTTTTTTCTACATCATGATTATTTTTCCTTTTATTTATTTATTATTTTTTCAAAACTCATGATGAAAATGACTTCGCGTCTTCACAAATCTAGATAAAAAGGTCAAAGCTTTGAGCAATTATATGACTATGACTTCTCTACTAAGTACATACAAATTAAAGTGTGAGATAAATGCAATATTATAAATAAATAAATATCCAAATTGCTTAAATTTTGTTAAAACTAATGAAGATGATATTTCAGTAAAGATTTTAGATTTACATATTGTGTTGGGCCATAGGCATAATTATAATATTTAAACGAATTTGTACCTATAAATCCAACTTCAGACGGGAAGTCGATAATTTTAAAACTAAACTTATTTTTAATAATTTTCCAATTAATTTGATTAATCACTACTTTGCTCAATTTAATTTTCAAGTTTGTATAAACTTTATTGAAGTTAGCACTGTTCACACTGCCTAAACTGTAGCACTTTTATTCTTTAATCTTTTTTCCAATAATTTGGTAGAATGAGTGTTGTGCTGTGGTATCACGGCGATCTGGAAAGAAGTTGGTAAGGTGGTGATTTCGGAATAAACTTTGTTATAGTTATATTTTTAAAAAATAGTACACATAAATAAATACAATTTCTTATATTTAATGTATTCTCGAGTTTCAGTTGATAGAGTAGGGTTCAGCAAAAAAGCAAATGTGAACAACAGTTTTAACATTAAAATTTAACAGTAGAATGGAATTTACTTTAATGTTAAGAAGAACTTCCTTATTAAGCATAACACTCTAACGTTTCTAAATCTGGTTTGTCAAAATTCATTCATATATTCATTCATATATTCTTTAAAAATATAATATAATATAATATAATATAATATAATATAATATAATATAATATAATATAATATAATATAATATAATATAATATAATATAATATAATATAATATAATATAATATAATATAATATAATATAATATAATATAATATAATATAATATAATATAATATAATATAATATAATATAATATAATATAATATAATATAATATAATAGTGGAGATCACAAATGTTTTAAATGTATTAAATGATTGATATATGTCTCCTTCTCATTACCATTATTTTATAAGACCAGTAACCTTAAATTTAATATCCAGGATATATGTTTTCAATTACCTGACAGCAGCACAAACAAGCAACATGCAACCAGAAACACTCTTCTTAACTGCAAGTGCACCTCCATTTCGATATAACATCCACAAGGAACAGACTCAAGCATTTAAACAATTTCCATATTTATAGTCTTGTTTTGAAACTGATATGATGAAAATATCATTACCATGATTCACCTGTAGAGTTCATTAAAGTATTTAAATTACCCTCTAAGCATGCTTACTTTTTAAAGTTATTTGATCACGAAATGTTGAGTTGACTGTCATACTCATTAATTTATGTCTGGAGAAGAACTATTGACACAGAGAGATACATCGAGAATATTTTTGCTAAATAATTAGAAACGACTGAATCAACAGTGAGGAGTTTCGCAGACAGAAAACAGAACGGTGTCATCATGCATTCTTATAGCCCATAGTCTATGAATATGTCATAGACTAATAGACTTAGAAATTTCTATTATATGAATGTAGGATTATAACTAAACGATTATAAATGAACGATTACATTTGAAAACTATTATTCGTAATCGCCTAAAGTTTTTAAATATACGTGTATAATATAGTACGTGTGAAATTTAATACTTGCTTTACTAACTCGGTCATCGGCTATAATGGTGTCACCATTGAGTATACTGATAATCTTGTTCCTTGATTCTGTTGGTATAGAATCATTGATATTTGTTAGATTTAATTTTATAAATACCTTCGGAAAGCCAACTTAACAATTTAATACATTATTGTATGATTCCAATTGAAGCTACTAATGAGCTATTACAACTGAAGACAATTACTCGTAATCGTCACAACTGTATACAAATAAGAATATAACTGATTTTCTTAAAGTTCAAAAACTCGGTTGTCCCCAATAAGCTTTTGATAATCTTAATTCTCTGATTCTGTTGGTTTAGAATTTTTATAGATTTAATTTTATAAATACTTTAGGAAAACTAACTTATTAACAATGTATAATTGCATGATTGTTTGATAACAATTGAAGGTACGAATGAACTAGTACTACAACCAAAGAACTATTACAAGCAAAGTCAGTACTTCAGAAATTTGCACCTTTATGGGCTGGAATGTAAATAAGCTGGAAAATGAAAAATTGAAAAAGATTGATGAGTTACAGCTACAATTTCTCACGACTACTTAAAAATACTTAAATGTAGCTTGCTAATTACAATATAAACCCTGATCCTCATCATTAACATTTATCTGGGTGCACGTGAGACCGTTTTTTAGGAGTAAAAAGAAAAATTAAATATTTTTAAACATTAAATATCTAAATAACAGTGCATCAATATAAAAAAAAAAAAAGCAGCCAGCAAGACTGAGCTACATGTCTTCTTTCAAGTTTTCAAAAGTAAAAATCTCATTACATTTTGCGGCATCACAATTAAAGGCTTTTTCAAAGAATTTGCAATTAAGTTCTTAGTATGATGATCTAAAAAATCAAAGTTCAGATCGCGTCGCGAACGTGATGTATTTACTTATTTCAAATAAATCATCTTGCTCGCGTTATTTTTCGGAGAATTTTATTCTGGCATCTTTTAAGTTTCTCTAGGAGTGATGGAGAAGCATCCACAACGAATGCTCGCAAACTGCTATGACTTCACGATGGATGCGATTGTGCTCAGAAACATATTTCGAATGTGTTTGAGACTGTAATGTGAAATTGTGCGTCAGTTGTATGTTTGGAAGTGAAAATTAGCACATTTTGTCATAGTTTTTCCATGGAAACTCTCGACAACTGTGACTGCCATTTGCTCATCACGACATTTTTTCTCTACCCAAGCAAACACACGGAAAACAATTGGTATGTATGTTATCTGGAATGTTTCCTCGGTGTATTGCTGCACAATTAACGAAATGCAACCGTACATTACACTTTGTTCTAATGATGTTCCTTTTTTTATTGATTAAAATGTCCAGTAGGACAAAGGTGACGCACGAAAATTTAAGTGAACTTTTGATACAAACTTGATGATTTTTAGGGATTTTTGAGCTAAACTAATTTTTAAGGTACATCTCCAACGAATCTAATACTTGAGGATAGGAATTAGTTTTTGAAAAGAAGTGATAATTAACAGATTCACTAAAAGAAATTTTTGTTTGAGACGGTAGACACTCTGAGGATGGATACATATAACCTAAAGTCGGATGGTTAATGCTGGATAGTTGGAAGTTGCGATTTTTGTCCATTAACTTTAAGCGTCCAGTCTAGACATCAGATTTCTATTTCGTTAAGTTATTCTTGGAGTTTTTGTACGGAAATCCTGGGAGTTTTTGAACATACGACAAATGCGGTGGAGCTGTTAACGTTCTGTCTGAATGCGACCCCAGATATATTTTTTGAAACCATATATTTCTTTTAAAGTAAAAATTGTATTGGTAGCTTAAAATATAAAACTTATCGTAACTTTTTTATTTCTTTAAAAGAAAATCTAAACCGTGGGACAGGCCTGAAAATGAGACGAGAAAGAGAAAAACTGGTAGTAGAAACATTTCAATAATAGATGGTTTTCGGGAGGAATAAATTCAGTCATAACAATAAACTATTCGCAGGCTGTCCCCTGACCTGGAAAAAATAAATGACTGGTAGCTAAGATTTTTAAAGACTACTGAAAAATGTTTAATTTATCTATCATTTGTGAATAACGAAATTGTTCCAGAGTTTATATATATATATATATATATATATATATATGTATTGCCTTTAAATTATATACTTTTTTTATAGCTTATAACACCTAGATATATCTTACTTTTGCAACCACTTTATAAAACGTTCCAGTTCGTGATTTATTGCTATGAACTTTTTCTCTAGGTCGTCTTGTGTTGACTTCCTTTTGGATCTGGGCCGCGAAGTGACCCCTATCCCATTCATCTTGTAGTAATTGTAATTTTGTTCGGTTTCATTGAGGTTAGAAGGCAATGTGGCTGCTGTCAGGGGGTTTCAAGTACTTTGCTTAAATAAATAATAATAGCGAAATATGAAAGGGAGCAGCTTGCTCTAAACTATGTGTGACTTGAGTTTTGGATGCTGGTTGATGGTCAACGGGGGAAAGCGCTTGATAGAACTTTCAATATTTTAGTTGTTGAAGCTGATGTTATAGGTGGATCTGTGATAAGAAATTTGTTGAAGCTTATTGTAGTGGTAGATATACTACAGTACTCCCCCACCAGAATTATATCTGTGATAGAATTCGATACGTGGATACCACTAGTTGATTCAATGCTGTTTTGTGAGAAGCCGGGAGAGCTGTATTAAGATCACCGTACTTTTGCTGATCGTGAGAGCTGTATTAAGTCCAGGGCCGTGATTGCTCCTGTTTTGCCATTAGCAGTTGAGTGTATGCAGGCCGACGTTGCGTGTGATCGAGACAGAGTAGCAACAGCGCGAGGAGGTGGATAATGTCGCAGTCATGAGTCGACTGTTCAGTGTGGATAATCCATCGAAGTAGGAGTGTTCAAATCGAAGTGGGCATTACTGTTAAGATAGACGTGTTCAAGTGGGAGTTTCTGTCAATATAGGCATGTTCCATCACGTCTGAAGGTCACCAATGTGGGGAGAATAATTAACGACCATTTCAACTTTCATCTATGAAAAGGTTCCAGGCTTGAGGATAATAATTCAGAGCAAGGCATTAATTAATAATATGCATTATTTTATGTATATATTTGGGAGGTAGTAGTTTTATCATTTTATTTTCTTATTCCATCCCACCTGGTGCTTTGTTATTTTTTAAATTACGGATGATGTTGTAGAATTCTTCATTATTTGCTGGTTCTATTGTTTCAGGGATAGGATGCTCTTGGTGGAATTGGTGAGAACTGGTTTTGGAAAGAGTCTGCAAATATTTCAGTTTTATCTTCTATTGTGTACACTGTGCTAGATGGTTCATTTATTGGTCTGTTTATCTGCTGTGCGGTCTTGAATATTTTAGCCATTTTCCATATAGTATTTTCGGTGGTACAGAGAGAGACGACTTTGCTTTGCCAGAGTTGCTTTTTGTATTTTTTGCTGTGTTTTCTTATCTGTTTATTTAGTTGTTTTATTAAAGTAAGCGTGATCGAAGGTTCTTTGATGCCACTTTCTATAATAGTTTCTTAATCGTATAATATTTATAATCTCTGGAGGTAGCCGGTAATGATGCGCAGTATGGTTTTGTTTCCATTGCGGCATTTTTGTAGATGTCAATAATTTCAGATTGTAGCTGCTAGATATGGTTATCTATTGTAGTTTCGTCTTCTAAGGTTGGTAGGTTTCTATTGTTGATAATAAGTATGTTTCTGTAGAGGTTCCAGTCTGTTTTAAATTTTGATTTTTCAAAGTGTTCAGTTGTCAGCCCGACGAGCAGTTGGACCGTTAGATGATCAGATGACAGATGGCTTATTGACAGGCGACCATGGGAACTTGCATATTTGTTATGGCAAAGTCAAGTTTTCGTAGCCATGAATATTTTATTCTCTCCGAAAACAAGCTAAAAATGAAATTTCTTTGTTATCAGTTTTCACTTTTTCCCATCTTTATATATATACTTTCAGACCAGCCGTTAGAGCCCTAGTCTGTTAACGCCGGAAAATCACAAATTGTAATTGTACAAAAAAGAAGATTTAAAATATTTCCACAATGCCAACCAAAACTGTTTAATGATCAAATACCAATAGTTAAAAAAGCAAATTAACTTGGCCTTATCATGAACAGCAAACTTTCATGGAATGATTATGTCAAAAGTATTAGAGACAAAGCAAAGACAGCAATAATAGTCATGCAACCCCTAATTTAAAATCAAAATATGTCTCTGAAATTAAAGAAATTATTCTATAAAACAATGATCTGTCCAATACTTTCCTATGCCTCACTGCCTGGTCAACAATACCACAGCATCTCATGAAAAAGCTAAATCAATGTCAAAACAAGATCCTAAGAAAAATCCCCTGTGCCAGAGGGTTCATCAGGAATATAAATATCCATAAAGATCTAAAAATACTAACTCTATCGCGATATATATATATATATATATATATATATATATATATATATATATATATATATATATATATATATATATATATATATATATATATATATATTTCTTTCGACAAAGCCACAAAATGCAATACAACCAATTTTAACAAAATATTCGACTTTGTAAACTTTAGGAAAGACAAGAAATATAGACCAATAGCTACACTTTTCAGCTTCGACGCCTCATATCACACAACTATCAAAACAAAGACATTACAAATAATTAAACATGAATTGAGTTTCTACCACTTTTAACATTTTTAGTCCCCTGTGGCGTCCCTGATTAAGTGGTCGAGAAATAAAGACAAAAAAAAAAATTTTTTTTGTCAATTCCTATCTACCAATAAGTATTTATAAATTAAAGGAATTATATCTAGATGTTTAAACTGTTCATCCTCATTATTTTGTACTTAATATTGGATCATCTACCAATCAAGTTAGGAAAGTTTTTTTTTTTTTTAGGTCGCTGACGTGACTGAAGAGAAACCACGTTCAAATTGTAATTCGAAGTACTATAATTCCCCAGTGTATCAATATTTTTATGTTGGATGAAAAGTGAGCATCTATGAATTTATAGTAATATGTTAAAAATACCCGCCTTATTTCAGGATTACCAAAACACAGGTAAGCCACTTTGACTTTTTTCCTTTTGGGGGCCATCCGATCAAAATGACTAATCTCGTAGATTACCAGTGGTGCTCCAAGGTACCCATAGAAGATATACTGGCTCAAGCCAAAAACAACGGCACAACAGATATATGGTTCAGCATTGAAGCTAAAGACAAATCTTGTGCTATACCACAAACCTCACCGGTGCGCCTTAAAGCAGACTTAAATGCTTCTGTACCGACAAAAAAAAAATCAAAAGTATAAGATTCCAAAAAAGCGGGTCGCTCCTTATTCAATGTGACGACACAGAGACCGCAAAACACATCTTAAAGATAAACACAATCCTAGAGATTCCTGTAGCAGCTAAATGCCTTCGTGAATGTATTTCCACCAAATTTATCCTCCGGAACTTTCCTATTGAAACCTCGGTTTCAGACATAAGTCGGGAGTTCAATTCAGAAAACAAGACGCAGGCTCTAGAAATTCGTCGGTTTTTAAAAAAAGGGAAACCGACAACCACAATTCTTTTCAACATTCTTGGCACAGATGTCCCAGAGAAAATCCGTCTTTGGTATCAATACTATGAAACTAAACCATTCCAAGATAGCGTAACCTTATGTAAAAACTGTTGGGGTTTTGGCCATCCCGAGAAATACTGTAAATCTCCAACCAGATGCCACAACTGTGGAGGCCTATCCTCTGAACATCAGGGCCCGTGTACTAGGGACCAGTGTTGCAGGAATTGTAACGGCAACCATAATCCAATTCAGCGTGATTGCCCAGCATTTTTAAATTTTGAGAAACTACTCAAAATTAAGTATACTCATCATGTTCCGATGAGTGAAGCTAGACGAATAGCTTATTTAAAAAAGCCCTCATACGCAGAAATAACCCAGTCAGTGCCAGGAGAATTCATTACCCGCGCAGAGTTAAAATCGGAACTTAACAAGTTCGTGGGATCCATGCAACAACTAATCGAGAATACCTGCGCAAAGCAAGTTTCTATACTGGCGGCCCAAATCGAGAATTTGACGGCCTCCATAAATAATATTCTTATCCCAGCGATAACAAACATTCAAAGAAGCACGACTGTCCAGAGTACACTGACAGATACGAAACTCTCAACCCACCCGTCCGACTTCTCTCCAGAGAGGGCTAAGAAAAAGAAGAAATCAAATACACCCCCATCTTGTGTGCAATTCACTACAAAACCTCTCCTAATAGCTGGTCAACCAGTAGTCCAAGAACTTCATATGCCTATGGACAACTCCTTATCAATGCCTCTTATACCTTTGAATAACGATGAGGATGAATTGTCTCTTGAACCCTAAGAAAATGTTTATTTAAAAAAAAAAAAAAACTCTTATTGCATACTCTTTCCCAGGCGTTTAGGAAAACTGAAAAAAAAAAAAACTTTTATTTATTTTTTATTAACTATGTCAATTCCGATCTTTAATATAATTCAATGGAACGCGCGCAGCCTTAGAAATAAACGTCACTGGCTGAGTCAAAATGTCTTTTCAGAAGCCGATATAATTGCAATCCAAGAAACCTTTTTTCAAGCCAATGACCAAATCAACATTAAAAACAAAATAACTCTCCGACAGGATCGTGACCACCCTAACCATAGAGGTGGTGGCACCCTCTTAGCTATCTCAAAACATATTCCTTTTCAAAAAATTTCTTTTCAAAATCTCCCTCCTTCCCGAATTGAGATGCTCGGCGCCAAAATCCAAGTTAATAATCGACAAATCACGGTAGTAAATATTTATTCCCCAGACGGAAATTATTCCTCACAATGGTTGGAAAAGTTCTTTTCCAATATTGAGAAACCCTTCATCATTGTCGGAGATTTTAACGTAAGACACCGAGCCCTCGGCTCTGCCTCGTCCTCCCAAACTGCGGATATCTTCCTGGACTGGATCCTATCAAATAATATCACTATCTTGAATACAAATACTCCCACCCATTTTAGCGGCCCAAATCATCAACAGACATTATTAGACCTTACCCTAGTATCCCCTGAACTTTTCCAGAAATCTTCTTTCTCTGTCTTTCCAGACCCATTTGATAGTGACCATTTTCCAGTTTTAACCAAAGTTAAATTTTCCTTAAATAACCCTTGTCCACCACGCCCGTACCTACTTTTGCAAAATGCACAGAATGAAATCGCTGAAGTTCTTTCAAACAATAATTTCAATGCAAGGAACATAGAAAATGCTTGCAATTCCGTAGGCAAAGACAACACCCGATTTACAAAATTTTCTCCCCATCCCACGACTCCGTGGTGGGATCAAAAATGCGCTTTTCTCTTAGGTCAAAAGCGGAAATTTTTGCGAAAGGCAAAAAAACAAGTCTCATCCACATATTGGCTGAAATACAAACACTACTCCGCCCAACTCCGCCAATACATTAAAAGCAGAAAAAGAACTTATTGGGACAAAATTTGTTCCAACTTAGGGTCTTCAAAAAACATTTTTAAAATCTTAAAAAGTATCTCAACGCGAAATTCCTCTGCTCCCGCCGGAAATTTGATTTTAACCCACCAAGCGACAGATATCACTTGCCCACTCGACCAAGCGAACCGTTTGGGGGAGCACCTTTTTAAAGCTCAAAGCCCCTGTCCAATCCCTTTTTCATTTTGGGGCACAGGCCACAATCACTTGGATGCCCCCTTCACGCGTACCGAACTGGATGCTGCTATACATAGAACAAAAAATACGGCACCTGGGCCAGACCGCATTCCGGCTATTCTCATTAAATTTATCCACTCCTGTTATCCAACTAAGCTCCTTAACTACTTTAATGTCATTCAAGGTACAGCCCAACCCCCAAGTTCATGGACCCTAGCAAAAATCGTCCCGATCTTAAAACCAGGAAAAAACCCATCAGAAATTAGAAGCTATAGACCGATCGCCCTCACCTCTACTTTCGCTAAAGTATACGAACGGATGCTGCTTCAAAGGCTCCTTAATTTTAGCCTTAAACAAAATATCTTCCCTCCCTCCCACACTGGCTTCCTCCCCTTTCGAGACTGTAACACTACTCACTCAATACTCTACCATGACATACGAGACGCACGTGAAAGGAGAAAATTTATTGTCTGTGTCGCACTCGATCTAGTTTCTGCATACGACAACGTATGGACTGATGGTCTCCTTACCAAACTCCTGTCGGTCGGCATTTCTGGAAAAACAGCGCTCTTCTTACAAAATTTTCTTTCCAATAGAACCTTCTACATCTCTTGGCGCAACACCCGGTCTAAAGATTTCCAGCAACCCCAGGGCCTCCCACAGGGCAGTGTCCTCTCCCTTCTTCTTTTTATGTTTTACCTTAAAGACATTCACAAACACCTTCCCACTGGAGTACAAATTCTTGTGTTCGCTGATGACATCTACATTTATTACGCTGCAAAATCTTTTGACAGGGTTATTGCTAAACTCCAAGATGCCCTCATTGCCATTCAAACTTGGTGTACGGATTGGAGAATGGCTATTTCACCTTCAAAAAGTGCAACTATTAACTTCTCTAACAAACGTCTCTCACCCACAATTCAGTTAACAATCTTTAACGAACGAATTCCCCAAGTCAACTCCATCAAAATTCTCGGCATCTATTACACCGCAAACATTTCTTTCCTCGGCCATTTTCAATACCTAAAAAAGAAGTGTTTAAAAAAAATTAATGCACTCCGCTGCATCTCTAGTACACAGTGGGGGTCTCGAACCTACCACCTCACTCAGATTGTAAACGCTACTATCAGAAGCACTTTAGAGTATGGCAGCCCAATCCTCTTCTCTGCGCCAAAATCACATCTCCTAGTAATCGAAACAATTTACAACTCTAGCCTCCGCGCAGCAACAGGCCTCCCACGCTGGACTCCAATTCATATCCTCCACAAAGAAGCTGGCACCACCCCAATATCGCACAGACTTGTTTTAGCAGCAAAGAAATTCTACCTCCGTCACTGCTCCCTTGGATCTCACTCCCCAATGCATCGACTTTTGCATAAATTTCATTTTACTAGACTTAAAAAGAAACCCCACCTTTTCCTCAAGTTTCAGGACATCTTCAACCAAAAGGGCATAAGCAAATACAATATCATCCCCTTCCACATTCCAGCATTCCTCACAGATCTCCCGAACCTCCATCTTTATGTACACGATCTTCCATTCCAAACTACGAAAAATCCCAACGAAATCCTCCCTCTCTTTCAGGAAACCCTCCACACCCTTTGGAAAGATTATACCATCCTGGCTACCGATGCTTCAAAATGCAATTCGAATACAGGTATTGCGGCTGTTAACTCAAAGAACAATATGTCCTATATCTCTCAAATCCACCCTATCAACTCAGTGTTCACAGGAGAAGTTCTAGCAATTTGGTTAGCAATCACAAAAATCACTACCGAGTATCTGGATTACGTTATTTTATCGGACAGTATGTCCGCAATCACTGCCCTCATCTCGGTTACCCATAAATCCCCCCACAGCATCCTCCTCCTACAAAATAAGATCGTTTCAGCAACTGCAAAAGTTAAATCAATTACGATAGCCTGGACACCAGCACACGTTGGCATCCCACCCAATGAAACCGCGGATAAACTGGCCAAACATGCCACCAATGCTCCTCGAGCCATCCCTCTCATCTCACCTGAGGACTTGTCATATTCAGCAGCTCTAGACTCAAACCGCGAACTCAATAACCTCCGGACTAACTCAAAATACCACAAGCGTTTCCCTTTTGATCACCCTGTTAATAAAACCTCCCTTAATCAACTCCCAAACAGGAAATATGATATCTTAATCTCGCGTCTCCGAAGCAACACAATCCAACTTAACGAAATATATGCAAAAATAGGACTAGTTGACTCCCCTTTGTGCGATCACTGTCAATATCCAGAATCTGCTATCCATCTTCTCTTTGAATGCAAAAAGTTTGAACATCAGAGACAGGCTCTGCGAGCCTCAATAGGAGTTTTCCCACTTTCCCTACATCGTCTTCTTAGTTATGACCCTCATGATAATCTTCTAAAAAACTTAGTGGTTTTTTTAATTTCTACTAAACGTTTCTAGTTTCCAGTATTCAAACCCATAATTAAATACTGCTACAAATTATTAAATGTTTTTTAAAGCCTCCCTGATCACCTGGGAAAAAGAGTTTCAATTACATTTTCTTTAAGAATTTTCGTTTGATGAACGTGTCTCTCCAAAAGTGTTGGATTCACCAAATGATGGATTTATTAATCCAACCTCTCCAAAAGTGTTTTGGAAATTTTTTTTATAATTTCGATCTCCAGGAATAATACTAAGTTCACAATGAACTTGTTTGGCTTCCTCATGAACAGCGTTCACTCTCACTTCTCATCGTCATCATCATCACCAGCAACAATACAACTCATCTAAAACTCCATTCTACAGCAGAGGAGATAAAAGCGTGAAGCAGAGATCCCCTACCAACCTACCAACCAACCAACCAACCTGTTCATCTTATTTTTTAAAATTAAAACATGGATGCCAACTGCTTCGCTTTCTGCCGAAATTCTAATAAATTGGTAGTAAATTAATCAGTAAAACTTGTGGAATCACCTACACTTTAAACCTGTCACAACTAGATAATTGCATACCTGACAATTTTCACTCTTTCCAAGTGATAGTAAAACAATTACCGAATAACAATCTTACTGAAAAATATATATTTTGAACAGGTAAAAATTCGATATTGTAAAGACTACCAAGCTTTTATATATTTGTTCAAATCATTTATAATTGTTATTCTAATTC
The DNA here is from genome assembly GCA_949128135.1 of Parasteatoda lunata. Taxonomy (NCBI): domain Eukaryota; kingdom Metazoa; phylum Arthropoda; class Arachnida; order Araneae; family Theridiidae; genus Parasteatoda; species Parasteatoda lunata. Next base: position 54,086,819 of record OX421973.1, on the reverse strand, counting down.
AAAAAAAATTAATGGAATAACATAAGCTTCGCTGCTCAGTTTCGATTCTTTCACGCCGACTGTCGCAATTACGTCGTGCCAGCATAAAACTGTATCAACCAGGGTAAAAAGATAAAACTGCTAATCAAAGTAATTCTTTAGCAGTTTATTTGTGGGACAGGTTATAATTGTTTGGTTTATTTAATTCACCATTACGTAGTTCAAAATAAAATTATTTAGTTATACTTTGAACTAATATTGAATATATATATGATTAAACTAATAATAATTAAAGTCAAAGCAAAGTAAGTCTGTCAAATTAGCAAAGCCTACATTTAAGCTACCGTTTTTTTTTATTTACTTACATCCTGATTCTGTATGAATACTTTTATGAATCACCCGTCTCCAAGGGGTTGAATATGACACAGGGGTGAAAGCGAGACGGAAAATTGGAAAGGCTGGTAGTGAAACCTTTTCAGTTATAGCTAGTTTTGGGGAGGAGTTTACTTATTATTTTTTTTAATTATTCAACAATATCTACTTTATCTTCGAAAAGAAGCAGTTTTATATATATGCTAAAATTTTAAAAGAAATCTTGATAGTTACAGATATTTTATTTTTTACGAAAAAAATGCTGGAATGAAAAGTTTTACGTACCAGGTTTTTCTCTTTTCCGTCTTGATATATAAGGGCTTTCACCCATGATATGACAGCTATTGGCAGCTATGTAATTGCTCGGTTCTGTTTAGTCTAGCTGGGCTCCTTTTATGTAATTACTTTTTACTTTATTTAACAAAATTTGGGCACCTGGGCCGCGCAGAAGACCCATATCCCATTCATCATGAAATTACAGAAAAATTAAATAAATATATAAACAGTTTGTATACAGAGTCTCTGGGGTGACTGATATTGTAGAGCAAGCACCTTGCTTGTTTAACTGAAAAGAAAAGTGAAAAATAAATCTAAGCAACTTGCTGTAGTAAAGATGGCTGTGAATTTATTGTCAACATGAGGTAGCAGGTTTAGATTTCAAGGCTGGTATTGTACTTGAGGCTGTTGAGGTTGTAATCTATTGATGTTTTGAACTATTGCTACGAACTATTGATGAAAGAGTTGGAGATTTTTATTTATGTTGGTAGGTTTGGTATGAGGCGTCAGAGGTGAAGTGTGCAGCTATAGGTCTAAGGTTTTTGTCTTTTTTAAAGTTTTCAAATTTAAATATTTCGTTGAACTTAGCTGTATTGCAGATGATTGCTTTGTCCTAAAAGTCTGCATTAAGTTTGTAAATATGGTTATGTAATTGCGAAGAAGTTTCATTTCTTATGATTATTTGAATTCCTGATACGTAGTGGTGGAAAAATTACTTAAAATGAAATATACTAAATTAAAAATTACTTAAATTTCGATAATATTAGAAAATATATTTGTCTTTGTTATAGTGTAATTGAAACTCTCATTATTAACAAGATGGAATTAAAATAAACTGTAAATTAAAATAAATATTTTACATTACGACAAAAAAAATATTTATTTCGTCTTATATACTTATTTACAGCACTTGCCACTCTTGCACTTCATTCCACAACCACACTCTGAAGACGGCATCATCGGAAGAGGATGTTTTGGTTTTGGATGACACGATGATCCTTGTCCTGAAAATTAAAAAATATAAATAGTAAAAAGTTATACATTTTGTTAAGGAATGACAAACAAGTTTATCTCTGAAAAACTAAGTGGTGTTCATTTACGTTTAAATGTAATTGTAGTTATACAATCTGGTCGCAATGTTCAATAATAATAAACTAAAAAGTTATATTTAGTGTTAATTAAAACTAACAAAATATTTGGATTATAGCTTTTACTTTATTTGAAAAATAACAGTGCTGCTAACCACGAGCTAAACTCGCGGTAAAATTTATAGTGGTTCTGAAAGAAAAATTAAGTGTGCAAATTTCTCTAACACATGCTTCAGGGAGGACACGTGCGCCTAAGACTGTAAAAAGTGGTGACTTTTAAAGAGCTAAATATATATTTAAAAATAAATTAAATTTAGCATCTGTTTCTGGCATAATTCTTTCAGTTTACAATTGCAAGCAAGGACAAGTTTTGCTTTAAATATGTATAATTTGCATATATATATATATATATATATATATATATATATATATATATATATATATATATATATATATAATAATGACAAACAACTATATAATATAATGGGGGGAATAATAATGACAAACAACTGGGGAAAGAAAAACAATTACTTAATTAAAAAAAATAATAAATAAAATAAAAATAAAATAAAAAAAGATAAAGTTTTTTTAAAAAACCGGAAAATAAAAGATATAATCTTTTCATCAGGAGACACGATTATATCCGAAAAAGAGTGCTTTCTAATATTGTATCAATATAGCCAAAGCAAAATATATCAATACAATAGTGTGAGGAGCACTCAAAAATTTTTTTTACAAAAATTACGACAAAAAAAACATAACAATTAAACACAATAAGTAAAAATAACACGTAAAAACAGAAAATAAAATATAAAGGAAGAGCAGAATAAAACAAAATCTATAAAGCGAGCAATGAATTATAGCGAACTTACATGAACGGGAAATTTTTCAAGAATGATTTAAAATATTTACGTAACAAGATTGCCAGATTGCAAAATGTGAAAACAAAAGCGCAAATTGAGTATAACTAGAGGAGTTTAAAGTACGTTCTTGCTGCGTTACTGAAGTCCGTTTGATTTGTTAGTTACCAAGGATGGGTCAGAAAACGGATGTGCGCGAGGTAATATTATACTGGATAATTTAAAGAAGTTGACTATAAATAATTTTAGAAAATAAATATTTATTTAAGAAAAGAATATAAAAAAGAAAGATAAATGAACTGATTTTTTTTAAATTTATTTTGCTATATATATATATATATATATATATATATATATATATATATATATATATATATATATATATATATATATATATATAATACAAAAATTATAATACTTTTGTATTAATAAAAGAATTAAAACACTTTCGTTTTCATAAAATGTCTTTGTTAAAGAATAAGCGTAGAGAGATTCTATTTTGGGAAGTCAAGGCTAATAACATACGAATGAGTTATTTTTAGAATCTCTCCCCCTTTCACTTCCATATAAGGAAGCATGAAATGATTTTCCTTAATGCGTAAGGATACAAGTATTTCAAAGACTGTGCCTTTTTACTTCAAAATGTGTTAGTATAAAAGCGAGAGCAATGCTTTTCGCATGGCTTTTTCATTATGTTCTGATCCTGATAAGTTGTTCCGGAATTGTCCAAAGTCTTGTCCATCCCCTCCCTTGCGGAGTGTGGATGTGAATTGGTATCGATACCTGCCTACTACCATTAATAAAGCTTTTTGGAGTGTATCATGGCTTACGACTGCATTATTAAAGCTAAATACACCACTGATAACAGGGATGAAGCCCTGTTATTATAAGTCTTGCAGGATTTTTGCTTGGTCGAGGAAACCAGTGTTTCGAAAACCTTTTGAGGAAACAAAAATTCGAAAACCTCATCCATCATGGATCCCCGGGGAACGAAAAAAGAGAATCGCCCGAGAATCGCCCATCCCGGACGAAAGACGAAAAGTTGCCTATTCCGCAGTGAAAAAAGAATGAAGGAAGGACTGATTTCACCACTCGATCTTTAACTACCCGTACCTTCATCGCTGTGAGAATGCTGACGTTGGCTCGAGCTCGTCACATGCCTCTCTGAAACCCATAGTGTTGATCGAGATGACCCTACAGTGTCCAATCTGGAAATGACCGATGACCCTACAATTCCGTAGTGCTCAAATTGTGAAAACAAAAGTGAATGTGCGCGATTTATATTAAATTTAGAGAGAAGTTTTTTGCTTCTTTATTAAAATTTCCTTTCATTAAAAAGCTGCTGTGAACACCAGTGATATGTGCACGCGTTTAAAATCCCGAAGATTTATGTGAAAACAAAAGTGAATGTGCGCGTTAAAAACAAAAAAATGATTATATTTTTTTTTGTTTCTCTTCAACATAAAAAGTCATGAAGGCCGAAAGAAAGTACTGTAGATATATATATTTTTTTTATCCTCTTATTTTTCTTTCTCACTAGCATGATTAAATAGTGTATCGATATCGGAGATGAGTAGTATTTTAAAATTTTTCATTATGAATAACTGAGTATATTATATTATGAATAGTTAGATTGCATTTCTTGTGTTTAGATTGCTTTTCTTTAAAATTATGATATAATAGTGTATTTTTATGCATTTAAAATGTTTTTGAGGGAAATAAATGTGTTTCAAACGTCAATTAAATTTGTGACGGCAAACAAAATTCTAAATTTTTCAGATTTTCAAACAAAAACAAAAAACTAAAAGAAATTTTTAATGCTTTTTCTTTTTCGGACTTGGCCAAAACTAAATATTCCTATTAAAAATGCGAAAAATTAAATGTTACCCAAACAAAAGGACATTTCACACTTAACAAATTGTGTGAGTTTCCCCTTATTACGATAGGCGAATTTGTTAATTCAGCTAAGTTTTTTTATACTTGATACTGATTTATCATAGGCTTTAGTAGAGTTGCAGACTTGCAAAGATTTTTGTTTGTTTTTTGATTGTGTCGGGCCAGTTGTTACTCAAGTTGGTAAGAGACTGATCATCTCTGCTAAATCTAACAATGACAACTTATCCTTGCACATTAGACAACAGAATTCTCATAATGTTAAGGTCAAAAATTGTGAGAAAAAAAATGAAAGTTTAAGATGTTTCAATAAAAGTAAACATTTTGAAAAAATGGAAGTTTAAGATGTTTCAATAAAAGTAAACATTGTGAAAAAAGTAAAAGTTTAAGATGTTTCAGTAAAAGTAAACATTTTGAAAAAAAAAAAAATGTGAGGGGGTAACAAAAATAAAAAGAACAGGAAAAATAGGAAAAAGAAAGAATGACCAAGAAGTTAATAACAAAAAGTACAGGAAAAAGAAAGAAAGGCCAAACATTTCAAATGATTCGAAGATAGAACTAGGTAATGGGTGCATACATTATCAGGTTAACATCGACGAAAAAATAGGAAATAGAAAGAAAAATTTAAGTAAACAAACTTTTGAAAGAGTACATGTATCAAAACTTAGGAAATATAGCAGCCCACAAATGTTGAAATTAAATCATGAATAGTGAAATTGAATTTTTTTCCATAAAAAGTTTGTATATTTCTGTGTGAAAAAAAAAAGTTTTTTTTGTTGAAAATTTTAGTAGATTAGTTATAAAAATATGTTTCATTTTTCTTTCTGTTTAGTTGCCTAAACAGATAAAGTGTATTATCATGTTTTTATTATTGTAATTGTATATAGTTTTTTTTTTTTTTTTTTTACAGATAATTGAAAAAATGTTATTTGTAGTAGTGAAAAGGAACAGTCGTACCAACATAAATTTTAAAAGTTCAGAGAATTCAAAATTTTATTATGATTTCTTTTTGGCTTGCCAAAAATCTTCTTTGGGGGGGATCTAATACAAAAATTATAATACTTTTGTATTAATAAAAGAATTAAAACTCTATCGTTTTCATAAAATGTCTTTGTTAAAGAATAAGCGTAGAGAGATTCTATTTTGGGAAGTCAAGGCTAATAACATACGATTGAGTTATTTTTAGAATCTCTCCCCCTTTCACTTCCATATAAGGAAGCATGAAATGATTTTCCTTAATGCGTAAGGATACAAGTATTTCAAAGACTGTGCCTTTTTACCTCAAAATGTGTTAGTATAAAAGCGAGAGCAATGCTTTTCGCATGGCTTTTTCATTATGTTCTGATCCTGATAAGTTGTTCCGGAATTGTCCAAAGTCTTGTCCATCCCCTCCCTTGCGGAGTGTGGATGTGAATTGGTATCGATACCTGCCTACTACCATTAATAAAGCTTTTTGGAGTGTATCATGGCTTACGACTGCATTATTAAAGCTAAATACACCACTGATAACAGGGATGAAGCCCTGTTATTATATATATATATATATATATATAAATTGCGGGTATATATATAACAATTTGGTAACCATTGCCCTAGTGCAAATATCGCCGTTAATTTAATCTGACATAGTAGGATAAAATCTTGCTTACTTAGTTGTGTCATGCACTTGGGGCAACATCCGCACCATCCTGCGTTTGGTTTCATTTTCTGATGAGGCATGCATTTCATTTTTGCTGGACATTTCATAGAAGTGCAGCAATTGGGCTTGCATGTATTGTTCATGGGCATGGGGGGAGTTTGTGGGTGCGCTTGTAATAGTTTCATGACCGCCATCAAAATATTAGTCGTACATTCTACGTTGATGATCAGAGATATCAAAACAAAGCATATGAACATCTATAAAAGAATATTGTATATATGAAGGGTTGTTTTTAATATGTACTCATTAAAGAAAAGTTGTACAGGCCTATAATTGCAAACTAACTAAAAAGATTCGTTGCATATATTTATGAAACTTTCCAAAATATGAACATTGTAGTATATTGAACTGGTGTATTACATAGTTATAGCTTTCCACATAAGATTTCTCTTTTTTTTTTTTAAATTTAAAAATAACTTAAAATTTATGCTTTCTATGTTGCATTTTTATTTATTAGATTTGAAATAATTTTAATTACCATTATACATAAAAAAAACAACGTAAAACATGTAAAGGGCTTCGGGCATTAAGTAAGATATTACCCCTTCCAACTGATGATCTACTGCCTGCAATTCATGCCTTACACCACTAAGGACCTGTTACCTGAACTTTTAGTTTAGAGCTTTGAATTACTTAAGACTTTCTAGTTTTATGTCTGCACAGTTTCGATGAATCGGTTAGAAGCGCTTCGCGCTTAATGCCGAGATAAAACCTTTTTCCAGCTCCAGCAAGTGAGATATTTTTCGAAAGTGCACTTTTTACATCAAGCTGTTCCTCAGTATTGTTTCTTTGAGATTTTAACTAGTAAACTGCACTTGTTTTTGGTACTATACGAATGCTAAATCTTCAACTTACTAGATAAAGAGAAAAAACTGGTAGGAAAACTTTTTATTTCAAGCATGTTTTCAGAAAGAGAAGTAGCATCCGTGGTTAACACACATTTTTAATAATCTCAAAAAACAAACAATGATTTTTTAAGAATATTAGTGACAGCTGAAATGTCTACCACTTATGAACTATCTTATCTTCAACTATTCTTTTTCTATTCTTAATTATGAACCAACTACACTCTTTACATTTTCCGGTATAGAAATTATTCGGTATATATTAATAAACTATAATACATAATCAGGTGTATAGGTGTTAGTCAGTTGTGACTGTCACAGATACATTTTTTGTTCCATAAACAAAATTAACAGGAAATAATTTAACCGCCAATTTTTTTATTCTTCCCTTTTCTGGGTAAGCTACAACATTGTTTTGCTCATCATTATATGTTACGTCATTTTTTGTTAAGTGATATGGCGTTGCTCGATTTTCCCTCCACATTCGCCATTTAATATTAATTCCGTAATTAACATACGCAGCTAACACCATGATAATTAACCAGCCCCGAGCCGTGATGGCTCAGGGGATAGAGCGTTCGCCTTCTATTGAGTTGAACCAGGTTTGAATCCCAGCGATGGTTGGTTGATACTAATTCGCATCCGGCTTGCACTGACCACAGTGCTGGCGTAAAATATCCTCAGTGGTAGACGGATCGTGGGTTAGAGTTCCCTTGTTTTAAGGTTGACCGTGGGAGGTTTTCGTGGTTTTCCTCTCCATTTAATGCAAATGCGGGTTAGTTCCACCAAAAAGACCTCAATGAAGGCAGATATGGACAGAGATGTTGTATATGGACAGAGGAACAAATGCCCACTGAGTGGGATGAAGGATCTGTTTGTCCTATATACAAGAAAAGTGATAAACTCGAATGTGGAAACTACAGGGGAATTACCCTTCTAAATATTGCGTACAAGATCTTCTCCATTATTTTATGCAAGCGATTGGAGACCTACACCTCGGAAATCATTGGAAATTACCAATGCGAATTCCAGAAAGGAAAAACAACGACTGATCAATTGCATACTATCAGGCAGATCTTGGAGAAAACCAAAGAGTATAACATTGACACATACCACTTATTTATTGACTTTAAAGCTGCCTACGACAGCATCAACGGGGGAAAACTACTTGAGGCTATGTTGGAGTTTAACATCCCAAAGAAGCTAATCAGCCTCACAAGAATGACACTCAAAAGAGTTTCGTGCAGAATAAAAATCTCGTCAAGTCTCTCTGAACCATTCTTCACCGAAAAAGGCCTGAGACAGGGTGATTCCCTTTCTTGCCTGCTATTTAACATAGCTTTGGAAAAGGCCATTAGAGACTCTGGTATCAACACAAATGGAACAATCTTACAAAGAACTGTCCAACTACTCGCTTTTGCTGATGATATCGACCTAGTTGGAAGAACAAAACGCTCAGTCATTGACGCTTTTGTAGCGCTTGAGAGTGCGGCAAAGGAGATGGGACTAGTTGTAAATGCAGACAAAACCAAGTTTTTGATCGCAACAAATAAAACTCCTGATCGATCTCCTCTGGAGATAATGACTTACTCTTTTGAAACTTTTGACCAGTTTAAGTACTTAGGAACCTTGATCTCTAGCCACAATAACCTGAAAATCGAAATAAATAACAGAATTTTCATGGCTAGCAGAAGTTTCTACGGCCTCAGAAACCAACTCAAATCCAAGTTCATCAGTGTGAAGACAAAGTTAAACATCTACAAAACTTTAATCAGGCCTATAGCTACGTATGGAAGTGAGTGCTGGACCCTAAACAAAACAGAGGAGGAAAAACTGCTAATTTGTGAAAGAAAAATTTTGAGGAAAATCTTTGGATCTCTTCAAGAGAATAAGGAGAATTCTTTACAACCACGAAATTTACAATAAATATGACAAATTCGGTGGGACCGACATTGTGAGAACTATTAAAGCATCACGCATTAGATGGCTGGGCCACCTCTTCAGAAATTCTGATGCCGTCCCTGCAAAAAAGTGACTTTTTCCACAATTGAGGTGAAGAGACGTAGGGGACAACCACCTACAAGATGGATAGACGACGTTGAAAAGGACCTCAAGCTGTTGGGAGTCAACCGATGGCGGGCCGTCGCACCGGACAGGGCCAGATGGAGGAAAATCTGCGAGTCAGCCTTAGCCTGTGAAGAAGAAGAAGCCGCTTATGAAGAAGAAGAAGAAGGCAGATTTCTACCAATACTTGGTCCAAGAGTTGCCTCGTCTTCTGGATTGGATTCAAAATTTACAAGGCTGCGGAATAGAACATTAGTAGTCATAAACCCGAAAAATTGGACCGGCTGTTGAACGATGCTTATAAAATAAATATTCCCCGAGCCATGATGGCTCAGGGGATAGAGCGTTCTTCTTCCAATGAGGAAAATCTGCGAGTCAGCCTTGGCCTGTGAAAGGCTGTTGCGCTTATGAAGAAGAAGAAGAAGAAGGCAAATTTCGCCCAATACTCGATCCAGGAGTTCCCTTGTCTTCAGGATTGGATTCAAAATTGTAAGGCAACGAAGTTGAACATAAGTAGTCGTAAACCCATAAAATTGGGTTGGCTGTTCCACGATGGTTATAAAATTTTTAAAAAATGAGGTGAACCGGGTTCAAATCTCAGCGATTGCTGGTCGACACGAATTCCGCATCAGGCTTGCACCGACCACAGTGCTGACGTAAAATATCTTCAGTGGTAGACGGATCATGTGACGTAAGGCTGAACGTTGGGGGTATTTAGTGGTTTTCGAGGGAGGATAGCGCAAATGAGGTCTAGTTCCATTAAAAAGTTCTCCACGAAGCCTTCTAATATACTTCACTTATTTTTCCATTATCAACAAACCATCACAGACGAATCAGTGGGCATTGGACTGCAAAGCGTTTACAGATATGCCAACTTGCTCCGGATCGTAGATAAATATTTTCTAGTGGTAGCAAAGTTTATGTTTGTATGTAAGACTAAGATTATATAGATAGTTTGTATGTAAGATTTAGAAAATTTGAGTTATAGGGCTCTACTAATCAAATCTTCTAAATAATTCAAAGGCTTATATGGAACTCCGTGGCAGTTATGTCGTGTTGAGCCTTTTAAAAAGTTGACAAAGTTAGTCGGAAATCTACAAAATTTAATTTATAGTTCTTTAAAAGATTTAGTAGAATTCGGCGCAGTTGGCACTTCAGGATCAATAAATCCTTATTCATCGATACGTTTAAAATTTTCAAATATATTAATATTGTGGCAAAATATTAAGTTTCAAAATTTTTAATTTTAAATTCCCAGCTAATTAAAGGAAATTTGTAAATTTTTAAACACAATATTGACACTTCTCTTTAAAATTCATGATAAAAATTCGTGAAGCAAATACTTTTACAACAAAACATATTTTGGTTAACTCGTTCCATTTGAATAGCGAAGAGGCGTAAATGCAACATTTTGTAGTGACGAAAAAATGCTTTTATGGAAGGAAAAAAAAAAAAAAAAAGAAGTATGGGTTATGTATGTATGGGTTAGGGGCCGCTGCACGGCCTAGGCACCCAGTTTTTGCTTAATAAAAGAAAGAAAGATCTATCAATAGCTGCCACTATTAATACAAGAAAAACTACATTCGAACTATTTCAGGTTTCGAAATCTCGGTAGCGTGAGTCTCTACTTAGCATAAGCATAACTTTTGAAATATTCTGTTTGCAAACGTTTGTCCTGCCTGACATTTTATTTATGAATCTATTTAATTTACATATACAGATGACCTAAGCTCTTTTAAATCTAATTAATTAAAACATTAATATATACACATGCTTGTCACATTGCTCATTCCAAAATTGATTTTCCGAAGTGATTATGAAATGTAATTGGAAAAATCTTTCGCAGACAATGCATTTTTACATTCTGCCCTGCCCAGGCTTAATAACTCGAAGATTATCACGCGATTATATATAAAATTGATTTATACATGTGTAATGGTTAGTTCAAATCAGTCTTAATTAAATTAGAAATCCAAGAATAAAATTAATAAGCCAAAGTTTCACTATCATTTTAAATATAAAAATAAAATTTTCCGGAAGAAATGGCAGTTATGCATACACATAGCTGCCTACTTGTACCGCAGTTAAAAAAATAATTTTCTTAGCTGTATCAACGAAAACGTTTTGATTTAAAAAGTTTGAAATCAAAAGCTTCTAACTTATAACTTATTAACCTACCACGACAAATCAGTAATTAAAAAATATGTATATAAGATATATTTGCAAGCTAGACACGAGTAGTTATACCCCTTATTTTTCATTATGGTCTTATCATTCTACTACCTATAACTACACAGTCAGAACTCAATGATCTTCTATCCATGTGAATACTCCTTTACTTCATTTGCATTGCACCTCCTCATAGAAACACCACTACGTTCAAGTTAAAGATGAATGTGAAAAGGGCCGCCAGAGGCCTCAGTTGCCCAGATACTTAATACAGTTCAGTTCAAATCATACGTTGGACGGATTAAACTCCGGCAAAATATAAAAATTTTTCGTCAACAAATGACATTTTTTCACTTGCATTTAGTAGGTATACATATGCATATGTTGCAATAAATAAACATAATTATAATGTAATATTATGTAATGATGGACACGCGATTATCTTAATTTTGCTAAACAAATGACGAAAATAAAATAATCAGATCACTATTCAATATCTTTTGGGGAAAAAAAATATCGAAATGGGAACATAAACGCGTAATGGGTTTGTGTCCTATTTTTGCAAGATAATTGCTAAGTGTTACAAAGGGGTTCTTGGATAATCAATCTTTATAGTAGAAAATATATGTTTTCAAAATAAAACATTAAAGCCTGAAAACTTTCTTAGTGAAAAAAAATAAAATAATAATGTGTTTCACAGATCGAACATTGGTGTCTAAAATCTTTCTTGTTAAAAAAAAAAAAAAAAAGGATTTGTTTCACAAATAGAACATTTGAGGGTAAAAATTTACTGGGCAAATAATAAAAAAATGAAGAAGAGAAGGTTTACCTGTCCTTGTGCTCCCATAACTATTCTGCTCCAAAATCTTTACTCGTATTATAGGAAAGGCTAAAGTGCCATGTTATATAAGCGATATGTTTGTTGCTTGGCAAAATCAGTATAGTTCTTGTCTGATATGTTTATATCTTACAAAACGTACGGAACAAAATTTATATTCCCCACATTTTTATACAAACATGCTATTGGTATTTTATTTTGAACCATGAAGTATTCATTGTTTCGAATTGTTGGTAAAACACTGAGTTTCTTTTGATTGTTTTATACCGAAATGAAATAAGCGTTTTGAAGTTACAATCATTTCCATATTTGATGAGTCTTAATAGGACTCGTAAATAATGGAAAAACAAAGAAATGTCTAAAAATTACGTTCTCGTAGCGGAACTTAGTTACCTGACGTATTTAAAAGATAAGGAAACGCAAATTCTTTTCCAAATAAATTTACATTCAAATACCTCAAATTTTATGAATCGAAAAAATGGGCTTTGCAAATTCACATGATTAATTAAAAAATTTTTCATTAGCTTACTTGTATCATAGTAATACAAAATAGCATTTTCGATCAAAAGTCACTGCTGATATTACAATTTTGACTGGTCACTTGTGATTAATTTCATTTCTTAGTATAAATTGTCCAGTAGAAAATTTAAGTTATTTAAGAATTACGTTAGTTAAGATTTTAAGTTAAGAATTAAGTTATTTAAGAATTACGTTAGTTAAGATTTTAAGTTAAGAATTAAGTTATTTAAGATTTAGGTCATCCAGTAGAAAATTTAATTTAAGTTTCAAGTTATGGTAAAGTACTATGTATCTTTACCATAACTCGAAAAGCATTTAAAGAAAATCTTATTTTTGAATATCTTAATAAGAGATAAAAATTATTAGCTTTCATTTAAAATAATAATGTTTTTAACCATCTTTTGCTATGAAAAATAATTATCAATTTGTCCCTAGTACTAATATTAATTCTTATACGTAATGTAAAATTTAATTTTAGAAATTTAGGGTCGAAAGAAAACGATACTAAGTTAGAAAGCATAATTTTATACTATATATGTTTACCGTTACTCGAAAAGTAGTTGAAGAAATTTAGAGAGAATCTTATTTTAGAATATCTTTTAGGCGATAAATATTATTAGCTTTACATTTAATAAAAATACATTACAAATTTTGGCCAAATATGAACTTCTGTATCATGGAATAAGATTCGCTGAGAAAAGAGCACCGGAAAAAAGAGTAGGAAAAAAGCAACCCGAAAAAAGATCATCTGAAAAAAGGAGACCCAGAAAAAAAGCACATGGAAAAAAAAAAAAAAAAAAAACATCAGAAAATTATTTCTTTGGGTATATCATTACTAAACTACAAATTAATTTTGTTTAAGTAGAAAATTTCTCAGTAATATTTTTCCATACCTTCATAAATAATTTAAATTAATTCTTGTACTTATGGAAAATTTACAAGAAATTAATGTTTTAACACATTTTATAATAATAATTTAAATTATAATTACCCGTGGAATTTTATCTCTGTTATTGTATTCATAAAATTGGATTTTTCGAAAGGCTATTCTTGCTTTTAAGCTGACATTTAATATTAATTTGCAAAGTATTTGTCTGTCATCGATTTTTATGATAAAAGTCAAAGTTTTCAATGGGTAATAAACCTTATAGAACACACTGAAATTGTAAATTTAGTACGAAAGGAATTCATAGTTCAAAATTTGTCCACAGATATGACAGTCTGTGAACAGCCACTCCGAGCTAATTAATTAAAAGAATTATAATTTCAATAAAAAACATTTTTGATTGTATTGAAAACACTGGATTTGAAAGAAAAATCTATGCTATGAAATTTCATGTACATACAGTGCGCAAAATAACAAAAGATATCACCTTAAAGAACTTTTGTTCTAATAATCGAATTTCACAAACTAGTTGTAGTTATTTTACGTCGCACTAGAGCTGCACAATGGGCTATTGGCGACGGTCTGGGAAACATCCCTGAGGATGATCCGAAGACATGCTATCACAATTTTGATCCTCTAAAGAGGGGATGGCACCCCGCTTCGGTAGCCCGACGACCTGCACGCGAAGTCGAGCACTTAACGGTAGAACAGTTTAACGAGGACCAATACCGTACACCCTCGGTCCCTACGCACATTGACCGCAGTCAGTGATGCTTGACTTCGGTGATCTGCTGGGAACCGTATCTTAACGATCAGTCCACTGCGGGACGATTTCACAAACTAAGCGCCCATCTAATGGTTTAAAAGGTCACCTCAAATATGCTAATTAATTAGAGCGAACTATTAATTGCTTTACAGCAACAGACACAAAATAAAACGTATTTTATTTGAATAATAATTTTGTTTTTATCAGATTCTGACCATAATATGGGAGTTATGGTTCCGGAAAATAAGGTTCCAATCGTTTAAGTTTGAGATGCCGAAAACTTTGGTCCCATAATGTTAATTTCACTTTCTGCGTACTCAGCCATATCTCGGGATGTTTTAAAGCGAATCTAAATATTTTTGCATACAACTATAAAACTCGTTTTTTCCAAAAGATAATTCCGTGTAAGAAATAATGATTAATAACTATCTATTATTATTTTATTAAATAAGAATCGAAGAATATTGAATTGTAGGATACACGAATTTTTAAACTTAAAATACCCGCTTTAATTAATTTTAATGTTTAAGTTTTAGGCCCTTGAGCCATTAGGCTTGAGTCTTAGTATGTCAAAACCCGAACATCAGATCAAAAGTTCTTCTGAGAAATGCGTTATATATTTTGCGCACCGTTACTCTTTAATTTAAAATCAAATGTCGATACCCAGAGTAATACATTATATATACGGACAGGAACTAAAATAACTATAAATTCGCTCAAATGGTAATTCTCTCCGGATAAACCAGAGAACCAGTACCTGCCCTTCAGTGTCCAATAAATTGTTTGATGATATAGGCAGACTTTACGTTGGATCGCACACCAACACCCCCTTATCTTGGCAAGAAGTTCTGTTACTAGTGAGAGACATGAATCGATAACAGTATGAAGCTAAGTACTTGTGGCGCTAAGGGAAACAATTCGTCGTAAGACTTTCGAATTACTACTTCCGATTTATTTTTACTCCTAAGCTTGAAAAAGCACGCATCCAATATATACTTGTGGTGTTTACGATATACCACGTGCCAACCTGCCGAAAACAATATAACACGTTTCTATAATTTAACTTTCAACGAAACAAACACATTTGGAAGACTTCGCAAGCATGCTATGATGCTACCCAAATAAGGGATAACATTCAAAACAGGGCAAACCTTACAATTTATTTATGTAGGGAAATAAATTTTCTCAAATTTATTTATAGCTCACAACCTTTCAGAATTTATAAATTACAGAAAACTTTTAAGAATGGTAAAATTACGCGTAAATTTTAGCATAAATCACAACAATACAATTTCCTAGAATATCAAACTTCTTCGGCTCATAAACATATTTTAGCAGAGGGATATACTGAAAGTTTTTTTTTATATTTCTTTCGGTTTTAGGAAGCTTGTTATTGATTACATTCAATCACCAATGCTGATTATATCCATATAAATTATAAGATCCTACGTTCTCCTTTTCAGGGGGTGAGTTAGCATTCATTCAATTTAAAAAGACGACACGACTACATAAAGCTTTCTTACTCAATGATTCTTTCAAAAAAAAGAAAAGAAAAAAAAGAGTTTATTCTTTTAGAGACGCTTTGAGGAGGGCGATTGAAACTCACAGTTACCTAAGTGCTCCTAACATGTTCTTTTAAAGTTCAGGTCTGGGGGTCTAACTGGCCTTTCCTTCCCAACTTCAATTTTCAAAAAAATTGTTGACCAGATTAATTCCTTGTATTTGCGCGTTGTCACCATTCTCAAGTCTGAGAACAGCGCTCTGTACGAGTGTGCCCAGTTGACGCTGGAACATCTTATCTGTCATATTTCGAGCCCCCCCCCCCCCCAATTACTTTTAAATTATTTTTATTTTGTATTTGTATTTTTATTTTTCTATTTTGTTGGAGAGTAAAGCAATTAGAGATTGAAGCTCCCTATATTTTTAGTATGCAGTTGCTGAATTTTTAAGATAATAACAGTATCACAAAAAAATATAGAGGAAAATAAAAAAAGAATATTTTATAATCGGTGTGAAAAAGATTTCTTTAAGAGAGAACTCATTTACCCTCCAAAGTGCAGTTACATGCTCTGCCTCTGGATGATTAAATTATAATAAACATTAAAATAAATATAATAATTGTTGTGTTATAGAAATAAAGATAACAATCATATAAAATATCCACTGATGTAAACATTATTAAAGTAATCTCTGTCTTTATTGTACATATAAATAAATTATGTTTGATAACAAAATTCATTTATAATATATAGTTAACTATAATAAAGTTAACATATAAATTATGTAGGCATATGTGTACAGATTTTCTTTTTTTTTTTTAAATTTCTTTCTGTTAGTCAAACAAATGTTTATAAAAAAAATTGTATTTTTAAATCATTAATAAATATGACAAAATATAAATTATTTACATTTATTTATAATATGACTAAAAAATTTTTTTACATTATATACAATAACTAGATGTATGTATGAAATACAGATTTCTTAGTTAAATCATATTAAAAAGGAAAAATTAAATAAACAGAATGTAGAGAAAAATACTTAAAACAAAGAAAATTTAGTTAAACTTTTTTAAAATGAAACTCAGAAGTTTCTAAAGATGTTAAATAATAAAATAGACTAAATTTTATCTTTACATCACAATAGAAAAATTGAGTACAAGTCAAAATAATAATAATAATAAATTAAAAATTATTTTAAGACTCAACCCAACTGAATTTTTGTTTTAAAAAAATTGTCCAAGTATCACTAGGAGCACTTAATTTTTGCAAGCAATATTCAAAGTTAATTTTTACAAATTTATCACGCAAAAACTTTATTCTACACACAAATATTCAATAAATCAATATTATTTATATGTTTAGATATTATGGGCACAGTAGGCCTTGGCCCTCTATGGGCTGTCGTGCCACTGAGTTTAGTTTAGTTGCATATTATATTAATATATTAGTAATATATTTTGGTAACATGTATAATAATATTTATTACTGATGTTATTTGAAATAATATGATTAATAAAAATAAATAGTAAAACATACAAAAACACCATTTGATTCATTGAAATTTTATGTTAATTTGATGGAATTGGAAAACAGAATCTAATAACTCTAATTGTATACAATGCTTCAAAATTTATTAATATGTGTACATTATTTTTCAGAAATATGGTAAGTCTATTTTATTTTATAACCATCTTTGAACAGCGACACTATTCTGAGTTTATGACCATCAATGTTCAACTCCGTACCTTTGTAATTTTGAAACCAACCCAGAAAACAAGAGAGATTTTGAATCAGTCATTGGAACAAACTGGCCTTCGAGAAGAACTTCTTGATGGAACTAACTGGCATTTGCATAATATGAAGAGAAAAATTTTGAAACCTCCCTGACGATAAGGGTCTGGTGGTAAGGGGATTTTAACCCATGTCCGTCTACCACTGAAGAAGTAAATTCATTGTAATTTTTTATATTTTTAATTTCATGCCAAGCGCCTATTCCCAACTTTCTGCGTTGTGAAACTGTTGCAAAATTCCATCTTTTGATGGTTCATGACTCTATAGGAGAATATCTTGATCGTATTAGGATTTTCAACCATCCAAACAACCCCTTTGTAATTTGGCAAAGCAAATGAATCGAGCTCACTGTCGTCAATTCTCATCCCTCCATAGAGATTCTGAGATGGCATTATAATAGCAAGCAAGAGAACTTCTGGTGAGGCAATGACTTTAGAAAAAACTTATGTTCTACTTGATTGTACTTTTCTACCTTGTTAGCATTGTTATTATTATTATTATTTTTTGTATTGCCTTGACATTGGAAATAAAATTTTTTAATACCAAACTGATTTACGAACTATTTGTAGTTAAATATTCATTTAAATAAAATGAAGCACAAAAAAGAAAGGAAAGTAATACCTATTTCAGAACAGTAATAACAATACAGAAACATTTTTTGATACAATAATTCAGAAAACAATTTACTTCAACTTACTCATCTAGAAACAAAACTTTTTAAAAGTTTTCTTGAGAATAAAGCAAATATTTTTTTTTTTTTTTTTTTTTTACATAATAAACAAAAATTAAATAAAATTACTTACATTAATGACTAAGTAGAAATAACCAAATTATAAATGTTTAAACTGGTTAATGAATTCAAATAAAAGTATTATCAAAACACAGCTAAATGGTAACTGAAACTATACAGTCACAAGAAGCATGTAATACAGTTAAAGAGGAGAGCTGTCTCTAACTGTTTCTACTTTGGAGTTCAATTGAATAAGCTCTCAGCAGTATACTAGTTTAGTTTATTCCAAGCAATGTATATGAATTCAATTTGTTCCCAGCAATTTACTAGTTCAATTAGTTCTCAGAAATTCACAGACTTTTTTTTATAAATTATGAGTTTAACTATTAGATATTGCTCTCACAGCTTGTTATTACACAGTTGTTTAGTTTAACTAAAATGTTTGATAATACTTTGTTGAATGATAAACAGACCAAATAATGAGTCAATTTATAAATAAAATCATGAATTATGTTGGATTCTCGGATACAATAAATCCCTCTTCATCGAATATAAGATTAGATGAATCCTCAGTTACTTCTTCCTCCTTCTCAATATTTAATTTACTCTCTTTTTCAATTAATTCAAGAGTCCATTTTAAATCCTCTTCCCAGAGTTCTTGTTCAGTAGGATTTATGTGAATGGCTTTAGAAAAGCTTATTTTTGCCTAAAATAAAAACAAATAAATTACTCATTCAAATGTCTTATATGATTTTTTGTACTTTAAATTTCTAAAAACAGAGAAAAATGTACGAGTTCTGTGACACATAACCAGTGGTCTGTGCTCCAAATTGTTTCAACTTCTTAAATATAAACAAACAGCTGACTTCCGACTTTTTAAATGACCCAGTTTATATGTAACACATTTCTTCATTTGATAATAATTTTTTTTTATTAATTTCATAAGTAATTCACAAAAAAGCGAAATACTGTAACAAATTAAAATCTTTATAAATAATGTTCGATTATATTTTTAAAATTTTAGGTAACATTCCTACTGGCTTTATTTTGACCATATTGGCACAACTTGCATCAATCCAACTTTCAACTTCATACTGCATATTTTTTTAATAAATTTTCTGATAATAAAAAAAGTCACAATATAAAATATAGACAGTATTAAAAATAATTTCATCATTATTACAAATAAAATTTTGAGATTAAAGCATTTTATTTCACAAAACCTCTTGTTTATAAAATACGAGAAGATCAGGAACATCACTAAATTTCTGTCTAAGATTAAAAAAGATTGAACATTTTAAACTGAGGCACTGCAACTGTTGAAAAATGCTTTATCAAATTAGAACATGCTTCAGTAGCTCAATTTCATAGAATTCATCCAATATTCTTTTAATTTTCTTCAGGTCATTTAAAAGTTCATCAACCTCCTAACAGTTACATTGCAAATTACATATTCAGACTTGAAAACTTCCCAATTAAACTCACCCATTTCTCTAATATTTTAAATAGAAGAAGAAAAATATGTACTACCAGGATAGAGGGGTATCAAATTATACTGACCAAATTTCAAAAGCACATTGACCGTGTAAAAATTTTCTTGAAAAAAGAAATAATACAAGAAATAAACAAAGTTGTACTTCAAGGAATTAAAATAATTCTATAAATGTGAAAGCACACAGTGATGAGGCTTCAGAAAATAATTTAAAATTATTATAAGAATAAAGCTACCAATATTTTCTATGAGTATGAAGCAACAAATTCAAGTATGAACCTACAAATTCAGACTATAACATTTTGTTTTCTATGTTTTCAGATGCAAGACCTTAGCTTTTATTTAAAAAATCTTTGGATACAATTTTAAAATATTTTTTATTAAAAATTATTTATAATTCAGTTTAATAATAACCAAAAATATTTTGAATTATAAGGAATGAAATTTTTATTCCAGTATTAAATTATGTACTTTAAAAAAAAATTTAAATCTGAAATAATTTGATAGAAATTTTTTTTAAAAATAGTTTTGATAATTTAAAATTTTTTAATCTTATAAAAAGGTTTCAACAAAGATAAATGATAAACCTTAAATTATATATATATATATAATATATATCGCAGCAAATAAAAGTTGTAATAGCTTCCTATAACAATTAGCCTTTTTATTTCAAGTTTCATTTAAAATAAATGCCCTTGAGGTGGCTGCAAAGCAAATGGGCTTAGTCATAAATGTAGAGAAAACAAAATATATGTTATTCTCAAGAAACAGAGTCCCAGACCCCTATCTTGAAATAAATTCTTATAGATTTGAAACAGTAAAGAGTTTTACTCACTTAGGATCAATTATTACCATTGACAACAGAATTACTCCTGAAATAAAAAACCGACTCTATCTGGCAAATAGGGCTGTCTATGGGCTAAGCAGATTTATTAAATCTGGGTTTCTTTCTAGAAAAACAAAGTTCTTAATCTACAAAACTCTCGTCCGGCCAGTCTTGGCATACGCTTCTGAAGCTTGGACAATGACAAAACAGGAGGAAAATTGTATCACAACATTTGAGAGAAAGATTTTGTGGAGTATACTTGGTAGTGTAAATGAAAAAAATAACTAGAGAAGGAGATTTAACTTTGAACTATACAAGATTTATAAACAACCTGATATTATTAAATACATAAAAATAAATAGAATGAATTGGATGGCCCACGTGATTCGAATGAGTGATGACAATACAGTAAAAAAGATACTGCCTTTTAGACCCACTGGAACAAGAAAGCGGAGAAGGCCACGGTTGAGAGGGGCTGACTCAGAGGAGTATGATTTTCTTGCAATTAATGAAAAGAATTGGAGATCAAAGGTAAATTGGAAGTCGTCATGGAGAAATCTTCAGAGGAAGGCATTGACTCACATTGGGCTGTCTAGCCAACTATGATGATGATGATTTCAAATAAAAAAAAAAAGCTAAAAAACACTTTTCATTATTTATTTTCTTAGCATTTCTGCTTTTTTTCATTTTTTATTTAAATCTTTTTACAAGTAATTATACACCAGTACTTCCTTAGCCTTCAATTTAACCAATTAAATAATTTTATTTAAATTCATGGACAACAATAATCTGTCAGTTATCTAAATTTTTGTTTTAGGATAACAAACTTAATTTTGCACCTCTTCTTCTCGCTTAGGTCAGGGTCAGGATAGGTAGAAAATAATTTTCTTTGTTTAATAAAGGTATATACCCTTCAGTACCGGAATTCACAAAATAACTCCATTTTGTTAATTCCAGTAAATGATATAATTAACTGAAATAATGGGCTAATTATAAATATAATGAAGAACTTTTGAGAAGAATATTATGAGTGTAATTATTTCTTGAATATTAAATTTTACTGATTTGCGGAAACATAAAGTTAAGCATTTGCTTATTAATTGATGCAATTTAATTATTAAGAATTGATTTGTCAATGTGAAACTTATGCTGCCAATCCCAGACTGCAAACTTTATTTGTTATGTTCTATAAAAATAAAAATCTCGCTCATTTTGTAGGTTAAATATATTTGTACTAAATTTAAAATAGTAACTTTTGGTGATTCAGATTTTACACAAAACTGTGCCACATTGCTATTTTCTTGAATTTAAATAAATAAGCAGTGAGATAAATTGTTTGTTTTGTTTGTTGTCATTGTCAATTTTCTTTTGAACAGCTTATCCAGTCTTTAACTTCTCATAAGAAATGAAAAAAAGAATAGTATTGTTTATATTTTTGGATTTCTCACAAGTAATTCTTGATAAAGTCGAAGATTTGTAATTTAGAAGAATTATTTTTCATTAAATTTTTCCACAACATAATCAATCAATTGACTCATCATGATGGATTGGTAGGTATTTGCCAAACAATTAGTCATAATACATATCACTTAATTTATGCTATACTTTTATTTTAATCGCGTGTCTAAGTCAACTAATACTTGTAATTGCTATCCATTTTAATTCATTTAACTTAATAACTCTACAAAACTTCCAACATTTACAAATGAAGTCAAATAATTCTATATTCCAATAAACACTATTTAAATAAGTTGAAACAATTGAAACAATCATTCTCTTTGTTATAAAAGAATTATAAAAAATTTAAGAATATCAAATTAACAAAATAACTCAAATAAATTGAATTATTCTGTTGACTTCAGGGTTAGTTTGTCACAAGAAAAAATAAAATAAAATCTCTTTTTAGTTTTAAAAAAACTAGTAATTGGTTTAATAAAAGTTTTTATACACTTACATTTCAACTTAAAATAAAATAAGATAAAATGCAAATAAAATTATACATTAAATAATTAAACTTATTTTAAAATGTTACATATTAAATAAATTTAGAAAACTGAAATTACAAACCATTTTGAGATCACCCATTCCTAATTGAGAACGACCTAAGGTTTGATATGCAACCCACCAACAGGGGTTTAGTTTCACAGCTCTTTCTGCTGATTGTACTGCAGGAAATGGGTGATTCTGTTGTAGAAGTGCCTGCATAAATTTATAAGAAAACATTTGTACTTTTTTCTCAATAAACTAATACATAAAAAACTGAAATTTTTACAGAATACAAATACAATTGAAAACATAAAAGAAACTTAAACTTGTCAATATCATGTGAAGAATTGATGCACATTGTTATTTTTATTTTAGATTAAATAGTATTTCTACATGATAACGTTTTAAAAGTAATGCTGACAGAGCAGTTATAAATTTATTAATATTTTGCCACAATTTTGAAGTTACTCTTGGTCAATAAAACATATAAAAACAAGAATAGGTAATTTAAGATGTCTCTGGAAAGTTTTAACAACATTTATATTTGTTTATAAATAAATTGCTAATTTATAGGAATAGCAATATAATTACTCAACTTCCAGCAGCTGTTAAGAGTTGAAAACTAACATGGGGGGAAAAAAAACTTTTTATTTTTTTATTTAAAGAGAATAAAAGATGTTTAATGTGGGATAACATTAAAAGAAATTATGGTTTAAAAAGTTTCTTTACTTTGAACACTTTCCAATCAGTAGAACTCAATATCATTAATAGCATTTTATTTTGAAAAAGACAAAACTTTTTAACTTCCTTATTTTGAAAAAAGAAATAAATAAATAGCAGACATGTTGGAATAAATAGGTCAGTCTAAAAATTCTAGTCCAGAAGTGTGTTTATGGTAGTAGTAGAGTAGTACTTTATTTATGTAAAACTAGAGCTACATAATAGGATATTGGTGATGGTTTGGGAAATATAACTGAGAATTATTTTAAGAGATGCCATAATAATTTTGATCTTTTGCAGAGAGGATGGTTCCCTTGCTTAGTTAACCCCATGATCTGCACGCATATTTATGGAATAGACTTCCTGGTTGAAAATAGTAGAAAATCATATTTAAGAAAGTAGACTGCAATAATTTAAGTACTTGGATGCAGGAGTGTAATTTTTTTTTTTCATTGCTTGTTTTTAAAACACTCAGAAATATTTGGTAAATTTTATTGAGCAAATTTACACTTTTAATTTTATTTTTAAATAATAAACAAAGATTTTTTACTCCAATCAAAATATAGGTTTGTTGACTTATGTATAAATTATATATAAACTATATGTATAAATTATATAAAATTGTATTAGAGATAAAATGCTTGAAAATAAAAGCATTAGTATTAATCAGTCTGTTATTCAATAATCAATCCATTGAAAGTCGGTGAAAATGTTTTACTTGTGCCTTCATTTCATGTAACTTTTCATTTTTAGGTAGCAAGCTTAAAGCTTTGTCAAACTCTGAAACTGCTTCTTGTAACCTTAAAAGAGAAGGGGGGAAAAGGTTGTTATTTACAAAAAGAAATCAACTAAGAATATTTAGCATGTAATTAATACACTATAACATATGTTTATTTTCTTTATCAATTGTTAATAAAAAAAAATTAATAAATATTGTTAAGAAACAAATATTGGCAGTTTCTCTCTTAACTATTTTTAAAATTTCAATAAAAAAATAAGTAATTGGAAATAAGTAATACTTTAATTTATTCAGATTATTTTGAGATTTAACTCTAAAGCTTAGCAAAAAGTTTCTTAATTTACACAAAACATAAATATAAATTAGTTGTTTCAAGATCTGAATCCAATGAAAATTATAAAACAATTCAAAAATTTTATTAATTTTTTTCAAAGAAAATATACATATTAAATGAAAACAGAAGAATGGAGAAAGCCAGAAATCAATTTGGAGTGAGGCAGAGGATTTAACTTTAATTTCAAAATAAACAAATGAATGATAAATCTTTTTACTAAGAGCATATTATTACATTCTCAAGAAGTGAAATTTCGCTATTTTAAAAATAGACTAGTAAAAAAAAAAAAAAAAAAAAAAAAAAAAAACAGGCATAAGCAAAACTTACTCCAACCATTCTATTCTTTTGCTTAATAATAAAAGTCTTAATTTAAAAAAGAATATAATAAAAACAATTATTAATGAAGTAAAGTGAATTGTGCACATATATTATAAATTTTTACAGTAAAAATTTAATACAATATTTAAAAATTCTAGGTTTTTTTCCATTCCATATATTAATAACCATCATTCGAACAATCAACAGGCTAAAAACTTTTTTTAAGATGAGAAAAATTAAAATTTAGAGAATTATTTACCTTTTTCCTAAATAAAAATTTAAACAATGTGTATAGAAATTCTAAATCATAACTATTGGCCTTATCCAGAATATTTCTCCATGTTATTTTTTTTCTTCACAAAATAGAAACCGGTTATGTTTATGAAACTTAGTGAATAGAATCTAGTCATAGAATTTTTGCTCACTCACTATTTTTATTACAAATCGGTTAATGTTTGAAGTTTTTATGTGTTGAGTTAGTTGTATCTAAACAGTAGATATGTGCTGCATATCTCATTCTTGTTCATTTACACTTATTATATACTTTAAACTTATTATTATCATACGTCATTGTCATTAATCTTGAATAATTCTTATAAATTAAAAATATATAAAACACATATATATTTTAATTTTTCCTATAAATTAAAAGCAATTTATCATCCATTTTCAAAAATAAAAAAGAAATCGTTGCTTTACTGGAAATAAAAAAGAAGTCTAAACTAACTTGTTTATAGCATAAAAATAAGATTTTTGACATGAAGAGTATTTTAAAAGTCAGTTACTTGTCTCTTTGGGCTAACTCAATCCCTTGATTTTTATGTATTTCAGCTTTCGCTTTACGGTTTGCCTCTTGATCTACTTTTCTGCGCTTATGACTTTTAATCCATTTCTCATCAAATGAGACTTCAACTTCTGATTCCGCAGAAAAATTCAAAGATGTTTCTTTGGAAATATTTGCTCCTATCTTTCTTTTCCAACTGAATGTTGTCATACTCGACAGTCTAGAATGTAAGTAAATGAAAACATGGTTCAATACATATTAATAAGAACTTACAAGAAACATTAAAAAATTACAGTGTGAAAGTGAAGACATTTTTTAGATATTCAGCTATACACCTGATTGTTAAAATATTACATTAATTGAATAATAATCAAGGCCTTAATCTTTCAAAATGCTAATACTCACATCAGCCAGCCTTCAAAACACTCAAACAAAAACTTGTTTGTTTACAAAATGTAGAGTTGCCAAATAAAGATATCAAATTATAAAACTTTGCAAAAAAATCATAAAATAAATGTATAACGATACTCTATTTGTTTTAGGACATAACTTTAAAGATAAAAATATTTTATAAAATTCAAATTTTAAAATTAATTTGCGAAATTAAATTTTTTGTAATATCTGGCAAAGGTTTCATCATTTTGCTCTATAAAATTAGTACAAGTGAAACTGCATTGAATCTTCTCAACGTTTGAGTTTAATCCGCTGTTTGTAACTCTTACACTTTTAAAACCATTTTCGAACATACTTTTTAAACCTGTGTTTCTACTCTACCTTTTGGAGGACACCGATTCTCCCTTCTGCTCCTTCTCTTTTGCTTTTACATAATATTTCGTCTAGAAGGTCAAGAATTCATGTGAGATTAAAATATTTGTAAAAATTATTAATTTTTTTACCTTTTATAATAAAAAATATATATTTACTTTTTCTTCTCTGTTTATTCATTTGATTTTAGTACATTTATTAAGAATCATTAGAACAATTGTTTAAAACATTACCGGTGTAGATATAGGTAATTAAAACTTGTAAAATATGGGCAAATTTTATTTCACTTTTAAATTCTTGAGCTGTTACAACCTAGTGATTAATATTTAAATCACATTTGAGAAGCTTATTTCTTCCGACGCGTGAAATAAATCATACATATAATAATATTTGTTCTACTGTCTTTTCCTAATCTTTAGAATACCTTCCATTTGTATGGGTGTATTTATATTAAATTTTAACTTAAAGAGTATTAAAGTTTAGACATTATTATATTCTGTCTTGGGAATTTTACTATAAAGACAAGCAGTGTCATAATTTCTCCAACGAAAAATCTTTTAATATTTTTCCTTGTTGTATCCCTAATGTTCTAAATAAAGATATCTAGTTTTATAGCTATATTTCATTTTACTTTTATGTGCTGTAAATTTTCTTAAACTGGTTCAGTTCCATAAGAATTTTATTTTAGAAGAAATTGATGTAATTCCTGTTCTATCTTAATCCAATTCATGAATTTATATGTTATAAGTTATTGATGTGAGAAAAAAAACATAAATATTTTTAAATAATTTAAATATAAAGCCCTATGATTAACCAATCAATAAATTATACTTAAATATTTTGCAATGAATACTTAATGTAATAATTCAGAGCCATGCAATTAATTGGGATATTTTAGTATTCTTGGTCTAAATTATCTCCAAGTTAAAGGTAGTTAGTGATTACAAGGCGTCTGTAATATTTGAGGGATAATTTTAAGTATCAATGAAAAAAGTATTTTTAGCTATGTTATTGTGTTTAAATTTTCATTCAGCTAAGGGTGGGGATGAAATTGTAACTATTTGTATGTGTGTCTATTAGTGAACACATACAAATGTCTGTGTATGTTTTTTCAGGTACCTTTTGATTGATGAAGGTTGACATAGTCCATAATATATAATCCCCACATTCTCAACACCATTTTTTGTCATTTGGTGTTAAGATAAATAAAAGAAATTTTGGTGTTATCAATACCAAAATTTATTTTATTTGGCCTAACATGGAGTGACTAAAATTTATCCTTATCTTAGAATTTGCGGGATATCGTTTATTATATTTAATTATTTTTTAAAAAAAATTATTCTTTTAGAAATAAAATGGCTGATCGCTCAAAAGCTTCACTTGAAAGGCCTGATATAGATTTTACAGAAGAAAGTACACTTCAGAAACTTTCAAGGAAAACTAGGGATAGTCCAATGATGGTAGCTGGTACGGTATATTTATTTTATTTATCATTCCCACATTCTTTGTTATATTGTAATGAAATTATGTTTCTGCTACTACTTATGTATGAAATGCTTCTTTTTGTTCTATTTTAAATTATAGCTATTTCCTGTTTTACTGAGCATTTCGTTTAACACCGTACTCACGTCCTTTAGTATAGTATAGCTGTGTTTTGAGTAGCGTCAACTAATTCTTTTTTTTTTTCTTTATAAAAGGCAGTTTTAAGCTTTAATCTGATCACATTTGCAATATACATTTTGCTCATAAGAAAAAGAAAAAAAAACTCCTGTGTTCAAACAGTTTCCTATTGGTGACTATGGAAAAATTTTTTCGTTTGACAATATATGTTTCAAGTAAGTGCTGATCTTAAAAGGTTTGTGGGAAAACATTAAAAAATTTTAGTAGTTTTATTTATTTATTGCTATGTGAGAAATAATTACCTTTTATGACAAATTTTTTTTCTCCACCTTACAATTTTTTTCTTTTGTATGAATAGAACATAATATAAAATTTTTATTAAATAATTAGTAATAAAACTGAAGTAACTATTATCTTATAAATTTATTTCTTAAAAAAAACTCACATTGTTTAACTGTTTTAATTTATTTCCAGAACAAAAAATTATTCTTTGTGTATTTATAATTTTAATCTCAATAAAAATTCAATTTTAAACAAATGAAATAAATTTAAACCTGCTGCTTTAACCTTCATAAACAAACATTAACTGTTCTAATATTATCTTTAAAAAAATAAAAATGTATTTAAGTGTTCAATAATGCAAAAGCTGTAGCAACAACTGTATATTATTCTAATTGTGTAAGAAAAACTATTTTGAACCTAATGCTTATGAGTACTTTTTATTTCACTGGTCACATTTTCTTAATACAAAAATGATAATGCTCAGGGAAAAATCCCGATTTTTGGCTAACTGTGATCTGTAAATCCACGATCCTGAAGTTTCAAGAAATCATCGATCTCATTTATGTATAAAAATTCTTGTATATTTTATTTAAAAATATTAGAAATAGAATTTATACTTGTCATCTCTTTCATTTGTAAATATTTTTTCTGGTAGAATAATAAATGGGATTAGAGATAAAAGTAAACTTATACATAATTATTCATTTAAATTATGCTGCATATAATTTATGTAGAATTTCATGTTTTGAAAATATCAAGGATTTAAATTTATGAAGACATTAATTTTTTTAAATGTGTCGTTAATGATTTTACTCAAGAAATTTTCAGGATTTTTGAGTTGGGCTTGCAATTGCCCCTGTTAATATCTAAAAATAATTTGAATGGTGAGTCACTTCTTAAATTCTTATTGATCTAAAAATATAAAATAAATTATGCAACAAAATTATATAACATTATACAGCAAAAATATATAAAATTATATAATTTATAAATTATATAACAAAAACCAATTAAATTTTCTTTTTGTGCAATTTGATTTATTGCACATAAAACAACAGAAGCAAATAAAAAAAGTTCAAAAGTTAAGTAAATAGTAATCTATTACGGTTCTATCATCAGAAAAGTTCAGATTTCTGACAGCTATGATATAAGAGTTTATGGGTTATTTTTTTAACCACTTGTGTTTGCATGTAAGAAATAGTTTTTATCTTTAGCTAAAATATTGAAATTTTGAATTATTGCATATTTTTCAATCTTTTGCTATAAATACTTAAATGAAAAATAATAAAAATCTATATTAGTCTTATACATTTTTGGTAATTTTTTTAAATAATTGTTTTTATTTTAAATAAGAAAAATAATTTCAGTATAAAGTGCAATATCCAGAATCGTTGGTACCTTGGCAAGTTTGGAAAATATATTTTCTCAGATAATAAGTATTTAAGGTAAACAAACATCAAAACATCCTTATTCAATAAAAAATAACTAATAGACAATAATTAATATCAGTTTCAATCAACAATATATAAATCCATGTGGTTGTGCTATTTTCAAAGCTTTTGTTATAGATTTTAAAATCTCGTTTTTTTTTTAATGTGCCATTCTAACATGCCATAAATTCCAAATCACGCATTTCAGTTAGTAATAATTTCTCGATCAATTTCAATCAACAATGTATAACTCCACGTGGTTGTGCTATTTTTAGAGCTTTTGTTATAGATTTTAAAATCTCTGTTTTTTAATATGCCATTCTAACATGCCATAAATTCCAAAGCGCGCATTTCAGTTAGTAATAATTTCTTGATCAATTTCAATCAACAATGTATAACTCCACGTGGTTGTGCTATTTTTAGAGCTTTTGTTATAGATTTTAAAATCTGTTTTTTAATATGCCATTCTAACATGCCATAAATTCCAAAGCGCGCATTTCAGTTAGTAATAATTTCTCGATCAATTTCAATCAACAATGTATAACTCCACGTGGTTGTGCTATTTTTAGAGCTTTTGTTATAGATTTTAAAATCTCTGTTTTTTAATATGCCATTCTAACATGCCATAAATTCCAAATCGCGCATTTCAGTTAGTAATAATTTCTCGATCAGTTTCAATCAACAATGTATAACTCCACGTGGTTGTGCTATTTTTAGAGCTTTTGTTGTAGATTTTAAAATCTCTGTTTTTTAATATGCCATTCTAAGATGCCACAAATTACGAATTTCAGTCAGTAATAATTTCTCGATTGGCGACGATTCCATTGTGAAATCCGTGTAATTTTGACGATTATTTTGGTAGTTATTAAATGGATTTTCGCTTGGTTTCTAAAATCTCAAATGTTTTAATAGAATATTGTTTTGTTCAACAAACTTCGAATCTCCAATCTTGCATTCCATTATTGACGATTCCCCTGCAATCCCATGTGGATTTATGGTTGTATTTTTGTCAGTTATTGCTACAGATTTTTGTAGTTTTTTAATGCTACATTATGACATCGGAAATTTCAAATTGCACGTTTAAAGAATTACTTTTTGATTCATTCAATTTGTAATGATTTTGTCAATCGAATTTTCAACATTCAAAATCAAAAATTACAATTAGTATGGTAAAGGAATGATATAACAGATACTCCTTGAATTTCTTGCTGCACCGTACATTAAAATAAAATAAACATCTTAAAGTTTTTATTAGTTTTTCAAGTTCTAAAAGTATACCAGCAATTTCAGATGCAAGTTACTTTTTGTTTCTTGCCAAAAGTAAATACAAAATGTATTACTTTCCTCTAAGTTGAATAATAATTTTATAAATTTTCACTTTTTAAAATGTAATATTAAATTAAAAATTTTATAATCATATTGTTTTCTTTTATTTTATCAGCACATAATTTGTTAAAAATGCTTTAATTTTAGTTTAAAAAAATTAAGAAAACAAAACATTTTCTTTTTATTTAGTATGAAATAATCTGAAATTGTTAGATTAATAATGATTTTTTTAATGAATTATTAAATTAGTTTTTTTCTTCATCTATTTATTTTTATTTTTTGTGATTTAAAATATTTCCAATTTAAATTAAAATCATTAGTTAATTATTCTGAAATTTTATAATTTTACCCGTGAGACTTGTGAAAGCAGACTTTAAAAAAATGGTGTAAATTGCCATTTCATTGATTTAATGTTGATTTTTCAGATTTCAAAATGTTTCAGACTTTAAAATTTTTTGTATTACTATATTATTGTGACTTAATTTTCCTCGTTTGTAATTTTCTCAATCTTAAGCTTAAAATTATGTCAAATTTGAATAAAATTAGAAGTTATAATATTGTTTGTTACCTCTCCTATTGATAAATGGTGATCTTAAATGTATGATTTAAAAAAAAAAAAAAGTTCAAGGTATATATATATATATTCATAAATAGTAATTACATTTATATTTTAGTTAGTTTATTTTTGCTTTCTTAATGTTTTTCTTTAAATATTAATATATAAAATTTTTTTGTGAAAATAAACGAATAAATTAAACTTGTAGACCGACTTATTTTTAAAATTATAAAAAAAAATTATTTTTCTCCATACATATTTATTATCTTTAATGGAGGGGGGGGGGGCAAAATATTTTTGCTACTTGAAAAGCGGCACTGATCGTTCCTGGACTTTAATCGAGCGTATTCCAAATTGAGGTTTGTGAATTTGTTTCAATTTTTAGTGGGTCATGCTTATAATTAGATTTCTGCAATTTGAAAAAACTATTTTTTTGAATTTTTAAAATCTGCAGGATGTTAAATGTCATCCATGTTGATTTAAAGTTTTTAACCATTAAAAACTGAAATAAGTTCCTAAAATAAAATAAGACATAGTTTTGTTGATACTTACACAGTAATTAAATGTATTTTTTTAATTCTTTGTTGTAGGTTTGAGTGGCTTCTTTGTTATTGCTGCATATGGCATTTACAGTTTTCGAAACAGAGGAAATTTATCTGCCTCTAATTACTTGATGCAGTTGCGAGTAACTGCCCAGGGTGCTGTAATTGGCTGTTTGACATTAGGAGTTGTGAAGTCTATTTATGACCATCTGACCAAGAAAAAGACTGACTCCTAAATAATTTATTTTCAAATTTCATGTGCATAGTTGTTAATGTTTTTAATTTTTGCCATGATAGGAAAACCTCTTAAATAATTGTATATCCTTCCCATTGATCAGATTGTATCAAATAGCTTGTATTTAATTTATTTATGGTACAAGTGTAAATAATGAATTTCCAAAAAGAGTTATATTTTGAATTCTTTATGCATTTTTTGCATGGTAGTCTTTCATTGATAGCTTTATTTTCAGACTGTTTTTATAATTTATTTCTGAATTTTTAGTAAAACATAATAGCTGTTTATCACTGAAAACTGTATTTGAGCCATTGGAATTTTTAGATATTGAGTTTTTGTAAACCTTTGAACTGTATTAATTTGATGTTCTTCTTAAAAGTGAACTAATTATAAATAATGGAACAGCAAGGTAGCTTTTTATGTGATTGATGAATAGTTGTTTGTCATTAGTGTAAAGAAAATGTAAAAACAAAAATCTATAATAAAAAAAATCAGTTTCTATTGCACCAAAATATTTTTCTAAAACTTAAACTGGCA
The DNA here is from genome assembly GCA_949128135.1 of Parasteatoda lunata. Taxonomy (NCBI): domain Eukaryota; kingdom Metazoa; phylum Arthropoda; class Arachnida; order Araneae; family Theridiidae; genus Parasteatoda; species Parasteatoda lunata. The sequence continues at coordinate 54,054,050 of OX421973.1, read as the reverse complement.
ATATAATTTATAAAAAAAAAATTCTATTTTAAAATGTTCATATTAAATTCCTTTTTTGATAATCAAAAATGCACCTTTGCTCGCAAGTTATTAGTTGTACTTAAAATTACAAATATAGAATTTTTAACTCTTTTAAGAAATTTTATTTTCTACCTGGTTTGACATATTTTGAAAATATTATTTAAATGTTTCTAGAGTAAATAAAAATATATTTCACCTGTCAATGTTATTTTTATTTTTTCAACCTACATCTTTTATAAAATAGTTTGTTTTATTAAAAAAATCTCTATGTTGAAGATTAATAAAATGCCTAAAAATTTTGAATAATATGACGAAAAAAAACCTCATATATCATGGTCAACTTTTGTAAAACAATAACATGAATATGAATAATAAATAAATAAAATAAAATTCTTTGCAAAACTCTCTCAGGGTTAAGATTAAAATTATCCAATTTTTATATCGAATACTCGGTATATCATGATCTATGAAAAACCAGTTTGCTTTATAAAATCTGAGAATAATAAGATCAAATTAAATGAATTAAATTGTTGGTGTCTGACTTAAATTGCACAAAAGCAAAAAATTTTTTACTCATTTGCAATTTGTATACACTCTTGATTTTGTAATTTAAATGTGAATTTGACTGAATTTTGATACTGACATTTGAATAAAGAATTCTAGGCAGTTCTGAATGTGGAAAATATGATTTATAATTAATTTGAAGTTTTTTACTGAGGTGTTGGATATAAATTCTTCTATTGGATATAAATTTAAGTTAAAGATAACAATTATAAATACTGAAAATTATTTTTATCTTATTGCTATAAACATATTATTCTTTCCATTAAATCAATTCTTTAAATTTAGCTTGTCTTCTATTTCCTGTTGGGAAGGGGGTTATTAAATTTTCCATTGTGTGTAATGGTTGAAAAATCACTAATTTTAATTTTAACTGTGCAGCATAGATTAACAGCAATGTAAATACTACTCATATTTAAGCAATATTACCTTAAATCTAATAGTTTTAAAATTTCTGAAATAAAATCTATAAATTCTCTTATAAATCTATATCTCTAAAAATTTTTCAATATTTTTAAATTAAAAGAAAAATGCAGAAAAATTTCACAATTTTTAATTACTATAAAAACATTTATCGAAAAATGTTAATGTTTATTAAAAAGAATTTTTTTTTTTTTTTTGCAATTTTTTTTTTTAGTAAAATTTTTTTGCAGGGAAAGTGGTAATTTTTATTGTTTTAATTTATCATCTGCATAAAATTAAATTGTTTTGTACAATTTTTATATTTGATGTATCAAAGCAGACGATATTAAGTGAGATACCTATTACTTGTATTTAGTTAGTAGGGGTAAGAAAGAACATAGTCCCCCCAAATTTATTAAAAAATAAGGAAATTCAAAATAGATATTTTTCTTTTTTTAAATAACCATTTTCATTGGCTAACTACGGACCCAATAGCCTCTTCACATTTTTATCTCATTTACCTAAAAATTTCATAGGATGTGTATTATTGTTTGCTTTGCATGTATGTTTATTATTTTTTAATTTTTTTGTGAATTGGCGACACAGTAAGAAACGCGTTTATCATTCAATCAAAAGCAACATCTAAGTGTAATATAAACTTCATTTGTAACATATTCTGTTCAATTTTAAGCCAAATCGGATGAACGTTTTTACGTTGTTGAGTTAGGTTAATTTAAAGTTCTGAAATTTTACTCATTGTGTAAAATTTAATTTATGAATTTAGTTTTATAGAATCCAAACTTACAATAGTCCCTTTAACTCTGACAGATCGTATATATATATGTCAGGGGGCGCAAAAACTTAGATTGTCACCAATGCTGTAAGCCTCAACTACGCTTTTACTTATATTATCAAGGTCTCATACTTACATCTGATTGCATATGACAATCTTTTAGCAAGCATTCATGAAAACAGAGGTAAAAACATGTGTTTAAACTCTAAAACTGTTTCTGAATGCGAGCTTTCGTTTCTTTCCTGAAAATAAATAAATAACTACTGAATATTCTGAAGAAAAAAAAGTTTTGCTCTAAATACACACACTTTTCTAGCTCTTCTAAGTAAAATAATTTATTTGAAATGCTCTAAATGGAGTTAAGTTGCTTCTTAAAAAATTTAAATTTAGTTGCTTACCTTAAAAAATAAAATTTCATCTATCAATTTTTAAGTTCATAGTATAAATAACTTTAGGTACAGCATAGTTAAGCAGATTTTGTTAGGTTACTGAGGTGAAATACATTATTCTAAATTAACTTAAAGGAAAAAGCAAAATATAAGATGGAAATGAATGAAAACAAATGTTATGAAAATAAAAGCACTGAAGCCGCACATAAAAATAATTAATTTACAATAAAAATATTGTTGTCAAATTTAAAATAGATTATACAAATAAGACATCGAATCTTGCTTTAAACAGAGAAAAAAATAATTTTATTACGTTAAATCTTGACACAGTACAATTAATTATGTATTTTGGTGTCAGACATAAAATATCAAAAGTATTTATCATAAATACTTTTGATACTTGGGAATTTATCATAGATCAAAATATAAAATGTTTCTTCACATTTGGGCTATATAACCTGTTTTGATACAGTTTACTTAAATTGTTTATTTAATTTTCTATTTGTGTAAAATTTTCAACAAAGAAAAAATTACCTATTAGAGATTTACTTACCTTGGTTAAAAATTTCAAATGATGTAGCCCTTTATTTAACAACCCATTGCTTACTGAAAGCTGATATTAATAAAAAAAAAAAAGTTACTTCTAAATCTTCAATTTTTCTTTACTTTGAAAATGTTACCTTGTTTACTTGAAAATGTAAATTTTGGAATTTCCTATTATCCTCAATTTCCATTTTTCGTCAACCTCCTTTTTACAGTCTAATTCTAAAGAAGGGAAAAAACTCTTTTACAAATATATGTTTAAATATTTTAACTATAAAATATATGTAGATTTGAAATAGGTAATTAAAAAATACACAATTTTTGTACCTAATAAAAAATGCGCAGTTACTTACTTTTTACACATATAATCAATAAAAATTTTTCTTACATTTCGTCATAAAGAGACAAGAATGCTAATGCTTCAATAAACAGTCTCAATAATTTCGTAATCCCAGAACTGAAGGAAACATTTTATTGCTATTGATAACTTTAAACAAATGAGAAAAAATATTGAGTGTGAAAAAATAAATTATCGAAGTACGCCTAAAGTATACCATTTTGGAATCAATAAATAAAAAGTACATTTCAAACCTTAACTTGTTCAAAACTAATGTACTTGTAACCATTTAACTTTAATTCCTGGGTTAAGGGAACATTCTATTGTCGTTTTCAACTGGAAATTCCAATTACAAACAGGATAAAAATGTTTTTAAGACTATCAGTAAAAAAAAAAAAAAAAAAAAATTACTGCCTTGAAAGTTGTGACTAATTTTTACATTCTAAACCTATGCCATTATTTTAACTACAACTTATTTTAATATCGCGAGAATAATTTTAGCTTAATACATATACCGTGTTACTAAATGAATAATCCCAAGAAACTGAAGCAAAAGGATAAAAACTTAAGTGGTTTCAAAAATTATGAAAATGGTAATGAAAGTTGATATGTTTCGAGTATTTAAAATTTCCCCCTTCGGAGTCTTGAGAATGGAATTAATGTAGTCGATATTTTTATTTACGAAATCTACTTTTTTTAAAATTCTATTTTTCAGAAACCTTTCCACCAATTTAGTTCAAATTTTGTCATGTAAAATGACATTCTTTAAAATTATGTAAAAAACTGTATACCTTAAAATTCCAAGTTTTTTTACTATTATTAAATAAAATAATAAATATTTACTAAAAATTATTTTTTGAATGGAATTATATTTGGATAAACGAATTTATTGATAGTGTGCAAAAAATTTTCGAAATTAAAAAAGTCCTCTAGGTGTGGTGAAATACGCAAAAATTAAACTGGTTTTTTAAAGGTAGTCCGTGTTTTTTCTTTTCTTTTTACGCGCAGTACAACAAGTATAATACATATAGATTGAGTGCATGTTTGTACAGTGCATAAAAATAAATAAATACAACACCTTGTATTACCTTTGATCTAACGATCAGATTTTCTTTATGGTTCACGCGGGTGACCTAATATAAGCTAATTAATTTGTAAAGACGATATTTTAAGTAACGAAATTAAGTACAAAAACATACTTTCTCTGAATAAACATACCTTTTATTCGACAGATTTGGGTTCCTTTCTCTCAAGATATGGCGGTAGAGCAATCTGGAAAATGTGGTCACAATTCTTAGGTCATGAGAGTGATCACATTTTGGACTCCTTAATGTAAATAGTTTCTGAGAAATCAAGTTTTAAAAAACACAACTTTTATAAAAACCATTTCTCGTGATATTACTTTTAAGATTATTAATTTTTGAAAATTGAAGAACTAAGTGTAATGAAATTGAATTTTTAGGTTTTTTTTTCCATCGGTTTTATTATTAATGGATATGAATGGAATAATATAATTATTATAGAATGAAAAAATTTGTATGCCAAGCAAATTTGAAAGCAGTCAAACTCCTGACACTTCGGTCTTTTGAAATCATGCTAATTAATCAGAATAATCATTTTAGAATAACTTCCAATACTATTCTATAACTTTAGAATCACTATTTTCATCATAGATAGTCAGAAATTTGATCTTTCAGAATCAGTTAGAAGAATGTAATATGTTGCTTTTCTTTTCCTTCTTTTTTGAAATTACACTCTTCCTAACATTGTTTTTTTTTTTTTTTTTAACTTATTAAATAAACTTTATTAAATTAATTAAAAAAGATCTAAAAAAATCTGCTTACTATATACTTGAATAATTTTCTTCGAAAAACCTCATGACTTTTTAAGACACCACTATACAGGCTGACATAAAAGCAACTGATTTAGAAATGCATTATAAAGGATATTGATTTTTTTATGTTTTCATTATACTAATTTGATTGATAACATTCTATTAGTAGCTGAATATCGATTTTGCCTATGTATATTGATAAATTAATATTATTATTGATAAGAAAATAATTGTCCAATTGTAAATATAATAAAATGTATCTTATCAAAAAATTTATTTTATTGTCATGAATTTTTGATGAGGGGTGTGAGTATGTTACTTTTGATAGAAAATAAAAAATAGACTGTTTTTATCGAGCAATATTTTTTCATATTCCTTTGATGATTTTTTTCATAAAATGAAAATACTCAATTCAAGCAAATTAGTTTCTCAATAAAGTTAAAAATTTATTAAAACTATTCAGTTAATCTCTTGTATGTATGCTACAAAGCGAAGTTTGTAATAAAATAAAAATTAGAAGCCGAAGAAATTTTGAATTTCCAAATGATAAAATCTATTCTGAAAAACTATTTATTGATTAACCTTGAAATTTTAGTAATACTTTCTAAATTTGTGGTAGACAGTGTTGTGCTGAGAGTCAGAGGGACACATTTAACCTCTAAAGACCTTAAAATTTTAAATATCTTGCTATTATTTTTACTAGGAAATCAAATTTTTTAACGAATAACTATTTGATTGATTCAAACACTAGGCATCCAACCAAAGAGGGCTTCCCATTAGATGTCTGCAAGGGACGTCATCGTGGGTAAATCGTGGCATTTGTCGATTCAGAGGCCAATCAGGGTCGACACCCATTGCACACGTAAAGTTACAAACTCGATTAAAAATTAAAACTTGAGAGGATGTTAAGTACACTGGTTATAATAAATTAAGGAAAAATTACAAAAATAGCGAGAACTCTCCCAAAAATAAACCAATCTCAATAAAATCTGAACGTTGTCGAATAAAAATTACTAAGTGAAACTGCAATGTAATTAGTAATTACATTGTAATGTAAATTAGTGGCGCATCAATGGAATGACGTCCTCTGCAATGAACATACCCAGTGTTTTGTTTGCTCGCAAGCCTGCGAATTTTGCTCTGTTTCTAAAATTAGGATTTGAGATAGCTAATTTGTAACAGTGACCTCTAGGCATAATTTATCTGAGGAACTGCAACGGAGATCTATTGGAAGACTAGAGGCAGGACAAAGTCAGACAGAAGTGGACAGATAGCTAAATGTGAGTCCTTCACCGCGTTTGAAACTGTTTTGCAAGAACTATGGCTCACATTTATAACTGTTGTTGTTGTTGCCTTACGCCAGTTGTTAATACTGACGAGCCTAATAAAGCACAGGGGCGCGCTTCTCCTTTGTTTTCCAGTTGCGTTATCTATGGCCAAGAATTCGTCTTCTGCCTCGCACGTGCGTCACAGCCTGTTTTACAGGGAGGACAGATTCACTCACCATCCATCCATCCACAGATCGTAATTTTGACCAGAACCAGAGCAAGAACAATCTCCGATCCAGTTACCCTAGAGGTATTGATTTTCTATATGAACTTGGAAGACTTTGTTACCCATACAGATTTCTCGTGCACCAGTCACCATCTTGTACAAGGAAGTCGAGCATCGCAATACGAAGCACTTTCTTGTTAAGGTCCAATAAAACTGCACGCGGAAAAGAATCGCAAATGCGAATTTGGTGATTTCGAACTGTGGAACTTTGAGAACTTGATTAGTTAGTTTTACGAAAGGTGAATATATTTCAACAATCATGTCCGTGATGCACGCTAAATCTGTCGGGGCTACAAAGTTCACCAAGTTCCCATAACAAATCAATACCTTTTGGGGTGCTAAATCCGAGATTAATCGTGTTTCGATTCAGGTCAAAATTACGATATGCAGATGGATGGATGTGTCCTCCCTGGAAAACGGGTTGTTACGTATGAATGTTGTCTCTGGATCATCCTCAAGAATGTTTCCTAGACCATCAATAGCCCATTGTGCATATCAAGTGCAACGTAAATAAAAGTAAAACTCATTCGCCTCTCCGAATTCGCACACATGACTTTTTCGCAAGCAGTGTGATTGGACCTTTATTCAAATTTGACTCATTGAAAATTGACAAAGATATTCAATAATTGCGTAAAAATTCGCTAATCAAGGGCCATTATCACTGCCAGTGAAATAAAACGCGTATGTGAAGGAAAACCTGATTGATGCATGTTTTTCATGGTTCAATATCGAATCATAATGGTACCATCAATTTGGGGTCGCATCATCGAATTAACGCACATGAATTTTGTATCCCTCACGTTAAAATTTGCATGCGATTTTTTTTTTTTGCTGTGAGAATGGTCCCTTAAATAGAAAAATAGTTATTTTTAATATGGCAACTTCCATCATTTATTTGTTTTGATTTAGAAATTTTGAAATGTCATCCTAAGCAGGTAAATATTTCATTTTTTAAAAAATTATATCTCTAGTATTTGATCCTGAAAGTATTGTACAAAGCAATAAAATCGCTTTAAACACTTTTTTTTTTTTCCTTCGTCCCATTTGCTTAAGAAAGTAATGTTATTTCCGTTATCTTTGTCTTATCTAATTTCTGTAGGGCTTTTACAGATGTAACTCTAAATTAGTTTGCTAATTACGTTTTTTATCTCTTACACTTCAAACTCGATTATAAAAATAGACTGGATTAATTTTTTTTGTAGCAGTTCCATGTTAACTATTAGGTAAAGGATACCGAGTGGTAACTACTTATGAATAAATATAATTAAGCTCTTAGTATTTTGTGCTTGTGTACATTTGTATTTTTGTATTCAAACTGATAAAACGTGTATTAAAAGAATAAATGAGTACTTATAATGGACAGATTTGTAGGTTAAATTTAAAATAACCGACTTAGGATCGGGTGTCTCAGTTTTTTCTAAATTTTGCTGTCCATTTTGGTGGAGACACCTAAAATCCCTGATTGTTTCTATATCGAAGAATAAAGAAAGGTGTGTATATGTATTTTTTTGTCTATATTATCAGATATGTACTTTGTGTCTGGTGCTTTATAGAACTTGATATCAGTATAGCTATTGAAGCACAAATGCATTAATAAATTTTCATCACAGTGGGTTTATCCTGTTTCTTTCAATTTTATCATTACTTCTTTGCATAGTAAATTGCTGAAAATTAATTTGATACATACAGAAGATAAATATCTTCTTGTGCTGTGAATAATGCACTTTTAATTGCGACTTTATATGTAATCTTTGTATTTAAAATAGGTTTTGATTACTTTTTTCTTACCAATCTTTATACGTTACAAACTGGGCCGTAGTTATAATAATATCCCCAAACTGTTTATTAATTTTTTTTTAATAAATGCACTTAAATTTGTTTATTTTGAAAAAACGAGATACATCATTTTAACTGTACATAATTACTAAGAATAATCTCAATAGTTTTAATATTAAAATTTGTTAAAAAATTATGTAAAATATGTTATCCTATTGTTCTCCGAGGGTCTGTCCAGACATTTTGTTAAAGGTCCTGATTTTGTAAAATTGTGAAAAAATTACTTGTAAATATAAAACAAACGTTAAGTCACATTCTTTCAACCAGGCTCCTGCTTTTGTGAATTTGTGCGAATAGGATCCTGTTATTGCAAAAGATTTTATCAAGGAGTTTTTAAATTGCAAATAGATACAAGATTATGCTCAACACTGTAAAATTAAAATTAAAAAAAAAAATTAAATTTTCAAAAATAAACAGCAATTGCTGCTACTAAATTAAAGATGCAACATACAAATATTTGATATTTAGCCTGAACACAGAATATTCATTTCCGACGAATAAAGAAAGAAGCATCTGCCATAGACACAACTTAGTTTGTTTACATCTATCTTTCTTTCCCCCCTGGGAAGGGTTTATTCGATTAACAAAGCAATAATGAAGATAAACAAATTTGTGAAGGGTCCGATTAAAAGATAAATTATTTTGTGAAGGGTCCCTTAACGGACCCAAATTTCTTCTGAACATACCTCTGAACTAGTACTCATGCTTTCATAGAATAATTTACGCAATGAGATGAAGGTGTAATTAATTTTTCTAATTATTTAAAGTGATTTTTTGCTCTTTGTAAGTATTTAACTCAAGCAGAAATCTCCCTAAAATTAAAAAGGGACAAGGTCCTTTTTTTAAAAAACAATTACACCTTCAGTTTTGAAGCAGTTAAATATTAAGAGCTTAAGTATTTGTATTTTTTGTGTACAATTATTATTGTTTCATCAATTATTATTTTTTCAATTAAGTTTATTTTTTATTGTATACCTATTTACATATTGTTATGTAAATTACTTGCAACTTTCACATTTGGACAAAATGATTGTATGAAAAAAAATCTAGCTAAATCTCAGAAGATTTAAAATTTTTTGACATAATGAATTTATTCCTATTTTGGGATAGCAATCTTCTATTTTTTTTCAAATCTATTATTAGTATTTTTCATTGATTAATTTGTTTGAAAACAGAAGGAGATGCATTGATTATATTTAAGGACCATTTTCTTGTGTAGCTTCAACAATCTTTGTACAATATTTTTGGATCTTTAATTATTCTACACACATAATTTTGTTTCAGCACTTCTATTCTATTACCATTCTTAGTATATACTGAGATAAATTTAATTAGTTTTTAATGCAATATTTACTAAATATCAATTGTTCGAGACATTAAATCATATAGGTATATTAACATAAGTATCAATAGATAGATGTAGGGTTCACGCCAGTATGGTGAGAATTGTCGCCAAATGTTCTACAAATGTCGCTAAAACTATACATATAGGCTACAAAATTGTTGTCTTGAAGTATGTTTCAAAGTTACAAAATGGTAATGAAATATAGTTTTTGCATCAAATGCCATGGAATTGCATGGAACGAAAAAATTTTTTATTCTAATTTTATTGTTCTAGGCGTAAATTAGATTTAGAGGTTGGGCAGCTCCATCGACCAGAGGTCTATTATACCCCATATGTATGCGTAGGTTTGATTTTAGTTTTTAAATTTTTCAAATGGAATCATTGATTAGTAGTCGTAAACCCATAAAATTGGGTCGGCTGTATAGAATATATACAGCCGATGTTGATGTTTCTAATTTAAATGTTGTGCTGTGCTTTGTATTCATGAACTGGCAGTATAATTGTTCACAAATAAAACATTGTTGTTTGAGAAACATTGCTCTTTTAGAATTTTTAGATAATTAATTTTTAATATAATAATATTTTATTAGTTCTTATGTTCTCTGTTTTTGTTCTTTATTTAGTCTAAGCATTTTAATCTATATGTTGAATCTGTTAACTAATATTTTTTTAGCTTTTTTTTCATTTAATTTTACTAAATACTAATCTTTAATCATGGGCCTAATTAGTTCATGGGTGTAATAGATGGCAATTACTATTTTTGTATGTGCTCAATAACATTAATTATGCAATTGTAAAATTCGATTTTTTTTTCTCGTTTATCTACAATAATAAATTCTTGGACCATTAAATGAATACCTAGGGGGTTTTGGTCTACTTAGTTTAATTTTCATTACTGGTGTAAACCAGTAATGAATGACTCATATCCAATCCTTGGATGAATGAGTCATATATGAATATTTTAACCCCATATTTAGGCAGGAAGAAGGAGAACTGAGAACTTTTACATATATATTATCCAAAATTGTGTGATAATGAACAATGTTCATGAAAATTTAAAGTATTGAAATGAAAATTGTTGAATGAACTATTTCAAAAATGCCAACTTGCTCCACTTTGTAAAAAAAAAATTCAGTGGTAACAAAATTTAAGTTATTTTCAGTTTAGTTTTTTTAATTTTAAGTAATTTTTTTCACCCCTGCATAACGAAAATTCAAAGAATCATATCATTGTGACACTTTTTAAGAGTGAACCTAATTAGCCTTATTCCTCAAGTTTTACTATTTAATTAACTACCAATTTATTAAAACTTTTTCGGAAAATATATTATTAAAGGTCATGTTTAAAAACTTTATTAAGGATTGGACTTAGTTGCAGCTGTGGTATTTAATAATTTTTCTTCCCTTGCTATTCCATTTAAATTCTATGAACTATTCAATACGGAAATAAAAATTTCACAAAACTTGTAAATACAAATCACAATAAATTGTTGTTGCTATTATTGCACATTGTTGGAAATTTAAGCATACGTATAGTTTTAATAAAGCAAAAATTTCTTTCCACTCTTGTCACATCAGCTCATCTTGATACTGCAGAATATTGTTTCAATATTTGAAATTCATTTCAATATTTGGCAATTCTCTAGTTAACATAATTTTCTCCTCACCTTTCTATCACTCTTAGTAATGTTTCGTGCTCTGATAAGGCTCTCTGTACCTGCCTGATATCCCTCTCTTACTGTAGTTTTAATAGTTTTTATTTTTTATATATTTTCATTTTTATATATTTTCATTTTTATGTATTTTCATCTACATTTTCTACTTCAAATCTGTTTTGTTTTCCCCTTTCATATCTAGCAAGTCTTGAGAATGATTGCTTATTTTTTAGCACTTCTTTAATCTTTTATAATTTTTGAAGCAAATGATGTTTTTAAATTATTGAGTATATCAACAATTTGGTAAAAATTTATTTCATCAATGCCCATGATTTTAAGTGTCAAAATATGAAGATCATAATATATAATAATTATCAAATTTTGGAGAAAAATTATAAATAGATTTTTTAAAATGTTCTACCTAATTGCTTTAAATGTTAGCTAAATTTTTTTTTCTTCAAATGTAATACCTTTTTTTCTCCTTACAATAAATTTTTTTTTTTTTTATGAGCATAGCATAAAACAATAAAATTTTCTCTAAGTATTGAACTGAGCGAGTAGAGTTAATATCTTATTTGTAATTTAATGCTCCACATATAGTTTTTACTTCATATTTTTATTAAAAAAATTATAAAAAAAAAAGTCATAATTTATGAACAAAAACAAATATACAAATTATTTGAATTCTATTGATTAAAATATGTTTATTTGAAAAAAATTCTATAGCTGTTAAAAAAAATAAAAAAATTGATATGCTATATGCTGCATAAGCAGAATCATCATTATTTGTATATTGCATAATGTTATATGCCAAGTTTGTAATCCATTTAATTATTTTAGATTATGTCTGGAATAACAGGATTAGAAGTTTTATTTTCTGCAATTAAAAATGATTTGAAATCGAAAGAGGATTGTGCTGTTGCTGCAATACATTGGCTTCTTATTAGATCTGATCTATTGTGTGTGGGCGTAGGAGAACTGTTCTCTGATAATGATGCTGGCAAAGCTACTGAACTTCTCCCTGACAATTGGAATGAAAGCCAAGATGCGTATTGTCTGCGCTATTGCTGCAAAGATTTGAAAGATCGCTATTTACTTAAGATTGCCAAAACAGGATGTAATTTGCATGTTAATTTTGCTATGAATGAAGATACAGTAACTGCTACAACTATTGCTACCAATGATTTTGTATCTGATGATTTTAATAACTTTTCCCAGGCTTACAAAAAACTGAATGAGTTAAAGAGCCAAGTTAAGAAAGATATTCTAAAAAACATTGTAGAGGCCAAGAAAAAATCAAGTTCTTCACCTGATAAAGAAACAAAAAAGAAAGCTTCTCCAAAGAATGAACCAAATCAAGAATCACCTCAGGCTAAAATTCCCGAAAATCGACCTGTTCCTATTGGTATTCCTGATTCAAGACACCCTGTGCCTTTCGCATATCCACAAATTGGAGCTAGTGACCTAGATCCCTTAGGCAGAGGTTCAGGAGGTATGTTGTTTGATCCATTTGGTCCTGGTGCTCCTGCCAGGCCAGGATTTGGTGGATCTCGAGGTGGGCGATTTGGAAGTGGCAATACAGGACTTCCTCCAGGAGCTGTACCCCCTGGTGCTAGGTTTGATCCCTTTTCTCCTGTATATCCTGATAGATTTAATCCTAATCCTGATCATTTCAGACCTCCTGATTATGACAATATGTTTATGTAATTAGACAGTTCATTTTTTCCAACTATATATTGATGCTTTTTGTTACATATTAACTTTTATAAAGCCAATAAATGAGTTAAATGATCATAATGTTGTTTATTTGAAGTATACCTCCAATTATTAATTTTTAAAATGTTATTGCTTGGTTTGTATTTGTCTTTTTTGATAGAAAATATTTTGTTCTGATAGTTAGCTCTTTGAGATAGCTCATAGATTGTCATTTAGCTCTTCAGATATTTCTGATTTTCCTGTGTGTTCGGAAGATATGATTTTCTATGAATTTAAATGTGTATTTTAAATTAATTGTTTTGAAGAATCAAAATTTTATTTTAAATAAATTTGCATAAAAGTTTATTTTGAATAAATTTTAAATGAATTTATTTCAATTACAAATGCTAGTAAAAATTGCAAAATTTGGATGGTTCAAATCTGACTGCCCACTAATACATGGTTCAGGCATCTAGCTTTACCACAGGATTCATTTTTTCAAACATTTTGGGAATTCAATTATCAAACTCTTTTATAAAATAAAACTCAATTAACAATTTTACAGTATCAAATTTTTATGGTGATGAATTCGGTGGTCATCATCAGGAGTCATATGCTTATTTATTATTTTCAATAAATGCAGTAACAAATCTTATAGGATAGAGTTTTGCAGTTTCACAGTAATTGATTTCTCTCTTTCCTCTAATTTAAAAAATGATTGATTCCAATTTTAGCATTACAGTAATCATACCATAAAATTTTTAAATGATGAAATGAGGGATCATCCACTAAACTACTTTGGTACAAAAATGTTTGCAGCATATTCAATGTTCATATTCATTTAAAGATTATTGAAACCCTACTTTAAAATTAATTGGATTAAGAAGTCTTGAACGCAAAGAGAATATTAGCAAAATAATATTGGTTATGGTTTTTATTTACAGTACCATAAAAATTTCCTATTTACTAATTTGAAACTATTATGAATTGTTAAGTGCACCTTTTATGAAATTATATTGGAAATGCAACTGTTAAAACCGACTCGCCCGTGTAGTAGGGGTCAGGGAACTGGCCTTGCATCTGGAAGGTTCTGGGTTCGAATCCTGGGCCAGGCATGGATGTTCTTTCATTCGCTGTACTATCTGTCCTTACTGTGGGAGCAACTTTGGCCCTCTTAATATGGTGCCCCTGAAAGAGTGGCCAACAAATTTGCCCTTCAAATGCCTGTCTGACGAAAGGTCATTCTCCAGGTGGGCATTGGAAAAAAAACTGTAATGAATTAATAACATCTTCTATTTTACCACGTTTATATTAACTTACCTTCGTGTATGTCTGTTCGGGCGGAATTTTGTAATCGATTTTAAACTAACTTCCCGACTAGCTACAGACTTCAAATTTGGCACATAGTTCAGAATTGGATGACAATGCATGAAAATGAAGAGAAAGAAGACATACAAAGTAAAATAAAATTAAAATGAAAGAAAAATTAGTATTTTCGCGATTGTCTTTTGGTGTCGATTAGATTATTTCAAATTAGTGTCACATGTCAGTTGAAAAGTTTTGTGTACAGTGAGTAAAAAAATTAAGATTTTGGAAGTGAGTACAAAAAAATAAATAAAAATAATATTTTTAAAAACCACGTTTTTGTAGTGGAGAATAATAATTAAAAAATAAAAATTTGAAAAACGAAAAACGTGGGGCGCATGATAATAATGAAATAACTTGAAAAGTTTTTTCTACTGAAGTATTCGTTTATAGCATAAAATACAATGGCCATTCTACACAACAGAACATACAGGGATTTTTAAGTCAAGAAACATTAATAATTTTATTAAATTATTTGATCAGACTTAAATGATTTCATAAAACTATGTCCTGGGTTTCTCCGACTTGATATAGGCTTCATGTGTGCATCCTTTACAGTTCAGGTATTGTATCAAACAGCTTTTGGGATTTTGTAGCCGCTATCTTTAACGCTAACCGATTTTGTTTGACTTACAATATTCCACTTATATACGATAACACTATTTAACTGTAAAAGATGTAGAATATTTTAACTAAAATGTAATGTAAAATTTTTTTAATACTTTAAAATGATATCTAAAAGTGTATTATCAGATGTTAAACTTGCCGAAAATTAGCCTCCAAGCTATTTGTAACTATAGTGTAAAATAAATGGTGTAAAACTCAAAACTTTTCTAATCAAATTTTTTAAAACATTTGCTTAATATTGCTTACTGCAAATCTTAATTTTTCCTAAGAATGCAAAATTATATTTTTATAATATTCTTTAATGTATATTATGAAAAGATTTGAAACATGCTAAAAGTTACATTATTTAGAGCTGGCATGGCAGTGGTTTAGTGACTGAAGATATTGTCATTGTGAAGAATCTGGATTCTATCCCAAACATCGTTTTGAAGCCCAAATAGTTTCAGGTGGATAGATATCAGCTCACCTGGAAAGTAAAGGTAACCACTGTGCACAAAGTCTTCATATTGCCACCATCACATTGTTGATCTCAAAATTGTGGAGTTTTTAAGCTCTCTGACTTGCCTTGACTGTCAAAAAAGGTCTTGTTTTTTTTAAACACACTATTTAAAACCAAGCATTTTTCCACAGGTGCAAAATGACAAACTTTAAAACTATTGATGGGAGTAATTTATAGTATTTATTTTGAACCCCTTTCTTTTTTTATCAAGCCTCATCAAGTTATTCTAACAAAATGTGAATTTTAAAATTTATGCTTTTTTTTAACATTACATGCCCATTTTTAGTTGTTGTATTTTCTTGATAAGTTATTGCAACATACAAAATTTGTGTTTTGAACTTTTATTACCAAAGATAATACATCTTTTCTTCAATACAGATTATATACTCATATGTACACACACATTATTTACAACCGAACAAAAAATTTTCGCATTCACAACACTCAAAATTACCTATTCGTCAGATAAAATAATTGCATTTTATGCAGAGTATCGATTTTATACATATAATTAGCTCAATTAAAATGATTGTCTATTTTACAATACAAATGTTTCAATTTTTTTGATATAATTGAATCTAAGAATGACATTTGGTTTAAATACATTATATTAAATATGTAGGATCAACACAAAATAAGTTAAAATAATTAGTTACATAAGAATTTCTATAGTTTAAATTAAGAATTAGCATCTTCATTGTCTGACATTTTAGTTCCAATGACATAAACACCATTTATTGAAATATCGATATTATCAAAATATTAAATGGGTAACACAAAATATCAGTTTCATTTTATTTACAAATATAATAATATTTCCTTAACATTTCTAATGCTTGTTCTAATCAAAAATTGTGAATAATATTCTGATTGCACATTGATATCACATAAATTTTCATCGCCAACTATGTTTTTGATGAAATTGGAACGTTTTACGTCCATCCAACGTTGCAGGATGCTATCCGTATCATCAGAATCATCAAGTATTTCTAGAATTTTCGTCAAGTCCCATAAAAAGCATTCCATCAGCGTTTTAGTTTGAGATAAAGAAACAGCTTTTTCTTCTGAAAGAAGTGCAATGGCCATCTCAAACGATTTTCTTGCAATATCAGATGAAAATTTAGAATCTGATAATGAGATGAACTCATCAATTGACTGTATCCCAAGTAGTTGAAAAAGCAGCATCAGTGCATATTGACACAAGGAAATCCTACAGGACTCTGATACATAATCATTTTCGTCGTAGCAATTGTCTGATAAGAATATCAAAGTATTATATTTATCCGCTTTCGTTTTGGCTAAGATTAAGTTTTGAAAGCTGGAGTCAATGGATTCTATGCCCTGTGCCTGAAGAGATTTCAGTGAATGTATCAGTTGCAAAATTATAAAACTAAGTTCTTTCTCGTGTTCTTCAGTGAGGGTGTTTGGTAGACCTTCAGTAAAACATTCAATTGTGGTGATATTGGATCTATCTAGAACTAAAATTGTTGCCTGCATCGATTCCAGTTCTGCATCACCTGAGCTGTCTAAGAGTTCTGGAGGAATACAATCTACAAATTGACCAAATACTGGATATTTGAAATCACCACTTTCATTTAATCTGTTATGCGCTTGCTGGACAGTTACCTGAAAAATTTTTTTTTTTTAAAAATCAGAAATGGAAAAATTCAGAGTAAGAAATGCGTACATATCAATAAACAAATGCAGATTAAGAAGTATAGTGGAAACCTTATTTTTTTTTTTTTTTTTTACATTAGATTATTAGCGTTAAAAAAGTATATTTTTCAAACGTTCACACTTAAGAGATGAACTAACAGAAAAAATCTGTAATCTTTACATGTTTTTTCTTTTAGATACAATTTTAACAATGTCCTTCTCAATACTTACTATTATTTGCTTTATGGTTTACATTCGCAAATGTTTTTAGAGTTTTTATGCTTTTAAACTCTTGATCAGTAGTGGGTATATCCTCCATTATTATTTAGCTATCGTCATTGTTTTCATCACTATCATTGGGAGCTGGCATTAAATCAGATATTGAGAAGTAATTAAAAAGTAACGGAATGTGTGTTGCAATCGATATACGCTTCATCGACTTTGGAAGATCTTCACTTACACAATTTTATTCTGAAAGTCTAATGTTCCCATTAGGTCCCGCGACGCAATTGACCCCAAGAAGCTTTATTAAACCCATTTGTAATGAATTTTAGTAGACATTGACCAACGCCGTAGAAATTAAATTCAGAGCTCCCAGAACATTTACTTTTACTTTAGAAGCATGTTGCAAGTTACCGGAATCAAGAAAAATAAACAATTATCTAACCAGTTGTTTAGTGTAACGTTCTTTAAATGATTTGATAGTTACAAGGTTCAAAGGTTAAAGTTTCCTAGAAAAAATTCCACTCTTACATTTTAAAATTTAAACTTACATAGCAACCCTTCCCATGCTTTGCCCATACTACCATCCTTCTGATTTTGACTCAAGGGGTAATCTCCTCTCTTAGACTAAAGTATAATATGAAAGAATGTGTTAGAAACGCTACAAACAGCAAATAAACCAGTCTATTAAAACAGGAAAAGTTTGCGCAAACTTTGTAGAGAAAAAATGATTCTAATCTATTAGAAAAAACGTATAAAGCGGGATTTTCTCAAAAAGAGTAACAAAATCCGAGATAATTTAACGTTATTAGTATAGGCAATTTTCCTGGACTAGCAGAAAATGACATAGATAACATATGAAACAGACAACTTAAAATTGGGGTTTTATATTGCTTGTTAAACTGACAATTAGCTTCATATCACATCAGGAGATTAATGCTAGCACTGCTTTATTACTCCTTTAGGCTAGAGATAAGTGTTTATTCTCGTCTTTCATAAACCATTGTTCATTTAATACAAAGATTGATCGGAAAAAAACTACTAATAGTATACAAAAAAAAAAAAAAAAAAAAAAATTTAAGAAGGAGTGAAGAAGCATACTTTTCAACCACTCTTCTACTTAATCGCTAAATTTAAAAAAGCATTTATCAGAATTCAGAACAAACTTGAGCCAGTTCTTGGTAGCAATGTCCGATGGTAATCTTGTCATAATTCAATGGAACAAGTTCCAATTCAATGGTCCTTTCTTCCAATTTCAGAAACAGAAAATTGACTCTGGTTTCCCAAATTTTTGGCTGTATCATATGGAGTGGTGGCTTCAGTCTTCCCACTTGGAGTTTTGTACCAATGCTTTTACTTTGTAAGCACTATATGGTATCCTGGCATTGCATGCTTGAGGATGAGACCCTTACTCAACCTGCCGGGACATTTCTTCCAGGTCACCCCAAGCAGCCTGCATTTGGTACCCACTGACTAATAACTATTTCCAAAAATGAAAATTATCTGGAACAAGATTCTCTCCAAACAGAGCTAGGGAAACAGATGCGAGAACTGGCTGCCGTGGGCAGTACCAGGATTTCCGCTAAGAAGGGTTGAGCAAGTTGGTACTGTGCTCCAATAAATGCTTGGATAGCCCAGATTATTATGTAAAACAGTGATCAGAAAGCATGCCATTTGATTCATTTTTTTTATAATGTTAATAATTTTTTATTGCTGCTGTAGCATTTTCTTTCTTCTTTTTTGGATCCCTCCTTTTATAATCTGAGAATGAAGGATGCAAAACATGTGTCCTTATTTGCGCCTCTTCATCAGTTTTACTTTTATTTTTTATAATATAACTTTAAATTTTTTATAATCTTTTATGGTAAGTCTAATATAGGACACACTTAAGCCTATGTACGCTACTGATTGTGTCTAAATTATATATATCTATATATAAAAATACAAAACTGCTTACCACTAAGGTTATGAGGTAGTCTGGATAGTGAGGTATTGTAGCATGATAAGCTATTTTTTCACCAAAAGCGAATATTGAAGATGGTTGAGCCAAATCTATTTCAAAATGAGACCATCTGAATTCTATTTGCTTCAATTTAGTTACATAACTTTTCCTTTTCTTTAATGCCTGCAAAATTTAAGAAAATCATTAAAAATATTGGTTTTGTAAACGATTTTTACTGGAAATGGTTTAGTTGAGTTGTCATACAAATATTTATAAGAGCTTAGTGGATGAAGGTTACTTACTGAAATATATTTTAGTTTAAATTATACAAGATTAATTTAACGAATCTTGGAATTTCACAGATCTCAGTAAATAAATTTGCCATTTTTTTTTAGTGTTTTTGGAATGTAGGAAGGTCTCAAATGCATTAAGCATCAAACGTTTGATGAATAACCTAAGAAAACCTTTATGTTTTGGCAGCAAAATTAATCACCAATAATGAGAAATAAATGGGATTTATAGATTTTGGAAACTCTTTACTGGCGAGCAAGATAATGAAAGTTATAATCTTATTTCCTTCTGAGATTTCTATATTGAATAAAAATTTTAAAACTAGATTATTTAAATTCACATTAAAATGTCACGTAGAATCTATCCACTCAGATCTTCAGTTATTTAGCGAGGGAGACTATAATATTTAAATTTTAAACCGTTTTTGGCTTTAATTAAAAATTTTCGATAAATTAGTACACTTTAATTAAATCATTATCACATATATGATTTACTTACTCTGGTAACATTGCCTAAGGGTGATAAGTGATCTTACTTTCTTTTTGTTAATCTTTCATTCGTTTAATTAGATTTGTTTTGGATTTGAATTTTCAGAACTTGAAGTAAAGATGTGAAATCCAAAAACACTCGTTCAAAGCATATCAAAATCAATTTAAATAAGAGAAGCAACCTCGTGAATCATTAATCACTAATTTTGATAACTAAAAAATATTATTAGTTTTAAAGTTTGTCCAGTGTAATTTGCAATTACAGTTTTATAAATTATTTTTATGTATTAAGTAAAATCAACTGTGGTTCACTTTTGCGATTCTCTAAAACTGACGTTACGCATTGCCCCATTTTTGAGAGCTTTGTGGAAAAAAAAAAAAAAAAAAAAGATTTGTAATTTGTAATGGAGTATAGAGATATTAGTGTTTTTATTTAGTGATTGTTTATCAGTGAGAAGATTAATAATTTGTAAAGTGACGGATTTCAAGCAATTGAGAACCTTGGTAAATTTATCTGTGAAGACAAGAGTTTTATTGGTAAAACTTTCAAATTGTTTCTATTTGTGAAAATTTCTTTTTGAAAAACATTTCTCAAGATTTCTTCAAATAGTGTGAATAGTAGAATAGTGAGTCATTATGTACTAAAAATTTTTTTTTAAATAATTATTTCTGCAAATAGATTTGCTATTTCTATTTAAATTTTATAATGAGAATCTAACAATTTGCTGAGGTCGTACTGTAAATATAATTTGCAAAAATAATTTTTTCAATTGTTCTTAACACTAGAAAGACTGAAACTTAGTATATACCCAAAGCAGTCAAGATGACAGGATTGTGAAAGAATAAAGAAATTTGTTCAAAATTAATTTTTTATATTATTTACAGTTATATAACAAGTTATTAGTAAATATTAACTATAAAAAAATTATATATTGTACAAAAAGTCACAAAATTCTAAAGAAATTGTGTCATTATAAACATCATTGTTTTTCGAATTGAAATTAAAAATCAGTCAAAATGACTTCCTTGGGCAATCTAGTGTTAAATAAATTTTTTCCAAATTTTCCCACTAAGTTAAGGAAACACTTCGAATAAGTTAATTTTAGAGGCAGCTTTCGAAAGAGAACATCTGTTGGCCAAAAAGTTACTCCTGTTGTAGAGTTAACTTTGACCACTTTTATTTATCTATTTTTTTTGAATTTTTACTGAAAAGAAAGCGATGAAATTATATTGAAACACTATAAATTAATACTTTAAGCTTAGAACCAAATCTAGAAATTATTTTTTTTTTATATTATTTTTTTTAAAATTATTATTTTTTTTAACTAATAGTACCCAAATTTTTCAAATGTGAGCCGATTTTGTTAAAAATTTGAGTACACAAATTTGTAACAAAACTGGCTAAAGTAAACCCAGTTGTAGTCACTTGTTTTTAATTCAGAAAATTTTCAGAGTCTTTATTTGTATACCGTCTGCTATGGTCTATAGTTCCACTGTTATGGAAATATTTGAATTAGTTATGGCCTAGTTTGTGGCGGGAAAAAAAAAAAAAAAAAAGAGTTTCACGTCAACTTTTAATGGCTGCTAAAAGTTGCCTTTGGTGATGGTTATTTAATAAGCAAAATTTAACAAATATAAAGTATTATTTTGAACAACAGTATCAAGTTGAATGATTTTACTATTCATCAGTTTTGAATTTTGTTATGTAGATTCATAAGTCAAATATAGAAATGTAAAAATTTTGTTGTTAATTTTTGAATTTTTTGTTCAATTTTTTTTCCATTTTGGCATTAAGAATAAGAATATTTGAAAGTTTAAAAAAATAATTCAAATTGCTTTAAAACGAATCTGAAATAGGATGAATTGCTTTGAGATCATAAGATTGAAAATTTGAAGGTTCAGTGTTGAATGAATATTGGTCACTGTATATCCTCAAAATGTTCAAATTTTGAAAAATTGTTTTAAGACATCATTTTAGGGGGACTTATTTATTATAAATTATATATAGTATTTACTATAAACTTAGTATTTACTGTTTGTAATATTTTTATATTGTAGTTAAACTTATTTATTGTAAATAAGTTCCCTGTACATATAAGATTTGTGTTTTGAAAAAATTTAGAATCTGTAGAAAATTTAGGTGAAATTATGCAAGAAGAACTTACTTGAGTGACTAATTTGACCAGAAGTTCACGATTAGAAGTAGTCAAGACTAGATAGCTGTCTTCAAGAGTCTTCCATGGATTTGGATTCTTAGCGACAACCGTAAGCTGTGGCTTCATGTAAATTGGTGGTGGGCGAGAAGGCGCTTTAGTGATAGGTGGATGCTTGTTTCTCGTAACAGCACTCTTTGTATTTTTTTCAGTATTAGGAGGTGTATTCTTGACGGTCACATTAATAGTTTGGGTATCTGGTTTCAAAGACAGAACGCTTACTTGGGGCTCTTGAAATCCCTCTTCCTTATAAGTTTTCTTTTCTGAGGATTCCTTTAAAAAAGCAAAGCATCAATTTTAAAGATAAAAAATTTTAAACTTAATAGTCATATGTTTAATAAAGAAGTCTTATGTACTAGATAAATTGATGCGATTACATTGCACAAATTGGCTTCTCAATCTGGAAAAAAAAAGGAGAATTTTAGAACCTGATTGGTGCAATGTATTTGCAAGAATAGATCAAATGCAGGGAGATTGACCCCTTAAAATTGAATTATTGGCTTCTTCTTTGTTAAAAATATCTAAATTACTAAATATGCCACATTGGTTATATTCAATTAATGTATATGCATTGAAAGACACTGAAGTCGTAGAATTTAAGGGTCCTTTTTGCTATTCTGCTTTTGTCATGTAGCCTACAGAGAATTTATATGAACACAGTTTCATTTTATTCATCATTGAAATGTGTTTGATTAAACTTAGTTACGAAATTTAAAATTATTTTGAGTATTTTTGACATTTAAAATTCTTTTATAGAAACTTTTCTTCGGAAAGTTCTTTAGAAACAACTTTTAAGCATTAAAAAGATTAACTTCTCATTCTTTCTTTTCTCTTACAAAAAAATCATAAGCGACGCCACTGTTGAGAAAAGTAGATGTAAATTTGATTAATTCGAAATTCCCCACTAGAGGGCTGACAGTCAGTCTACATTGAACCACCAAGCAGTAAGCATTGGCTTGAATTAATTGTCTTCTAATGTAACACTTTATATAATCTGAAGGGTTCCACCCTATTAATATGGAACTCCTTGTTTTGTTATATTAAATATTTGTTTGTTGTTTTCGATAATGATTGCCCTTTCCTTTTTGCACATGGTGCATTTGGCCACGAAGTATTTTACGAACTAGAATTTAAAGCAAGAGAAAATAAAGTGTTATTTTTAAGTTCAAGGGCAAAATCGAAAATGACAGTGAAAGATACATGATCACTTCAAGGAGACAGCTAGTCTAATTCTTTGTATGTGCAAAGTAAGCGTTTTTATACCATTCTTTGTTACAGAATTCGTTTTGAGGTTTTGATTATTGAAAATTTATTGTTTTTATTTTGCTAAGGGTGTGACTTTGTATTAAACGTTCATTATGGCTGAAAAAGATTATTTAGAGAGAATTAAAAGAAAAAGGTCTAGTGAACGAAGTAGTTTTACTAAATTAATAAATAAAATTGATAAATTATTAACTAAGCAGAATGTTGAAATAAATGTATTAGATGAGAATCTTACTGTGTTAATTGAAAGGAATCAAAATTTAATAGCTTTGAATAAGGAAATTGAAAATATAATTGATATTAATTTGTTGGATGAAGATTTAGCTTCTAGTGAAGAATATCAGGATAAATATTTGACGTATGTAGCTAAATTAAAGCAATTGATAAAATGTAAAGGAATAAAGGTTTCGGTTAATGAACAAACAGTTGAAACTGTAAAAAATGATTCGGTTATAACTGAGCAGAAAAGAGTTGTTAATAACAATTCCAGTATTAAATTACCGAAAATTCAAATTGTTCCCTTTTCGGGAGATCCGAAATATTTTAATTCCTTTTGGGATTCTTTTGAAAATACAATCCATAAAAATGAATCACTTTCTAAAATTGAAAAATTCATTTATTTGAAATCTTATCTTACTGGCCAGGCAGGTAATGTTGTATCAGGTTTTGATTTAACGAATGATAATTATGATAATTGTATTAAATTATTACATGAGAAATATGGTCGTAGAGATTTAATTTTGAATTCATTTGTTAATAAAATACTTAGTTTTCCGAGTGTTAAACATACTTCTAATATTACAGCATTACGCAAATTGTACGATGATTTAGATATCGCAGTTAGAAATTTAGATTCAATGAAAGTTCAGTCTGAATCTTATGGTATACTTTTGATACCAATAATTTTACAATTATTGCCTGAAGATTTGGTTTTAGATTTTCAAAGAAAACGGAAATCTAAAGATGAAACTGATGTTAATGAATTATTGCTGTTTTTAAAGAATGAGATAGAATGTCGTGAATCGGTTGCGTTTTTAAATGATAAAAAGACTAACTATAACCATCGAGGTAGCTATAATTTGCGTAACGAGCAAAATAGGTATATAAACAAAAATTTTAATAAAGGCACACCCTCAGCTACTGCGCTTAATGCACAGATGACTCAGTCAATATGCATTTTTTGCTCTGAACCCCATGACAGTTTCAAATGTAATATGTCTTCCCAAAACAAGGTAAAATTATTGAAAAATTCTAATCGTTGTTTCAAGTGTTTAAAATTGTTTCATGTAAGCAAGAATTGTCGTGTAAATAAATTACCTTGTTATAAGTGTAAGGGATTAAGTCATCATGGGTCTATTTGTTTAGGAGGTAATAAGGGGATAAATAATGCTAAAATTAGTAAAATTCAAAACGCTGAGGAAAAGTTAAATGAATCTTCTGATTTGGTTGCAATTTCTAATGAAACTCCACCATCGATTATTTCCAATGAAGAAGTTATTAGTTCTGTTTCCCAATGTAATAATAAAAAAGTTGAATGTTCTAAAAGGGTTTATTTGCAGACTTGTACTGCTGAAGTTAAATCAGATTCTTCGTCTCAATTGACAAGAATTCTTTTAGATAATGGCAGCCAGCGTTCGTTTTTGTCTGAACGAGTTGCAAATAATTTAAATTTAAAACCGGTTGCTTACGAAGTTTTATCAGTTTATTCATTTGGAATGCAAAGAGCAACAGAAAAGGCTTACCCTGTTGTTGAATTCGAAATTTTCAAAAGAAATACGAACTTTAGAACTAAAATTAGAACTCTTGTCATACCATGCATTACTGGAGTTAAAGTGGAACCTCCCGACCCCAAAGTAATTGAATTTATGAATAAAAATAAAATTGATATGGCTGATTCTTATTTGGAAGATAATGATAATTTGCTGAGTATAGAACTCTTAATTGGTTCAGATTTATTCTGGGAATTTCTTTTATATGAAAAGTTAACTATAAATAATCGCCTGTGTGCTATAAAAACTGTTCTTGGATGGGTGATTAGTGGAAGTAGTTATAAACGGGAGCATACATTGTCGCAAAACATAGCGGTTATGAAAAGTGTAATTGAATCAGGTGATATGTTTGATTTAAGAAAATTCTGGTCACTCGATTCCTTAGGTATCACCAAGGAGTGTGAAATTTTATCTCTAAAAGATAAAGAAACAATTGATAATTTTGAAAACAATTTAAAATATGAAAACAATCGTTACAAAACCGGATTACTTTGGAATTCAAACCCCGATGATCTCGATAGTAATTTCCCTACTGCCAAAAAGCGCTTTGATAATTTAATGATAAGATTAAGTAAAAATGAAAATATTTTTGACATGTATGCAAAAATTATTGAGGATCAGATAAAAGATGGAATCGTTGAGGAATGTAAGGATAAATCCATTAATTCTGGTTATTTCATGCCGCATACAGCTGTTTTAAGACCCGATAAAGAAACATCTCGTGTTCGGATCGTTTTCGATGCTAGTTCGAAGGATATTGGTTTAAAATCCCTTAATGATATGTTAATGTCAGGTCCAAATTTGAACCCGAATATTTTGGATGTCATACTTAATTTTCGAAGGCATGAAATAGCATTTTCTGGTGATATTGAGAAGGCGTTTCTAATGATAGAGATAGATGAAAATGAGCGCAAATATTTAAAATTTCTTTGGATTGATTATGATAATTGCGAAGGTTTTAAAATTATGAATATGAAAAGGTTACCGTTCGGAGTTACCACTTCCCCTTTCATTTTGAAAGCAATAATTAAGTACCACATTAAAAAATATGCTAATGACAAACCCGATTGTGTTAAAATGTTAAGTTCTTCGTTATACGTGGACGATCTGTACTGGGGAACTGATACAGTTAATGATGCATATCGACTGTCATCTGATGCTGTAAATATTTTACAATCCGCGAGTATGAATTTACGGAAATTTAATTCTAATTCAAACGAATTAAAGAAATTATGGATTCAAAATGGTATTGCCATTAATGAATCAATTGCACATGCAAAGGTATTAGGTCTTCAAAGGAATACAGAAAGTGATGTACTATTGATTGAATATAAAAATTTAGAGCAGTCGTCATCTAGGTCAAGTCAGTGCACAAAGCGTACTGTTTTAAAGTTTGCAGCTCAAATCTATGATCCTATTGGTTTAATTTCTCCCTTTGTTATTAAGATGAAAATTTTGCTGCAAAAAATTTGGAAGGCTGGACTCGATTGGGATGACCCTCTGCCTTTAGATATTGAAACAGACTTTAACAATTGGATTTCTGAAGTTTCCTATTTAAGTAACTTTTTTACAGAACGGAAATATTTTGATAACTGTGATTATAAGAAAGAAATTGCCATTCATATTTTCACTGATGCTAGCACAAAGGCCTATGGTGCTGTAGCGTATTTCAGATATGCAAATATTTCGAACGAAATTAAGACCTCATTCATTATGTCCAAAAGTAGGGTAACACCAATAAAGACTTTAACATTGCCCCGCTTAGAGCTTATGTCAGCGGTAATTGGTGCTAGAATCTATGATTATTTACACAAATTGTTTAGTGACATTTGCCAACAATTTTATTTGTGGACGGACTCACAAATTACATATTTTTGGATAAAGAATAACAACTCTTTGAAACCTTTCGTGCAAAACAGAGTGTCTGAAATTCAAACTCTGACAGATCCTAAACTTTGGCAACATTGTCCTGGAAGTTCAAATCCTGCCGATAAATTAACTCGAGGAGAGTCACTAAAAAGCCTTGTTGATGATAACTTATGGAAATTCGGACCATCTTGGCTCATGGAGGATGAAAGTAAGTTGCCTCAAGAAAATACTGAAATTAATAATCAGCAACATTCAGTTGATTTAGAACTTAGAAACAGCGTTATTTCTCAACACAGTTGCCTCGCAAATTCTAAAGAGACTTTACTGATTTTAGAAAATTACAGTTCTTTATTAAAGGTGAAAAGAATTGTGGCTTGGTCAAAGCGGTTTATCCAAAACTGTCGAAGTTACGACAAACTGAAAGGTCCATTAACTACTGAAGAATTAAAAGAAGCTGAAATTATTTTAATAAAGGAGGCGCAAAATGACTATTATCAAGAAGAAATTAAAATTTTGATGAAGAAGGAAGATATAAAAAATAACTCCAGCATATTTTGTCTTCGTCCATACCTAGATGAAAAACAGATATTAAGAATTTGCAGTAGACTGTTTCAATCTGAAGTGGATCCTGAAGCAATTAATCCTATACTGCTACCCAAGAATTCGAAATTTTCCGAGCTTTTGATCACTGAAAAACATAAAAAGTTGCTTCATAGCGGAGTTAATGTCACTCTTTCGCAGATTAGGAAAAGTTATTGGATTCCACAAGCCAGACAACTTGTGAAAAGAATTATTGGAAGATGCGTGGTTTGCAAAAAACACTTTGCGAAACCAGCAAATCAGCGTACTGGAGAGCTGCCTAAAGATAGAATTTCAGAATCTCCGCCTTTCTCAGTGGTTGGAATTGATTTTACTGGGCCTATTTACGTAAAACATAAAGATGAACTTTTGAAATCTTATATTACTGTGTTTACTTGTGCAGTCACACGTGCTGTACATTTAGAACTAATTTCCGATTTGTCTACGAATAAATTTATCTTAGCTTTACGACGTTTCATGTCAAGAAGAAATAACTGTAAAACTATTTATTCTGATAACGCAGCAACTTTTAAGGCTGCTTCAAGAGATATAACGTACTTCTTTTCTATTATTAGAGGAGAAGAATTTCAAAATTTCATTTCCTCTGAAGGCATTGTGTGGAAGTTTATTGTTGAGCTTGCCCCATGGTGGGGAGGGTTTTATGAAAGGTTGATGAGAAGCATTAAAGAACCTCTCAAAAAGATACTTGGAAAAGCTCAACTTTCCTTCGAAGAAGTCATGACTATCTTAGTTGAAATTGAAAACGTCCTTAATCGTCGACCACTCACATATGTGAGTGATGATAAGTCAGAACTACAGCCCCTGACACCTGCTCATTTTTTGTTTTCTGGACTGGTCAACGAATATCCATATAATTTCTCTGAGCTTATCAATGTGACTGCAACGCGAGAAAGTCTGATAAAAAGAAGGCAATATCAAACTTGTCTTCTGAAGCAGGTGTGGTTGCGTTGGGAAAATGAATACTTGTTGACTTTGAGGCAACATCACTTTTCCAACAAACCTAACTGTGAGGAAAACATAAAAACAGGTGATGTAGTGCTTGTTCAAGGCAAAGGTAAATCCAAATTTTTATGGAACTTAGGCCGTGTCCTTGAAGCCTATAAGGGTCGTGACGGACTAGTTAGATCCTGTCTTATAAAAACTAAAACTGGGGTGTATAGGAGACCAGTACAACTGCTCTATCCCTTAGAGCTAAACTAAAAACTGATAATTAACACTCTGATGATATTTTAATAATTTGATATTCCTTTAATTTTGATGTTTCAAATTATATTTACTGTCTTAAAAATAATTGATTAGTGTTTATTTTTATATTTTAGTTTTAATATGTAATGTGCTTGAAAAAATGTGAAATGTAGAAACTTGCTATTGTTTTATGATAATTTCTTTAATTTAAAATTTTCAGGTGGGGAGTGTTGAGAAAAGTAGATGTAAATTTGATTAATTCGAAATTCCCCACTAGAGGGCTGACAGTCAGTCTACATTGAACCACCAAGCAGTAAGCATTGGCTTGAATTAATTGTCTTCTAATGTAACACTTTATATAATCTGAAGGGTTCCACCCTATTAATATGGAACTCCTTGTTTTGTTATATTAAATATTTGTTTGTTGTTTTCGATAATGATTGCCCTTTCCTTTTTGCACAGCCACTTCTGTTTTGCGTGCTCAATTTAATGCTGAATTTCATTTTATTACGAAACACAGTAGTATAAAAAAGGAATAATAAGGAATAAAATAATAAATAAAAAGAAAAAGCGATAAAAAACTGGCATTTTAATAAACATATACATTGTCTTAATATAGTCAGATATGTTTTATTATAGAATTGATTTTCCTAAAACGTATCACTAAAAAAATTAATGCCTATAGTATAAAGATGTAAAAGATTACTTGTTTATTTTGGGACGCAGTGTGATTTTCTCTTATATCTAGAATCGTCGAAGAACCAATTTCTTGAGCATCTTCACTGACTTCGGTGGGAAAATCGTCTTCATCCAGTTGAGGTGGATCAGGCAAAGGAGGAACCATACCAGTATTATCTACATGAAAAATCTTATCTGAGCACACTAGTCAAAATTACATTTGTAGCACAAAATCGTACTGAATCCAAAATATCACAATAATCACATAATCAATAATCACATAAAAATATGAATTTACAAAAGTTTTAAATTTTTTCGATGATATTTCTAATATTCCCTATTACCATATAGTATAAAAACAACGGTCTAAATGTATAGAATATTTCATAATATAACACAAATTCTAAATTTTAATTATTTCTAATCCTATATAAATTTAATAAAATATCTTTTTCAATTGAAACCATCTTGCATCCAGATATGAATGGAAATGCTCTATTGCAAATAAACCTGTAGCATGCAATTAAACATAGAAAAATTGAACATTTAACACATTCTCCCCTTTAGCTAATCTTCAACATGAACATTAAGTCTAAAAAAGGAATTGCACAATATTCATACGCGGAAACGTATGCATATTACAATACAGCGAAGAGACACTTCACCAGCCCCCATTTGCTTTTGCAATCGTTTAGCTTATTAGAACTTGTTTTTTTAATCTGGCTTTGAATGAACCCTTCGAACCCTTTTCGAACTTTTCGAATGGGGAAAAAAAGCATGGAACTAAAGTAGATGTCACTGACAGAAAAAAAAAATCCCAACACCAAGAAGTTTTGCTTATACAACTAAAAGATGTTTATTCAAATTTCGTGCCTGACGTGCAATGCATGCCCGTTTGCATTCAAAATTCTGGTGGTTATTAATGATTTGAGTTTTATATAATTACTGCTCACATTAGAGGCAATTCAATAAGTTTTGGTTAAATTTTAAATATTAGGTATGAGGTTGAAGGATTGTAGATTTTCAATATTTCATAATTTTAATCTAAAATTTGAAAAATAAAAAAGAAATTTAACTTGTTTTAATCCTTACCATGAATTTTATTTACAAACATCATAATTATTACTGTAATTAATGGTGTGTAATCTTTTTGCAAAGTTTATTATAATGTGCTTTTACAAATCTTCCAGGCTTAGGACCTGATTTAAAGTATTCATAAATTATTGCACATTGTGAGACTATGAGCTCATTCCATGTCTTTACATAGTTAATTGCTCATTAATAAGCAAGGATATGAAATCAAAATTTGGTAACCAAAGCAAGATATATTTTAAAATAAGCATAATATATTCCATTCTATAAAAAAGGTAATTTAAGGATTATTATTTAGAGTGTGAAGCCAGACTTGACAAAAAACAAGTTCTCAAAAAATAATTTTAATCAGTTTTCTTATTTTTTTTTTATTTTTTAAATAATCAGGATATGTGCAGTAATAAAAATCATTTCTTCCTGTTGTTTAAAATTCTTCATTTAGTACATAAAATCAACAAAATGGAAAAGCATTTTCAGAGACTTTACATAATTGTGATAAAATAACTAGTTTCGGATAAATATTGCAGAGAAAGTGGTGAAAATTATGCCTTTTTTGTAATTTATGACGACTATCGACGAGACAAAGAAAAATCTCATTTTGAAAGATAGAAAATTAAGCACTCTTTACTAACCACCAATAAAAAAAAGCACCTTTAATGGCTTTTAAAAAACGTAAATAAAAAATAAGCACCTTTAAGCACTTTTTAAAAAACAATACGCACCTTGTTATTAAATTAAATCTATATTGTAAAGATTTGTATGCCCCAATTTTATTTGAAAGCAAAAGAAATGAAACATTTTTTTTGTATTTAATAATAAAAAAAGCACCATAAATTCCAAAATCAGGGCGAGGTGCTGCTGCCTTGCATTGCCTCTTGGGAGCTTGTGGTTTTGTTGTGGCTGCTGGTTGAATATCTTCTTCATTTGGAGCTTTATGTTCTGATACAGGAAACTGGAAAAAAATATCTTGATATGTAATTTTGAAAACAAATTAAAAGTTTTAGATACTCAAGATGTCTATATTAGAAACATAATTTATTTTGTATGCAAGGAGCTGTAAAATATATATATTTTTCTATACATACTGCTCTTGCTGGCAGTTTTTTGTTACCTTTTTTTTCTTAAACCTATTTATTTTCACAAGTTTGTTTTATTTATATCGCTAAAAAAGAGAACATAGTTATCAAGCCAATCTACAAAGTGAATTAGGAAAAGTTTAAATGTATGCTTTTTTATTTACACTGATCACCCCTACATAAATGTTTACAAATTGTTTTTTTATACGTATTTTGCACAGACTATTTAGATAATGAATCAGTTATGCATCACAGTTGAACATCTTTTATAAAAGTAGGGAAGTGTCGGGTACCCCCGCCCACTGTCAATTTCATATGTATAGAAAATTTTTTCAAGTCAATGGGCCATCGGACATTAATTGTTATATTAAAAAAAGATTATTTTCAAAGTTTCAAGTATTTATGCAGCTGGTAATATGGTAAACAGTAGTTTTGAAAATATGTTGAATACAGTAGTCAAATTTTTTAAATTTCTATTTTTTTTAAGCTAAACTATTCTTTTTTGGTTTATTCTCTTTGCATTATTTAATTAGATGATAAAACAATAGAAACATACAAAAATATTGATTATTACTCAATATTATACAGAAATATAAGCAATACTCCTTAAGTGGGCGGGGCTACCCGACTCTCCCCTACTTGAAATAAATTTAGCTTACTTTAATTTTAATATGTTTAAGGAATGTGGGGGTTAACAAGGAAAAAAAGCGAACTAATTATATTCAATAATTAAGCAGACTTTAGATATATACTTGCTACCACTTTCTTGTTTTTACTAGACTTTCTACCAACTGGCTGTTTTGAAGATTGATTTACTTGCATAGCGGTCTGATCGGACTTGCAAATCGTGAAGAATCTTTTAGTTAAAGGAAGTGATGGTTGAACGTGGTGCAAAAAATTCAGAGCTTAATACAGTGTATTTTACCACATCAACTTCGATTTTCAAAAATAAATAAATTAACTACTGTTATAGAGGAAAATTTTTCAAGGAATACTTATTCCAATGAGATTCTCTTCCTTTTTGTTTAGATTTTTTTAGTTGCTTTCACGAATTTTCTTGATACATTTTCTTATAAGAAGCATCATACACTACAATACAATGCATTTTTTTTAAAAGAAAAATGTGGAAAAATAAAGAACTACTTTTTATCAGATTCGAAAAATAATGGCATTAAAAATGTTGTGATTTTTATTTTTAAATTTAAACTATAAAATTATTTAGCTAATATAGTTCTGTTTAAGCATTTGGGTATATTTGTAAGTTTATTTTAAATTTACCTTATGCTTTTTTTTTAAAACCAATAAAGGCTTTATATGAACTATGATGAATTTTTTGTTACTTTTTTTTTTTAAAAACTTTTTTGTAACATTTTATACTGTTAAATAATCTGTTAGGAAATGCTGGTTCTAGAATAGTATTACATACGCATTTTTTTACTTTTATGAACAGTTATAAAAAAAGCACACTTTCAGAAACAATTAAACTAATTTTTAATTTCAAACATTTATATACGATAGAAACATTTTTTTAATAACTGCATCATCTGAAAACTAATTTTTGAGGTAGAATACTGTAATATTATATTCATTTCAACAGATGGCAGCACTGCCACAAAATTCGAATATCAAAGGGCTTTAGATTTTCATTTACACACTTTTAAAATGAGAAAAAAAAGCCCCAATAAAATACATGATTCAATAACTAGTTACTGAAATTATTCTTTATTGACAGATGGCGATTATTTACGGTTAATAATTTAGTATTTTTCTAATTCATTCATTGTTTACTATAGTTCATTATTTTTGAATTTATCTTAAGACGAAGAAATGAATGGTAGCGACATCTAAAAGAAAACAATCGAACTACCTAAATAAATATTCTCAGAAATAAAAAAAGTTTTAAGATATTAATCAATTAAAAAACTTCATTCGCTTCTTAAATATACTGATTGGAAATAACAGTCTGTATTGCAAATATAGATCGTTGAAATATTGTTTCAATAATATATAAACTTCCAATCTGCCTATTTTTGAAGCGAATGAAGTTTTTTAATCGAGTAAAATCTGACTGCCTGTAACTTAGATTGTATAATTGATATTTTTGAAGTAATTTTAGATGTGTAGTAGTAGTGAAAACGTAAATTGATTTAAAGAAAAAAGAAATATAAAATTGCTCATTGGAGAACGTTCTCAAGAAAGTAAACGCTGAAAACTAATAGAAATCACAAGACAGTTCTTTTGATTTAGATTGTTTGTTTTGACATTTCCTTTCACTTCAAAGCTTTGAATTAATTTGTTAGAAAATACATCAACTTTTAACTCCTAAAAGTCTTTTTCACAAGCACTCAGAATTGCATATACACGAGTCACACATCTTCATAATTGGGTAAATTATAAAGTATCGATCCGGACTAAGAAACAGTTTTATGAGAAAAATGTTTATTTGGAAAAAGTGTGACTTACAATATTGCCTCAAACCGTGGTCTTTGTATTAAATTGCATAGATACTTTGAAGGCAGAAAAACGATTCTAGATTCAATACTGATGTATTAAACTAAGTGGTAGACTCAAGAAGAAACTTAAGAAAAGAAATTTCAATACCTTGAATGTTCCATCTGGATTTTGAGGTTTACTCCTCGGTAGAAGAGAATGAGCTCTTGGAGGGGGTGGTGGTTTTGGAGGTCTGTTAGAAATCGAAGAACCATTTTTGGAACTTTCCGATGTTACTGTACTAGCTTGCGATGTATTTGAGGATCGAGAAGGTGTCGGAGAATTGGAATTGCATGTGGCGACTCTTTCTTCGGTTTCCTGTAAGCATTTTTGACGAAATTAAAGCATGTTTAAGGAGTTTTATTTTATGAATGCCCTTTTTATTTAATGAAAATGGATTCTTATTTTATGAGGTAGAGGGGCTGCGCATCAACAGGGCATCCCGCTTTAAATACATATATTTTAGAGTCCTTGCCAAACACAAAGTCAGAAATTCATGCTCATTGGAGGTAGGAAATTAATATTTAAGTAAGGAAAAAATCGAAATCTGGAGGAAGACTGGTGTAAAAACATCTAAACATGTTTGATTGCTGAAATGGAGTTTTGAATATGTTTCAAATAACCCGCTTTCAATTCCTTTATGTTTCTCTGGCAATCAAAAAGGTTTTTAGTGTTCAATTCCTTTTTTCTTAGTAAAGATTCGTTAAAATTTGATAGCGTTTCTGTTTAATCCTGATAATAAAAACACGAAAAAAAGAAAAATTAAGATTGCAAGAGTGTCAAAAAACAATGTTTTTTTGGCACTCAACAGTGTCAAAAAACAATGTTGTTAAAAACAATGTATTAATAAAAAACAAGTCTTTAAAACTTTTTAAATTTTGTTTTCTAGTGAAATAATATGTAAAGAGCCTTCTGTGAAACAGCTACGTCTTAGAAAAACTACGGCAAAACAACTACTGTAAAACAACTACTGTAAAACAACTAACGTAAAACAACTACCGTATAAAACAACTGTAAAACTAATACTGTAAAACTACTGTAAAATAAGTTCTGTGAAACAACATCTGTAAAAAAAACTACCGTAAAATAACTTCTGTTAAACAACTATTTTTTTTTTAAAAAAAAGGCTAAAAAGAAGAATTTAGAATTTATATTTTAAATTATTATAAATATTTTGTGGTTACCACGATTGTGTTGCGTGGTTTCACCCTTTAAGCTATTGATTAAAAATGAAGTATTTTGCCATGGATACTTTTTTAGTAGTCAGGCTAACCAAAATCTTGACTTGACACTGTTTTACCTAAAGCTTTTCATATGAAAATGATGCTGCTAAAAGAATAAATAAGAGTCCTAATCGAAATTTTGATGTCGCCGGATTTAATAAAAAATAGTAAGGAAAAACAAATTTTTTTTGTCATGATTGGGAAATCAATATATAATCAATATGTTATAACATATTTCTATCAATTAAAGTGAAGCCTTTATTTTTTATTTAAAAAAAACTGTGTTGTAGAAAGAAATTTTATCAGTAAGAAAAACTATAACCACGATACCTATATTAGTATAGTAAGTACCTAGTACCACAATTAATTGAACAACGCTGGCTTTAATAATAATTTCTCCCCAGAAGTGTGTAAAGAAAATGATTGTCCTGTCTATTTTATCTTTAAAACTTTTAAATATAACGTTATAGACGAGCATATAACGTTTAAGTACAAAAAATATCTTTCATTTCTTATTGCATAATAATGTTAAGACTAACGTTATTCCAGCTACATTAAAATTTTTTTTAAATATTTTTATTAATACATGCTACCTATTTAAATTACTATGATTATATACTATATTAAAAATATTATATTTTTATGTTTTTTTAAAACCTTTCAACATAGGCGGATTTTTCTCAAACGGGCAAACATAACCCCCAAATAAAACATTTTCCGTTAAATTATTGTTCCATTAAGTACCATATGATATTTATAATAACAGAAAGAGAGCTGCCATCATAAAAAAATTGAAAAGAAAATGATGGTTTTTGGGTATCATAGAAAATAATTAGTATAAAAATAGTTTAAAAATTGACCAGAAAGAAAAGGACGTTGCTGGATTGGTTTCATCGGATTTAACGTAAAAAACTACAACAGAAACTTTTCATTTGTACAAACTGGCTGCATATAAGCTTCTTCTCTTACCTCCTCCATCTAAACGCGTCGTGCAGCTTTATTACCACTTACTACGAGGAGGATACTTTATAGTTTGTTGCAGGCTTTCGAACAAGTTTTTTATTTATAAAGTCGCATATTTTTTAAAACTTTATTTCGTCAATTTCAGAGCTATATTTACTCTATTTATTGTATTATATGTGATAAACTCTTGGTTTATTCAAATAAAAAAAAAAGGAAGAGAAAAAGAAAGAAAACCGATTTGCAGTTTTGGATTTATGTATTTCAAACTCTCAGCTCACTCAAAACAAGACATATGATTTATTACATTATAAATTATTTTCATCACGAGATCTTTTAAAATAGCAATCCGGAAGAGTTGTAAGCTTGTGCATTTTTAAACTCAACAAAACTGCATAAGCGTTTGATCCCAGACAAAGTTATTTTAAAAAAGTCAATTAAAGAAAAAAATTCACTCTAAGTATGTTTTATTTTTATATTTATTTCAATGTTTTATTTTGTTTGAATGTCGACGCAATGTTACTTTCAATTTTACTTTACGCCCGTCAAATTTCGGTTTATTTTGTATATTTAAAAGAAAGAAACTGTTACTTTTGATAGTGTTAGAAGTCCATCTTTCTTACATTCAGATTTTTAAGAGTTTGTGTTCGAATCAATTTAAAACTATTGAAAACCGTTATTCAGTTCAACATTTGTTGGACATTAAGATATCTTACTTCAATCAATATATGTTTGTAAATAATAAGACGGGTACTTATTCGTTTCAAGGGATCATAAAAACCGTAAAACCTATGATCAGAGTTTGCTGATTTCAATCACGATTTCAAATCAAATTTTTTAAAATCGATTTAAATTTAATATTTATTATTAAAAAATATCGTTTGACTTAAAAATTTATAAAAATAATTTAATATGAGATTGTTTGAATTTTCTACTGATTTTCATAGTTTCAAAATTTATTGCAGAACTTGTTTAAGTAAACAAATTTACACTAGTAATTGATTTATGGTAAGTTACAGTACTTTTTGAAACGGAATTTTAAAAAATCTTAATGGGTTTTTCAGAATGGAAATAATGAACAAATTGAAAATTTAATGCAGTTGTTTCTAAACTTTACTTTAGTAAAAAGCAGTTATTGAATTTTGATCCCCCCAAAGCTTAATTTAAAAACGTGAAACTACCGGGTAAGGATTAATAACTTCATATTGTTGATCAGAAGTTTAGAGTCGGTAGTTGGAATGGTCGAATCCAACTTTGACTTAGACTTATACTCAATGAAATGTTCACCGTATCCGAAGAAAGTATTAATTGCTGCGATATAAATTTTTATGTACCATAACTTATTATAATTTAACTAATAATTTTATTGTTATTCTAGTAGTAAAAAACCTCTATATTTAGTTATCTACTTTATCTATTCTATTAATAATATAGTTATTATTAATAGAATAGATTATATTAAGTTATCTACTTATCTATTCTATTAATAATATATTCTATTAATAATACCGAGGTTTATTATTTGCATCAAACTTACAAATGAGAAAGTATGGGGAAAAAATAATTTTTTTAAAAATTTTATTTAAATAGCAATTTTTTTAAAAGAAACTTTACGTACCCTAAGACGAAGAAGTATGAAATAAAATAATTCAAAAATATTTAAAAAACAACTTTTCTATTGTTTTGCACCAAAAAGTCAGATATAAAATATTGAGTATAAATTTTAAGAATCAAGATGATATAGTCTCAGTTACTTTTTTTGAAATGTTCGTTTTAAAAAATTATTATCTTAAAATAGTGTTGCTAGAATTTCTTATAAAATTTTTAAAGAAAGCAGATGAGAAGTCAGTGGTTTTCGAATAATAATAGCATCAAATAAAACCAAAGACATTTAATCCGCTTTCTTTAAAAAGTTAGAAATTCTTGCAACACTATTTTAAGATAAAATTTATATAAAACGAACATATAAAAAAAAAGTATCTATTATATTTTGATTCTTAAAATTTACACTCAATATTTTATTTCTCAGTGTTTCGTGCAAAACCACAGAAAATGTGTTTTTTTAATTTTAAAAATTATTTTATTTAAGTTTATAATAAGGGTCCCTTCAGAGATGCAAGTCTATACTGTTTCTCTCAAAATTATTCTTTTATATTAAAATATGGAGAATTAAATGCATGCATTTTTTTCAAATTTATAATTAATAATTAATATTTCTGTATGCTTCTTGTTTCATTTTATTCATTGAAATTCATTCTATTGAAACTAGAAACCAAATTTTAAATTGTAAGATTAAGATTGCAAATATTTTCGAAACTTCAACGAAAAGTTTTAGAAATATTTACAATCTTAAATTTTAAAAATTTTGTAACTAGGGTTACTTCTAAAGAACTAGTTCAATTAATTAAAATTATATAAATTAAAATCAAATGAATTAATCTAATTAATTAAATTCTATTAATTAAATTCTATTAATTAAAAATTATTAAAAATGTTATGTATTTACTTAGTAAATAAAGAAATAGCGTTCATGTATGTAATTCTGGTAAATAGCGTTCAATGGAAGAGAATCGTATTTTTGTCTGTGGAATTTTTATTTATTATGTTATTTTTTTAAAATGAGAAACTTGTATTACTGTATCAACCGGATTCTACAGATAAATTATTTAAAGCTAAGCTTATAAATTTGTTTCAAGCAATTTCTCCTTTTATGTGGGATTGAGAAAATTGACAAATTTAATAATTGAACTACCATTTCAGATCATGCAAGGTTATTATTACACAATCCTTTATTTGACCTTCGACAAGCGAACACGAAATTAACCTTAGTTATTTTTGGGAACGGTTAATGAATTTTATTAACCATAGAATGAGAAAGATATGAAGAAGAATAAGTCATTAAACGAAACAGGTTTTTTTCTCTCTCCCCAACTTGCTGAAACACATTTTACTGTTTTTGAATCAAAACATTGTGCTGATTTTAATCAAAATCTATAGTTATTAAAAATATTATATTATATATATATTAGTTATATATACATTTGGTTATATTATTACGCTGGTTATATATATATAAATAGTCATTCCTCATACTTTTATAACGTGTTAATCCGTTTTTTTCTATCCTTATTAAGAAATAAATTGTTGACACCTAACACGTATATGGGTGATTCTCACGAAATATGACAATTCACTGTCCTTTGCTCCAAGATCTAATACTATAATACTAAAAGAACTTTTTTTTAAAAAAATTAGTAAATAGCATTGCTGTTAGCATTTTAAAATAACTTTGCACTAGCATTGACTGTTTTGTACAGTTAAAAAATTTAATTGAACTTCAAAATAACATTTTCCTGGCATGTCCCAAACAATGTTTCCAATAATAACTAGCTTCAAAAGTTCCTATAAATTTTTCAATATCTAATTTTTTTTTTATCTCAACCGTTGTTAGCATTTCTAGAATATACGCAGAGGGTATTATTTACAAAAACTTCGTTTCAATTAATTTTTCTTTCAATAATTTGTTTGTCCCATGAAAATCTGTCATTTTCCTGGCTACTTTAATTTAGTGGTTTATAGCCAAAATAGATAGAGCCAACAATCAATATCTTATGTTAATAGATTGATTAGATACCCTCCTATATGAACATGTCTTGTTGCATGAATAAAGAACCAATTTTCTGGTTCAAAATCTTTTTTTAAAGACTTTTTCAAGGAGACTAGGTTTTTATGTTGTCATTTTCCTGGTTTCTTGAAACCATTAATAACATAAACTACATATATTTATCTGAGTTATTTTAAGAAATCCTGTTGTTTTCTACAGAATATAAACGTTTTAGGCCAAAATATTTAATTAAAGTAAAGTTATATGCTATAAAATGGCGAATTTGTCATTATCCTGGCTGTCATTTTCCTGGCTTATGAATGCCAGGACATTGAAGTGTTACCAGAATTTTTTTTTAACTGCTAATACTGCAAGGAGGGAAAGCAAATATTAACCCAATACCAAGTTTATGCATGATTGTAATATGCTTGGATGTAATAAAAGTTATTTATTTATTTAATGATTGATTATTATCCACAATTTTATTCTGTACATATCAGCAACAAAATTTTTTTTTGATTCTTTCTACAGTGGATAAAAAGAATCAATTTAAGCAATTTATGGTGGTCCATCTAACATAAAGGCTTAAGTTGAGTTACTTACTATTAACTTAAAATGACTGTTTTTTAAACTTCTAAGCTAATATGTCATTTTCCTGGCATTCAAGATTTGGTGAATTTCTATTTAATTTTTTTCCCCGAGCAAATGTCAATAAACTACAGTGCTGTCTGTAAGATATTAATAAGTGTAATTAAAGAAGTATACAAAATTTTTAGATTATTTTGACGACTTTAAATTTGAAGAAATTTTTTGGTTTGAATTGTCATATTTCGTGAGAATCACCCATATATGTGTGACTCAAATGTTTGCATAAAGCTTCTAAAATGTTTATTAAAGCCTTTCATTGTGGGGTATAGATGCAGGAGGGCCCAAAAATTATATTGTTTGACATGGCCGGGGCAAGTAAACATTCCGATCTTTTTTTCCCCCTACAGCTAGGCGTGCATTTAATGAGATATAAAATACCAAGCACATCCTTGCAAATTTTGACAGACATTGCCAAGATGAAATGTACAAACGGTACTTTGTTGTAAATAATAATGCTGTGTTCATTACCATGAATGCTTACTCGTGCAAAACAACCAATGAGCAACGTAAAACAATTTTATCAATGCTTGTGCTCAGTATTTCATAAATAAAAGTGCTGCTGTGAACATAATGTTGCTAATGTTATTTCTTCGACAAATTAATAAGTATATTCATATGTATCCGAAAGAGATGGTCGGAGATGTATTTTGTACATTTACATATCCCCAAAGGGTATATAAATATAGAGATTTTTTTTGAGCTCTGTATTATTGCATACTGAGGCAATTAATTAATGCATGATGAAAATATATGACTTAACTAGTACTGGGAATTACTGTAAGAGATCGCGTGGTCATGCTATTTTTAAAATATTTTTCAATATGAGAAGTAACACAATGATATTACGCTTAGGGGAAGAAAGGGGGCTCTTGAAATTGTGATATTTTTTCGACAAGGAAATAAGGGTAGCAAAAAGTGAGTCAACACACATTT
The DNA here is from genome assembly GCA_949128135.1 of Parasteatoda lunata. Taxonomy (NCBI): domain Eukaryota; kingdom Metazoa; phylum Arthropoda; class Arachnida; order Araneae; family Theridiidae; genus Parasteatoda; species Parasteatoda lunata. The sequence goes on along the minus strand of OX421973.1, from coordinate 54,012,393 downwards.
CAATTAGAATAAAAACATTAAAATCAGATTATTTTGAAATAATTTTAATAGTTTTTTTAATTTTTCTTTTTATAAAAAAAGTAGATATACAGTCATTATTGTTGTTATGCTCGTATATGTCATTTAAAAAAAGTATAAAAACGATATTTGAAGCATGATCAATAACATTTCTGAACTGCAAATTTATGTTGATGTTATAAAGTTTTTATTTTATAACTGTCGGTGAGCAGCCTAATTTTGAGTTTACGAATACTAGTGTTCAACTCCGTAGCCTTGTAATTTGAAACCCAACCCAATTCAGAAGACAAGGGAACTCCTGGATAAGATTTTCCCTTTGTTTTTTTGATTATTTTTTTTACTAAAATTTCGAAATTTTTTGCAATCATTTTAACGTATGCACATATTTTACAAATTCATTTTTTAAAAAATCGATTATCGCATTACCGCCACTGCATATTTTAAAGTTTTCAAAAATAATTAACTACTTTTTTGTGTATTACATTCTAAATTACTTTTTTTTACCATACATATATTTTGAATACACACACATTATATATACATATACACACACACACACACATATATATATATATATATATATATATATATATATATATATATATATATATATATATATATTCAAAATTATTTTTCCTGTAGATGATGCACTATTACTATTTTTTTTTTTTAAACCAAATTCAAGTCTTCAAACAGAACGATTCATATAAAGTATCTTAGAACACACAGTAAAAATTTTAAGATGATAGGTTTAAAATAAAAGTAATTGATATTAAATAAAACAAAACATTTCCGATTTGCAGGCAATGCTAATGAGTAATTGTAATTGACGAAATTTGTTTTCTTATGTTAAAAGCATATTAAATTTAATTCAATTTTTTTTTTACTCTTTTTAATTTGCAAAAGAAATTTATTTTTAAATCATCAAAAATTGACGCAGAAAAAAAAGCAAAAGAAAAAAAAAAACACTTTCTTATGGATTAACCAAAGATTAACCATCGCATTTCAAAATTAAAACTATTTGAGTATCTTCTATTTTGTTAATTTCTCATTTTAAAAAGAGAGAAGAATTATCGTGTTTAATTGCTTAGTGAAAATCGTAAAGTACAAGTTTTTCTTTATCTCGCTGAACACAATTTGACAACAAGATGAATTATGAAGTTGCAGAAATAAAATATAAATTTACTTTTTAAATTAAAACAAAATTCTGAAATAGTACTAACTACCGTGAAAGTAGATAGTAGTCATTATATAGTATTTCGTAACTAGTATTCTAATTAACTTAAAATAAAAAGAAAATGTTAAAAATTAAAATGTGTGCACATTAGACTGAAAATTATTAACTTTTTAATCATAACTATCAACAAAGATAAGTAACAATGTATAAAATTAGAAGTAAAACAAGTTTGCATTCAATGTAAATACATTTGGCTGACCGCAATTTAAAATTATTTCGGACTATTTAAAAAGAATATTAACAGTAAACAAAAATAATATTTGCTAGGATTAAAAAAAAATATACGTTTTTGTTTCAATTAGCTAAAAAAATTTAGAATTACCATGACTGGTTAAAGGAGGTTACATTTATCATTGTCAATTTGTAAAATTTTTAATTTTAGATGATTTCGTTGGGTCAAGAAAAAAAAATAGAAAACAAGTCCTTCCCTCTAAACTTATGCTGTTATAATGTTGTTAATCGGTTCATTCTTTTTTTAAAAAATACAACAAAATTAAATCTTACCCTTTGATCTTCAAGTTCAGGTATTCCAGAAGATTGAATACATTCATAATTAGATTCTGGTTTCATATCTTGGGTTGGTGACATAGCATCCGAATAAAAACTACCGTAATCACTGGACACACTGTTTCGAAGGGACAGGTCGTCGGCACTAGCAGTAAAAGAAGATAGTGATCCAGAATGCAAAGAATCGAATCCTGGATTTACGGTCACTGACTTGTTTTCCAAGTCCATAGGATGAATAATTTCTAATTTAGCTCGAGGTCTGTCATAGTGTTCGTTATATTTCCAAGCTTTTGGGTTTGGGCAGCTAGAGTCAAAAGCTGCATTATTTTCGGTTCCATCTTTGCGTATTTTTAATAGTTTCTTGATGGAAAACTTCTTTCTGGATTTGGCGCTATCTTCTGCATATCCCATAGCTAACATTTTGCACTTGGAATACTGCGCCAAAAGAAAGGAACTTTTAGATTTGGAGTGTTTACGTTTTTCGTCAATTTCCCCGTTAAGATTCCAGGATGCATAACCAGTTTCTGTGTCTTGTGAAGACGTTGACGCGGTTGATGAAGACGAGGAAAAAGTCATGGCCTCTCCTCTGTAACTTGAAAATCCTAGAGGGTTGTCTGAAGGAGATATACGTCCAGTAGAACTAGGAGGATCTTCCAATGGTGGGTCTGGTATCTTCGGTGGTGCTGGTGCTTGTCTTTTGGTGTTATTACCGGGATGCCTGACTTGTTCTAGCTCAATCGCAAGAGCTGCCAACTTGGATTCTCTTTTAGGTTGTGGGTTTTCGGTATTACCGCCGACCTGATTTCTCGACTCTGTGTCCAGCATAACTTCATGATAGATATTACTCTCAGCATAATGGTCAACAAGAGTGATTGAACTTGGACCATGTAGACTCGAATCATTGGCTGTAGAATAATATAAACTGTTTTGGCTGATGCTACTTTCTGATTTTCGCCTCTCCGACCTCAACGGTTTTATATCCGCTGTTGGTTTTGCGTAGTGACCAGGATCAATTTGTATTGACGATCGTTCGATTGTACAGCGTTTAGAAGGTTTAGCTGGAATTCTAGGCTTAAATTTGCTTGATACAGAAGAATCAGTTTCGTAATCCGTTAACGTTTGTTTTGAAGAAGGTACTACATTTAAGAGTTCTTCGCTAGCACTTCTCACAACACGTTTGTGGGTATTTTTACCATTAATGGTCACACTTATTGAGTGAGAAACTTCTGCTCTGTTGCATTCATCAGATGATGACGACGAGGAGGAATTACTTCTGGATACAAACAAATCAGAAGCTGGACCATAAATGGCTTTACAGTTTGATATTCGACCATGAAGGAAAGAAGGTCTTGGCTCTACATTTCCTAGCGTCTTCTCACTCACAGCGTTTACTTTTTTGCTAGAGCTATCACTAACGGTTATTGTAACACTTTCACAATTAACAGGTTTTATTTCGAAGTTATCCTTATCGGCACAATCGTTAACTGGGAACTGTTTTCCATTTTCTTCAGTAGAGTTCGATGCATTCGATTCTTGATCAGAGTTCATTTTGTGACGATTTGTCAGGGAAGTATTGATAGCTTGTAATATTTGCCCGGCGATTTCATTGTTATCCTGCTGCCATTCGCCGTTTTCGTGTGAATTATTTTCTCCCTCAACTCTAGGAACATCGTCACCATCGGAAAGCATCACAGTATTTTCCGATGTTTTTACTTCGCCGTCACCTTCTCCGCTTCTGCTTGTAATGGGCGGAGGTGGTGAAGCTTCAGTTTCTCCCAACTCCGAGTTATTTTCGTTCTCCTCTCTCAAGGCGGCGAGTTTCTTAGCGTTGTCAACCACTACGATCTCTTTCGACGTCACCGTATCTCGCTCGCAGTTCTTTATGGCGACGTTTATAGATTCTTTGTTTTCGGTGCGGCTGTCCTGTTCATTAACCACTTCCCAATCCTTGACCTCCGAATCCGATGAAGATAAGGAATCAATTTCTTTTGACATTTCAATTTGATTCGAAATCACTTCTTGGCGATTCACAACAGGAACTTCCTTCTCATTAGCAGCTTCTCTGCCAAGATTAGATTGTGCCAAAGACGCGTTTTCATTTCCGCTCTTGGAATCACCCTTAGTTTCGTTTTTAATGTTTTTCGGAGAAGTAGACTTGCTGGCTTCGTCAACACTTGTATTTGCGGCTGCTTCCGTCTTTTCAGCGTCTTTTATTTGTTGTTGTTGTTGGATTAATAAATTCGCATTATCTGAATTGAATTCGGTATTTAGTTTCGTTATTTTCGAGAACGCTTTGTCATCCTCCGTTTCGTCCAAGCTATCTGTTCCAGTTTCGTTTTCTCCGTCTGAGCAATTCATTTCCCATTCTAATTCCTCAGGACTGAAGTCCCTCCCACCATAACCGATCACAAGTGGTTCCTCGTCTTTAAAGCCGACATTACTGCTGCGTCTTGGCTGGGGTTTGTTTATTTCGGGAGTTGGAATTTTCTTCTTCAATATGCTTTGGAGAGGACTAGGTTGGTCTTCACTCTTATCGTTCATTATTTTTTGGGGAGTGTTCTTTTGTACGGGTGATGGAGGTTTTGAAGTTGAATCATCGGGTGCTTCCTTGCGGAATTGAGTTTGATTCCTTCCATTTTTACTCTCTATTTCATTCAGCCTGTTTTTGACACCGTTAAACGGCATTTTATTGACATCTCTGACAGCTTCACCGTTTTGAGTCCCATTTACAGATTCGCCATTTGTTTGCGACTTTGCATCGTTGCTTAAATTAGAATTAATAGCTTTAGACTGAGAGAAAGTAGTTTTGGTCGGCGATTCGATTTGACTACCATTTGTGTTGTGACCATTTTTCAAGTTGCAGTCATTGGTGGGTTTCTTTTCGTTTGGGTGGGTAGCTTTATTGATCGTTAAAAGTCTACCCTGAAAACCATTTTCCAATTTGAATGGTTGTGAATTCTTTTGGTTCCGTTCAGATATAAGCGACTTCCAGGTGGTGTGGGGAGTACCATTGCTGTTTGATGAGTAAACATTCGCAATGTGAGATCTCCCATTTAAACTCTCATTTTGATGAGATATTGGACCATTGCTGTCGCCGCTCACGTCATGATCTCCAACCGATTTGAAGCAATTCGAACAGAGATCTTTCTTCCACGCGTTTTGAACGAAATTCTGACAAATAACGGACATTTTGAGAGGTTACTCTTTACCCAATGTGCCGGACATTCTCCTGAAACAAAAAATAAAAAACATGAATAAAATGTTGAAGAGTAAAGTAAAATATTGTATAAAAACTCTTGTTATAATCAGTTCATTCATTAAATTTCAAGAATTTTAGAAATATAATAGCTGAATAATTTGATGCAGAAAAAATTTCTGGTAGAGTCTACATTTAATAATATGCTTATTTATTATTTTTTTTAATCCACAGGTGATTAAATTTCAAAACGTTCCATTTTGATAGTTTGGAAATTGCCTATATAAATTTAGCATTCAAATAAATTTCAATTTAATGATAAAGCACGAATGTTTTTTTTAAAGACTTTTGTTTAATTGGTTTAATAAAGGGCCGAGAAAGTCTGGTTGGTAGGGCGTTGGACTCTTGTTCCAATCCAGCCGGCCGAAGAATCCCCGTGAATTAAAGGGTGACTGGTGCTTTATTTTAAATTTATTTCGACCGCTGGATAGCAATCACGTTACTATGAGCTTTGCGTTATTGTAAATTGTATTGTATTATCTAAAAATAATTCAGTGAAAAAATACAATGTAGTCACAGTGAAACTTGTCAAGTTAACCACCTTCGTACGGTTTCCACTTGTCTATGCTGACCTCTATTATCAAGAATTAAATTTATTTCTTTTAATAAAAGGGAACAAAACCTTTTTAACTAAACCACCGAACTATGTTGCATGTTGAACGTAAAAACGTGCTTTCACCTAATAGTATTATTCCATACCATATACCATAACTTTCATTAATTGACCCGAAAAAAGAACTTTCTAAGAATATTTCTATAGAAGGTTAATTTATTTGAATTTCACTGGATTGGTGAAATAGCATTGAAATCTAACCTAAACCAAAAATTAACCAAAGCTCCTTTGAAAGTTGACCAGATGGGGAAAAAAATTAAAAGCCGTGGTTTCTTTTGTAAAGGGCATCAAAATTATTTAGTAAGTATAACAAAATAAGATTTAAGAATGCTGAAATGAATATAATATTAAGTTTTATAATTGCATAGGTATTTGTGTACAGGTATTTTAAGAAACATTTTATTATCAGCAACTGGCATGCTTAAAATCAAACGATGAAATGTTTTTGAAATATAAAAATTAGTTTAATTTTCAGTCTGTATAACAAATTGTAATTCATTCTGGTAAAGTAATCTTATTTTAACGCTAAGTAACATTTTAAAGTCATGTTAAATTTTTTTAAAATGACATTTATCTATATTTTGATTAACAATATTAACACACTGACATAAAAAATCAATGATCCTTCCCCCCATAAGTTGACCCCTAACGAGTAGCGCCGCAAGGAGGTATTCAGCACACTGCAATCCAGATTTCACTGTACTTAATACAATCGTAAGATGAACAAACCTCTACAGGATTAAACTTAATTAGATGTTTTATTAACACTGGCCAAAGCAATTCTTAATGCAATTAATACAGTTTTTTGCTGTTTGTAAAACATAATTAGCCGTTAAATGATTATACTTTCTGAAGAAAATATTTTATTTCTGTGTAGCCACTTTCTAGGCTTATACCATTTTAATATATTTTCTTACCATTTCAAGGTTAAAGGTCATCTCTTATCTAGTTAAAAGAAATCAATTTTAAGTAGTAAAAAAATCGTAATTTATTGTGGACGTAAATAGGAAAATTAAGAAATATTTATGTTATATTTAATTGATTTTTTTTTAAATAAAAAAGAATTAAATTATTTATACAAGTAAATTGTACGGTATAAAACGGTATAAAATTGCTACACCCTCAATGAGCTGTTAAATTGAACCAAATTTTCGTTTTAGTTGAATTATAGTATCGTGTAATCAAATTTAAGAAAAAGATAATACGGTTCAACTTAGCATCATATTAAGGCATCAAACTTAAACGATATTATGGCTCCAAATTTTTTACAGATTATATCTAGGATGTTCTAAAACTGAGACGGTTTTCAAAAATTTACATCATGAAAACAGTTGAGGTTAAAAAAAAAAAAAATTCTTGCAGCAGATTTATCTGCCAAGGTATAAATCTTCTCTCCCGAATTCCTGGTTTTGGTAAACTTTTTTTACAGCAATTAATTCTGCAACTTCCTATTACCAATTTTTTCGTTGTATTTTGATGCATGAAAATGTCACTCTCGGATTGCGATTCTGAAAATATCGTAGCGATTTTCAATTATTGAAAGATTTAATAAAATTGCAATGTGACCTACATTTTTTCTTTATTTTATTTACGGGTTTACTGTTTGCAACACCATGTGTTGATAAAAAAAAATGCTGAACTAAAAACAGGAACTATGGGAAAAAATGTTATGCTTTGCCAAATAAATTTGCAGCAAGATTACTTTTTTTTTTTATCTCAACTGGTTTTCTTTTGTAAATTTTTAAAAATTGGTAAACATCATATACAGTGGGGGAAAAAAAAACCCGGATTACCCTGAATAACTTTTGATCTAATGATCAAGATCTTCACGTTTCAGGACTCGATCTAAATGGTTCAAGGGGGTGACCTTAAATAGGCTAAATTTCAAACGATGTTTCAAGTTACAAAATCAGACAAAAACTCCCTTTATCTGAATAAACATACCTTTTTGGCATAGTTGTTGAAAAACCAGTTTAAAAAAATTCATTTATTTAAAATTTGATAGTATAAGATTCGGAATTTCAAGGCAGATTGCAAAAATAAATTCTATTCGCTTCATTAATTCGATACATGGCGAAATACGCCAAATGTAACTAACACTAAGGGGTTCAAAGTTTATTCCACTTTCCTGACCAAATCATTGGGACATTTCGTAGATTGCGGCTATCCCTTATACTTTAGGATTGGAAATCCGAATCCGTCTAAGAAAAGTTATGTTTATTTAGAGAAAGTACGTTTTTGTGTTTGATTTCGTAACTTAAAGTATTTTCTGGGCCAATTAATTGGCATATTTGAGGTCAACCCCTCGAACCATTAAGTTCGAGTATTAGAATGTGAAAATACAATCATTAGATCAAAAGTTATTCAGGGTGGTTCATTTTTTTGCGTACTGTACATATACAAAAGAGTACTATTATATTTCTTTTCATAGAATATGGCTCGTATAAGAGGACTTGAGTTGCTTTTTGATATGAAACGGATAACTATGAGGTCGAAGGCTGACTGTTTAGTTGCAGCGATGCATTGCATGTTAGTAAACGAAAATCTGCAGTGTGTGGGAACTGGTGAAGAGTTTGACGCCACTCAAGACAGCACTCTAGGTTCAGAACTCCTGCCGGACAGATGGAATGAAAATCAAGAAGAATATACCTTACGGTACACAAGTCGTCGCAGTAAAAACCGGTATCTCATGAAGGCTGTTCTATCAGGAAACATTTTGAACGTCACCGTAATCGTCAATGAACGTAACAACTATGGAATTTCCCTCGACGTCAACCAGTTTATCACGGATAACTATAAGGAATACAAAACGGCTTATGCAAACCTCGAAGAACTGACCCATCTTTTTGACGCAGAAGTTGTGGAGAAAATTCGAAAAGATTTTCCCACCGTACAAATTGATGAGACAGTAGAGGAAATTCCTAGGAGTCCAGGTCCATCGAATATTCGAGGGAAAAAATATTCTGAAGTTATAGAATTTGAAGATATAGATCCACCCCAGTTTCCCTTACTCAATCCAAAAGATCGGCGTCCAACAGGATATCCAAGAATAGGGGGGAAGGATCTAGATCCTACTGGTAGGGGACAAGGTACTATGCATTTTGATCACTCAGACCATGATCCAACATCTTCTCTACCCAGGGAAGATGATCCAAATAAGCCTTTGAATGTTCCTCCTGGAGCTAGATATGATCCGATAGGGCCTATTAGAAAACCTGGCAAGAAAAAACCTGAACCCGATGATTATAAGCCTCCCAAAGATGACGATGATTCAAGTCTGATATGAACTGCATTCATTTGATCGGTTTTAAATAAAATTTAAACAATTTCTTGCAATAATGTGTAATAAATAGTTTAAAAATATTATACAAATTACTTACAACTTTCTAAAGGTGAAAATATAGTTCGTAATAAACTGTATTCGTAAATTCTTTTAAAAAAATCACATGAACCCTGTAAGAATATTAGGAATAGTACATGTTTTTCAAAGAGGGGGTTTAACATCAACAGCAACTGTAAATTTAAGTAAAAAAAATTATTTTTTTTAATTATTTACGCCAGTCAAGTTTAAATGACAAGTTATTTGACGAAATTACAATAATGTATTTTGTCATTAAGGACTTTCTGTAAATAATTACATGTTTTACCTGACTTATTTCACTTTTCCCCACATTCATCGCACCTTTGTTTTAATTTTTAATTTTTAATAATGATCCTTTTCATTTGAGCTTCATAAAAAAGACTAACTAATGCACAATTTAAATGAAAAATATTTAATAATTTTTAGCTATTTATTAGATTTTAATAGAATTCTGTACAAACGTAGTAAGATGTATGACATATAGATAACTATCTATGATTGGCTGAGAGCCAAAATTTGATGAAAAGAAATGACACAAAAATTTACTCAAAGACTTTACATGAAATGAGCCACAAAGTATGTAACGACAAAATATTATAGATAGGTATGTATTTTTTTAATTCTTTTCAAAATTAATTTTAATTATTAAAAGTATCTATTATAAGCAAAATAATTAGTGTTTTTGTAAAATACTAATTAATAATTAGAATTTTTTTTTTTAATTAGTGCTTTTGTAAAATAATTAGTGTTTAATAGCTGTAATAGCTATACTTGGCTATTTTAGCAAATTATTTATGCAATTCTGTTCCAATTAAAAAACTTTTTGATGAAACATAAATTTCCTTTAATAGTTATTTCAAGCAGAAAATTTTGTAAACAAACTAAATATAAAGTTGTACTTTTATATTTTAAGAGTTGAATCAAGTAGTTTATATCAATAATTTATATCATTCCGGTGTAACTTGGCGTGGCCTTTGACTGGATATACTAAACTTAGTTATCAGTCTTGGATACTAATAGTCACATCTTGCAACAAATTTTATACATTTCTACTACTTCTAAATGCTTTCACCGTTCAAATTTCTGGCGTAGGTTGTGTGGGAAATAAGAAAGAACAAAGTAAGCAGCAGGTGTCTCACGCTTTGTGTCTAAGCCAAAAATCATAGGTGTTTGTTTAACCGCCACAACGGGAACAGATCCAGCCAATCTTACGAAACGGTGCCAAGAGCAGTAGTTTTTCTAAACAATCCGTCTCCAAATTAGCATACTCACATGATATAAATGATTGCGCAAATGTAAAAGCAATATCGCGATTTTGGAAAAATAATATTTTTAGTTCCATTTCTATAAATAAAGATGCTAAAATTACACAACTCAGATAAAAAGAATACATTGGTTTACGTAGCTAATTTATTTCTTAGCTTTATTCAAGGCTTTAAGTTTGAAATCTTACAACCGCTGAAAGTTTTTTTTTGTGATTATTTTCAGGTAAAATATTGTAAACAAAAATTTTGTTAAAAAATGTTCTAGTCGCTGTCGTGAAGGTCTTAGTTAACCCTCAAGTGCTACCCTAAAATAAAAATCTTAATGTTAACCTTAAATATTAATTTATAATTGCATGTAAATATTTTCACCACTTGAAATTTTTTTTAAAACTTATATAGGCTCTGCCTTACACTGGCGTCACCAACTTTAGCGATAACTTTGTATCTTAATAGCAAATAGTTACATCAAAATTAAAATGTATTCAATTAAAATATCCCAAAACGTTTTTATAGCACTGGACACAAATTTGGTGTTACAACTTTAAACCTAATAATTTTTCTTGATAACCATTGCAACTTCATCTAAAATTTTGTTTTCGAAATTTCTATTTAATTTTTGATTTCTTAAAAATCTATAAGGCTTTTTTTTTTTACTAAAGAAATTATTTAGTAATAGTGCGAAAAGTTGATTTCTAATTATGTTTTTTCTTAATATATTTGTCATTTTAATAGCAAATCTTGATTGGGCATAGTTTGAAAAAAAAGTTTTTAACTATATTTATACATTTAACGATGAAGTCGCAATTTTCCGTTCGCGATCGCAACGCTTGAGTACGCCCTCTAGCGGGAGCCTGAAAATATCGGGAATTAATTCCATCATAACCATTGGGAATGACGGACGCCATTTTCTTAGCAGCAAATAAAAAGCAAAATTTCCCTAAGGAAAAGGTAGAAGAAATTGAAAAAACTAACCATAACATGCCAAACATTGAAGCAGAACACGCCAAGCATTTAAAGAACTATTTCTCAATAATTTTTACATTTCTATTACCAACAACATAACTTCGGATTTCATGATCACTTACAGCTACAGATGTGTGTATTACGGTAAAAAAAATTTCTGTCTTCAATTCATTACAAATTAAAGTGAAGTCTCGTCATTCCAATGAATAAATGTGAATTCAGAACGTACAGAACTTTAATAATTGTAGAATATTCTTCTTCTTTACAGAATAGTATATATTTCTGTGTCTATATAATTCGGAAAACAACAATAAAGAATCATCCGAACTTCTTGAAATAGTATTAATATTGTGCTGATTATTAATAAATTTTTATAGTTTTCTTGGTATGTGTTTTTTTAGTTTTGCAAGAATAATTTCAACTAGAATTCTGCTTTTAAGCTACATATTCAAATTCATATCGAGATCTTACAATTATAAAATTTTGATGTGTGGTATATGTTATCTAAAAGTAAGGAAGGGATAATCTATGTATATAAAATAAAATTTTCAAACGAAGAACATTTCATTTGGAATTCTGTGGATTTATAAAACAGGTGAATGTTATGATTTTTATAATAAAAATTTTGCTTGTAAATAATTTTTTTCTTATTTGATGATCGTTCTCTACAGAATGGTTTTTTACGCCTGATTAAAAACTATAAGAATAAAAAAAAAAAAGAAACAATATGAAAGTTTTTATTTCAATATGAAGAATTTTTAAAATAGTTTTTTATTCTAAGAATTCTTTATTTTACGCTTTTTAGTCTATAGTTTTTTGATAAAATTGTTGTCAAAATACTTTTTTTGAAAAATTAAATGGTATAACATTATGTGTTTATGTATACTTCTTGTATATTCTAATGTTTGAAGTAATATGATTCAGAAAAGTATGAAATAAAAATTCGGTACTTACGTATTAATGCCACCGCAGTTACAGATTTGGCGGTTTTTAAGTGCCGCCAATCTACACTTATTATTTTTGCGACAAATTCAAAATTCGACAGTTTCAAAATTCAAAACAATTTACTTAAAATCAAAGTAGTCAATCGGATTTCGGTGAAAAATGGGCTGATATAGAGTTTAGCATAGATTCAAAACAATCTATATTTTCTTTCACCTGATGCTGTCGCCATATGAACTAAAATAAATAAGATTCCTAATCAGGGCTCGAAAAACCGCCCGTCCTCCCGTCCTCGGCGGTCAAAAATTGCCCGCGGACAACAAATTTCTCGAATCCGACGTCCGCGCGGACGGCCATTTTCCCGTTAAAGTTCGTGATACATTTTCAATTTTTGTTATCTTACAAGAGTCTATCGCCTCACTTCTATAATGACCTTCTAATCTAGAAATACAGCAACATACTGCGCTTGGTGGAATTGATGTTTTCTCTGTCTGGGAGTACTGCAGCGGTTGAAAGGAGCTTTTCAGTAATGAACTTACAAAAAAACACATTACGTACTGGTCTTAACTTGAAGCGTTAAACGCAGTTATGAACATCTACCTAAATGGAAAACCCCTTTCAGATTTCTGAGCACAAACCTCTGTAAATCATTAGATTGATTGTGGAACTGGCAAACGTCATATTTGATTCATTTAAAAAACGCAGTACCCTTCGGATAAATTGACATTCCAGATAACTTGACCTTTGTCATTTAAATTATTTCATATAAGAAATAAATTATTGCATAAAATAAATACTAGGTTACTATATTGCATAAAATAAATACTAGGTTATTCTCCATAAAATAATACTAGGTTAGTAACCTAGTATTTCTTTTATAACTGTATAATGTTATCATAGTATTTGTAATCCTAATAACTACTAATTCATTGTGTAATTTATATGATAAAGGTTTTTAATAAATAAGAGAAAATTATATTTTTATTTATTTAGAAGTGACTGGTTAGTTTAAAAGGAGGACGGGTACATTGTTGGACAAGCCGTCCTCGGGGACGGTTAAAATTTCCGAGTTTTTTCGAGCCCTGTTCCTAATGAAATAACATTTCCAAAACGCACGTTTACTAAGACAAAGTTTCATGTACCGAGAATTGGTACATTTTCGTTTTTTTCAGTAAAATATTTCGTAGCACTAAAAAATGGCGTCAAAAAAGAATTGTTTTATTTATTTATTTCGTAAGCATTCTTTATTTTACGTTTTTTAGTTTCTAAATAATGATTTTTATTGAAACTTAAAATTTTTTGATATAAATTGTTCTCAAAAACTTTGTTTACAAAATTAAATTATATAAAATTATAAGGCTTTATGTCCTACTTTTTGTTCATTTTAGTTTTTGAAGTAATATGATTCTTAAAGCTATGGAATGTAAAGTTTAAATGGGCCTTTCATGCTATATCATTAAATTTAGTAAAACTATTTCTTAGGCATTAGGTTTTAATTCTAATAAGAATATACATATTTTTTCTGTTTATTTAAAAAAAAATTTTCCCGATGTGTTTTGGATGTTCCTTCTCAAAAAAAAAAAAAAAAAAAAAAAAAAAAAAAAAAAACTGAGATACCATTCTGTTTTTGTTTGCATAAGAAAGAATATCAAGCATTTTTCTTTTTAAATTTAATAAGCCACAACAAAGAAGGAACGTTACAATGCTACACGCTACATTAAAGACTTCTCCAGAGTAACTGAATGGCTGTTCATATTGAAATCGCAGGTATTCGTCTCATACAACAACGCCCCATATAGTTCGTTGCGATCGCGAATTGTTGTCAGTATATTTTTATTTGTCGGAAAATCACATGGTAGGATTAATTTCCATATTTTTTTGGTTGTCATCAGCATAAAAAATTCTTAAAGGTATATAGATGACCAAGCCAGAGACTGAACTATATCAATCAGTGGAATAAATCAATTGTCGTAATTTTGTGGTTGTAAATGGCAACTAGTTGTCTGCACTATTCCTATTGGACGATTCGCATTCCTATCAAGTAGAAACGCATTCCTATTGGTTGCATCTTAACTGATTAATCATTGATGGATTTTAGGTGGACAGGTAAATGAAGTGACGTCTTTAGACATTTCTATGGTTTTCGTGTAAAATTTTTTTTATCCAAAATTTAAAGGTACCTGCATTATTTATTTCTCTGACTTTCTTCTGCCATTATTACGTTTTGATTGTTTTCTAAATTAAAAGTTTGGTGCAAATTGCATTAATATGCTATTTTAATTACTGTTAAAGTGTCTAGTTAAATGATTCAAAAACTTAACGATTAGCTTTCATGCACAATGTAATGCGTGCACAAATTGTCTTTAATACATCAGCCTGTACGCTAAACGAACATATTAATGTACGGTTGCGAATTCAAATTTGTTTTAACCTTTAGCTTAAATTTATTTTAACTGTTATTTTTACATAACCCATAATTTTAATTTTTTTTTTTATTTATAAAAAAGTGATTACTAAGCAGAATTATTGATGTCCACTAATAGGTCTTAGGAGAATCATAAGGGAAATAGAATCATACGAGAAAATCGATGCCATTTACCAATCAAATTCGATTCAAAATAATCATTTAATTTAACGAAATAAATGTTGACCGTAGGAAGTGGGAGAGCAAGCGTAAGCTAACAGAATTCTTAATAATACATCTAAGCTAATAATTTTAACTTTCGTAGAAAAAAACTGTTTTATGTTAAGAAACAAAGCTTGCGAAGCAATCATCGGGGTTGGTGAGCGACAGCGAACAGGGGGCTTCGCACCCTAGAAAAATAAAAGTATTTACTGTTTAATAATTGTGAAACAGCCAATAAGTTAAGAAGTCAATTTAAATATGCTTATCACAAAATGTTGCGTAATAAAGTAACATTATAAGATTACTTTATAATAAAGTAATATAGCTTTAAGTCCTTAATTTGGAGTAATCAGAATTAAAAACGTAATAATAGTAGAGAATACTAAGAATGGATAATAAATAAATGCTAATATCGATTTTGAGTAAAGCTAATTTAAACACCGACGAATGGATAATCAAAAAAAAAAAAAAATATCATTACATGGATAACAGTATTAAAACCCTAAAATTCAGAAGATTTAAGAAATTTATTTTATTTTGCCAGCTTTGATGCGTATTGAATACCTGATTCTTAATGCTAAACATCTTAGTCTCGTAATTTTGAGCCAAGTTCAGAAGACAAAGAAATTCCTGCAAACATTTGGAACAAACACGCTTCGTAGACTTCTTGATTGGAAATAACCCACATTTGCACTATACGAAGAAGAAAACCTAATGGTTAGCCAGTGGCAAGAGAGCTTCAACTTGTGATCCGTTTACCAGTGGCTGTGGTACTTGCGTTGGCATGGTAAAAAGTTCGATAGAATGCCAGTTAAATAACATGAAAGTTACAAAGAATACTGTTACATTTACAAAATTTAAAAATCGAAAGGAAATGAATATAAATCTGTATAGCTTTTATTAAATGGATCGAATGCAGGGTAATGTTCAAAAGCCGGTATCGGTTGCATCCCGAAAACAATACGTACTTAGAACAAGGAAATCGAAAAGTTGAATTGTCAAAAACTGAAGTGGACGAGAAAAAGTTTATTAGCTATTATTGCACATCAACCCTTGATAAGTGCAAACAATAGTCAAAGAGAATCCCGACTTTTCCCAGTTGAGCGAAGTCAGGATGTTGTAACACTTTGGCATATTAAGAGAGTACAGATTCTACATTTTATTTAAATATTACTTATAAACTTAGCATACTTCATAAAGCTTAAAGTATTTAAAAACATAAAAGCAATAACACGTATGAAAAATAATACAAAAACAAAGAAACTTATACGCGTTAACTTAATTTAAAATAAAAAAAATTAAGAGGGTTTTCCTTGAGAGAAGTTAATTTATTCGGCTACAATATTTTATTACCTTCAAAAGCAAAATATCTAAATTAAAAATTTGAAAACTATTAAAAACTCCGCTGTCTATCAAATCGTTTTCTGAGTGAACTATTTTTTTTTTATCACAACGTTCTTGATTGAAATAAGACACAACTAGTCACTGTTTGGGTTACAAATGATTCCATATAAACAAATTATAAAATGTGCAAAATTTGAAAGTTTATTTTAACATATTTCTTATGCAAAAATTTAACTAACTACCAATGAAAGACGTTCCACTGAGACGTAACATACTAAGTTTCTTTTTGTCCAAGTCCCATTAGAGATGCCTATTAACTTTTATAGGAAACGTTCTGTTACTGCTGAGAATGTAGAGTAGCACTCTACATTTTATTGTCTATGTTATTTTTTTTGCACTTGTTTTATTTCATTTAATCTTGTTACATAATAAATTTCCCCATGAATAGAGTGAAAGAAAAATCATAAGAGTGGGTGGGGAAAAATGTTTTTTTGCTTGATCTTACATAATTCGGGTCTGGGGATTTTAAATCTGAAATTAGTTTTGTTACGAAAGCTAAAAATTTTTTCAGAATAGTATACTTAGTATAGCTCATTTTTTGTCTGAATGAACATCTACATGCATATACTTGTCTGCTCTTCTGAAAATCTAAGAATTTAGACGATTATATATCGAGAAAATATCTAAAAATTCAAGAATTTTTGGAAATTTTTTTTCCCCAGTGTAATTTATCGAAACTATTTATGTAATACCTATTAATACTTACAATAGTTCGTATTTATTCTTCTATTAGTTTAAAGTATTAATGGTGCAAATGAGGCAGATAAATATTACTTTCATAAAAACAAATTTTAAATCAAGAATAAGAAGAATTTATATTTAATTCAAATTAATTGAATTGAATACTAAATTACTAATTAAATTATATTTAATTAGTAATTTAAGTTCATTAGTCATAATCATGCCGAAAAAAATACTTAAGTCTTCATTACTGTTCGATAATAATAAAGAAATAAACATTTTATAGAATTAAAACAAAACAAATAATCTAAGGATTAAAAAGAAATTCAAATATTTAATTATTTTTGTAATAAAAGAAATCGATAAATTCATTATATAACTAGAAGTTAAGCTTTTCACGACATCGGGAAAGATGCTATCATTTCCTTGTTTTTTTTTCTCTTCTTTTTTTCTTTCTTTTTAAATATCGTTTTTTCAGGTGCACATAGGGTGAAAACTTTAGTATTTAATTGGTTTTTTTTCTTACTATAGCATTAAGAGCAGTTTTTCCTTGTAATAAAGTCAATAATAAAGTATTTATTAGCTTTATTTATGGGATTTAAATGAAATCGTTCCATTTTTACCCTTTCATTTAATATAAAAATAAATTAACATAAGTTGTGCCTTCTAAACTCTAATCTCGTTTTTAAAACAACCAAAAACATTGCCATTATTAAAACATGATTATAAGTTCATCATTGTTCTATTGTCTTTTTAACTTTCTATGAGTCCAGATTCGGTTCTCATGGTAAGTCGATACTGAACAATAGATGAATTCAATGTGTGTGTAATATACGCTGTGCAAAATAGAATCCATGACTTATTGAGAAAAACTTAAAATCGTAAAATGACAATTCACATTGTTTGAGCTTTCGTTTTCTATCGTAATAGTAATTTTTTCTAAGTTTTAGAAATTTCAAAACGGTTCTCAAAGGATAAACTGGTATTCAAAAACAAACATTTTAATGAGACATTTATCCGAGTATGTTATTCTTACGTAAGCTATGAATTGTTTACATTGTAAAATTATTATCTACAAGTGAAATGCAATCATTAGTGAAAAAAGTCATTGTCATGCATTCTGCGAATTAAATATTTGCATTTGTAGAAGATAACCAATTTTGAAATAGTTTTTCAGTAAGAAATAATGCTAAGCAATCATAGGTTAAATTTTTGTAAGAATAAATCAGTGAAAAAAGCTAAACCGCTCTCATGGATTTTGCTTTCATCTATTTTTTATTTACTTTTGTTGAGCTGTTAAAGGCTATTGTTCTTTAATATTGCATTAAAAAAACTATGCGCAGTCGCACTCGCTTATGATGAACCCCAATTTAATGAGATCTCAATTTAAAAAGAGAATCTTTAAATGCTAAAAAGCGTAAATGAAACTGGTGAGCATAACTTAGATTTAATCTTTAAAAAACCATTTTAGAAGAAAGTATCCGACTTTTTAAGGAAATTTCATTTCAGTTAAAAGGAGTATTAAACTACCTTTAGCTTAATTTATTAAAAAAATCACATGTAAATAAACTAAGTAATAAACAGAAACAATACGAGGTTCCTCATGTGTTTTTTTACGAACCACTCAAGTTAAAGGCACATAGATATAACAAGCAAATGTTTTAAGAAGTGAAGGGTAGAAAATGTAAAAACTAATTAACATATTGTTATGCAAACCATTGAATAGCTGACCATCCTTAACTGTATTAGTAAAGAGGACATGGTTTTTAGATGCTACATTCATTTGTTATCAACCGTCCGTTTTAAGAACGATTTGTTTCTTTATGAAGCAAGTGACAATTTTTTGTAACAAGAATTTTAGTTAGTCTTAGTATGCATGATAACTCTGATGGCTAATTAATTATGTTTTTGCTACGTTTACACAAATAATATTATTTTCACTGAGCAAGTATACGCAAAATTAAATAGTGAAAATAGGGAGGTAAATGCGGATTTCCCTAATTTTTGCATTAATAAACAAAATTTAGATTTAGTACAGACAATTTCAGGAGAGATTTTGGAAAATTAACAGAAAAGCAAGTCACAACTTTATAAAATTAAAAAAAAAAAAATTCTTACCTTTTGCTTATGCCACTATATTTCTGAACAACATTTAAAAAAAAAAAAAAAAAAAAAAAAACGATTTGCTTAAATAAACGCCAAAGTTAAAAAGGTATTTAACAAAAGATCAACATTGGCGTCTTAGTTAAAAAGAAATAACATTCTGATATGAACCAAAAAGGGAATTTTGGATAATGCAATTTGTATAAGTCATGCTATTTGGAACTAGCTGCAAAAGTGTTAAATACGAACCTAACTTCTCTTTACTATAATCATTAACTTTTAGGACTGTCTAAATTTCATTATTGCAAACATCAAATATTTAGCAATTTTTTTTATACAAATTACTTGCAAACAATAATGTAATAAACGCAGGAATCAGAATTAACCGAAACAAAAAACACCTGACACATCTTTCGCATTCTTATCTTTAAATCTGTTCTTTGAATAAATAAAGCGCATCTGTAATGATTAACCTAGTTGAGATCTACATAATCCCGAATAGAAACGTAAAAAACGAGGAGATAAAGAACGTCGTTATGAAATGATTAAAAAGTAAGGATTGGCAACGGTCTCGATTAACGTTCTCTTTCGAATAACGGATGATTCAGATTAAGAACGGAGATAGCGTTGGCATCGTTTGTTAATGCTAGTTTGTTTTAATATTTACAAGTGATTTTTTTACGTTTAATTCATTTAAATCAATGATACGGGCGAGAGAATTGAAGATAAAAGTCTTTGTCGTTAGTTTTAATTCATCAGTTAATTTTTTTGATAGTTGTTTTCCGGTCCTCTCTTTTGCTGGTTCTTTTACAACTCCGGTTGTTCTCCATTGAGCCATAAAATCGGTACCTCAAATCAAAATAGGGTGTTTGCAACCTTAATAAGATGTTAAACTGAGCAACGTTTTTGTTTAAGTTATTGCGTATTCAAGTTTAAATATTGGAATGATGTAGTACAACTAGGTACCATATTAAAACTTTACAGGGCTATTTTTTTTTTATCAGTAATCTTGTCTTACAATATTTTTGCGGTTAAGATTGATTTATACTTTTTTTTAGCTAGGTTATAACCTAAAATTAGATTTTTTTAAAGCCATTTTTTGGTGAGAAGATGTGTGGTTTTTTTTAAAAAAAATTTTACCTGCAAAGAATGCAATCTGCAAACAATCAACCATAAACTTGAATTTCTGTGCTTAACCGAATTTGTAAATTCTGTCTTTAGAAATACAAATAAACTCAATGAGGAGTGATTAAATGAACGAACGCTAACAAGCAAATGAAAATAGCTACTTGGTATCAGCTTTTCTTCTTGGTCTCACACGAATCTTTACTGTAACACACATTTATATAAACAAAGCCCTATTTGTTTCTATATTATGAAGTTATCAACATATGTACGCACAAATCATAAGTGGTAAAATAGCTCTACATCAGTTTTCAAAAATTACTGAATTTGATCTGAAATTTACTTATCAGTGCCTTATAAAGGGTTGAGGTGAGAGCAAAACTGTACGTTATGCGCTTTAACATTTTTAACGGTGTGTTACGTACAAAAAACGATAATTTGAGGTAATATAAACGACGAGGTTATCATCGATTAACCAAGCCTTCAATTAATTATTTCAATTCTAGAGCAAACAAAAATATTGAAAAGGAATAAAATAGAAAAAGGAAGAGAGAAGATTCACTTCAGACCTGAAATGGAAAGAAGGAAAAATAACTCACTACAAAAAAAAAAAAAAAAAAACCCAACACAAAATAATCATTTTACTTGGCGCAGCAAAATCATACATGAAGCATTACAAAATCACAAAAAGATATAAATTAGGCAAAACACGGATGTTAGGGACAGTTAAGGGAAGTTCAGGATGATGTATCCAAGCAATAAATCGAGACAAATAATAAAAATCACTCGGGAAAAAAAAAGAAAAAAAATATTTCACGACTGTCTAATCCCAACTCATTTCAAGCTACCCTAGTTTGCCCCATCCTCTTTACGAAGGGCAAAGACCCCTGCTGTGATCTTTAGAAGGTGTATTTGTATCGGCGAGAAAGTCTTTATGGAAATTAGAGAAAGACCAATGGTCTGTTAAGTGGATATATTCACGAGACCATGTCCACCATCGGCGAATGAATAAGCGTGTCATGGTGCCAGTCAACAAGTGCATCTCTTTCTACATATCATTAAATGCCGAATTGACGAAAAGGACAATCACGCGAGGACACTCACCGTGGAGATAGGGACATTGTTTTGAGGAAATGGGCAGTAATTGCTGAAATGGTCTAATCTTGATTTCTCAAATTGTTATCGTGATTGGATCTATTGGTTTTCACTTACGGGTTGTTAATTTTTAAGGAAACAACTCATTTTGTAATTGGGTTGGCAGTCCCATCAGAATATTTATTAATGTTCTAAGGGAGAGTTTCTTAATCAGGGATCAGTGGACATGTGAACCCTAAATGTTATTTTAATATATAGAAAGTTAAACATCTTTTTCATAAAAAAAGAATACACAGCAATGATTATCGGAGAGTTCGCATCAAAAATGCGTATATATAATAAGTACTCACTCAGTTTTCCATTTTTTATTTTTCGCTGCTTTGTTGTTACAAAAATTTTCACAAATTTCGCCAATGAACTATGGTTAGTAAAAGATTTAATTGGCATTTGAATAGTAAAAATTCCTCCTTAGAGACAGTTTTAACATGTTCAGAAAATTTTATCATATTTTAGAATTGCTGAAATGAAATAATTCTAAATATTGATTTTTAATTGGGAGCGTACAGTTATGTAAAATGCCAGTTTTAGTTATTAGATAATCAATAATAATCAGTTCAGTAATTAGATAATTATAATTCAAATAAAACATCTTTGCCTTTTAACGGAATTTGAGTTTAGTTTATTATGGTTCGTACATAATTTATATTTGAATTTCGGAAAATACCTTAAGGTAAGAAGAATATAAGAAACAACCCCATTTATTATAGCGATAGGAGGAATGCAAACATATTGATTTATGATAACAGTAATATTTAATTTGTTTATAAATGTAGATTTTAGTTTAAAAAAACATGATTGCGTTAGTATAATTAATAAGGGTTTTATTTAAAATAGTTGTAAATAGTTACCGTACAATTTGTCCGGACTTTTTACGGTCAATACCAAATAGTTATCATTTTTTTTTATTGATTCATGATTTTATTTCGACAATAAAGGTTGTAATATCGAGCTTGAGATCGACAAAGAACGCACCGGAACCGAAATCAGATTTCCGCGCAGTATAATCATACACTTATAGTTTATCCAGTCATCCATAATAAATCATCCAAAGCATAGTTTGACGGAAAAAAGATATGGGTACTTTTCCATTTAAGAGAAGCGTAAAAAACTGCAGCTCACCAAAAGGAGAGTTGGACGCAAAAAAATATGGTCATTCTATTTTGGAGAAGCGTAAAAAATTGCAGCTTCCAAAAGATAATTTGACGCAAAAAATATGGATACTATTCCATTTTGGAGGAGTATAAAAAATTACAGCTAATCCAAAAGATAGTCTGATGCAAAAAATATGAATATTCCATTTTGGAGAACATTAAAAAAAATGCAGCCCATCCAAAATATCGTTCGATGCAAAAAAATATGAATACTATTTTATTTTCACGGAGCGAAAAAAATTTCCAAACTGTTATTAATCGCCAAAAAGGCTTTAACAATTGTGGTAATAGTTACTATTAATAAAAGATTTTTAAGGCTTCTTAAAGCGGGATAGTATCAAAATATTTTTCAATTACTTCCAATTTAAAGGTGGCCTAAAAATAAGGTTAGAAGATCTTACATGCTCTTAAAAATGTAATTTGGAAAATAAAATTAAAGATTTATAATTATTATAAGAATAAGAGTATGATTATTATAAGAAAGGGGTACAATTGTTCCTGAATGATCAAAATTTGAAAATGTCGTTGTAATTTTAAGTTTCTATTTATGCGGAATCATTCTAACTGATTGCCAAAATTTTGAATTTGTGAAAATACACAGTAATTCAGAAAGTAAGTAAGTTGTTTTTAATTTGGTAAGTTAAAAAAAACTACTGGGTGACTTAGTTTAAAAAGTTAAATTAAAAAAAAACTTTTTTTTCAAACACGGTTTCGATGAAGTATAAAAATTTGATTTAATATCAAATTTTTATACTATCTTTGTCATGGTCTCATGTGTTAGTCTATCGAATTTGATTCTATGGTAAACTAGTAACTAATCTCCAAATACCTGTTATTTTTAGATTACATTGCAAATAGCATTTTCCAATTAACCAACGAATTACTTAAGTCACGCATGAAAGAAATTGGACATAGTCGGAAAAAAAATCTAATTTTTTTTTTTTGCGTCACCTGAAAAAAATAAATCAATATTGAGAAAACCCCTATGAAGGTCATTGTTTCGTCCACGTTTACTATTACTACAGGCGACAAGAAATACCTTTGAACATTAGTCTAAATAGATACGTATAGATATTACTTCCTTAGTGTAAAGACTTTCTTATCAAGTCCATTCCAACTAATTTAACTATGAATACATTTAAATAACTAAACGTAATTGTTTCGACAAGATAATATTCGAAACGTGTAGGAAGGATTATTAACTATTTAAATAGATAGATTGCTCTAAAATAGACTAATTATGAATAACCTACAAAAGATAAAAGAAATTATAAGCTTGACTAGCTTACGTGATAAAACTTTTTAGAATCATTAATAATAACTTATAAAAGTAATTATATTCTAGAACGCAACAATTAAAAAGAACAAAAATTAAAAGAAAATGGCGATAGTTAGTATAACAGTTCTAAGGATTGTAGTGCAGAACATAATGTAAGAGGATAAAGTTGCTGGACTAGAGTGGATTTTGAAATTAAAAGCCAAAAATAATGATTTTTTCTTGAAATCTTTTTATTGCTTTTTTATATCTGCGATAGATTGATTTTGCGACTGTCAAGACTAATAAATAGGCTTTCGAATGAATAATTACCTGCATACTTCTTAGTTTAAAGAGGGTGTGAAAACGAAACTAGAAGTGAAACCTTTTTCCAACTTCTTTGTACTTTTGTACTGATTCAAGATGTGATTTGGCATGATTTCAGTGGTTAATTTTATACAATAACTACACCCTAAAAATAGAGTCTATATCAAGATTGTAACAATATGCTTCATTATTTTTGACAAACGTATGCTACAATATTTTAAATGTGTTTCGCATTATTATATATATACAGAGCCAGAGTTAAGGACCTCAAATCATTAACCAGTAAATTAGCAAAAGTAATAGCAAAATTTCAAAACCTTGCAAAATTAGATAAAAGCAACGATTAACAATTTTTCATGATTGATTTTTCCAATAGAAAACTTTAAATTAAAATACAAATTTACTATAAATTAAATTATTTTATTAAATTCAAATCAAGAGTCATTTTGCAGTTGGGTAAATGAGAAATGAATGGGAGAGAGGATGAAAAATGTAGATGTTTCATCGTCTTTGAGGAAAGGAATTCTTGATAACTAAAAATAAACCTGAAGCAACATTATGATATTGTCACGTTATTGTATATGTTATTCTCACGAGAGGACATATTTTCTGCAAAAATAGTTGGATGATAATATGCATCTTGCTACCAATCTGTTTTATTGACACAAGGGAAGAAAAAAAAAAAGTCTCCCGATATCGCGTGATAATCTGTATTTTATGGTAATTTTGTCTCATGCTTACATAATCTCTCTCGTTGCTTACATTATCTGAACGTAAAATAATTCTAATTGATTATGCGTTGTATTTCAGGGAAATTACTGCAATCGCATAAAAAATATACAATTTGTTCAGTTTTTTTAATCTTTTGTTTGCCGAATTTACGATTTTATCGCATTTGATGAGGTGGCGAATGCTTAGGGCGGGCCCTATATATATAGTATATACAAACGGCCCTCCCGATGCATTCGCCACTAAGAATCCAAATCCGTCGAAAAAAAGGTCTGTTTATTCAGAGAAAGTAGTTTTTTATTTGATTTCATATATACTTAAATATCGTCTTCATTAATTAATTAATTAACCTGTCGTATATTAATTCGCATATTAATATTTCATCGCAGTGCGATCAATAGATGTTAAGTTCGTGAGGAGTTTCGTTTTTTAATTTTAAGATTGTGCAGACCAACAGCATTATATTGCAAGACTTTTTTTTAGAGTCTTACTCTGAAAAAAATATTTTCTTTCCTTGTGAAATATTTAATCATTGCACTAAATGTTTGTATAAGCCACCTTGTCGAGGTGAGATGTTCCCCAGTCGGACCTCTATTTAACGAAGCCGCTAAATCCCGATAATAAGTTCGTTATATGGAAAATTCGTTAAATAGAAAATCACCTTTTGGAATACTTGGACAACACAAAACAGGTTTTAAATTCATAAAGACTACGTATAATTAAAATAGCAATTGATGCACCTTTATCTTGTAAACTAGTATCTACTATTTATTTTATAAAACTTAACCATAAAAGTATTTTTTGTATGGAAAGCAATAGAATAAAACATTATCCAGTGTTACACTATAATGCTACATACATTTTCAACTAAAAAAAGCTACATTTATGTCTAAAATTATAGGGCATTTATCATAAAAGTAATTTTAAAAATACATCACCACATGCGCTCCTAAGTTTAATTGCTACTGATAAAATCCATTAATTTGGACTGCAGTTTTCGTCTGAAATGCAAATAAAAAGGGATTTTTCTGCTTTCTCTAAAATAATTTTTAGAGAAAGCACTAAAACATAAAGCAGTGGCTTCGAAAATTAATTCAAAGTCATTTCCCCCATAAAATGCGTTAACAAGTTTGAAATATTTTGGAAAATAGGGAAAGTGGATCTCAAAGAAAAGTTCGTTCAATAGAAAACTCACTTCGCTATTTGGAAGTTATTTTAGGAAGAAATTTCAAAAATGTTCTTGGTTCCTCGAAAAAATTCGCACAATAGAGAAATTCTCAAAATGGAAGTTCGTTAAATAGAAGTCCGACTGTACTTGAAAACTATTGTATAATAAATTTCTAAATTTATCTTGATAAGAACTAAATACATTTTAGAGCAACTGAAGAAACATAGAAAAGCTTTCAATCTATTTTTTTCTGAAAGAGATAAACAGAAAAAATTTTGCGCTGAAAATCCCATACACTGATTATCCATAAATTTAATCAGTCAATATCTTTGTTTGACTTAGGCTCGCAATCAAAAATATTTTTATATATTGTATAGAATAAATGTAGACAAATCAAATTTATTAACTTTCCCCAATTCGAACTTAGTATTGGTAATAAATACATTTGAAATAAGTACATAAATGATAACGCATACTTTTGCTTAAAAAGAAGACTTGTATCTTGGTCTCGCTTTGAAGCTCCTTACACATGAAGCAGCAATCTGTCGGTGTTGGTCAGTGTCTGGTCAACTTTATTCACGTATTTTAGTTATGCTTAATAAAAGCACAGTACTTTTAAGCATAAGTATGTGATTTTATTTATAACCGTCATTGAACAGCCGCCCCAATTTTTGGGTTTACGACTACTAATGTTTAACTCCGTAACCTTGCAATTTTGAACAAGATCCAGAAGACAAGGGAACTCCTGGATTGGGAGAAATTGGGAGAAATTTTTGTTTTCGTTGAGGACTCTTTGGATGGAACAAACCCGCTGTTCATCTCATTGGAAGGCGAACTCTCTATCCGCTGAGCCATTACGGCTCAATGTGATTTTATTAACATATTTAATAAAATCCCCTACCTACCGATATCTCGATGTATAAGTCGATCCCTATTTCTGAATACGAGATAGCATATTCCGGCTATGTCGGAAGCTAAAAGTCGACCGCTAAGTCGATTATTTTTCCTATGAACATCATGTGTCAAATAATATTAGACGCGTGGTAAAATGTGGATTCAATTGTCAAATATTTTATAATGTGCGAAATTTCGAATTCTTTAGAAGGGGGTGAAGGCCAGATTTATATGATAACACTGCTAACGTTAATGAATTCGACACAAACGATGTTCTGGAATCTTTAAATGTGTAGCTTTTATGGTAAGTTTTAAAAGTTTTCATTATGTCATATTTTTTGAAGTACTCTTAAATAAATTATCTTAGCTTTCTTTATTTTTAATTTTTCTGATCGTAACTTAAGGTATTGTTTCTAAAAAATACCTTTTATGTAAAGAAAATATGATGAGAGAAAATGCAAAAGTAATTGCAGATACAAATAGTTTTTAAAAGGGGTAATTTGTAAAGATAAATTGATATAGAGTTATTCATATCTTATGGTTTAAAATCCATCGATTTTTTATGATAAACGAATGTTTGACTTAATTACCGGAGTATAAGTCTATTTCTCGTAAAATTTTGGAGGTTTAAAAAGCCAACTTACACACCAGGATATACGGTTTTTTGCTTAGTAAAATAACAACATTTTTCTTATATTGTCAATTATTAATTATCACACTAATTTCGATTAAAACTCCCACATCGAGGGGAGACAGTTTCATTTGTTTGAAAATTATTATTAAGTTAAAGAAACTTTATAAAGTAACTGAAGAAATATTGAAAAGCTTTCACGTTAATTTTTCTGAAAAAGAAAAAAAAAAAAAAAAATGCTAACAATCCCTAACTGTATTCATAACTTTAAGGAGTCAATATCTTCATTTTTATTATCTTCCGCGTTCCTCTTATCTTATATTATGTAGATATAAGTATAAATTAAGAGTAATAAAATTTAATAACATTTCGCAATTTGAACTTTGTATTTATAATAAATACTTGTGAAATAAGCGTGTAAATGATAAGTCATACTTAAGCTTCATAAAATTCACATAATTTGTATCAACACCGTTTCCTAAAACTACGAATCCAGACCTTGATAACAAAAACCGCGAAAATTATCCACAAATTGCTGGCAGAGTCATAAAACTTTCAATCAAACTGACGTGACTGGGTTATGAAAGGTATTGTCAAAGAGTACACTTCGATTTTTCTTACACAATCTCACGGAAATAGCATCGCGGCGGTGCAAAGCTCCATGAGGTGCGTAGAATCCATAACTAATTTATGCCAAAACTCTCACTCGAACCAAGGACCTTGGTGAGATCAAAAAGAGGTATTGTCTTTTTCACGCTACGGCGGTATTAATTTTTGCGATGTGTGCTTAAGCCCACCATTTCCTTTCCATATGTCCCAATTTTGGCATGCTTCGCGTTGATTCTCGGCGAACGTGTCGCGCCAAGGTCTCGCTTACCTATCTTTAAGAGTGATGCCGATTTCGGCGACAGGTAAAGATTTATGCGGACTTTCACTCAATGGATGAAGCTATTTTTTCCTATTATTTAGTGTTTTTTTTTTGTTTGTTTTGTTATTTACCCTAAATAGCAGTCAGCACTTCAGAGAAAACATCGTTTTTTTTTTAATAAAAAAACAACAACTTTAGTATGGTTACATTATATGATCCCTTGTAGATATATATTTCGTTAAAAATTTGCTCTCTTGCTGATTTTATAATTGCGAATTTTAATGCTATTTTACTAGCGAACGTAAGATTTCAATATAGTCTTTGCTCTCGATGCAGGTGATAAAAGCAAAGAAAATTCGAAAAAAAAAAAGAATTAAAAAAAAAAAAAAAAAAAAAAAAAAAATAACAATTAGTTTGGATGTAAAAAAGAATGTAGTATTAGAACAGTAAGGAATAAGATCAAAATTCGATAAAGAAGCGCCAAATATGAAATAAAAATACTTTTGGAATTATGCATACGAAGTAAAAACTACAAAATTAACAGGGCTAGAAACTATATCTGACATGGTCAAAATAAGTAGAACGAAGAAACAAATTCGGTGCTGGTAGAACATATATTTACTTGAAGACAAATTGAGGTGGATAAATAATTAGAAGTTAAAGTTAATTTTTTGAAAATGAATACCAGTTTGCATGGCGCCCTCTTTTTAATGAATAATTTTGAATATTTTCTTAATGGCATTTTCGTACTAGGCTTGTTTGCACTGCATTTTTAGAATTCAACATTTTTTCCCTTCACCATTTATACGAACTTAACGTTATTTACTAAAAACCATATTTGCAAATTCACTGTTTTCAGCTGTTCCATTTAAAAAATGGATTGGAGGTATGATAAGGTTAATGAAAAAAAGATAAAGGACTTTTGGGGAATAATGAGTTGTATGTAATGATTACGAATTGCATTACCTGCAAGTGAAGTAGTGTGGGTATCTCGATCCTGATTGGCGGTTGAAACGTGGCATTTGTTTACGTTAGCAACCGTTCTTCTCATCCTATTTCGAGAAAGCCAAATCCGTCAAGTATCAATTCTCTTAAGTGACACATGTTATTCTTACACAAAGATTTTTCTCAAAGATTTCAATTCTTTCACTATATATTTCTTATTTAATACAAAGACAGGCATGAAGTCATGTAGAACATAAATTAATTATGCATCGAAGTTGCCAGGTACACAAAGCAAAAATATATTACGGTTACGATAAAAAAATTTAAGAAATAATAAATCTAGTCAAGTAAAAGACGTAGACGAGAATTAACTATATTTCAACTAATTCGACGTGTGATATGGAGCTGTATTTAATTAACTTCACGTTGATTAACATTCTAACATTTTGAGAAACTTAGATCAACTTTAACATGCCTTTTTGCTCATAAACGATCAGCTGGCGCTGACGTCATAGGTCACATGTGTGGGTATTTGGGATCTTCTCTAGAAGTGAAAGTACCCAATTTGGGTTTGGCTTATGAAATTAAGACCATTTTGTTTTCACAAAATGGAAAAAACAAATTTAGCCGCTGATAAAATATTTATCACTTTTTATTTTATACCCGGTAGCAGAATTAACAGAACAGAATCTGCAAACAGAATCTTCACAAATTCAAATTTATCTGCCATTTAATATAGTCAGGAAAAGATTTTTATTATAAAAATTAAGCTCAATCTAACACATATTCAGCAATTTTCAAAAGATCCAATATAATGTAGTTCAAACGCAAAACCTTTATGTTGTTTACATTGAGTTTAAATTTAATGTAATCATATTTAAGTTAAGTCAGAAAGGATAAAAGACAGACTAAACCCAACCAAGAAATTAAAGTTTTAACTTTTATGTCATAATACTAAAGTGAAATCTTATTTTTAAAGAAGGAATTGACGGAATTATAATTTATGGTATTCTGATTGGCCCCCATACTAAAAGTTCCTTAAAATGAAATTCATTAACATGGTATGGTAATGAATTTACTCAGCAGATAAATAAAACAGTTAGAAAAATAAACATTGTCTTTTTTTCGGTATGAAATTATATACATTAAAAAAATGGTGAACTATTCTTTATATTTCACAAAAGATGGAATTCTTACTTTTCTCGGTCTTTACTGCTAAAATTTTTCTCTTATTATTTTTAATATGACGAGAAAATTAATCTGCAGAAACTTTGATAATCTGCAGTGCCCGCTGCCGTGCTGAAGGTTTTCTGCTATTTGGGTTTTATGCAAAGAGTATTTAACAGAAAAAACAACAAGCAAACCATAGTAAAAAGGTTTCTAATCATTTATCTAAAGTAAATTTGATTCTGTAATTGATCAAACTATCAGATCAGCTATTGACTTATCAATGATTAAACTATTTCTTTGAAAATAAAAATAAGCAATTGTTTATAAAATCTAAGCAATTGCTTACGAAATAAAATTTACCCAACATTTACAATAATTAATCTATTCCATTACTCTTAATCAAAACAAATGGATATTCGATCGATAACAAATTCGAGAAACGCATCGATAATTAAAACAAATCGATATTCTGTTTCATTCAACGAAACACAACAATAAAGGTAAAACGCTGCTTTGTTAGCCATTTATGTAACATTGCGATATCACAATGTTGGTGATGTCACAAAATGATGCATTAGTTTAGAGACAGCGGTATTTTTTTTCTTTCTATTTTTTTAAGGCAATTTTATGTTTTGAAAGAAAATAATGAGAATTCTTATTTGAAGCTCGTAAGCTGTCAATCCAGTTTAACTATTTTAGTGAAAGTTTTTCGAAAATTGGTAAAAAAGAAAACTGCTTTGGCCTCATTTATTTAAAAGGTTACATCAATTTATTTTCACACGATGCTTAAACATCACACTTTCTCGATTGGTAATCTAGTTATTCGATGGGATACCTAGCTTTTATTAGATCACCAGAATGTAACTTCTTGCTTTAAAGTATTTAAATGGCAGAAATACATTTAGTAGCTTAAAAAACATTCAAAAAACGTTTAAAAAATGCGAATATTTTTTAACCTTAATTAATACCTAATAGTTATTTCAAATTTTTTAATGTTGGTAGTCCTAATGCGGCTTAAAAATGAACTTAACCTTTTTTAAAACCTTCTGAGGTGGTATAAATCAATCCCAGGTTTTAGTCCAAAAATAGTAAGAACTCATAAATATTGATTTTAGTAAATTGTTAATTACTCATTAGTTAATATTACCAAATTACGTGGGAAACATTTTAGACATACAGTCGTTAAAAACACTTGGAATAACTTCAGATCTAATTATACAATTTTTATGGTTTGTTCTAGGAATGTACTGGTCTCCAAGCTAGATTTCCTTTATCCGGATATTATCTGGATCCGATAAAGGAAAAAATGCACCCGGTACCGTGTATCTGATAGATTTGGGAACTAAATCTGTGAAACCAAATCTGTGTTAAAACATTTCAGGATATTTCAATGGAATGTTTTTAAATTTAGATGTAAAAATATGTTTATCGTTAAGCAATAAAAATAATTACGAAGCAATTATGGAGTTGATGAGCGAAGCGAGAAGCATACCTGCCAACTTTTAATCCCTTCCATTAAGATTTTTCCCAGTGGTATTAAAATGGAATTAAAATTTCAATTTTAAGCAAAAAAATACGTTGTATTTGGAGAAGCTTAAGTTGACAGCTATGATAGTTACGCATATTAATATATATGCTTAATTATTTTATGAATAGTGGTGATCAAAACCATTTAAAAATTAAGTTTATAAAAGAAAAAATAGTATATATTTACTACCACTTTAAATATGAAAATAAAATTTTACGCCTAATGAGTAAAAGTTGGCAGGTATGGAGCAGAGAAAAAGAGCCCCCTAGCATTCATACACCAAAAATGAGATTCAACATAAACTATCAACATTTTCATTGTTGTTTGTAAGCGAGAAACAATATTTAACATATGTGTCATTATTTAAAAAAGTCCTCTTTTGGAGAAAAGTAGTTACAGTATGATATCTTCTTTTTTAGAGGAGCACGATTAGCTTAGAAAGTAATAAAAAATTTTTTTTAGCTAAAAATGTTATGACCGAAAGCACTTTTTTCTTTATAAAAAGTGGAATAAGTTTATTTTTAACAATAAAATTAAAACAGTGGATTTGCTCATTAAAATTATGGTAAGCATTGGAAAGAAATAATCGCACGTTAACTGCCTGAGAATAAGAGCCAATGGAACATGCACTTGGCGAGTTATTCATCTTTCCCGCATATTACGCAAAACATTTTTCGAAGTCATTTACCTAATTTTGTTTAGTATTTTTCCGAGAGTCATATTGTTTGGTTTGTGTTTTATTATACTAATCAATCGCAGCGTGCGTATTATTCAAAATATTAAAAATTCTCCACAAGGAAAAAAAAAAAAAATCTCAGCTAGATTTCTTTGTTACCACTGTTAAAAACGTCAATGCCAATAACAAAAGAGTAGAAGTACATCAATAACAGTTCATTGCCTTACATAATATAATATATACAATTAATATTATTGTAAATAATATTATTTACAATAAAAAAATTTTTACTTATTAATATTTAAACAATGCATAATATAATAATTTTACAATTACATAGTATTTACGATAAATACTTATGGTAATAAAATTAATTTTTCGTATCTGTAAATGTCTGCATTTACTTATTTTTCACATTAAAACATCCATTTAAGTAAAGCCAATGTGTATTAAAATATGCCCTTAACTTTCCTCTTGTATTTATTTCGCAAAAAATATTATTGAAAGTGAAATAAGTCCATTTGAAGTTCAGAAATCATTTTGTTTTTATGATTTCAATAATCATGATTGCATTTTAAAGTTTAATCATATTATAGTGTTAAAAATGTCACCCAAATTAATTAACCTTTGCCAATATTTTTAAACTCTTTCAAATGCTAACTTTTTATCTCTATATATATATAAAAAAAAATTAGAGCTATTCCACTTGGAAAAAAAAAAAAAAATCGGACAACCACCAAAGCGTCGATATTAATTTCAAGTCATGTAAACATTTTTTAAAACATTTTAAGCAGAAGAAATAAATTCTTCTAAACAATAACATTAAGTAATGAAAAATAATATTTCAGTTTTTACTCTCGAATCCCAAATAAAAAAATATTGCAAAAATAAAAATTATATTTAATTGCTGTTAAAAATAAAAAATATTAAATTAAAATTTGTACAATATCATTCAATTAAAAGTGCACAATGTCATCGAATTTTCAAAAAGCAACAAAACATACCTCGAATTCTTCCCTTAATACGTATATCCTTATTATAAACACAAAAAAGAGCACAAAAAATTCACCTTCACCACAAGCTGTCTGAAATCGAGATGAAGTTCGATAGAAAAAAATGCGCATTACAGTGTTTTTACACCCGACAGCACATCGGTGTTGCGACCAGAGAGAGAGAGAGAGAGAGAGGGATGGACGCTAGTAACCATGGAAACGCCGGGTAAAAAGTTTTGTTTTCATTTGCAGGTGTAGCGACTTTTTTTTTCTTTATGTTTTTAATTCCATGTCAACTGGAGCGAAACCTATATGACGAATGTTTGGGTCCCTTATCCCCCTTTTATTCATTCATATTTAGTTTGAAATTATATTCTTTTTATGTATTTACAAGTCACGAAATGTTGATGTTTAAGAATATCAAGAAAAAAAAAGAAAAAAAAAAAGACAGGTGTAAATGTAAACAAAGAAATGTTTATCACAGCGTTTCATATAGTCTAGTTGTGTTATAATGATGACTAATGCGATCAAGGGTGATAGTAATTTAATTGAATATTATGTTTATATGATATATAAAATAAACGATATTTCGAAGAAAAAAACGGATTTTCAGATGATAAAAATAAATTCCAGTATTCAAGTTCATTATATGTTTTTATAGGAAAGCAATTTTAGTAATTGAGAAGCCATAAAATTGTTTGTGTAGTTTTTGTAGAAATATGTTTATATTTTCTGTAAGGTTCCTAAGATTTTTAGCTTAATCAAAATTTAGTGGCTGATATTGGTTTTTGTTGTAGTTGAAATCAGACTTATGACTTACAAATTTTTTGTTTAATTCTTAGAGATTTTCTATTTTCTTTTTTAGTTTATTTCGAGAGGGATTTTCTTAACTGAAATTGTTGTGCAACTGACTTTTGTTCAGATTTCACACGATTAAAAATTTCGTTCGCTTCAAAAATATTATAAATAGGAAATGGCAGTCGATTTGTTTCAAGCGCTCAAAAACAGGCGTCCAGACGTGAACGAGAAGAAACAAATGTGATTTGAAATATAAAACGATAAGTAGCCAACGAAAAATGAAAAAAAAGTTAGAAACAAAACAAGAAAAATCACAGAATCCGAGAGAGAAAAAAGAAGAAAAAAAAAAAAAAAAAGAATAAGAAGAACCAGAGTGGCCGCGAGGGACGAATAAAAATCCCCCCCCCCTGATTTGCCCTTCGAGGCCACTGTGGTTTTTCTTGTTTTGTTTCTCACCTTTATTTTTTCATTTTTCGTTTGCAACTTTTCGTTCTATATTTCTAATCCTTTTTTTCTCTTCTCATTCACGTCTGGCAAGTCTTGAATATGGGTTTCTGTTTTTGAGCGCTTGAAAGACGTTGACTGTTATTTACTATCTGTATATTCTTTAAGCAAATGAAGTATTTTTTTTTTTTTTTTTTTAATCAGGATATATCTTAGCGCTTTAGTTTCTGGGGATTATTTATTTAATTTGTTCAATATTGTTTAAATTTCAGCAAGAAGCGTTTTTCTGTAATATTTCAAAAAAAAAAAAAAAAAAAAAAAAAAAAAAAAAACTTTTTTATGTGGTTAATGTGTCTTTTTTAATGTATTTCTTATCTAGTTGGAATTGAGTTAACTTGTAAAATATCAATATGAAAACACTGCTACATATCTACTTATTTAAATACTTTTTAGCTTTTTAATTTTTTTCATTATGGCTAAAACTCAAAACTAATTTAAAGAATTTCGCAAGGAAATCACAACACATTCAAACATTTGAAAAGCGAAATCTCTGCCTCAAGGCATGTTTCAAATGATGTAAAAGTACTTAACATGGATAAACTTCATGGGAATATGAATTAATAGTGTCACTTATTTTTAGTGCATCTCTGAAATAAACATAACAGTATAAATTCTTATCCTAATCCTTATTAAAAGCATGAACGTTTCACTTTTTTTTTGAAAACATAATAAATCGTAAAATACAAATCGGGTGAAACGGAGATAATTCGATTTTCTGTTCTTCTGTCTCGTAAAGTGATCAGATTTTTAGACTTCATTAAAAAGAAAGTTTAAAAAAATGTTTAAATATGTCACTTTTGCGCGAAAAAGATTGAAATCTCGACTAGAATTCTCACTTTAAAACTGCTTTTTCTAGTGTGACTTACAAAAAAGAATATAGAACTTAATATAAAAATGAAGTAAGTTAAGATTAAGCCTGAATTCAATTAATAACAATAAATGTTAAGATAAGAATATCTAATCAAAGCAGTTAAAACCCTAATAAAACTACCACAGTTTTAAAAAATAGTGGTAATTAAAATGATGATTAATCCCTTCACAATCGGTAGAAGTAAAATGAAGCGCTTCCCAAGACCTGCAAATTTAGAGTTTATGCGCATTAAGTAATATACTCTACTAGTACGAGACTACAGAATTGAGATTATGACTGTGCCGCCAAAGTCAGAAAGGCTCATTTCAAGATATCGTGAACCGTGAAAGAAGAATCGCGCGAATATGTGATCACTAAGGCCCGGATTTTGATGACATTTGCATTTTTTTTGCATTTTTGGACATTTTTTGTCCTTTAGAGCATTTTTTTAGATTTATAGGGCATTTTTCTTTAAATTTTGGGGCATACTTTGCATTTTAAAGCATTTTTTAAATTTTTTGTTAATTTTTTCCAATTTTTATTATTTTTTATCATTTTTCATTATTACACTGGCTTCCAAACAATGAAGAAAATCTCTAGGATATTAACAGGTGAAGCAACATCTTTTCAAATTGAAGAAGAATTGTCAGTAAGTGAGACAGTCTTTTTCAAGTACGCACCAATAACATCAGTAGACGTTGAAAGAAGCTTCTGCAGGTATAAAAATTAACTTTCAGACAAGAGACGCTCGTTTACATTTCAAAATATTAAAAAAAAATTATTAATCCAATGTAATTCGGATATTTAGTAATATTATGAGATGGAAGTTGTTATATTCATTAAAGTTTTTATACAAAATGAAAATGTTTTGGAGTCAATATATTTTCCTTTTTTATTTATTTATTATTTTTTTTTTTGTTGTTACTTTAGGATATAAAACATATTTTTCAAACTTTAATGAACGTAGAACAAGTATTGTATTGCTTTATATTTTTTGAAATGACTCATAATAATTTTAAAGAGTAAAAAATTGTTTTAGTTCAATATTTTTACTTTATTTAAGTCGTGTCATAAGGCATTTTTAGCGCAATTTTCGCATTTTAAGGGCATTTTTTGCATTTTTAAGGGCATTTTTGCACTTTTAAAGGGCATTTTTGCACTTTTAAAGGGCATTTTTTGCACTTTTTAAGGGCATTAATTGAGATTTTTTAGGTCATCAAAATCCGGGCTCTAGTGATCACGGTCTCGAAGGTTTTAACAAGGTGTGTCTAAAAAGTTCGGGGGAAGTATGGTTATCTTAAAAGCAACATAAAACTGTGGAAACGTACAAGCGTAGAGAGAGCAAAGGACGGATAATTAAAATGCATAGGAAGTTGAAGTCAGTGAATTAATTAAAATTCAAGGACTAAATTAGAATTAAGGAATCTTAAATGGCAATTAATTCTAATGAATTGAATTTAAGGTTCTAACAAAAAATTTGATCATTTTAATATTTTTGAAGTCTTTTATGTATATAATCTATTGGTTGGAATAAAAAAACTTGATTTTGGTCTGTCAGACTGACTGCGGTGCGTAGTGAATCAAAACGCAAAACTTTTAAATTTCGAAACGTAAATACATATAATAATAAGATAAACCCAGCAGTGATTGTTTAGTTTAAGCTAATGTATTATGTGTACAAAATATATAAGAAATGTTATAATGACCGACTTTTTATGATAATCACGGAATCAAACATTATTAAATAATATAACTGTAACTCATTCTAGCAAAAACTCATTCTGGGGCAATTTCATTTTTTTTTTTCAAATTTCATTACAAAAATAATAAATAAATCCGAAATGAATTTTAGTTGCAGAATTAAATTTCATTGAAACAGACTGGACTTAGTACTCCTTTTATTCAACCAAAGATTACCTGCAAACTGAATTCCAGTATAATGGAAGATAAACGTCAACAAAACAGAAGCAATTAAACGCTGTCATCTTTTACCATAAGTTTGAAAGAAAGCAGTCAACAAGCACCACGGGGTAAATACATTTTTTTTTTTTTTTTGAATTTTATAGATTTTTAACCCCGACTTTCAATGACCTGGGAAGAGAAGGAAACCCCGACAACCCTTCTAGGCAAGATTTCTTGAAAGCTGGATTATTTGACCTCTTGTCAAAAGATTCCATAAACCAAGGTCAGATGGAGATTTCTAACTGTAAAAGGTCATTACCACTTCCATATCGCCAAAAATGATAAGGATTTAGGGTCTAAGATGGTTTATATCCTACCGCTGAGGAATAACTCAAGAAACAGAACGGCATTCCACTAAGTTGATTAAAGCTCCCTCATTGAATATATTTGCCAAAAAGGGGATTTAATGATCCAACTGCAGCGGGAGGGCCTCTGTGTTTGCAAAGAGGTTTACAGTAAGAGTTACGTAATGTCTTAAATGGTGTACAGTAATTCATAGAGAGTGTAATAGTGATTTGCTGAAAGGAACTGATTCAAGAGAAACAGCAAGTTATAAACGTCTCTCAAGTTTTAAGTACTTGTTTATGTTCACTTATGATCACGCTTAAGTGACGGGATAATAAGGAAAAGTAATATAGTACTTTTACTTTTAAAGGAATGATAAAACTTATTTTGTTTGTCTAAAGTTGTACAAAAAAAAAAAAAATAAAAAAAATCCCGTTAATGGCGTAAATTTACAAATTTTAATGGGATATTAATTTATTGGATTTCGTGTAAAATTGATTCTAGATATAAGAACTTGGCATAACTTTAAATAATACTTTGAGGAAAACTTTGAATAAGAACCAACTAGAATAGTAATTTTTTTTGGTGTAAAATTGATTCTAGAAAAAAAAAAACGTTGTATATTATATTTTACTAAAATAATCATAATAACATACCTGCCGCCAACTTTTCCGGATTTTGCGGAATATTTTATTTTTGCAATTAATCTGTCATATTTAATTTTTATTTTAATAAATTTGATTTAACGTGATAACGACTACTGTTACATTTAAATGATTTAAACATACACATTGCAGATCTATTACACACTGTCAGGTGTTTCTTAGAGTGGGCTAAATATAAATATGAATGAATGTTTACAGAGTGAACTCAAATTTCTTTTTACTACCACTAGGTAAAAGTTTCTTT
The DNA here is from genome assembly GCA_949128135.1 of Parasteatoda lunata. Taxonomy (NCBI): domain Eukaryota; kingdom Metazoa; phylum Arthropoda; class Arachnida; order Araneae; family Theridiidae; genus Parasteatoda; species Parasteatoda lunata. Next base: position 53,973,495 of record OX421973.1, on the reverse strand, counting down.
GCTGTAAACGTTGGCAGGTATGTAATAATAATAATAATATTAATAATAGGATGTGTAACTCATAAGTTTTCTTTCAAGTTCAGAAAGAAGGCTACACTTTTTATGAAATTTCGTAGACTTTCAAATATATAAATTTCAAAGTATAAAATACGAAATAAATTAAATATTTTATTTTAGCCAAAACTATACAATACAGTATGGTATCAAATCTATATAAACATTAGTATGAAAGCCAACGGAATTTTTCTAATTTTGGAAAATGTATTTTCCAAAATTAGAAACGTAAAATTTAAACATCTTCAAAGATAGTAAATAACACAAAGTTTAGTAAAAATGCCATGAGTATTTCTAACTAGTTCATTTGACCAAGTAAGAAAATATGAAAATAACGTTTTTAATTTGACAATTAAGTTCGGTTATGTAGGGTTAATAGTAGAAGAGCACTCATCTTAATGTTCTTTTAAGTAATCAATGCAGCGGAATTACAACATGGCATGAGCTAAGAATGAGAAAGGAAAAAAAAAGGGAGGAACAGTAGGTTGCTTAATAGTCGTGAAATACATATTTAACGGAGTCGAAGAAAATAAACATCTTGAGGGGGTCACTTGAACCAAAAAAGACTGTTGCATGCAAAAAGGTATTTATAGGAAATAAAAAATAAGTATAACGTTGCCAAACATAAAACGATTCACATTCAAACTTATTTTATTAATTAGTAAAGCAGTTCCAACTCACCACTTTTTGGACGCAAATTAATAATAAAAAATTTAATTAATTTTTTAATTCCTTTCCGTTACTTTTTTATTAATAATTAAAACAAATTAAGTTTTTTTTAATAATAATATTTTTTATAGATGAATACTATGCTTTACAAATATATATATATATATATATATATATATAATTTTAAAGGAAAAAAATCGATGAGTTAAACAATTGTTACTATCATTTATTTTCAATTTTTATAACGTACTAACATTCTATTAATATAGTCAAAGCAAAATATATCACCAATACAATAGTGTAAAGAGCACAAAAACAGAAGCTCCAATTTATTATATCTATAGATGTATTGGTCATATATTTTCTTATTGGAATGCAAAAAATATGAATGAATTTTTATTCCTATTAGTTACCGTCTCTTGGACTCGATAATCAAAAGGTTAAATGCATTTTACCGAAATTGCCCATTGTATCCAATTAAAAAAAAACTTTAGTGGCCATTTCCCTAAACAAGGTATGTTTACACGCACAATTTGAACTTATTTATGGTTTTTATCGTAAATAATGGTACTTCCTCATTTCTTTCTACCAGAAAACAATGGAAATATTCTATACTCTGAGTTGTCGAAGAGTTGTGGCGTGCGATATTAGAGGACAATAAAACTTTCCTTAAACCCAAAATTTTTTGTTTTCTTCTCGATTGGAGAGTAGGAATAGAAAGAACTAACCTTTGTTTAATCCACGATTTTACTGCATTTCCAGATTTTTCGACATTTTTTCTTACATTACATTGTTGTATTCTTTTAAAGCTAACTGTCTTCCTTGAGGGTTTTAAAATTGTGCGTTGATGTTGTATTATTCTTTATAATATTACTTATGACGTCAGCAAAAGAAATGAGTTGAAAATGTTAGGTGACAGTTTGAGGATTTTGCAAGAATAAAATTACCTTTAATCTATATCACAATATGTTGTTGTCGTCGGCCATTAAGGCATTGGGGGTGCGATTGTTCTTGTTTTCAAGTGGCGCCATCTATGGCCAAGAATTCGACTTCTGCCAGACACATACGCCACATCCGTTTATGGGGTGGACCCATTCATACATTCATTCATTCATCCACAAATCGTAATTTTGTCTTGAACCAGAGACCGATCAATCTCCAATTCAGTAACCTTAGAGGTATAATTTGTTATGGGAACATGGAGGACTTTGTGATCCGGCAGACTTAACGTGCGCTAACCACCATTTACTTCACGGGGAGTGTTGGGCTGGCAAGATTCGAACCCTTCGTTCTTAAGAACATGAATCCAGTGTCCTGCCAACAAGCTATCCCGTCCATATTACAATATAAGTTTATACCAATCAGTATCAGTCTAACATTTAGGTGATAGTTGATAGTTTCGAAGATAGTGGTAAGGAGACATAAAGTAATAAAATAAATTGAAAGTTCTGAAAAGAATATTAAAGCATCCATAAAAAACTAATATAAAAATTCGAAATATATGGTTAAGTGTAATAGAAGTTCGTTTTTAGCTATCACTAATGGGTCAACCCACGAATAAAAGAAGATACTTTTAGAAAGAGAATTTTAATTAGTTGGGTACGTTATATATTCAAGCAAAAATATTTAATTTGATACTGTATGCATGAAAAACTAGTCCAAAACAAGAAATTTAACAAAAATAATTACAGTTCTTTCCCTTCATATCTCGTGCTGAAGAAATACCATTAAATTATTGCACAATCTTTGAACTTTTTAATTTCAAATTAATATTAATTTAAAAATTAATTTATTAAAATTATTTTGAAATTTAAATTAAGTTTTCGATAAAAATCACTTCGCAATATTTTAAAGCTTTGAAATTATAGATAGATGGATTATTATAAGTAGATTTCGTAACCCAAAATTCTCGTACATAATTCATAATACACAATTCTCGTAATTTTGCATGTTTGAGTTTTAAAATAATAGAACAAATATTTATTTAGGAAAATATAAATAATGTTTTTTTGTTACATGTCAGACTATTACAACATAAATATTTGCTCAGGCATAGTTAATAGAGTCCTTGGATAGCACCACGTTGTTGATACAAATATTGCGAATAAGAATCCACCAAACCGTACATCTTTAATAAATTTTCAAATTTTAGGTCAGATTTTTCCCATTCTGTATCTACCCTTAAATGGCGGAGTCAACATTAGCTGATAGATTTATACCAGAGATGGAAATCTGTCGGTACACATCGTTATGCGTACCGGTTTGAAATCTTCTAAAGCTCAGCAAATATGTAAAGTCAAAATTTTTTTAAGTGTACCGGTATGTTTCAGAACAATTTAGGCGAAACATGCCTTAAAATTTTGTAAGCATACAGTTGAAAATTACTTTTTTCAACTAAAGTTTACCTTTCTGCATAAATAGCTAAATATAAAGTTGAGAAAAAAATGTTAGGAGCCAATAAAAATACAGAGATGCCAACTTGCTCCGGACAGCAAATATACATTTTAAAGTGGTAATTTGTCAATTGTGTTTCTTGGTTTAATAAATTCAATTTAGTAGATTTTTATCCACCATTATTTCTAAATAATTCGTAGGCGTATATAATTCACCACTTTATAGTACTTATGTCATGCTATACCTTTTGAAAAGCAAGCAAAAATAGTCAAATATTTTCAAAATTTACTTTGTAGTTATTTACAGTTTTTTTTAATTGTTTTGGCGTGTCCGGAGCAGTTGGCATCTCTGAAAATAGTTTTAAAGTCATTTCAATACTATGAACTAGCGCTAATTTGCTATTAACATGAACTATGCTATTATCACTGCTCCAGTCACATAAGTGAAGCTGTATTTTCAAATCTGATACAATTGTTACAAACCGTGATGTTAAGAAAGTTAAAATTTTTTTGGAAATGATTTTACGGTTTTAAAAAACATCAGATTAAAATAATAACTATAACTTTGATGAGATTTTAGTAATTTTTAAGCCCTTTAAAAGTTTTTGAATCTTAGGACTAGGTGATAATCTCTCCCATCACACCAGTTTCGATCCTTGAAAGATGAATTCATAATTTTGTGAAAACTGAAATTAGGAAGAGAAATACAATAACAAAAGTACTTTATACATTATTTTTTTATTTCAACTTCAAAACGAGAACTCATAAAAAAAAAGTCTAAATGTATTCAAAGAACATACATAAACGGGATTAAATTGGTGTTTGGCGTTAAGCTTTCTAAATATAATTTTATATACTTTATAAACTGCCAAGATAGGTAAAGATCTTTTTGTGAAGATAATTGAAGAAACTTTGACTTGGCGACATGAACCACAGAAAAAATAGATAAGAATTTAGGTTAACAATTCAAAGTTTTCCGAACATATTTTTTAACACTTATAAAAAAGGAGAAAGAAAGCTTGGATGTGAGAAAGGACAAACTGATAAACGACTAATTATTCTTTCCAAAATTAAAACAGAAGAAAGAGGTCAAGAATTAACGAGACAATCGAACACTTCTATTTCGGTTACGGTTACAATAAAACGAGTTTAGCGAAGCATTGAATTGATTTTTTTTCTTATGTGTATTCTCTCTTAAGATACCCAAACAATTTTTTTTCCTTTTTTTTTACATGTTTAAGAGATGTTACCTTTGATGTTTAATGGTTTGAGTTCTTCTAAACAAATCTGTATAGTGAAACTAAGTTCTCTTATATTCAAATTTGTTGCCAAATTCATAAGAAGTACTAAAAATTAATTAAGGAAAAATTACAAATATCTCGTGTCGGTGTTTTAACAATATGTTCACATTTGCGTTTGCTTAAAATAATTATTTCTCTCAAAGAAATTTTTTACAATAATTATTATGACTTGTATAAAGCAATTGTATAATAATATTGGTGGCCTCTGACCTCATGTCATAAAGATACCGGATTCGAATCCCGCTTTAGGCATGGATGTAATTTCTCCTTCTCTCACTTTTCTATCAGACTTTATGTTGATGAGGTGACGTTGATCCGCCTATATTGTGCCGACGAAAAAGCGATTAACAGTAACTCCTATAAAGTATCATAATGGCGTGTACTGCTGCTAAACGTGGTGGTCTTTGGAGAAAAAAAAATTATAAATTATTACTATAAAAATTATTTAAAATAATTATTTCTCACAAAGAATTCGCAGAGGAATTGTATTATTATAAAAATCAATTTTCCTTATTCTTTAAAAAAAAAAAAAAAAAAAAAAAAAAACTATTTTGAGATTATTTTTGCATTGTGGATGAGGCGGATCTTGTTTTTGATGAGAAAGGTAATACTAACGTAAGTAGACTTCCTTTATTTGAAAAAACAATTCACTTTGAATTTCAAAATTTCACTTGAAAAAAATACTTAATAAAATTAATGAAAAACTCCCTATTCTAATGTTTGCATATTTTTTTGAAACATAGTAAATTTTGTATCATTTAGTTGCAAAATAAGCTTTTCCTTTATTAATAAAACTTATCACTTCCTTTATTAATAAAACTTATCGAAAAACACAAGCTTATTATTAATGAAAATGAAATAAAAATATTAATGTATGCGTCATAGTTATTAATCAGTCCTTATATCGTTATATCACGTCTAAGCAAGTTTCAAATCTTATTAAATTTTTGCAAATCTTTTTCTGAACTTTTACATCTGAGTAACTCTTTGACACAAATGAATTCAGGAGGAAAAAAAAAGGAATTCGTATTTAGAAGTTGAGCCTGTATTGTTAGAACAAAAACAAAACAAGAATTTGAAAAACAATTTTAAAAGCGAGGCGAAATGCATTTTAAGGAAAGTTACATAATGATGACAGTGAAATTCTTGAAAGATTTTGATATGTAATTCTATTTTATTCGGAATTTTGAGAAAATTTGATTTTTGAAAACACTCTGTGTGTTTGTTCTGAGCTACTTTGAGCCTTATCTGAAAGAAACTGTAACCAGGTAAATCATCAAACGGTGGAAGAGATAAAAAGAAAATTCAGTGAAGGTGGTTAAAAATAGTTTTTGATTTTGTACATGCATTATACATTTTTGAGTCTTTCATATGTTGATAACACAATGTGTTAACAGTTTTCGGAATGAAATGCGTTGCGTAAATTAACTTTTTTTAAAGAAAAAAATTATAATATAAGTAATTAATTATAATTTGTTTAAAAAGTAAATTATTTGATTTGAAATTAAAACATTTGTTTCATAAACAAAAGTATTTCTTTATTGCATTATTTTTAAAAAAGATAACTAAGAATCTGAAAGAAATTAGAGTCCTCTTGCACTCAGGCTAACCGTGAAAGGTTTATGAAGTTTTCCTCTCTATGTAACGCAAATGCGGGTTAATTCCATCAAAAACTCCTCCACGAATGCAAAATTCATCCCAATACTCGATCCAGGAGTTCCCTTGTCTTCTGTATTGGGTTCAAAATCAAAAGGCTACGGAGTTTAGCATTAGTAGTAAATTGTTGTAGTAGTAAAGTGTAAGTATTTGAACATTAGTAATAACACAAAATATTGGATCGTCTGTTCAACGACGGTTATAAAATAAAACATCAGTTTCAGTTTCTTAACAATAAGTGCCAACATAATTAATTGCCAATTTCATGATATAAACTATTTAAAATTAAACAAAAACTGAAAGACTAAAAACTTAAAAGATAACGCAGGTAAAATAAATTTTTAGAAACGACATTTGCCAAGAAGGCCGAAAAGGATAAAATAATTTTATTTTGGCAAGACTTAAAAAAAAAAAAGTGCTATTTAGTAATTTACTTTTAACAACACCGAAATTGTTTTATCACATCGACTAGCTTTTGAAAATGATACGTCTTACATGTTTGCTTTAGGGCTGACAAAACTAAAATTGTTTTCTCTTTTTAATTCTCTTTGGAAAAAATTTTTAAAAAATTTTTACGCTTCATCTTATCTTCATATCATGTCGCTTATTTATCAAACAAATCATTATATAATGCATTCATAGTTCGATTAACTGTAACGAGTTCAACAATCTATATACCAAACGGGCGTACAAGAATAAGTAAATAAGATTTGCTAACGGAACATCACAGGTAAACGAGCATGTTTAAGGACTAAGTCGCGCGAAAATGCAAATGTCCGTGCCATTATAATCTATTACTGAAAAACCGGCAAAAAATTGACAAACCAGATCTAGAACATCAACAGAAATGTCATTACAATACGCACCAGTGATTTAAAGAAAGGGAAAATACAAATTACTACATCATTACAGGATTACATCATGAAAGAAGGCTTTGTTAAGCGATTTATACCTTGGAGGAATCGTTTAGAGACGAAAAGTTAAGGGAAAAGAACAACTTGGGTACTTTAAACATTTTGTTTTCAAAAATCAATGACCACGAATTTGAAACTTACGACAAGTTTTCACAAGCTATAAGCTATTTATTGTTTTTAGGCATTTAATGATTCGATTGTTGGAGAGTTGAAAGGAAGAATGTTTAGCGTGTCACTGAGTCATCGATTGTAAATTACTGAATTATGAGATTAATGACAGGACAGGTTTTGGGTAATTTATTGTTGATGACAAAAAGATAATTAAGATTATTTTACGAGAAATATTCTGTTCTAATGAAATAGATATCATGAAAATGTCTTAATACTTTTTGTATAAAAATTTAACATTTGAAAGTTTAATGCAGTCGACCGGACTGTGCTGTGGCCAGGAAGCTTGACCGCCCATTCGAAAGGTTCTGGGTTTGAATCCCGGACAAGGCATGGTTGTTCTATTATTCTGTGCATTATCTGTCCTTACTGTAGGAACGACGATGGCCCACCTAATATGGAGCCCCGAAAGAGTGGCCAAAAAATCTGCCTTACGGATACCTAAACGACGAATGTCAATCGGGTGGGCATTGGAAAAAAAAAGTTTAATGGTTCCTAAGAGTGTGCTGCATGATAAAGTTGTAACAAATAATCGCGCAAATGGTACAGAAAAATTTCCAGGTGATTAATAAACTCATTTTATTGCCAAAATTGAACAACGGATTCACTTAATGAACATGCGACTTTTTTTTAATGTTCCATAAAAAAAAAAAAAAAAAAAAGAGTTCTGACTTTTGAAACTTATAATTAAATTTATATACGATTAATTATCCATCATTTATTGAATATTTCCATTATTTAAAGGAAATTATTAATCGAAATGCTTGTAAAGGAACAGAAGCCGAATTAAAAACAAAGCTTTTTTCTAATATTAATTATTGAAGAATAAGGAAAAGGATATCCATTTATGAATAATTGCATTTGTATTCGCATTGAATAAAAATAACCGAAATTAACGAATTATTCTTAACGAGTTTTTTTCGTTTTTATTTAAACGGAAACCATGTTTCCCCTCAATTATTTTTAGTTTTCATCAAATTTAGAACTAGACAAGAAAATCAGATTAAGAACTAGATAAAATGACGCTCTCGGCCTGTGAATCCAACTGCCTCACATAAAACCCAATTTTATGACTATGACCATTGAAATACGATATGATGGAAAAATTTTATTCTTCATTCATTCACTAAATGATTCTAAAATAATTCATAAAATTTCAATTTTTGAATATTTTCAAAATGATTCTTATTTTTCAGTTTATTTGTATGCTCACTTTTGCTGATGAAAGCTATTAAGTCTCGGGGGTTCTGCCAAAAGAATTATTAGGGTTCCATAACAAAAAAATTGTGGGAACCGCTGCCCTAGTGGACTTTGTGGAGGATTTTTTGAGTTAAACTAATTTGTATTTACTTTAGGTGGAAAGAAAAACTAAGAAAACGGCAGTAAGAAGACTACAAATGATTCTTCTACTATGCTGATTGTATTGTTCTGTCAGTACTGTGGTCACTGCGGGGGCTTCGAGAAGTACGCAAACAAACCAGCCATTATCAGAATTTGAACTTAAGCTACCTTAATGAAAAGAGAGCACTTTATCTACTCTAAAGCTTTCTTGCAGAGGTTAGTTAGCTGATGCTAGCGAAAGTTGCGCTTGTTCTAAATTTTATCTTAGCTATCTCAAGTCTGAAACCAGTTTTTATCGGAATATACAACTTGGCATTGACGACCTTTTCATTTCCCGAGTAATTAAGCGTAAGTTGTTCTTGCTATATTTATCTTAGTTCTCTCAATTCTAAAATCGGTCTGCCATTTACAGCCTTTTCACTTTCATAACAATAAACAAATCTGAAAATAATGATTCAGTTAGAGGACGAAAAAAAAAAGAGTAATAAATATACTTTTTGGTTTATAAAAGTTGAAAGCATACTTCAATCAACAAAAAATATGAATCATATAATGATGGCCAAAGCAAACGCAGTGTTAACGTTCAATTGTAACAATCTGTCTCAAAATGGTTTAATCGAATAACTTTATCTTCCATCTTTCTCTTGAAGAAACGCTTCTTCAAATTCAGAGCGAATCATCTGGGGTTATGTATGTATTCCGCCGACCTTAACCTATGTTCTCCTTTCGGGCGTTTTCTTTTCAAACATGTAACTTGTCGCTCCATTCTTAACTTAGATCATTTCTTTGACTGCTCTAGCTCTTTAGTCTTAACTTCCTCATTCGCTTTTTTGATATCTTCTAAGAATCACGTGATGCTTCTCCCGGTGCAGGCGGCAACCCTGGGGGAGGATGCGAGATTATGATGAGAGTTATCACGTTTTATGTGATGGAGGGTTTATTCATCTTATTCCTATGAAAAAGGTGGCAACGTACAAGAGCTTCCGGGTGTGCTTCCATGGATTCTAAGAATTAAAATATGAGGTTTCGTATTCAGTTGTGGGACTGAATAAATAATGTAATTATAGTAGCAACCGCAAACTTTAACCTCAGAGCGAAGTAAATGCTCTTCATTTTTTTTAAATATGATATGAACGGATTTCAGGACAAATAGCTTCCCTTTTTACAAACTACAAAAAGGCTAACGTTTATAGAGACGAGAACGGAGCATATTAAACTCAATTACCATTTTTTAAAAAGTTTTTAAATTTCTTGAGAAACTAGTTACCACGTTGACGAAATACACTTTTGGTTGTTTTTTATGCTTTATAACCGGCGTTGAACAGCCGACCTAATTCGGAGTTTATAACTATCAATGTTCAACTCCTTTAAACTTGTAATTTTGTTCCTTATCCAGAAGACAAGAGAACATCTGGATCAAGTATCGGAAGAAATCTGCCTTGTGGAAGGCTTATTGATGGAACAAACATAGCGTTTGAGTTAGATGGAGAGGAAAACTACGAAAACTTCCCTCGGTTAGCCCAACGGCAAGGGAGTTCTACCCACGATCCGTCTACCACTGAGGATATTTTATGTCAGCACTGTGGTCGGTGCGATCTGGGAGCAGAATTTGTATCAACAAGCCACCGTTGAAATTCGAACTTAGTTCACCTCATTGGGTGGGGAAACTCTATCCCCTGATCCACCGCGGTTCTTAGTTGATGGTTGTTGGATGTGGAGTTAATAACATAACGTCTTTCAGTGACCAAGCGCACTACATAAACATTATTACATGATGGAATGTATTATTTAAATCTAAGACATATTTTGGTAAACTGTTTATTGGAAATACTGATACATTGTGTTTTTAACTGATATTTAATGTTCTTTCTTACGATTTTAGAAATAGCATCACTCGGGTTGGTAAAGCTTCGACAAGGCTTTTGCAGTTTACGGCAATTTCTTCATTTTAATCTTATCATACTTGAATCAACGGGAAAAAATAAAGCTATTTTTTGCCTTGCAATTCATCGTCTGCAAATAGCAATTACTCTACAAATTGAAGATCTGTTCTGTCTGTCGGCCATTTTAAAACAACCATTTTGTTTATGGCAAAGCATTAATTTGTTTTTTTGGGAATGATAACAAGAATCCAAATTTCGTTGAAATCTTCCATAGTTGGATTTACAAAACCCAAGATAGTTAAATAGTTTAATATGAATGAAAAATTTTTTTTCTAACAACTTTTTTGGATTTTACATTTTAGCACAAACATAATTCCGATAATCATACAGAGTTTTCAGTAAGTGACTAAAAAATCTGTTAGATTATTCTTATTATTAGACTGTTTTTCATAATTAACAAGTAATAAAAAAAAAATTTTAAGTCAATTAGGTCAACAAAGAAAATTTTATTTTAGTTACTTTTGATTAAATAATTAAAATTTTTCATCCCGTATAAAACTAAAATTAATTAAATTTAATTGATGAATTAATATTTGAAAAAACTTCATTAATATCAAATGTTATCCACTAAAAGTTTAAAAAAATGTATTTAAACTTGAATGGAAGAATAAAAAATATTTTATACACGAGGAAAAATTTGAACAAGATATATAAATATATATAGGGAGAGTGTGAACTAATAGTAGAAATTGAAAAAAAAAAAAAAAAAAGAAAGAAAGGCGCGTGGCATCATACAACTATAAAAGTATAAATTTGGTGACGTGAACTACACGTGCTAGCACGTAATGTTCTTTATTGAATTTATCTGATACAGCGGAAATAAAATAATTAAATATGTGCGCAATATACTATTTTTTTGTTCAAATAGAGCTATAAGTTAGAAATTATCACTGTTAATTTATGTTATTTTTAAAATATGGCAAAAACTGAATCGCTTGTAGTAAATTTTAAAACAATGACTAACGCTTAACCAATCAGAAAATTCCATTTAGTTTTTTGCTCGTCCGTATTTAATTAATGAATTAATATTTGAAAAAACTGTATTAACATCAACTGCCATCCACTACAAGTTTAAAAAAATGTAATTGAACTTGCGTGGTTTAATAAAAAGTATTTTATTAACGATTGAAAATTTGAACAAGATATAGAGAGAGTGTGAACTAATAGTAGGAAGTGAAAAAAATCCAGCTTGTAATTAGAGGGTTAGAAAAAATATATAAAAGGGACACCAATGACCCATCAGCGTCAAAGAGTCAATGCGTTATTTTGCACTAAACAAGAACATAAAGATTTTGAGAATATTCTACATAATATTAGATTTTTTTATAGTGAGTACTTACAATACTCAGGATAAAGTAATCGAAAGTTATCTTACAAAAAATATCTTACAGAGCACGCTCTGCTACATTCCATCTCTATAGCCTGAGCGTTGAATTGAAAATTTTAGTAAACCTAATGAAAAACAAAGATAATTTAATGTATTAATTAATTAATATAATTTATTTTTTTAGTTCATATTATTTATTGATTAATATAAATTATTTATTAATTCATACAAATTATTCATTAATTTATATTAATCATTTATTAATTGATCTTTTTAAATAAATTCTAAGTTTGTTCAAGAGAATTAGAACAAACGGAAACAATTTTAATCGTTATAAAATCCTTATTAAAAAATCGTAGGAATGGGCTAAAATAACAAAAAATGAACATTTGATAATCAGATATAAAGAGAAAAAAAAACTAGTATTCAAAGACAGCTAGTAATACAACAAGAAAGCTAATCATATTTTACAATAAGAAAAAATTTTAAATAAATAATTTTATAAAACTAAAGTTGCAAATTTTGCTATCAAAAAAGTAAATGGAGCATGAAGACAACTTCATTCGAGCGATTAGTGAATATTGATGAAATTTGTAAAACAAATAATATCCAGGCTATGTTGGTAATGTATTTCAAATTATTTTGACCTTTTAACTTGTATTAGAAACAGAGCTTTGAACACACCACTCCAGACAAATATAATTACAAGAAAAGTATGCTTTATCTGGAACAACAACAAAACGAAATATAGCTTTTCATATCCAAATTATGGATGCATTAAAAGTAACCTACCATTTTATTCCGTTTCAGATAAATTCAAGACGCCTTTCGAGCAATTTAATATAGATGTGAACTATAAACATGCATAGTAAATTTTTTTTAAAAATTTTACTTTAAGTATTATTGATAAATTTATTCTACGTTAAAAAGGTTTTTAGTGTTTTTACACACTTTTAGGAAACATTTAGGTCCTTAAAACCAGTGAAATGTTAAATCGGATCTTAGACATGATATTTCCTCTTGAAAATAAACTCTGAAATATTATTCACCTTAAAAATGAGCCATTCACAAAATTCTTTTGAAATAACGGAATTAACGCCATCTTTATATTTGAATATAAAACTCTTGGAGAGACATGGCTTTTGTGTTTCTCTCTCCAAAAACAGGATCTTGTTTTCAGATATTCAAGAAAAACAGGATCTTGGCAGAAGGAACCTGATTTAATAGTAATTTTAGATTCACAAAATTATAAGAATACTTTTTCCTGTCACAAAAACAGGACCTTTCACAAAAAATAAGACCCTGTCTTTGCAAATTAACAAAATTTTCACACTTTTATAAAAAGAGGACCTTTTTACCAAAAATTTGGAACGAATCTAGTAAAATCAAAACGCTTCCAAATATTTTATTCTCTTATCTTAAAAAGTACGTTCATAGGTGAACAAATTGTTGGCTGTTTTTTGCTTAGCAGTAGCCATTTAAAACCTTAAAACAATTTTTTTTTAATATTTCAGTATACCTATTAATACAAGAAATTAATTTTTCTAAAGGACAATTTATGAGTAAATTTACATTTTGTGAGAAATTAAAATAATGATTTAATTGCAAGTAATTAGCAAATGCCTTTGCAAAGCATTTTTTAAAAAAAATTTTTGGTCACAAATTAGATCTAGAACAAAGTTCACATGAAATGGTTTACAAGATTTAATGTGACTGTCAAAAAATCAATCTTAACTGAATTTTTTTAAAGCAATGCAAATTGTTTTTAAAAAAATCCCTATCGCTTTTATAAAAAATTCAAAGAAATTTTAGATTTTAATTGTTTTGTGAAGACAAAGATTCCTTATTAGAAGCATTTCATGAAACATTTGCTTTGCAATTTATTCGTGACCAACGTTTTTTTTTCAAAATGAAATTTTTCAAACATTTAAACGTAAAGAAAATTTTTAATTGATAATAAATGTCTTAATATCTTCTAATTCTTCAAATATTTTCTATGGAACTTGTATAACAGTTTTCTTCAAATGCATATTTGATACACGAAAAAATATGCTCTTAGCAACAAAAATAGGTTTGTAAATTTCACTGTCGTAGTAGCAAATTAAAAAATTTATATAATACTTATTTTATTAGTAACATTAGCCTCCTGCTCACATACTCCCACAAATGTCTCAACAATCATTTTAATATCTTTACACTGATTGTTGTATCGAAATCAATGATTATTAAATTAAAAGGTCCAAAAATTCTTACATTTCATATACATTTTTAGTTATCGATTTCATTCTAATAAAATTTGAACCTAACAATTTTGCACATTGATTCTAAGATTTTAACAATTAAAATCATTCATTTTCCATAATCTCTAAGAACTTATTCCTTGATTAATGAACCACGTTGTACACACTAAGTACTTTTATTTTTTATAAATACGCAATCAAGCAATAACATTCGCAGGAGGTTTAAAAAAAAGAGTGAAAGTGATAAGATTACTCACTGATTTTACAAGTTAGTGTTTTATCTGCATTACTTATGGTATTTAATCAATATGCCATAAGCAATATAATACTCTAAGGAAGTTAAAAAAAAGGCTAAAAGTGATAAGATAACACATTAATTTTATAAATGTGTGTAATGTGTAATGCTTATTGTATTTTATAAAATACAAAAAACAATATAGCATTCTCAACAATTTAAAAAAAAAAGAGTGAAAGAGATGAGATTACATACTACTTTCGTTGTTTTTAAACAACCTGCTGTGAAAATAATTATTCCAAAAACGCACAAAATAATAATTACTATATTGAAATTATTTTTGAATGTTTTCAAAGATAAATCACGTACGAAAGTTAATCAACATCTTCTACTAGGATGAACTCAACCTCGAAATGAATCGAAAGCATCCAGTGTTTTCAGTTGTCAATGTTCCAAATTGTCCATCAAATTTAATCACTTGGCTATTAGAACCGAAAAAATTGTAACACTAGAATTGTTTTTGAAAGATAGCACTTATCAAAAGTAATTCAAAAAGAGCCATTCATTTAAAGCAATTTAGTCAGCCTATGGTTGAAAGATTTTGAGCTCCACTGACGCAATGCGTCAATTTTCACGCCACCTTTGGAAAGAGAAGGATTTCTGCTGGATTGTTTTTTGACTAACTTTCGTACTGGTTCAATAATTTTTTAAGAAACATTTGAAAAGATCGACAAACTCGTATGAAGTAAAGAACAATATTATTATATCTCTATGATATATTTTTAGGTGCCGTTTGTCATTGATTTGATAATTTAGGGTAAACGATCAAATCAATGCCACATCTAGATTTCAAATAGGTTAGAATGTGTGTTGGTGATGTTAAAAAGGTTATGACGATATATTAAGTGAATTCTAAAATTATTCATACTTTAATTTTTCGATTAATCCTTTGAGGCAGAATTTTTATTATGTATATATTTCATACTTCCCCCCCCTCTTTATTTTGTATAAATTTAGGCCAAAATAAGCGAAAAATATTATATTTAGTATATTGATAACTTACAGTTATAAAATACAGAATGAAACAACGGTGTTTTTTTTCTGCGTTAAAGGTAAAATCTTCCAAACAAAGCTCAATTCCAAACAGTAATTTTTCAAATTTGCACTTATTTGCAGTTATTTAGATTTAAAAGAAACAGTTATTATTCATTGAAATTCTCTTAATTCACAAAATATTTTATTGATGAATTTTTGAAAATGAATTTTTTTTTGAACTACTTTTTTTAGATTTAATATTTTAGTACGAATATAATTCAAATAATTTAATAGTTTTTTTCGTAACTAAAAGACTGTTTTTTATAATTAAAAAATAACAAAATATATATTTTACTTCTAATTAGAAGGTCAGAAAGAAATATGTGAAAGGGTCAATGGTGTCCTATAAATGTCAAAGGGTTAAGGAAAAAAATAGTCTAAAAATCTAATATTTTAAAGTTATCAATCATTTTGCACAAGTAAAATAAGAACATAAATTTGCCTCTTTAATTAAATTTTTTTTAAATGAAATGTAATTTTTAATATTACAGATGCGAAATTTATATATTGTTCATTATACTCGCTATTAAGGAAAAAAAAGTGATATTTTTGATGTTTAAAAAGCAAAATTATTTTGTTTTTAACTTTCTGTCATACAAATAACAACGAAATCCTATAATTTCAGAACTATAAAACCATAATATTAGTCACGACAATGTTAAACTCATTAAAAAAATTCAGCGTTGTAATTTTTTTTTATTTTATAGCATTTTTTTAAAATAATTTTTAGTAAATTAGAAGTATTTTTTAAATAATATTTATTGTTATTAGCAAATTAGTTGAGAAAAATTTAATTTTTTTCTTTCACAAAATTTGAAAAAAACACAAGCAGTGTTTTTACGCATTTTATATTAAACTAAATTTTATCATTTCGAAATTTATGCTAGCACCTTTGTGTTAACGTCTAAAAATTCTATTTTTTCAATCGAGTAAAGTTATCAAAGAATATGATGGGGATTTTTAAATCAAAATCCTTAATTACTAAAATTTCATAATTTCTAAATTTAAAAAATCTTTTATAAATGTATTTTAAAATAAATAAGTTCTCTGTTAAAATATGTAATTCTTTTTTTTTAAGATTGGGTAATTTAACTAGTTTCCTGAATAAACTTCATAGAAAATAGGTACTTTTGACAGAAAGCTATAACAAAAAATTAACATTCAAGATACACCAAGTGCACAAAATTTAGAATCAAGAATGATTCATGTGGAAAAATAACTGCAACTTAAATCAATGTTATTCCATTATTCATAGTTCGATTCAGAAAACAAACTATAGATGTGCTAATTTTTTATCAAACAAATTAGCAAGCCTTAAGGAAATTACTCTTAAATATTTATTGCAAAATAAAATATAAACTTATGTTTGCAATTTTGGAAGTTATTATTTCTGAAATTAATTATTTAGGTTTTATAGGTTTGGCTCTGCAAAAAAAAAAAGAGCAATGAAAATGAAATAAAAATTGAGAAAAAAACTCGTGTGAAAAAGCACTTAAAATTTCAATAACTTTCGATCAAATTGGAATTTCGAAAAAAAAAAACCCCTCATGTTCATAAGCAAATATAGACCTTTCAACACGTTAAATTTAAACTATGAAGTTCCATATCTTAGGTCTGTAGAACGGTCCGCATAGTATTTTGTTCAACAAGTTTAACAGTTTACAATTCTCGAACTTAGTATCGAATGTTATTTTTTTTATTTTCTTGTACTCAGAGTACATTTTATATTTGCAGTTTTTAGTCAAATAATTTCTGCGTAGTAAAACAGAATGTAACGTAAAGCTAAACATCAAAATTACATATATTATTGAAATTATATAATTCAATTTATATACATTATTTCGCTTACGATTTTGTAATACAAAGAGATTATTTACATATATTATATCATAGCAGCAGTTTGAGAACATGTTTTTAAATGAACATATATTGAACTAAAGCAGAAATTTTCAAAACATATAGAAATTTTATAAATTTTTTGTCAGAAGCTTGGGAACACGACCTTTTGTCTACCAGACTTTTTTCTTTGTATAAATTTAAATTATTTATATGCAGTGAAAGTCAAATTCATTGAAATATTAATTCATCGTCTTTGTTACCTAGAAAAAATATCCGAAATTACGGAAAATCCGTAGTCGATGAAGAAGATTATTTTAAATTAGCTTATAAGTCGAAAGTTATGAAATTAATCATAAAACCTTTTTCAATCAAAATTTAAAATGTAATGAAGGAGTCTTCTGTTAAGCCTAAGCCGGTATGAATTTCCGACATTGAATCACTTGGCTGCGTTGCTTCTAAATTTCGAATTCTTACCAAGAATTGCATCATCAATTTTTGCCATAAAACACTCTCACCCTTCATGGTTCAATTGGCGAGAAATAGAGACAAAAATAAAAACTTGTTTTAGTCATTTACGAGCGATAAATGCTCTCATTTTGTTTATTTCGAACTTACTTTCGCAAAAGAAATATTTCATAATGTCTTGAGTCATCGTTCTAACAATTTTCAAAATATGTATTTTTGCAAAGCAGAAACGAAATTTGTCACGCGTTGTTTCTTGTTTGAGAATTTAAATACTTGTTTGTTCTTTGAAAAACTAGATTTTTTTTTTTACTCTGAGAATAAAACTTTATTCGATTTTTGTTAAAAAAAATTTGTTAAAACTAAATTAGCACTACTTTAAGACTGAAACCTAATTTCAGAAAATTCTACCTTTATAATATAATAACTTTTGGTTAAATATTTAAATTTTCAAATTAGAAATTAAAAAAAAATTATATTATTGTTATGTAATATCTAATATTATTTTACTTAGTTTAATTTGTAAATAGAATTCAAAGACACAAATGCCTCACCCCTCTTTATTACGTCAAAGCCAAGGTTAAAAACTGACGATTACAAATTCAACATACGAAATACTAAAGTGCTAGAAACTATATCTGATACAAGAATTTATGTATCTTAAATAGATAGAAGAATTGGAATTAAGAAGGGAGAAAAAGGCATTGGTTGCGTATAAATGTATATATTCTGAATTTAATACAACATTTTTATGAATTAAATGTAGCATATATATATGCGTTTGATCTTTAGTTTTTGATTTAATTGTATAGTTTTAGTACATTTTGTTTACTTGAAATGATTTTTTTTAGTCACGAAAGTTAATTTCAGATTATCAGGTTTGGTTTTCTTCAAGATTGGCGTTTGTATCTAATACCCTTCTGTGGAAGATATTATTTTTAAATACTGTGAGATTTGAAATTAAAGCATTTTTTTTTACGTAGATAAACGTATATGTAAGATTTTAAGTAAAAGGAAAAATTATTTAAGTTTTTCAAAAGTATCTTTAAGTCTTTTGTCCCTGGTTTCTAATTTCTTTTGTTGAAATTACAATGCAAGCAGTGTATGGGACCGCATATATTATCTTTATATAAATATAATTCATATCTGAACACTGAAAAACTTTTGGTTTTTACAAAAACTCACGATTTTACATGCGCAGAATATTTTTTTTGTCACTGAGTTTTGAAGGATTTAAGCACTTGGAATTACTTATCCGATGACACGAAAAGGACATGGGTCATCATTTGCCAGTGGTTGAAAACAGCCAGTGCATTGGATCGTCGTTTTTTTACGAAAATAAAAAGCTAGTGTATTCTAGAGAACTTGACTCTGGTAAGGAATTGAACTGTAAAATTTTTTTTGTTGAAGTTATGAACGAATAGTTATGAATAATTAGACAGTTAACGAATGTTTTTATCATATGATCACTTCAAGCTATATTAGTTGTAGATTACCCTTTTCTTTTAAAAAATAAGAAAAAAAATTTCTTTTTAAGTGAGTATTACCGGTCGCTGGCATACGGCTGAGAATAAAATGTTTTTATCTGATTCTAAACGCATCAATGAATAATTCTCAAGAGAACATCGAAGACATTTTCTATTACGTAAAAGCCGATGAATAGCCGATGTAAAAGCCGATGAGTACGGATTTAACGAAAATCCCTTTAAAGACACACCTTCTTATTCCACGAGCTTTCAAAAGAGTAAAAAGTTTGTTAAGGGAGTTAACATTTTCGTAGTTTGGCTTATCAACCCAAGAGCTTATGTAACTGTCAGTTTATTTCATTTATGTTCTTTTTGTTGCGAAGCCATTTTTTAAAGTAAATTTTAAACGAACCGGATATTAACTATTTCTGAATACTGATTCAAGGTCAGCTTATGAGAAGTGCTTCGCATTTGGTTGACTGATTCGTTTTGATTTTTCAGAGAATGAAAACAAAAAGAATCGTAATCATTTACGTCCAAGATTCACATGATTTGACATCACGGATGATTACTTTCTCAATAAATTGAACCGGAGATAAAAAAGGAATAATGATATAAGATATTATAGAGTAGAAAATGTTAAAAAAAAAAACAATTTTACAATTTTTTTAGATAAAATTGAATTAAATTTTGATGCAATTAGATATATGAAGAACTTAGTGGATGAAGGATTTTATGGAGCTATTTGGAAAGATGTCCGCATCGTGACCTTCTGCAGAATAGACGCCAAGTTATCGCAATTTCCTCGCAGCGTAGAGAGGAAAAAAAAAAAACAATATTCAAAGGAGGAAGAGCTAACTTTAAAGATATAGCTCCTCAGGCAAACCTCTATATGTTTTTTTAAGAGAAAAAAAAAATCAATTTTACGCCTTGGCGAGATAGAACAAGATGTGGAAATATCCCCAGCTGTTCAATAACTACATAAGCATGCTTATAAAATCATGAAAATCACATGCCCCCTATGCTTGCGTAATAAAACCGCTGCAGTTTCCACCCCAAACCCGTTGTTTTCTGCTTTAACTTACTCTAGATTAAATTCAAATAAAGGATGTGATTTCATAAAAGATGACTACTTGCATTAAAAATTGTTTCAATTTATTTTACAAAATATTGAGTAGAATATTACTTAGAAATCTTCTGTGTTTTACTTCTAAGGTCAAAACACTTGATTTTGAAACTGTTCGAACTCCCTTTTTCCAATTATTTTTCTTTTCTCAGATTTAACTATGATTTCAAATTAAAAGATTTTCCAAGTTTTATAAAATTTCAATTTTTTTTTAAATTAAGGGGTTTTATTGTTTTACATAAGCATTGGCCGTACCTATTCTTCACGCTTGCCAACAAAAATAAGGAATTGCAAACTCCCTCTTTCGAAATTGCTTGCTTAAAATTTGGACAGTAAAAAAATTGCGATTTCTCGGGGAAAGATTTTATTTTAGCCTTTTTCAATTGGGTAATATTAATTTTTCCAAGACTTTAAACTTCACAGAAGGTACTGTGGGATATTTTTTGAGTGTTCTTGGAGAGAAAGATGGTTACAAGTGCATTTGGCCACAAAAAATCGACGAGTAACTTTAGAAAACCTGTTCTGTAGAAAATCTGAAAACCCAGAGTACAAACGTTAAGACACGAGCAGTTCATATAAGTATTATTATACCAAGGGTTTAAGCTTGCGAAGAATTAAAGTCATGGGGCAATCCTTATTTCATAAAGATAAAGGTGCCCTATAATTTTTGCAACATTGCGGTAAATTCCATAATTTAACATCGTCCACGTGATCACAGAATGGCCGTATATTTTTTTATTTTTCAGCTAAAATTTCTTCAATCACAAAAGAAATTAGTCTTTACGTTTTTTTCTCATGCAACTTTACTATTTTTAAATCAATTTTGAACTTAATCCTTAGTTGTTGTTGTCTTGATTAGAGCTAAATATTTCAAAAAGTTTGGAGGATGAGTTTTCAGAGTTCTGTTGCCTGAGGACTATATAGGCTGTCCTCTGGTGGTGAGCAGAGTTTAAACAGGGCAGCTAGAACGTTCGCCTTCTAATGAGGTGAATCGGGTTCGAATCCCAGTGATGGCTGGTCGATACGAATTCCTTGCCTGGCTTGGTCTGATCACAGTGCGGACGTAAACTATCCTCAGTGGTAGACGGAACATGGGTTAGAGTTCCCTCGCCGCCAGGCTAACCATGAGAAGTTTTCCTCTCCATGTGACGCAGATGCGGGTTAGTTCCATCAAAACGTCCTTCACGAAGGTGAATTTATCCCAATACTTGACCCAGGCCGGGATAGCCTGGTCGTGTTATATCCTTTCTTTTTGAATAAAACATAAATTGTAAATTAGATTTTAAAAAAGATGAAGGAATTGCGTTGTGATTATTATTCCCGCATTTAACACCGATTACCAGATATAACAAGAAGGAATGATATAAGCTAAATTAAGATTACCAGCACAATTATTCTTACTACAATATTAACCTTGATTAGCTGTAAGGTAAAGATAAATTAAACTTAAAGGATTCAAATCCAACAACATTACTATCCTAGGCTAAATATTTTATTTTAAAGAATTTATCATAAATCAATTTAGGTTGACAAGATGGCAGTTACTGCTATACAATTTACATTTCAGGCAGAAGAATTATTTAAATATTTCCATTATTTAATACTACTATTCAACATAAAAAAAATTAATTTATGGGCACGAATAATAAGAAAAAAAAATAAATAAAACTTAGCTGGGAATACACGCATAGCTAGTGCGTGTGTGTGGCCGGCCACCCCGCATCAAAAATTTTCTACTTCCTTCCTCAAGCACGTCAGAACAGAGAATGCCTAAAAAAAACGAATTTCATCTCCTTTCCCGCTCATGTATTCATCCGCGCCACAGGCGGCGCTACCATCGTTCAACTGTTCACACCTGTGATGCAATCCATTTTCAAGTAGGGGTGAAGGAAAATATTTGGGTGGTGTTGAAGAGTAGTGTAGGGAAAAATATTGGATGGTTTGATGGATTAAAATAATGAATGAGATCTTAAAATTAAAAACGCGGTGCCCAAAAAAATTAATTGTGCCCATAACTAATTATTAACAGAAATAATACAACCTTAAGAAATAAAATACATTAAAAGGACATACCAACATAACATAAAGGACATACCAACATAACATTCCATCCAGGGAAAGGGGAAAAAAAATCAAAGATTTTTTTTTTTTTTTTTTTTTTTTTTTGGAATAATTATTCATAGTTTTAGCCAAAATTCTAACTTTAAGGATGGAATAATAGGAAGGGTGGTGGACACTGAGTTGGACAAATTGCATATAAAAATTTATCTTCTTCAATTCTTCTCCGGTTCCCAGAACCGTGGTTCAAAATGTTTATTCGAAAATTGTTCGTATGGCAAAGTTCCATGTCAGACCTTCTGCAGCAGGTCTCACGTGTTTTACATTTTCATGTGTGTGTCAGGATGATTCTTGATGTGTGTAAGCGTGTCCTGCTCTCTTCCATGTAGCAACCTTCCTTGGTAATTAAGAGATCTCCCTCAACAGACAGGTTACAAAGAGGATCTTGGATTTTACGCTGCTTAGCAATAGGTAAGCTTTGGGCGTTCCATATTTGACCACTGGAACCCAGGCTGTAGTGAATTTGATGGAAAGACTATTTCATGGAATCACGGGTTTTCAGAACCATATATTCATCTGTTCATTAAACTTTTATCCCTAACAGGGTCTTGAATTGTTCTTTTTCTCAAGATACCAGAGACAACATTCCGCAAGACAGTAGCTCTCTTTTCAGCATCAACATCACCCCACAGGAACAGCAAAGGGCCCTTTTGCTTGGCTCCCCGAAGTAATGAATCGACTGGGAAGGGGTACTGCGAATCTGAAGATACGTCGTTTCACAATATCAGACATACACTAGTTTCGTTCAATTCTGACACATTGGACCACACACCTCGGTGTCGAACACGCTTAGCTTGGACTGACCACACACGTTGAAATTTATGAATGTCCAAAACAACTATTTTATAAGTGTTCATTTGGTAAATTGAGAAGTCCATTTAATTCTTTCTGTTCTTTTTGGGAGTATCACTCGAAGCACAACATATAATTTAAACATTTCACAACAAGTTTTACTTTCCAACTCAGTTTCAACCATTCAATTGCAATATTTTAATTAACATTTCCAAGGAGAGCAAAATTTCTTTTCTCTTTGAAAATTAAAAAAAAAAAAAAGACCAAAAATGAAATTTTTTTGCAATTAAAAACAATATAAAAACATTTTGACACTTCATGTTTGCTATATCATTTTGGGAAAGTTAATACTTCAGATCCAAACTCAAATTTTTTTTTTTTTTTTTTTTTCTTTTGAATACTTAATTTAATCCTAACCACAAAGTTTAATTTTAAATGCCTACATTTCAATAATCAATTGTTACGTTTCAATATTCTAATCAAGATTCATCAATAAATTTTTCAAAGCAAAACCATCTTAGTTCACTATTAACAAATATCTATCATTAAAGATTAAATCTATATAATTTATTATGATAAAAATATTTTATTTTTATTTTTTTTGACATTAAGATCCTTTACAATTAGACTTTCTACCATTAATTTGGTTTGTAGATTTTTTTTTTTTTTTTTTTTTTTTTTTAAATTTAACGTCTAGGTCTAAGATTATATCTGGAATTTGGTTGATTTTGGCGTAATACAATTTTCATTCTACGTTTCCTTCGCATAACCTCGTGGTTAGTAGGTACCAAGTCCTCTCCAGGATTACCCTCCTGACCAACAAAAAGTTCATCTGATTCATTACTTAAACTTTTTATAGTTTTTCGTTCTTCGACACGCTTTACTCTATCAATATGTACACGTTTAACTACTTTCCTATCCTTCAGTAACTGAATTTCAACATTCACAGGAGACAAAATTTTGGTAATTATGAATGGACCTTTATTTGGTTTTAACAATTTCTTTGATAAGCCTGTCTTAATTATAGGTTCATACAAAAATATAATATCGTTTACTTTAAGGTTTTTATCTTTAGCTGATTTTTGTCTATAATTCTCTTGATTTTGAGCTGCTTGGGTTAAGTTCTTTTTGACACTTTCAAAACTTCTCTTTAGACGTTTTGTCAAGTCGTAAGTGTAATCTTTAACTTCAGTATAAGAATGTTTTGATTCTTCTGTGAGTATTTGATGTGGTAAAGTAATTTCGCGGCCATATAATACTTGAGAGGGTGAAAAACCAGTTGTTGTATGAACGGCAGACCTATGCGCCATTAGTGCGAATTCTATGTGCCTGTCCCAATCATTGTGTGACTCATTTACTAAGTGACTAAGGGAATTAATCAAGGTTGCATTTAATTTTTCTACGACTCCATCAGTTTGAGGATGATATGGGCTAGTAGAGTGTTTCTTTATACCTAATTTTTTATATACCTCAGTAATTGATGTTGATAGGAAATTGGAACCACGATCTGATATTAGATGACTAGGGACACCGTGTCGAGTGATAAATTGTTCCAAGACTCTAGCGACAGTGTCACTTTTGATATCAGGAGTAGGATAAGCCTCGGGCCAACGACTAAAATAATCTGACATTACTAATAAGTATTTATTTCCTGAATAAGTTAAAGGTAAGGGACCCATAGCATCAATTGCTACGTATTCCATGGGTTTTGAAGCAACAGGCATTCTTTGAAGGGGAGCAAATCTTTTAGGTAAGTGGGCTCTGCGCTCGTTACATGAATTACACGATTTTACATAATTGCAAATATCTGAATACATATCTTTCCAAAAGTAGTTAGACTTAATTCTTTTTAGTGTTTTGCAGAAACCTTGATGAGTTACAGTGGGTGAGTCATGACAGTAAAATAAAATTTCAGGAACAACTGATTTAGGCACAACTAATCTATCTTCATTATTTACACTAACTTTATATTTTGGTGCACAATATAAAACATTATCTTTTATGAAAAATTTTAACTTATGCTTTGACATATCCGCTTTATTCTCAAGTTCATCAATTATTTTCTTACAAAATGGGTCAACTTTTTGTTCTTTTTCCACAGATTGTAACAAAGTGGGTTCTATAGATGTTATATTTATATTATTTATTTGTTCTATATTTCTTGAGAGGTAATCTGCAGTTACGTTTAACTTCCCGGGTTTGTGAATAATTTGGTGATCATATTGTTGTAATGTCATTACCCAACGTGCAATTCTAGATGTGGGATCTTTAAGTTTAAGTGTGTGTGAAAGGCTAGCTTGATCACAGAAAATTGTGAACTTTTTCCCCAGCAAGTACTGCTTAAAATAGGACACACCATATACAATTCCTAAAAGTTCCTTTTCAACAGTTGAATAATTTATTTCTGCTCCTTTTAATTTCCTACTGGCATAAGCTACAGGGTGTAGAAATTTATTTTCATCATACTGGCACAATACAGCTCCTAAAGCATATTTTGATGCATCTGTGCTGAGCACAAACTCTTTTTCAAAATTTGGTAATACCAAACACGGATAAGTTTTAAGACAATTTTTTAATTTATGAAAGGAGTCTAAGGCTTGTTGATTAAATTGAAATGAAGTCTTTTCTTTAGTTAATTGAGTTAATGGGAGAGCAATTTCGGCAAAATTTGGAATGAACCTTCTATAAAATCCTACAACACCGAGAAATGATTTAACTTCTGTTTTATTTTTTGGTATTTTAAAGTTATTTACTACGGAGATATTGGAATCATCAGGGAAAACTTTTCCATTACTAATTTGAAATCCTAAATATTTAATAGTTTTCATCAAAAATTTACATTTTGAGGGTTTAAGTTTTAAGTTATGTAATTTTAGTCTATTAAAAACCATTTTAAGTTTTTCTAAATGTTCATCTATATTATCTTTTGATGCAACAATTATATCATCTAAATAAACCGCTATTTGGTGAGGCTTAAGGCCAGAAAGAACAACTTGCATGAGACGTTGAAAAGAATTTGGAGAATTTTTAAGTCCAAAAGGGACACGGTTCCACTCATAGAGGCCACTATCAGTAGCAAAAGCTGTTTTGTATGTATCTACAGGGTCTATTTTTTGCTGATAAAAACCTGAGCATAAATCAATTAATGAAAAAAGGTGAGAACCGGATAAATTATCCACTAATTCAGTAATATTTGGGATAGGGAACGAATCGGGAAGAGTTTTTAAATTTAATCTACGAAAATCCGTGCATAATCTAAAACTACCGTCCTTTTTCTTAACTAATATAACGGGTGCAGCATAAGGAGAAGTACTTTCTCTTATGATATTGGTCTCTAAGAGCTCATTAATTTGCCTGTTTAATTCTTGTTTTAAATGATGGGGTGTTTTGTAGTGCCTTTGTCTAACAGGTATATTATCAACTAAGTCAACTTTATGTAACAATGTGTCGCAACCAGTTAAATCTTTGAATCCTGTAGCAAATATATCCTTATAATTTTCTAGGAAATTTTTAAGTTTAACCTTATGGTCATTATTTAAATGCTTAAGATCTATATCACCACCGAATTCGAATTCTTCAAAAGAGTCTTCAATGCTATTACAATTTAAAGTAGGGGTTTGTTTTATACAATCTAAAAAGGCTAACTTTGAATTTTTATTTATATGATAGGGTTGGTCGTTTGTGTTAAGAACAGTTATAGGATAATTGTTATCATTGCATTTATAATTTACCACTCTACTAATTAATAACCCGTTTGCAAACATTTCTTTATTTGGTTGAATTAAAATTTCGTTAGTATGACAATTAACTTTACTTCTGGTGCGCACAATCACAATAGCTTGTGATTTAGGGGGAATTATGTATTTAGTTCTCGAATATAAATTAACTGTTTCATCTTTAATGCAAACGTTACAATTTTTTAACTCATTTGGGCAATCTAAAAACCTAAACTCAAAATTTTTGCTGACTAATGACTGTGTTTGGAAGTTGATTGCAAAATTATTAGCATTGAAAAAGGGAGTACCCAAAATGACAAAATACTCAGACGATCCCAATTTAGGAACAACATGAAAGAATTCTTTAAATTCGATGTTATCAATTTTAAACCTGATCTCTACCACTTCACTAACATTGACACCACTACCAGTAAAATTTTTAATGTTAAGGTTACATTTTTCTAACTTAAGCTTACATTTAAATTCGTTTAACATTTCACGAGAGATAACATTTAATGTGGATCCACTGTCAAGTAGTGCAGGGCATTTTGTCTTGTTTACGCACATCATAATCTTAGGCAAAGAAACTGAATTTAAATTTATATGATTTGTACTTAAATTTGGTACCAAGTGGGTTTCCGGGGGAGAAATCGGCACCTCAATTTTCCCACCCTCAATTAGTTTAAATTCTTTTTGGCAAAACACCTATCTTCCGTATGATTCCTTTTCTTACAGAAACCGCATATCATTGTTCTACAATTTCGGGATAAATGTCCCACGAGGCCGCAACGGTAGCAACTTTTTGGTTCCTTTCGAAAACCAGTTCGTCTGTCGCGATTATTTTCCCTACTTTCTTCTCGTCTAATCTGGGATCTGCTTAATTGTTGCGTCAATTTTTCTACTTGCAATTTTAGCTCTCTTATTTCTTGGGACTCGCTAGGTGATCTTACTGTACTAACGATATCGATAGGACGGGCTACTGCTAAAGTTTCTTCATAATTTATCGCATGTTTCTTAAAATTTACATAATCTTCAACTCCCGCTGAACCTATACCGCGTAGTATTTCGCCCTTAATTCCTTGCTTCGCGGTCGACAACAGCAGTTGTAATCTGTATTCTTCAAACGCAGGGATATTTTTAGGGATGCACCCAAACGACAACCCTTCAATTCGTGAAAGAAATTGTCTAGTAGATTCGGTCGGAAGCTGATACGCAGATGTTAATCTAGTTATGGATGTCGTCATTGAAGTTGAACTGTTAAACCTGTCGATTAAATTCTTTTTTACTTGTTCGAAAGAAGCATTTGTTTTTAAGTCTCTCTGTGAATTAAAATAGTCCTGAGCTTCACCCGTTAGTTTAAGTTTTAGTGCCAAAAGTTTATCATTATTTCCCCACTCACAGTAGGTAGCGATTTCTTCAAGTTTTTCAAAAAATGGGGCAATAGGTTCGTTACCGTTAAAAGACGGAATTATAGGTAGAAAGTCAGCTAAACTGTGGTTAGTATAAACCACCTGAGTCGGAACTATTTCTGAGGTTTCAGGCATGATTAAAAATAATGAATAAAAACTCAATGCTAAAATATTATTTCGAAACGTGCATCACGCGATTTTTCTAAGTTTAACAATCAGACTATTTTTTCTTAAAATTATGTAAATATTTTTACTAAATTTATTATCATTTTATTTCTTATTAATAAGAACATTAATTTAATCTGTTTATTTCTACAAATTGCTTAGTTTTAAACACGATGTAAGAAGATTTCGTTTATGGATTCGATTCAATAATTTACCCTATCAATTTACAACACGTGTAATCCGTTTTCTTTTTTTTTTTTTTATTATAAAAGCTTAAATATCTAATGAAAATCTTAAAACATTCTTAAAACACAAAAATTTTTTTTAAAACAAGTTGAGATATTGCTTTTAACTTTAAACTTAATTCACACGCGATGGATTAGGATCATGTGGAGCCAAAATTCCTTTCTATTCCCATAAAATGAACATAATTATACAATTAAATACAATAAATCTTAACAATAACAAGAGATCAAAAATGAAGCATACGCAGATGTAGTGCTTCGACAATAATAACGCGCTTGTATAGCAGTAACAAAATTAATTCAATCAAGATTTAAGCAATTATTCATTATTATTAAAAATTATTTTTGGTAATCACAATTAAATTTTAGCATTAATAATTTATATAATACTTAAAATTAACGACCAGCAAGTTAATTTTTTTTTTTTTTTTTTAAACCTTTAACATTAACACGTGGCCGCTGGTCACGGCACCAATTGTTATATCCTTTCTTTTTGAATAAAACATAAATTGTAAATTAGATTTTAAAAAAGATGAAGGAATTGCGTTGTGATTATTATTCCCGCATTTAACACCGATTACCAGATATAACAAGAAGGAATGATATAAGCTAAATTAAGATTACCAGCACAATTATTCTTACTACAATATTAACCTTGATTAGCTGTAAGGTAAAGATAAATTAAACTTAAAGGATTCAAATCCAACAACATTACTATCCTAGGCTAAATATTTTATTTTAAAGAATTTATCATAAATCAATTTAGGTTGACAAGATGGCAGTTACTGCTATACAATTTACATTTCAGGCAGAAGAATTATTTAAATATTTCCATTATTTAATACTACTATTCAACATAAAAAAAATTAATTTATGGGCACGAATAATAAGAAAAAAAAATAAATAAAACTTAGCTGGGAATACACGCATAGCTAGTGCGTGTGTGTGGCCGGCCACCCCGCATCAAAAATTTTCTACTTCCTTCCTCAAGCACGTCAGAACAGAGAATGCCTAAAAAAAACGAATTTCATCTCCTTTCCCGCTCATGTATTCATCCGCGCCACAGGCGGCGCTACCATCGTTCAACTGTTCACACCTGTGATGCAATCCATTTTCAAGTAGGGGTGAAGGAAAATATTTGGGTGGTGTTGAAGAGTAGTGTAGGGAAAAATATTGGATGGTTTGATGGATTAAAATAATGAATGAGATCTTAAAATTAAAAACGCGGTGCCCAAAAAAATTAATTGTGCCCATAACTAATTATTAACAGAAATAATACAACCTTAAGAAATAAAATACATTAAAAGGACATACCAACATAACATAAAGGACATACCAACATAACAGTCGGTAGGGCGCTGGGTCCATGTCCAAGAGGTCGTGGGTTCGATCCTCGCCGGCCGAAGACTCCCTGTGTAGTAAATGGTGACTGATGCACGTTAAATCTGTCGAGTCTCAAAGTCCTCCACGTTCCCATAACAAATCAATACCTCTGGGGGATACTGATCCAGGAGTTTCCTTGTCTTCTGGATTGGTTCAAAATTACAAGGCTACGGAATTGAACAATAGTAGTCGTAAACCCATGAAATTGGGTCGGCTGTTCAACGACGGTTATAATTATAATTATAATACTTGACCCAGGAGTTCACTTGTCTTCTGGAGTGGGTTCTAAATTACAAGGCTATGTAGTTGAATATTTGTAGTCATAAACCCAAAATTAGGGTCGGCTGTTCAATGACGGTAATATAAAAAATATATAAAACCTAATAATCTAAATCGACTTTATAATAATCTAAACAGACTTTATAAGTTTTTACTATTTTGAAATAATCTCAGATATTTCCAGAATCTACAAAAAAGGCTAGTACCTAAGTGGATAGTAAAAGATTATATAAGTAAAATGTTACCTACTTAAAATCTTTTACGTTAATAATTAAAAATTATAGTTAAAACTAAGAAAAAAAAAAGAGGAGTTCAGTTGCTTGCTGTGTTCGTGCCATGTCCGCTTAATTTTAAAATAATTTTGCATAATTTCTGGGGTCTCTCCTATTGCCAAAAGATAAAATTTAAAGATATTTAACTAACATTCACTGAAATTATTAGAATTTTACTTATCCATCCATTCATTTTATCCGAACTTCATATATCATGTATCCGCATTTTGAGCTATGACAATTTTTTTAAACTTGAATTCTAAGCTATATCTATTTTCCCAAATACGCCTTTTGTACCAAGTCCATTTTCTTGAACACTCATTTTAAGTTATGTCTTTTATTTATTTGCTTAAATACGCCTTTTGAGTTGTATTTTTTCTCATATTAGCATTTTTAGCTATGTCCATTTTTTTAAATATGCATCTTGAGCATGTCCGTTTTCTTAAATATGCATTTTAGGCTATGTACATTTTCTAAGGCACGCATTTTTTGCTTTGTCCAATATGATAACTTTAAATATATATACTTAAAATATAATCAACACATCATGTATTAATTGTAAAAGGTAAGACGGTGTTTAAGAATAGTTTCCATGATAAAAAAAAAAAATGCTTAGGTTTAAAAGAACGCTAAGCAAACAAAATATTTCCGCTAAAAAAAAAACACTGTTCCGTTCATAAAAAAACAAAGATATTTTTTTCGCCCTTTTTATGTTCCATAAATAAAAACTGTCTTAGCCGTGTCTGCTTTTACATTCTTAAGAAAACTTTCTTCCAACCGTTTCTAAAATAAGGAAATGGTGCTCAAAATTTATTTCGAAAATCAACTTCCGTGCATTGAAAGTATCTCACAATACTCAGAATAAACAAACGCAAAGTTATGTTACACAACAGTGGTTTTCAATCACTTTTGTAAACAGAAAGGACTTCCTAAAATGGTTAGAACAATTGCACGTGGTTGTGTTGGTCATTTTAGGTGAGAGTTCAACCTTAAGTAAATTCGATTTTATGCTCAATTTAAGTTTTGATGCGAGATGAACGTGTTCATAGGCGTGATAAGAATAACACACATATACATAAACACTGTTATGTAAATTTAATGAAAGTATACAGTTGGTTCCTTTGACGTTTTATGAATTATTCTTCACTAATTTCCTAACTTAGAATATTTGATAAAATTCTGTTAATCTGAGAGACAAAAAAGTTAAATATTTCCACAACATGCGTGTCAGGTATAGGTTCTATCATTTCGAGACCAACAGGATTATGGTGGCAATGAGGTCAGCATTGAGCAGCAACAGTTTTTACTTTCCGGACAAGATGGAGATAGTACCCCTCGATTTGGAGCTGGGTAAGCCTCGGGCTACCATCTGGGATAGAACTCCAGATTCTTCTGAGTTGCAACATCATGAAATAGCTATTTCACTAGTTTTTAAATTTTGTATAGATTTACCAGCTAAGTTAGAGATCAGATATTATATGGAGTGTTAAAAACTGCCAGCAAAAAATACGATAACACCTGTCACATATTCCCTTAGGTAATCAAATGGTAAATTGGCAGAATATCAAACTGACATAGTAGGAAATACATGAAACATTCTACATAGTTATTAGACATTCTACAGAATGCTGGTGTTTCATATTGCAAAATTGGCCTCGATAAAGGAAACTTTTCTTTTTTTTCCAAAATATCATTTTTATTTTCGCGAAAAGTACCTCGATTGAATAATAACATTATCATGGCATTTTATAAAATGCTTAGGAATTCTCGCTGTTTCACACATTGACGACAATACAACGACTATAAAATTCTTAGAAATTCTCGCTATTTCACACATTGACGACAATACAATGACTATAAAATGCCTAGGAATTCTCGCTGTTTCATGCATTGACGACAATACAACGACTATAAAATCCCAAGGTATTCTCACTGTTTTATACATTGATGAGAATACTGACGACAATATCTGTAGGCTAAAATTAAAGTAGAACATGAAATTTAGCAAAATATTTTGCGAACTATAATTAGATCTGGAAAACAACAAAACCATTTTAAGTTAGAACTTAAAATTCATAATAAAAGCATTTGTAAACTAAAATTTAATAAAATGATTTAAAACTAAATTAGAACTTGGAATTAGATAAAATCGAGTAGTGCAAAATTGTCGATTTGTCAACTGATGAAAATTTAAAATCAGATTGACAAAGTCAAACATCTGTCATTAACTGATTAATCCGCGGACATTAAACTGTCAATACTTTGCAACCAGACCAATGACCGACCGAAACAGGAAAAATAGAATTCGAATGTTCAACCAAATGTAATTCTTAATGAGGCAGGAGGAGTCTCAGTAACTGTCCCTCTCATTCTAGAACAATAGATACGAACAGCATCACGTACCCTAACCAGGTTAATAAGGGAAACAGGCAGGAATCCGTATGTCTTTCAGGTAAACAGCCGTCCAGGCATTATTTCTTTATCGAGAATGTTTAGAAAACATGTATGGCGTTCTTTATTTACCAGTAGGTTTTTTTATTTCAATTTTTAATAGTAGCATTTTTTCTTATCGAAATTGGGTTGAGAGGTTTGTGTTATCAAATCTTCTTATTTCACGATCGTTTGCAAAGATATAAATTTCTTTTGATGTTTGTGTGTTTTAGAAATCGGTTATTATCCTTTGTGTTATGTGGACATTCTCTTTGGTCTGGTGGAGAGAATGTTTTCTGGGTTGTAAATTTAGAGAATGTCGACAAAGTTTGCTAAGAACTATTGAAACCGATTTTGAAAAATTACTCCAAGGAATACAAGTCTTTTGAATAAAAGATGTTTAGATAGAGGAAGATAAGTCTTGTTGTATTATGAATGAGATTTTTTTAATAAATATTTGCCAAACAGAATAATTGCTAATAATATATAATAATAAATATTTGCTAATTTACCAAACTTCATGCGTCTAACTTTTTTTAGAAGCTCTTTTTATTAATGACTTCTCTATTTTGATATTTTTCCTAACTAATTTTAGCAAATAAGACTACGGTAACTAACACTGTAAAGATTTTTAACCCAATTAGGAGGTAAAATCATGCGAGATTGAGTCATTTTCATTTAAATATTGTCAGACTAATTTTTTCAAAAATTCTTAATGGATTTAGAAAACAAATACTTAGCAGAACAGACAATCTCACTGATTACGCGTGTCATATTTGCAGACTTTAAACGCCACATAGCTGAGTTTAAATAATAATAATTAAAAAAAGAAAAAAAAACCCAAGCAGCTATATCAATTTTTTAAAAATTGACAATGTCATTTAAACTTACTCCAATTTTCAATAACTTTAATTAATTTAAAAATGGACAATTTTTAATTTAAAAAAAAATTTAATTTCTAAAAGTTAACTGAAATTAAGAGTAAGCGTAAATGACAGCAGGAGTTACTTGAGGAAATCCTGAGCAGCCCATCCTCTAGTCCAGATCTTTACTCCACTTTATTTCCAAATACTCTTTTAGCTCAAAAAACTACTACAGGCTCAAGCGGATGATGTCTAACTGGTCCTAACAGAACACAATAATGATATTTAAGCTGCATAGTGATAGCCTGGTTGGTAGGGTGGTGGACTAT
Source organism: Parasteatoda lunata (assembly GCA_949128135.1). NCBI lineage: Eukaryota > Metazoa > Arthropoda > Arachnida > Araneae > Theridiidae > Parasteatoda > Parasteatoda lunata. Next base: position 53,939,265 of record OX421973.1, on the reverse strand, counting down.
GTCCAAGAGTCATGAGTTCGATCATCGCCGGCCGAAGACTTCTTGTGTAGCAAATGGTGACTGGTGCACGTTATATCTGTTGGGTCCCTAAGTCCTCTATGCTCCCATAACGAATCATACCTTTCGGTTTTACCAAGCGGGCTTGCTGATCTTGGCGTGTGTCTTGAGAAACAACAATAGCAATGCTGCATAGTACGTCAAGTGTCACTGTGAGATTTAGTAGTCAAGTGTCACTGTGAAAATTTCATTAAATAAAACGTATGAATATACGCCTAAAATATATCTAAACAATTTCGAATTAACAATTTGGAACGATTGTGTTTAAGCGATGCATTCGTAGGATTGTTTAAAACCTGAAAATTGTCAGATAAACAATTTCGAATGTCTGAGTTTTATTGAAGCATGTTAAGACAGATTTAAAAAAAAAAGTCGTTGACTATTAACACGATTTTTCGTTTAGTAAATCCGAAAAGAAAGAATAAAATTTTTTTTGCTGGTGTTTGCTATTCAATCTCAAAATTATTTTAAGATTTTTAAATAATTTAAGTCGATTCAATAATTAATTAATCAACTCAATAAATGAAGTAAATTGTGTGAAGTCGTTGTTGCTATTTCTAAAAATTCTATGCATGAAATTACTAGATTTTGCATACGCTGTTAAACCCAGAGTTTTAAGTAAACATTTCAATGACCATGATATTCAAAACTCAAGTTCTCGTTAAATATTGATCATAGAAAACACAAAAGTTATAATTTGCTCACAAATATCCAATGTCATGTGTACCACTTTCGAAGGATGGAATGGGGAATTTTTGGGGATGAT